>OY986439.1:171542356-172742356 GCA_963920525.1 Dichetophora obliterata
GTGAATTCAGCTTAACTTCACAACATGGCTGTTGTGTTATATTGAGAGAAGCTCTCTCGACAAAAGAGGAAAGCTTTGTTTGCTATTATATTGTGCTGCTGGTTGAACGTAGGCATCAAATAAAATGCGTGATTTTGAAATAATTAAAGAATACATATTTCGAAAACCTTGGTAAGGTATAACAATCTATATTATCATAGGAATCGAATAAAAAAAGAATTATCAAAATCGGTTCAGCGGTTACCGAGCTTATTCTGGATTAAATTTCGTGAGTCTCCTTTTATATAATAGTTTAGATTGTTTTCTTTGCTTAAAAACTTTCTGTCTATTTTCTCCTTTTTAAATAATATTGTTCAAATTCATTACTTAATAATTTTGAAGCTATATATTGCATTTATTTTAATATTGATAATATATATATATATATATTTATATAATTTAAGATTAATGTTAGTATATAAGTAAATATATATTAACTTTGATTTTTCTCCTTTGATGTACTATAAAATATAAGTCTTAATGTACAATAATAGTTTTTAATATTAATAGTAATAATAATAATAAATTTAATTTTAAATTTTACACATTTTGAATATAAAGAAGATACATTTTTGTGTAGTAATTTAAACCTTTTTTTGTTTATATTTGAGTTTTTCTCAACTTTCTGTTTAAAAATAACCAATTACTGTTTATTTTCATTAAATGAGATCTAAAGATAATAATTTTAGGTAACAACAGAAAATTAAACAATAATTTACGGTAATTTTGATAGTAAATTTTAACAAATAATTTAGAGTGTACAAGCCTGGGACGACTTCAGCCAGAAAAATTTATTTGACTCAATATCAAATAGATTTTTTTATGTTACAGAAGAAAATAGAAACATAACCTGTTGTGTTTTTAATTATTTCCAAATTTTAATGTATGAATAAAAACACTTTTTATGAAGTGCGGTTAGAACTTTGCAAGAGCGGTATTTTTCGTATATATATATTTTCTCTTTTAATGTTATTGTTGTTGTAGCCGCCGCAGAATATAAATACATACGTGGTAGTGTGAAACGGAATAGAAGGGTATTGAATCACAACCCTACGGCCAAATCAAGGAAGCGAGCGACCTTGACCGGCTCGGTCCAGAGGGATAGAGGCATAAGGTCTGTCGGCTTGAACGGGCAGTCGAAAAGATGGCGAAAGGTGATTTTTAATGTTGTTGTTGTTATTCATTAAACACAACAATTGGTTTTCAACGCACTTGTCTAACGGTAAAAGTAGAAAACTGTTCTGATACCCAAAACATGAGATGTATTAGTAAAAATCTAGTGCGGTATTAATATTCACATTTAGACTCATATTCATAATAAAATTTTAATAATTTTTTTATATATTCATATATAAAATTGAAGTGCAAATGTAATGTTTCCAATTTACTCCAAAAGTACTGGTCCTATTTTTATAAAAAAACTTTTAAAATATCATATTTGTGCTACAGTTTTATTTAGGGGTATTTTTATCGAAATTTTAATAATAAGTGTATTTAATTAAAGTGTTAAGTTTTTTAAGAAATCATTCCAGTTGTCACGTGTTGATAGGTCGTTTTTTTACGCGTTGGTGTTGCGAGAGTTTCAGTGAACTCCATGTTGCTCTCTTCTCTTCTCTTCTCTTCTCTTCTCTTCTCTTCTCTTCTCTTCTCTCTCTTCTCTCTCTTCTCTTCTCTTCTCTCTTCTCTTCTCTTCTCTTCTCTTCTCTTCTCTTCTCTTCCTCTTCTCTTCTCTTCTCTTCTCTTCTCTTCACAGTTGTCACGTGTTGATAGGTCGTTTTTTTACGCGTTGGTGTTGCGAGAGTTTCAGTGAACTCCATGTTGCTCTCTTCTCTTCTCTTCTCTTCTCTTCTCTTCTCTTCTCTTCTCTTCTCTTCTCTTCTCTTCTCTTCTCTTCTCTTCTCTTCTCTTCTCTTCTCTTCTCTTCTCTTCTCTTCTCTTCTCTTCTCTTCTCTTCTCTTCTCTTCTCTTCTCTTCTCTTCTCTTCTCTTCTCTTCTCTTCTCTTCTCTTCTCTTCTCTTCTCTTCTCTTCTCTTCTCTTCTCTTCTATTTTAATGCTCAGCTAGCACAGCACAACACAAACAAACAAACAAGGCAAAAAGTGAGATACATTTTAATGCAGAGTGGCGGTCTAAAAAAAACAAAAGAAAATAAAAGTTTTTTGACACGTATTGTCTTAAGGAGATTATTAAAAAAAAACTGCCGTGACCTTTTAGTTTCAATATAAATATCGATAATTCCATATCAATTCGACAAATTTTTAGAATTTTGCTTTTGTATTATCGATTTTTTGGGTTAGTAGTGTCCATAAAATTAACTTAAACTGTGTTATTTTTTTGTGAAAATTTTTTTTTCTAGTTATACACTGTCAAAATTATTAAAAAACGTAAAAAAATATAAAAAAAAATATTTAAATAGCTGAATCTTTGAAACCACGAGGCATACATAAAACAAGGTAAATACATTTTAAAAATATAGAACGGGTCCTTTTACGTTTTCTTTTAAATTTCTTTTTTTTACCTAAAATTTTCAAAAAATGTTGTCTCTTTTAATATAGTGTCGTATTAAAGCACAAATTCTTAAGGCTTATACAAAATTTGAGGTTGTACTTCTCATGATTGCTTTTTTAACAGTTTTTCTAAAACATGCCTAAAAGAATTTCCTATTTCTACACTGAAAGTTCCATATTAATATTCTGCCGTCATAAGGGAGAGTGCGCCATCTAGCATGAAAATCAAAATAAGTCTTATTGCTTTTTCTTAATCATCTTTCTTCTGTCTTTAAGAAAATAAAATAAAAATTACGAATTGTTTGCTCAATTGCTTAATATTTTAAGCTGAAATGTTATATCTAAACAAATTAAAGCAATCCTTCAAACAAAAAACCCAGTAACTATATAAAAAGAGATAAAAAGTGGTATCTACAGGCGGATACTACGTTTTTCCTTTGTATTTGTAGTTAATGCTTTATAAATGGCTTTTTATTTCTTTATTTTTGTTTAAAAAAAATCTTTTAAATATTAATTTTTCAACATTAAATATTAATTTTTTTTTATTAAATATTCTTGTGCAAAATAAGAATATATTTAAAAATAAGTTTTAAAAATATATCATTTAAATATCAGTAATATATAAACAAAAAACTTGTTATTGCATTAAACGTACATTTGATGTAGATACCGAATTTTGAACTTATTTAAATTTATAGAACAAACAATAAAAAAAGCAGCAACTACAGTGTTTGTTCCTCAGTTTTGGCATTTTTAGTAAAATCGAAAAAATTTAATTAACATTGGAAACAAACTGGATTTCACTATCCTGAATAACCAAATATTTATAACCATCTCAAAACATTTAAATATGTAAATGCCGCACTCTTATGACGGCAGTACTATATTTATATTCATATTTATACATAATCGTATTATATTCATAATCATATTTTTATTCATATCTATATTCTTATTCATTTCCAAACCTTTCAAACTTTTTCAAAATAATGACACACCATTAAAAATGGCCCTCAATGTCGTCTGAAGATCAATCTTTCCGAACACAATCCTTGATTATCAAGCCCATCTTCATTATAATGGCTTTGTGTCTCAACTAAGTACAGCATGGTTAAGTTCATTGTCAAGCTTATCATCATCACCATCATCATCATCATCATCAAAAAGCATGTTGATCAGCAGCGGCAGCTCATAATCAAGATCGATCATCAGCCACACTCAGGAAATTCATCATGAATGCATAGAAAAAGAAACCCATCATCAGCAATTCTCTTCAGCTGTACGTCCTGTAGTTTAATTTTTTGTCTAAAAACTTTTTTCACTCTCAATTCTGTCAGCTCCAGTTTAAATGGAATTGCTTTTCTTGCAAGCCGCTGTTTTTTGTTTATGCTCAACAGGCGCGTACCCAGAAAAAATTTCGAGGGGTTTTAATTTTTTTTTGTTAGACTTATTCCAATTTTTTTATATTGTATAATATATATAATAATAATATATATTTTTTTCGGGCTAGTGCACTTAAAATTTCTTCTCCCTGTGAACATTTAGAAAAGCTAACCCATTGAGCCTTTCTTCTCCAGTTTTAGTAATCATGTATGTATTAAGTCTTCAAAGTGACGAAAACGAGGGTTCGCTTGGAGCGAGTGAAACCGGCAACGTTGTACCAATCTTCATAAATCGGCTTATTGATGGATATAAACCGTATGAATATATAAACTTTACAGGTAGATTTGTCTTATTCTTTTGTGCCCACAAATATGGAGTACAAAATATTTGTCATAATCAATATACACTGAAAAAATCATCACTTTTTAAATTCAACATTGTGTCTTTAATATCAATGCATGATTTTTCATACAAAATTTAAAAAATATTTCAAACAATTTTTTAACCGCTATATTCTATAAAAAAATTTTATTAAACATATTTCGTCAAAGTAGGAACAAATTGTTTTCAATATGTTGCCCATTTCACATTGAAGTGTAATATCAGTTGCACTGACTGACTATCTCCGATTTGGCTCAAATTTTGTGCTTAGATTAGTTTATTGTTTAGAAAACCAAATCCGGAGTTTGAGGTTTTGAGATTTTTTTTCGCGGACCCATTCGCATGGCAAATGATAAAATAGAGTCTATTTTGAGACAACGTAGCTCAGTCAATTAAAATGCTATTTTCGTTAAGAGGGTATCATTGGAAATTTTATTTTGAGGGAAAAATATTAAACTTTTGAAAAAATTGCAGATACATGACTCATTATTAATTTAAAATTTTAATACCATGCCAGCAACAGGCGTTATAATTTTTTTTTCATTTTCATTTTTTTTACGTTCTATTACCTTTCCAAAGATATGAAATGAAAGTGTGTTCTTTAAGGGTTCAGAAGTTATGGCGTGAAATTTTTTTTCAACGAATTCAATTAGCGTTGATATTTATTGTAAAAAGACTACAATACACGGAGACTTAAAATTTGTTTACATAAATAATATAAAAAATTTTTTTTTTAAAGTACATGTTTTGTTTGGTTTTATACGCATCTTCTCATCGCTAGGTGGCATAAAAAAGTAGTCTTTTTCAGCCGGTGTCATGATATTTTGGTCCCAATTTATCGGAAACAAAAAAAATCAAAGTGCATATTTTTTTTCATTCCCCGCGTTGAAAAATGTGTTGAAAAAACGAAACGTTGCTTTATAATTTAATGCTTTATTTTCAAAGGAAATGCGTTGAAAATGCGTTCATTTTCTTCAAGTCTGAATATTGGTAAATTGGATTATATTAAGTATATCTTTGGGGAGTCTTTAGTTGATATTATTTGTGTAACTGAAAGGTGGTTGTCTTCGAACATAAGTGATAAAATCTGTGATATAAATGGTTATAATTTATTTATGAATGATAGATTTAATAAAAAGGGTGGAGGAGTTGCCGTTTACTGTAAAAATAACCACAATGCCAAAGTTCTTAGTAAATCGTGTGGACCGGGAATTGAGTATATTTATATATGTATATCTGATAATAAGATTTGTTTGTCTTGTGCGTATAATCCACATAAATGTCATCCGGTCGACCCTTTGTTTACTGTTTTGTCAAACTATATCCTTAATCATGACATCATATTCTTATGTGGCGATTTTAACATCAATCTTTTGACAAGCGACTCTGCTCAACAGTGTATGTATGACAAGATATCCTCTTTGGGTCTTTCTGTTGTAAATGATACTGAGCCCACTCGGTTTTCTAATAACACTACTCCCAGCCTTCTGGACTATTTCATTGTTTCTGATCTCTCCTAAGTTTCTATATTTGATCAAATATATTTCATATCTGATCATGACTTGATTTTTTGTTCTCTAAATGTAAATTTATGTCGTAATGGGACTCCAACTACTTATTCATATCACGATTTTAAAAACATAAATTTTCCATCACTGTATCATGACTTGTCTTTGTTTTCTTTTAATGACTGTTGGCGTCTTTCCACTGTAAATGATAAGCTTGGCTCTCTCTTAAACCCTGTCAAATATCTGTTTGAAAAACTTTTCCTCTAAGAACAATCAGAGTAAAAAATACATCTTGTCCTTGGTTCACCCATAATGTACTAAAAGGAATAAAGAAGAGAAACAAATCGCATAAACAATGGAAAAGAAACCCTACATCTGCAAACTGGGAAATTTATAAGTCAGCCAGAAATGATGCTATTCTTTTAACCAGACAGTCTAAGTCTCGCTATTTCGCTTCGAAGCTAAATCTTTCCTTTCCTACCAAAACATTATGGAAAAATATAAATAATCTTGGGGTTAGCAATAAGATTTCCTCTGAATGTCAAGTTGATCCCGATACACTAAATAATTTTTTTCTGGATTGTGCTGATCCTACTTTTAGTAATAATAATAATAATAATAATTTATCTTTTCTATCAAGCTTGTCTACAAGTAATTTATTTGAATTTTCACCTGTTCACATACAGGTTGTTGTTGGAAAATGTGTAATGCAGATAAGTTCAAACGCAATTGGCGAAGATGGAATCCCAATCAAGTTCATTAAACTAATTTTTCTACACATAATCAGTGTGCTACACATGTTATTAATCATTGTTTTATATCTTCATCATTCCCTGATATGTGGAAAATTGCAATTGTGTTGCCGGTAGCTAAAAAGTCTAATCCTTGTGGGTTAAATGATTTTAGGCCAATAAGCATATTGTCCCCATTATCTAAAGTATGTGAGAAATTAATGAGTCAGCAAATAAATAAGTACTTAAATGAATCTGCGCTTCCGTCGCCTTATCAGTCTGGTTTTCGGGCAGGCCATGGATGTGCTTCGGCTGTCGTCAAAGTTTTAGATGATATTCGTCCCGAATATGACGCTGCCTCAATGACCTTGCTCTGTTTGCTTGACTTCTCTAAGGCTTTTGACGAAGTGAACCATAAATATTTATGTCTGAAACTAAAGTATCTCTTTGAATTTAGTAATAGTGCGGTCAGCTTTATATCTAGTTATTTGTCGAATAGACTGTAAAGAGTTAAAGTTGCTCAATCATTTTCCCAAAATATACCGGTACTAAATGGAGTTCCACAGGGTTCAATTCTCGGTCCACTTCTCTTCTCTAAATTTATTAATGACATATTTGCTGTATGCAAACATGCTTCTGTACATGCGTATGCTGATGATATACAACTCTATCTTTCGAGAAGGACTGGTTTATTTGATGATCTGTGCTGCAGGCTGAATGAGGATCTCATCAGTATTGACCAGTGGGCTAGCAGCAATGGACTGCAACTTAATGCAGAATAAAGCTCACCTTAATGTACTTCCTAACCTATATATTGGAACAAGAAAGTTGAGTGTAGTATCAAAAATTGTGAATCTTGGTTACTGTATAAATTCTTCCCTTTCCTGTGTTGATCACGTAAACAGTGTTGTCCAGAAAGTTTATTATATCCTACGTAATTTAAGAATGTCTGCTAGTGTTTTTCCTCTTGACCTAAGGCGTAGGCTGGTGAAGCAACTTGTCTTACCAGTAATTACATACTCAGATATAGTGTACAGTAAACTAGATTCTTCCTCTCTGCTAAAACTAAATGTTGCATATAACTATGCCACGCGTTTTGTGTATGGATTAAGAAAATTTGACCACCTTTCAAGCTTCAGAACTGCTATACTTGGTTGCGATTTGGCAAGTTACCTTAATACATGAAAGAACGCCACACTATCTGAAAAACTACAGTTCAGCATATCCAGAAGAAGTTGTGTTCTAATAGTTCCTAGACATTGTTCTTTAACTACTTCCAATCTTTTTTTCATTAATGCCGTAAGATTGTGGAATGCGTTACCTATTTCTTTGAGAAAGATAACAGGGAGGGGAATCTTTAGGCAATCTGTATTTACTCACTTTTCTTCTCGTTAATTTCTTCTATCACTATTTTCTTACTTTTTTTCATTTTATCCTGTTTTTTTTTTACTATTTGAAACATTGTTAGTTATTAAGATTTTAATTTATTATTATTCACTTTTTGTCATTTCACTCTTTATTTTCTAAATGTTTTAATTAAATATATTTTTTAAGAACTATTAATATGTTGTTGTATACAACCAAAATTGTTTGATATCTATCTGTTGTACTGTACAAGAACATAGTTCTGATATTACTAATGTATACTCAAAAAATTCAAATTCAATTCAAAATTAAATAATGGCATAAAGAAATGGCGGTTTAATTTTATGGTTTTTATTAAAGAACAATATTATATTTTAAAATTATGTTTCTAAATATTTGTTTTCAAAACTAAAGTGTTTGTTTTAAAGTTTTTTTTAAGCAAATTGTTTTAAACTGAATATTTCTACTATACAAGTATATTTAAAAACATTGTTTTAAAAAAAAAGTTGTTTTAAATAGAACTGTACTAACATTGAGTTTAACTTAAATGAAATTGTGTCAAGCTTTATTTAAAAAACAAATTCATTTAATATGAACACAGTTTCATTACGTTTTTAAACATATTCCCTCAGTGTACTTAAAAAAAATGTAAGTCTATGTATTATAGTCTTTTCACAATAAATATTTGAAATTGAGTCTTTTTATTTTTGATCTACTTTGATCAAGATCTTTGCTGCTACCATAAACACACAACGGCTGCCATGTTGTGCTGAATATTTTTCCCGAAGTTCGTTTAAATTCGATCATATCGGGGGGTTTTAACTCCTAAAACCCCCCTGTATACGCACTGATGCTCAATAATAAATACCGAAGAGAGAAGAAATGAGTAAATGTTTAAACTTATTGCGTTCAGTGATGTTACATGTACAGTAATTACTGCTTTTTTACAGTCATTTTTAGCACTGTACCTTCAAACAGTGATTTAACATAAAAATACAGTCATTTTTTTATTTGTACCGTAAAATCGAAATTTTTTGCAGTATTTTTATAATAAAAAAATGTTTAGTTTTATAACAATGCAACAGAATTTTTTTATGATTTTTCTGACTTATCTTTTTAAAGTCAGATAATTTTCTTTTGTGTCTTTTTAAACATACATACATATTAAGCAAGTATCATTTTATTGTAAGTCTTTGGGAATCTTTGGAAAATCCAAAAAAAACACATATTATTAGTATTCCTCAACAAAATAATTTTAGTTTCAAGTTTAAATTTTAATCTTTTTTTAATAACTAAAAATCAGAAACTACACAGTTCGTTTGTTTTATAGGATATCAATTCTAACTACGGGCACTGATTTTAAGTAAAAGGAAACTTTTTCACCATCTCCTCAAGTTAAGGAGTTATGAGAAAATATGATAAACATTTCTTTTCCCAATAACTGCTCCTAAGCGCAAACTCTTGCAAAGTATTTAAAGCTTTTGCTGATATCATTTTAAGTTTTAGAAAAACATATTGTGAAAGAAACGAAAATTTTATTAAATTTATTCAAAGCAATTTTAAGCTGCTGGAAAACCCTAATTTTTCAGTAAGTTACTTTAGAAATTTTTCCTATAAATTTTTCATGTAATCAATTTTCATTATTTCAAAATATATCTGGAATTATCCACAATATCTGCAAAGGTCAAATGAATGCTTAAACTTCAAAGACAAAAGATATTTTTATGATTCAGACATTTCTCGGTATCAAATATGTTTATTATGAAAAAGTTTTAAAATTTATGATTTTCAAGGCCATAATCTTCAAAACAAAAGCTGAAAAAAAATTGTTTACAAAACTGTTTAGACGTATTATGAATAACTTTTCAAGTGGAATTGAAAAAGAGAGTTTTCATTATTAAGATAAGCCTCAAGAACATTCACGAAACTTAACAAGAAGAAAAATATTCAGGAAAAAATTACTTAAAAATGTCCAAAACATTCTAGAGCTTTATCTTAAAAATAAAAACTCCATTTTCCGATTTCGCGTGAAAAATTAAGCATGGTAGGGCTGAATATTTCTTAATCAAAGCTGTCAAATACTATCGAAATTGACTGATGCAGTTTAGAGATATTATGCTGTTAGAACATAATAGGTTTTTACAAACAAATAATTAATGAGTACTGCTGTTGGAAAGTTAAAGCAGCTAACGTTAGTTGTTAGACTTTTCTATCAAAAGACGTTTGCAGCTGGAGATAAATTTGTAACTTTATTTGAGGTAAAATAAGCCACAGCAGAAATGTTATTTAAGTACGTTGCAGGGTTTATGAAGAAAACTCAATTCCTTTTCAAGATAAACTTGTCGGTTTTGCGGCAGAGGAATTATCGAGGAATAACAGAGAGGAATAACTCAGTCACACGTTTCAAAGCAGTCATTCAACATTTGTTTTGTATTAAGTGCAACTGACACTCCAAAAAGTCCAAAGAGAACATTTAAGTTGCAGTCTTTCAGGAGATGTGGCATATTATACCTCAAAAAACTATTAATCTTTCTGCAGTATCATTATTCATCTTTCTGCAGAAGTATAAAAAGTCTGCTGAAGCAATATGTAAATGGTTGAAAAATCTTGTAGTGCGCACAGAATTAAGCAACTAACTGTAGTCAAACTTATTGATTGCACTGTAATATTGAACACAACTATGTACATTGTTTTTCACCACGCACAATGACCCGTGGTTATATATTTATTTTCATCACGCACTTTCACACTAAGTTAATATTTTGTTTTCTATCACTCGCGCACTTTTAATGTTTGTTATATTGGTTATATTTATTTCCATTACGCACATACACATTAAGTTAATATTTACTTTTCACTCACGCACTTTTAAGTTATTATATTATTAAGCACTATGTATTAAAATTATGCACATTTTTGTATATGATTTAGAGAATACCGTTAATTAGCTTTATAAGCATTGACTTTTTGAAATAAAAATCATTACTCCTACAAGCTTAAATCAGCTGACTTCTAAAGCCTTAGTGCATATTTTTATGCCGGCTGCAATTCAAAAGAAAAAGGATAATCATTTAGAGTCAGTGGCGTTTTTAAGCGCCGGCAAAATAGTTGAGGCAGGTCCTTTAAATAAAAATACAAAAACTACAAATTCATCACAATCTAACCACAAAACTGTATTTAGAGTTTTCGGATTATGATCTGTGTACAATACTTTATATTTTTGTCCCTGTTACTCCTACAAGGAGTAAAGGCCGTTCGTAAATGTGGATTTCGTAAATGAGCATTTATCTCTCAGTGTGAACACTGCATTAAGCAGATTTATAAATAAATTTTTTTAAAAGAAAACTTTTTTAAATAATCGATTTTAAAAATTCCGCCTTTTATTTACCTCTGCAACAAATTTACTTGGGAGATAAAATGACTGCATTGTTGTTGGAAAATTATTTGGATATTGAATTGGAAAATGAATTCAAGAAATATTGCTAAGCTTTTTATATTGAATGTGTTGCTCACTTTAAAAAAGTTTTCTTTCGAGTCTTCGGAGTCAAGATGCTTTTAAAGTTTTAAGGTCTTGCAAACTTTATGTTTTAACGATAATATTATTGATAGCGTTAAAGAATTTCACCAATTGAGGCAAATACAAAATTTTGATTAAACAAGTAGAAATATTGTTTTTGAAAATAATGATATTCATTCACTTGTATGCTCATAAAACATATATGATCATAATAATGACAAATAGTCGTTGATAGTCGTAAAAAATAATTTTAAGAAATTTAGTAATCTTAAAAGTTAAAATTAATGTTAATATAAATAATTTATTTAAAAATTTGTGTTGTTTTTTAAGCAATGGACACAGTTTTTTTTAAATTTGAAAAATGGCAAAATGTTATGTAACATCACTGGTTGCATTGCTATGCTCATAAGACTGTAATTTCAAAGCATATTATAATATAGGTTCGTCCATGAATCGCATAACGCTGGAAGGGAGGAGAAAGAGTTTGAAGAAGCGTCACGATGCGTCACAAGGCAGGTGAGGATTTTTTTAAACGTCACGTGACTATAAACAGCCGGGTTTTTTTTAATAAGAAATTTTTAATTACAAGCACAAAATGGCTTGTGTAATTTAACCTTGTGTAAGAAAACCAAATAAATTTGCCAACTGTCCGGATAAAAATCCACTCTATGCTAAAATAATAGAAAATATAATTCATCATTTTGCTAGATGCACTTTTCATTGCGTGTAATGCACCGGAATGGAGTGCATTCAACAGAGTTGAGAGAATAATGGCTACTTTAAGTAAAGAACTAGCAAGGGTCATACTTCCTTACGAGAATTTTGGTAGCCACCTAGATAATTTTGCAAACGCTGGTTTTGCAAACTTTGGCAGAAATTAGGTAAAGTAATGTTAGATAAATAACCGATCATGTGTAAATTTATTGCGCCTTCAAATTCCAATATAAATCAAAGTGAAATGAAAAAACAAAATCACAAGAATGGGAATTACATTTGCAAATTGTTTAACATTTTTAGTGACAGATTTTTGACACCAATGGTACCAATAGCTCAATCTCCAAATGAACTTCAAATAAGCAACAATGGGAAATTCCCAAGCTCATACTAAAAATTGCGGAATCGGGTGAAGATTAAGTTCGCTTTGTCACAATTGCAGCTACCTGACAAAAAGAGTTCTTGAATGTCAAAAAAATGATGAAAACGAGGAAGTTGAGTGGTTAGATGAAGACGTGATGGATTTTGATGATGTCCACATACATGAAAACAAAAATTAAAACATTCCGACACCACAGATAACTATTGAAAATCATTAATAGTCTATTTGGGAATAAAAGTATTGAACAGAATCGTTTGTTTCTTGGGCTTATATGTTTGTTATACGGCCCCTATTTTTATTTTCAAATATTTCTTGTTTAGTACTTAACAATATGGTATATAATACAAAACATACTACCCATGTGCAATGAAGTTGGATAGTTGGACCAGTTTCGTCCACAGGTACATCAATTTGTGTTATAATCAAATTCATCATATTTAATCAAATTTTATAGATTTGACTAAATTTACCAGCGGGTAACGTCACCTTTTGCTGAAATAAGATTGTTTATTCGTTTTGACATCGTTTCTACTAATTTTCGGCAGTCGTCTGGTGTTCCAGATTTCTTTTAATCTTGTTCGAAGAATTTTTCGCAATTTTGATTTCATCAAATGCCATATTGACTCGATTGGCGATTGGCCAGGGCTGCTGGTGGCCCAATTTAACCCAAAACACCCTGTCGTTGCCATATGGAAACGCAAACACAAACACTTAAAATGTGCTTATTTTAGTTTAAACCATTTTATGTTTGCGTTAACAGGTATTCTGTAAATTTAAAAAAAAATTTACTCAGGGTGATTCGGGTTAAGATCGGTAATCGTTTTTGCTCAGCCATTCCATCGATTTTCTTAATTTATGGCATGGTGCGCCATCCTGATGATAAACATATTCACCATTATTTGATTGTAGTATTCCAAGATGAAATATATTTTATATATTTGTCAGAGTTAACAATGCCATCTACTAAATGGAGATTACCAACTTCCTCTGCAGAAATACATTCCCAGACCATTAAAGATGCTGGTTTCTTGACTTTATCAATGATACAATCTTTATGAAAGTGTCCACCTTTTCTATGCAGTACTTTGGGTCGCGTGTCGCCCATAAAAACTTCAAATCTAGATTCGTCGCTCCATATAACTGAATGCCATTGCCGTAAAGTCCAGTTATATGCTTCTTTGCCCATACAAATCGGTCAGTTCCGGTCTTTTCAGTAAAAATGTTTTTGCTTTTCGCCTGTCAAAGAAATCATCTAAACAAACATTATGTAAAATATTTTTTCTGTGCCTCACCTTGCACAAATTAAATCGAAGCTTTTTAAATTTCTACTTGTAGTTAATCTAGAAATCGTCCTGTTACATGCCATAATTGCGAGATTTCATCCATATTGCTTCGACGATTCGCAATTTTTATTCGCTTATGTGCCACAATATCAGCCGGAACAAAGCTAGATTTTTTTGCCTTTTCTGATCTTTTCCTGAATCGAACTTGTGTTTTTGTATAAAACAACAATATTTTTCACTGTATAATAAGGAATATTCAACTTTTGACTGATATTTTTGAGTTTTTCACCTTTTTTATGAAACTGAATAATGATTTTTCGAGCATCATCGGACGATGCTTTACCGCGTGCCATTTTGACAATAAATCATTGCACAACAATAACAAATGCAAGTGTTTCAATCCCATTTAGCATGTACACAACAATATGATCCCATGAACAAAAGTGCACTATCTCTCTCAGTTGGCGTCACTACCATTCTAACCTTTTCTACTCATTATTTTTTCCTGTAATATGGTAATTTTAATAAAAACAAAAACATTTAACAAAATCAAAACATTTTTGTTTCAATTTATGGTTGGAACTTTGATATTTTGAAAATAAATTAAAGTACCTAACTTTATTGCACATGGTTTGTATAAAGATAACTTTAAAGAGGATATTAAAAAAAATAATAAATCAAAATCATCTCGTATATACTTATTTTGATACCTTTCAAATGTGGTATGAACGGAACATACTTTCAAGTTTTTGTCCACAGTCACCTTTCATTTTTAACATTTTTTATACATTTTGTAATATTTTCTATAAACTCCATTTTTCCAATTTTAACAATAATTTCCTTTTAGTGGTTTGCCAATTGTACATTCAAAGCCACAGATTTTCCAGGTTCAAATTAAAAATTTTTCGGTGAGTGTTTCGAATCTTCATGCAATTGAAATATAAACTCCTCTTTAAGATAGGCACCCATCTCAACAAAATTGGGAAGATTTGCTTTAATATATTCATGTAGTTAACTCTCTCTTCATTATACCATTTTTTTGTAAAAGCATCTGCAAGTCGGAGTCAGCAATACAGATTTACGACCAAACAGAGACAGTTTAATATCATTTTATCCCATCATGCAACAAGTTTTCAGTTTTGTATGCAATGCAAATTTTGTGTTTCTAGGTCTCTATATTAGGAAAACGTTGAATCATCATATTTTTCATGCAGTACCATGTTAAAGTATTATAAAAAAATCAATATAATGATGAAAAAAGAGGACTCCATGATCATCTTAAAGATCTTAAAGATCTGTGAGGCTATCCTGAAGAGAAGTTCATATTTCAACTGCATGATGACCCGAAACACTTACCGAAAATTTTAAATTTTGAAACTGGAAGGTCTGTAGCTTTGAGTGCAGTAGGTTAGGTTAGGTTAAGTTGGTGGCAGGTCTTAAGACCAGCCCACTTAGACCATTATTGGTCCGTTGTGATACCACAGAATGGAAGAAGGGAGCAATCAAGTAAAACTTTTTTTTGTAGGATGTTCTTAATGTGGTAGAAGCTGTAGAAACATGTGAAATTAAATCTGATGCAAGGGGTATGCCTTGCCCTCAGTCAAATCAAGTTACTAAGCGTTCCTCTCTACAAACTTTTCCTACCACCACCAACTACAACTATTCGTCGTAAATTGACGTGTTTTAAAGTTTCTTTGATTAGAAATAAGGAATGAAAGGTTATAGCGTAGGACCTTGCCCGGCCAGGATTAGAACGCAGGACCCTTGTGCGACAGTCAAGCGCGCTATCATTGGACTATCGAGGCCGCAGTAGCATTGTCAAAACGCATTCCATACGAAATAATACAAAAAATGTTAGCAATTTGTAAAAAAAATTCGAAAAGGTATGAAATAAGTGACAAAATAAAAAATTTTGTATTTTAAAATTCTAAAAATAAAATCGAAAAAGTAGATAATTAAAAAAATGTCATCATTCATTTTTCATTAAAAAATTTAAAATGAGATGCAATTGTATTTTTTGCGCATAGAAATTCAGGAAGTGTAAACATGTACGCATTTGTGCTTCCTACTGTAGATACACGTTTGTTTGTGTGTGTATTACTGCAAGTTTTATCTGTATAACGTGATTAGAAAAGTCTTTATTGAACTCTTTTGTATACGCTATAAAAACAGAAACAAGCTCTTCAAACTATATGTTGAGTCTTAAAATAAAGCTAAAATTTTGTTTCGTAGTAATATAAAATATGAAAAAGTATCTTTCGGAAATTGTTTCTAAAATTGAGATTTTAATAAAAAACTTTAATACATTTACCAATTATTTTTCTCAACATATTACTTCAATATTTTATCTGTTTTTAAAAAAGAACTATTGGGCCAATGACTCAAATGCTTTTAAGTGTTATTTTCAACTTTTAATTCTTTGAGTCATTCACATCTCACCTCAAAGTCTTTTCGAAGCCAAATTAACTTTAAACAAAATTTTATTCAAAAGTGCTCTATTAACGCACCTCTCGGTTCAAAAGTTAATGAAGCAGCTATACTTAAAAAAGTGCGTAAAATTTATTTAAATAGCATATGATTAAATCATAATCTAGCTCACTTCTGCAGTTTTTAAACTCTACTCAACTCGTATACCTCAAAATCAGCTTGAACCAAATCAACTCCAAACCTAAACTATTAAAGTAGCCTAACTAAGTAATTCGTCAGGCAGAGCAATTAATTTGTGTATTAATAAAAAAACACGTTTGAGTTTTTTCATAAAATTAAATGTTGTTATAATGCTTAAAGTAGTTAGAAGAGCGTGGATAAATTTTAAGGCATGGAATCTCATCAGACAAGTTACATATTTACACTAGCGCAAATACAGTGGGGTAAAAGAAAAAAAATTCTAGTATTCACAATTTACTGTTTGTATTCACAATTTGTTCAGGTCAATTGAAGTGCAAAATATTCACAGATAATAGATGTTTTTTGTCATCGCAAGCGTACCGACTGCAATTATTGGCACCCAAAAATTTGGCACCAACTATTGGCACCCTTTACTTCAATAGCATTTTTGAAATATCGTTAAATTCCCGTTGGTTATAGACTATACTTTTTAAATTCTGTGGTTTCTTTCCTCTCTTTGTTCTGCATTGTATAATAAATTTAAGTTGCTCAGTTGCTTGTAAACTTCGGAGCTGCACGGGTGTTTTCATCGTCAGTGAAAAAAAGGTTTTCAAAGTGTTGATATCAATAGCGAATTGAAATTTAGTGAGTACTGTTTTTTATGTATTTATGGATTGTTTTTTTATGTAGACGCGTTGGATTTTTTGATTATTTAATACCGCAATATTGTAATTAAACTTGGGTGCCAACAATTGATTCCAAAAACAACAAATTCAGTTATTGGCACCCCCTGCCAATTTGATGTTACTATAATAACTTGCACTGCCATTCATTACACTTTTTTAGCGCCAATAATTAAATAACTCATATTTTCAGAATAATAAAAATGCCTAAAAGGAAGAGCTCGTACGACGAACGTATGTTACAAAAAGCTCTGTCAGCAATTAGAAATGGCAAAATTTCTAAAAAATCTGCCGCCCAAAAATTTGGAGTTCCACGTTCCACACTCCAATTTCGCCTGGGTCCAAAATTTTCTAAAATTCGACCAGGTCCACAAACTATTTTAAGTCAGATAGAAGAAGAAGAAATTGTGGAATGGGTGAAAGTTTCCCAGCGGAAAGGTTTTCCTAAAAGAAAGGAAGATGTGCTTCACGCTGTGAAAGACATACTCGCCGCTAATAAGCGTGATCACCCATTTGGGGAAGAAAATTTGCCAGGCAAAGGATGGTTTAAATCATTTTTAAAACGCCACCCAACATTAGTTTTTAGAACTACCGATGCTGTCTCATCTGCTAGCGCCAATGTAGCTGATACGGATATTTTTGACTGGTTTGACAATACAGAAAATTACCTGGTTGAAAATGACTATTTTCCAATACTCTCTGACCCAACCAGAATTTTTAATGGAGATGAGACGAATTTTATGCTATGTCCCAGAACTAAAGAAGTGCTAGCAGCAAAAGGATCTAAAAACATTTATGAAGTCGACAAAGGTTTGGCCAAATCCAACCTTACAGTAATGTTTTCGTTTTCTGCGGCAGGAATAATGACGCCACCGATGATCATATATCCTTATAAGCGAATGCGGGAGGAAATAAGAAAAACTATTCCGGAAAATTGGGGCTACGGAATAAGTGACAATGGTTGGATGACGCAGCAAACATTCTATGAATACGTTTCGAAAGTTTTCTATGCTGATTTGGTAAAAAACAAAGTTCAATTCCCTATAATATATTTTGTAGATGGACACAGTACCCACTTGACACTAGAAGTCAGCAAACTTTGTGTCCAATTGGGTATAATTTTAGTAGCACTCTATCCGAACTCAACAAAAGTTTTGGAGCCAGCAGACGTTGCAGCACTCAAACCAGTTAAAAATGCTTGGAACTTTGCAGTTTTAGAATGGCGACGTAATAATCCTTATCAATTTTTAACAAGAGAATTATTTGGCCCATTGTTGAAAAAAGTTGTTGAAAATAGTGTAAGTTCTGATAGTATGAAGAACGGATTTAGAGCCTGTGGCTTATATCCATGGAATAAACATGCCATAAGTTTAAAAAAATGTTTAGGTAGATCAAGACCATCGTTATCTAATAACCATGTAGTATCATCAGACACAGATGTGTTTGGAGAAATTTGTACCATTTTAGGAAGAGAAAAAGTAAACATATTCGAACAAATGGCTGAAAAAGAGTGTTTTCAAGAAAGATCGGAAGATTTCAAAGCTTTATATAAATTATATAGCTATTTCAAGGTCAACAAGTTCGAACGTAAAGAAAAAAAACTTGTTAACGATCAATCTACGCAAACAGATATTACAAACGAAATCACTGACATTTTCAACATTGATGGCGTACCGACTGCAATCATTAGCACCCATAAGAAAATTTTACCTTGTAACCTATAGCATTCATTGTGTTTTTAAGTGAATGTTCTTTTTGAAATTTCATTTTATTTTTTTGGGAAATTCTTTAATTAAAGCTATTTTTAACATATTTATATAAGCTATCTGCAATTTGTGAGAATCAGAATAAAATGAGTCTTTTGAAAACCACAATTATTGGCACGTGAATACAATTATTGGCACATTGGTTACTACAATCGTTGGCACTTGAGTACAATTATTGGCTCTTTAAACACTATAATTATTGGCATATTACCACAATTATAAGCACCCATCAAAACGTAATAATTGGCACCCAATATCTAACAAAATTAAATAATAGCGGGCTGTTATTATACATAATAAATTTTTTAAATCATAAAAACAAATCCTAAGAATAATTGGCTACAAACCTAACTAGCAGATAAAAAATAAAACAGATTTAATTTAAAAAAAAAATTATTCATGCATATAAAAACTGAACCATTTTTAAGTACATAAAATTGAATAATAAATCACAAAAAATAAGCATAAAAATTTCATCTAAGAATAAGTTACAATAACAAAGAGATTAATTAATTTTAAAAAAGTTATAAATATAGCTCTACAACTTTTAAATATTAATTTGAGACCTAAACTTGGACATGTTTTATAAAAAATATTGATAAATAAACACAATTATTGTTTTAAGTAGATATTAAGACTTTTATCTGAAATAAGAGTCTTAACAAACTTTTCTTCTATACTATTATATATAAGGAGACTCACGAAATTTGATCCAGAATAAGCTCGGTAACCGCTAAACCGATTTTGATAATTCTTTCTTTATTCGATTCCTATGATAATTTAGATTGTCATAGCTTACCAAGGTTTTCAAAAAATGTATTCTTTAATTATTACAAAATCACGCATTTTATTTGATGCTTACATTCAACAAGCAGCCCAATACAACAGCAAACAAAGCTTTCCTCTCTTTGTCGCGAGAGCTTCTCTTAACATAACACGGCAGCAGTGTTGCCAGAAAAGCGAATTTTCCCCGTTTTGTGTTTTTATTTTCCTTATTTAGTGCACTTCGCCTTACTCCACGCTTATCCCCCATGGGTCATGCCTATTTTCAGTAAAGTAAGCGAAAGTACCACAAAGTAAATTACCAAATTGTATTCTTATACGACCATAATCGTCTGAAATATAGCATTTTTAGCAAAAGTTTTTCCCGTTCTTCTTTTAACATTTTCCCGTTTTCCCCTTTTTTCTTAGGTTTAGTGTTTTATTTAAAATAGAAACCATAACAAAACAAACCTTAGATATATATTGAAAAATTTGCTTTAAACAATTATATCACATTTATTACTTGTACTGCAAAAACTTCCTTTCGGTTTCTAATCCTACGCAGTTTTGATTTTTCATATGTATTTTGGTGTGTAAAATACCATTTACGACACTGTTGTCTAACCGATTTCTTATATTTGTTTTATTTAAATTTATGGCAGAAAAATCTCGCAGCGCATGCACCGCTATGCTGAAAAGAAAAATGTACGATATCAAATTATTAACTTTGGGAACACTTCACTTGCTATAAATTTTGCACATATTGTGTTAGTGTATTTAATGAATCAATATTTCTCAGTGACCTATATTCTTAGTCGAGAATAGTTTTTAAAAATTTTTTTAATAAATAAGGAAAATAAAAACACAACGTGTTCGTATCAATGAAGGATATGTGTTGTTTTTCAAAACGATATGATTAACAAATGCGAAAAGTCTAAGTGCTCCGCCTTCGTTCCAAAAATTAAATATTTTAAAAACTCTTAGTTTTACTTACCCATTGTACATAGTTAGCCAAGGAAATAATCAAATGACGCTAGACAGAACAAATTACGTTTGCGTTTACAAGCTGATGACAATCCAAATTAATTTAATGGAAATACAAATAGTAATAAAATTAAATAAAAAGTCAAGATGAATCAGATAATGTGAAAATGTATTTATATACAAGATGTTAAAAAATTCAACCTCATTTTCCCCATTTTTAAGAGTGATATTCCCGTTTTTCCTTTTGGGTTGAATATTCCTGCAAAACGGGGAAAATTTGTCTTTCTGGCAACACTGCTGCCGTGTTATATTAAGAAAAGCTCTCGCGACAAAGAAAGGAAAGCTTTGTTTGCTGTTGTTTTGTGCTGCTGGTTGAATGTAAGCATCAAATAAAATGCGTTATTTTGTAATAATTAAAGAATACATTTTTTGAAAACCTTGGTAAGCTATGACAATCTAAATTATTATAGGAATCGAATAAAGAAAGAATTATCAAAATCGGTTTAGCGGTTACCGAGTTTATTCTGGATCAAATCTTGAGTCTCTTTTTATGTAAAAGTATAGATGATCTGTGCGAAGTCAGTGCAGCATTTTCCAGATTAGAATAAGAGTCAAGTCGAATGGGTCTGGCAGTGAATGCAGATAAGACGAAACACTTAGTGCCAACAAACAAACAGTCCCAGCGTCTTGGAACCCACGTTACCGTTGACAATACCTCATTCGGGGTTGTGAAGAACTTCGTTTATCTGGGATCCAGCATTAATTCAACCAACGACATCAGCATTGAGATCAAACGAAGAATAACTCTTGCCAACAGGTGTTACTTTGGGCTCAGTAGGCAATTGAAAAGCAGAGCCCTCTCTCGACGAACGAAAATCACTCTCTATAAATCGCTCATCATGCCCGTTCTACTTTATCTATCACAAACCTGGACGCTGAGCAGTTCAGATGAAAAGACTTTAGGAACATTCGAGAGAAGGATTCGAAGATTCGAAACAGCGTGTACCGAATACGGTGGAATGATGAACTGTGTGAACTGTACGCTGACATCGACATAGTCAAGCGCATTAAAATCGAGCGGCTTCGCTGGCTTGGTCATGTTCAGCGCATGAAAGACGATGCTCCAGTGAAGAAAACATTCGATTCGGTACCCAGCGGCGATCAACGCAGAAGAGGACGACCGCATCTTCGTTGGAAAGACCAAGTAGAGGACAACCTGACGAAACTTGGAATTTCCAACTGGCGCCAGCAAGCGAAAGACAGAAATGGCTGGCGCAAATTCCTAGATGAGGCCAAGACCGACATACGGTTGTAGCGCCAACTAAGTAAGTAAGTAAGTTTATATGATCTATGATTTCAAATGTTCAAATCAGAAGAACCAAAAAAGAATTATGTATTGCAATCAATTTCAACGAAATCAGAAGAATTAAAAGGTGAAAGGATTGCTATCTTTTACAGCTCTTTTATATATCAGTACAAGTAGAAAAAAATATATTTTCAGCAAATCCCTGTTTGCGGGGTTAATATTGTATGGAATGACCCATATGTAAAAAAGATTTGTATAAACTATTCGGAGTTAACCAAGAATTCATCTTTATTCTTAGGTACAATAGGTACAATTCACTCCGAATGACGCATTCGCTCTAAATCACGATTATATCCTTTTCAAAATAAAATTACTATTTTTACTTGGGAATCTCCTTATCTACAAGCTTGTCTTAAATTGGGCAAAAAATCATCCTGTATTTTATCCGCTGAAGACGGAACTTCAACATTTATTATAGGGGAGTATTGAACACAAGAATTATTTGATTTAAAAAATTATTTCATATAAATTTTTAGTGCCTGTTAGCAATGCTTCTTGTGAAAATTTTTTATTCTTTTAAATAATTTGTGTTTAATAGGAACCGAATGTCATTTGATTTGATTAAAACAGAATTAGTATTCAGGTTAAATTATGAGGAAAATTGTTTTAGCTTAAAACCATTTTTAGATTCGACAAAGGCTTGTCCATTAATTAATGCCGCAAATTCAAACACGAAATGTATGTGGCAATAAGTTGTCAACTTAATTGTTTAATTAAAATTCAAATACCAAATGTGCTAAAATGACTTCTCTTAATCATATATATGAACATTAGGGCGGGTCAAATTCTGGCTCAGCGAAATTCGTAAAATACATGTAATTTCAAGACTTTTTCTCCACTACAGCATATACAAATTCTGAAAAAAAGCTGTGCGGACTTTCGTAAATAGATTCATACACATACATTCATACATTCATATTTTATAATTGAGAAGAAAATCTATTTACGAAAGTCCGCACAGCTTTTTTTCAGAATTTGTATATGCTGTAGTGGAGAAAAAGTCTTGAAATTACATGTATTTTACGAATTTCGCTGAGCCAGACCTCCAAAAAATTCGTCCATACAAATTGACCCGCCCTAATGAACATACATATGTAACCATATATATTTAAAAATATTTACATAAAGACAAAAATATCTTTAGTTTTGAAGTATTTCTTACGCAAAAACTGTCCCTACGAGGTCTGTAAAATCTCGAAATTTTCTTTAAATATCCCGATAATGGACTTTTTAAATCTGGCAGCCCTATCAGCAATAGACATTTATACAAGAATGGTGAAAGTGGTAAAGGAATCTGTTCCTCCTTTTCAACTGATCATCGATCGATTTTAGAGTTTAAACGTCCAAAAAGTGCAACAACACCAGAAATTTTTGAGTAAGTGTATGTCTCGGATTACACTTGTCAAGAATTGATGGTCAATTTTTCCGATTTTCCTTTTAAACTTGACGTTCACGTTTATACACATCAAGAGTTGACGATCAATTCTTGTTATGAAACGACGCCGTTGATGCGCAAAACGAATAAAAAAGTAACAGGACAACGAACAAACACAAAACGAATTGCCCAAGAATTGGCGGTACGGTCAATTTTTTTCTTTCCCTTTTGTTACGATTCCCGCACTACCGAACACAAGACTTGATCGTCAATTCTTGACAAGTATACACCGGGACTATGATATCTTTTGTGAAGATCGTAGTTTGACTAAGCGTAAAATTGCTGATACCATAGGCATTTCATATGAACGAGTATTCCATATTTAACATGAAGAATTACAAATGGAAAAGCTGTTCTGAAAGTTAGTGCCACATTTGTTTACACCACAACAAAAACTAAATCGAAAACAAATTTCTCAGCGTAATTTAAAGCCTTTTAAGCAGAAAAAAAGAGATTTTGTGCGTCGTTTTAGAACTATGGACGATACTTGGATTTACCACCGTGATCCTAAATTGCAGCAAGAACAAGAAGGTCAACAGTGAACTAAAGCTGGTCGTTCATCTAAAAAACAGGTAAAGTCAGAACGATCAGCAAAAAAGGTTTTGGGATGCAAAAAGAGATTTTGTTGATTGATTATCTATCTTGAAAAAAGATCAGCGGAATAGGAAACTTCGTGAGAAATAACCTGCTCTACAGAAGAAAAGAATAAGTTTTAAACAAGACAAAGCACGTGTTCACACAAGTGCTTAGACAACGGCTTAATTGAATTAATTAAAGCACGAAATGCTTGAGCACCAACCATATTTACCAGATTTGCCTCCCAGCGACTACTACCACTTCAGAAACTTGAAATAAATCCTTCGTGAAAATTGTTTTTCGTCGAGTAAAGAAGCTATTGCAGCCGTTGAGCATCATTACGGAAAATCATTGAAGTGGAGGGAAATTATATAGAATTAAAAAAACAATTTCATTTGAAAATTCACATTCAGTCAGTTTTGCTTTCAATACTTTTCAACCAACCTGTATTGAATCTAACCGTAGGGCAAAAGACTTAAATAAAATTAAAAAACTTTAAACATTTTCTTTTAACGCTCACCAATTATACTAATTGGAAAAATTTCTAATCATATATGTAATGGATGCTAAATGTTATTAGGAGCTATAATGCTTGAACTTAAACCAACGCTTTTACAGATCTTTCGTTTTTAACTTCACTTGAAATGTGGAGTTGTTTTTTTTTTTTTGCTGTACCATATGCAGTTCCAGAAGCTTTATGAAGTATTTTTTTATTTTAATTTCTTTTCATATGCTGTATATTTTCCAGCATGCTGCAGCTGGGAGATGCAGTAAATTTATTGAATTGCTTAGTGGTTGGTTTTGTAAATACTTTTGCAAACTTCTTCAAGGATGGATTTTGATTTTGCATGTTGTTGTTGTTAATGATGTTGTTGCTGATGTTGAGCCAATACTAAAATCTCGTTGTCGCTGTTACTGATGTTGTTGTAAATGCATGCTCCATCAATGTTTATTGGGTTGACGCTATCCGTGGCAATCAGTTACAAGCCATCATCTATCTCGGTGAGGTGGTGCCACAACTTTTGTTGTTGTTGTTGTTGTTCTCTTAGCTTTTGTTGTTGTTTTTGTTGGTGGTGCTGATACCAAGATCGAAGGAATTTCACTGCGCTGTGGCGCTGATAAATATCGTTCAATGAATGAAAGACAAAAACTGAGTCAACAACAACAACAAGGGTAACAACGCAGTTGCTAAAAAACTTCTCTTCTGGCTGTACAGAAATTATTACACGTTGGCATTTAATGACATCTGGCCGAGGATGTTGCTGCTTTAGCTGGCTTCAAGGATTCCAAGGTATGGCCTTTGATTTATGCGCCATATTGTGTGTTTTATGTTTTTGCTTTACTTTTCCCTTACATTTGTTTTTCTTTTCTTGTTTCTTTTATCTTTTTGAGCAAAGTTAAAAATACCTTTTCACAAAGCTTCCCATTTAAGAGGTTTGGCTATAAAAACCTGCTCCAATCGCAAACTTAAACTGGTTTTATTTATAATTATGTTGCTTATTAATTATTTATAAGTTGATTTTGTATTTCATTCATTATTGATTTGTTACTCTTGTATTTCCTTTCATTACAGCTCCTTTGATTTGAAAAAAAAAACCTCATCCTCACGCATTGCTGCTGAAACTGACGATGTTACCGCTGCTGTTGCTGTTGTTGATGCTGCAACAACGTCCTTCCTCGGCGCTACAGTCTAGCTCATTAGGCGTACATATTGTACGCTCGCCAGAATCTGCTGTTGCTCCCAAGGGCGATGAGGTGGTTTTTGAGTGTGAACTGAATCTGGTGCCAGATCGTTTGGAATGGCGTTTTCGTCACACGCAGGATCGCGCGACAAATGCAAATAATTTTTATTATCTACACGCAGAGGTAAGCTTTCGCAAGGGTTATCTATGAAAACGTCTTAAGAATTAAATAGTGGTACACAGTTAAAAGCCTGAAAACACTCGATTTTTCAAGAATTTTTTCTGAAAGGGCATTTTATTGTTTAAATATTAAAATATACTCTATCCAGTCTACTGGATAGAGTGCGTAGCCGTAAGCTAAGGAACCGCGGTAGCTACACTCTACAAACGGATTGAAAAATCACTACGATCTTTTGGCGATTTTGTAAAAAGGCCACGCTATGCAGCGGGTTTTCTAATTCTGTCTAAAATTCAGCGTTTTTTTTAAATATGTATATTTTCTCTATTTTTCACGCTATTTCAGCGTGTTGTCTCAGTTGTTTATAGAGTCCCAAAAACGCTCCAGCAGCGATATTTTACGCAATTGGAGCGGGTGTTACGCTTGACCTAAAATAAAAATCTTTGCTTTAACGTCATATGATTTTGAAGAGTCTATTCGAACAAGTGCCAAGTTATATAAAACTTTAACAGTAGTCTGGCCAGTGTTGCCACTCACTACATTTCTGCGTAGCAAAATGTGTATCAAATCTGGCTGCTACATTGCAGAAAATAAAATTTTTAAGCCTAGCAATAATTAGAGGCAGCTATTTGGAAGAATTTGTTTATCAAAAATTTAATACATTAAATAAAATATTTACATTGCAGGTCATTGTTTTCTGAATCATAATAACTAAATTTATTATACTGTGGTGTACTTCGGCAGATTCGTCGAACTCCAATAAATAGCCTAAAAATAAGAAGCAACTAGAACAGACGGTAACCCTGGTAGAGTTACTGGCTTAATCTAAAAATAACTTCTGCTTAAATGTCATATGATTAAATGGTCGATGAGAGCATTAAAATTCTTACGAATTTGTTCGAACAAGTATCAAATCATATAAGACTTAAACAGTGGGTTGCTTACAGCTTTATCACTCAATACTACTGAATAAAAAAAAAAAAAGAAAGAGAAAAAGAAGAAAAAGCAAGCTCTGCGAATTTGGTGAAAATAAATTATTTATCGGGTGAAAAAAAGGGAAAAAAAGATAAATACATATAGATAAATCAATTAGCTTTGAATAAAAACAAAAGATTCATACAAAACATACATTTTAACGCAAATAGAGGAAATTTAAAATCGATGAATGACTCTGCAATGGCTGAATGCCATAAATGCAAGAGGACAATCAGAGGTGAAACAGGCATAATATGTGCGGGAATATGTGGCAAAGTGTATCATTATGCGGATAAATGTTCAGGTCTTGACCAATATTCCGCGAAAGTACTAGAAGTAAATCCTTTTGTGAGATTCATGTGTGATGATTGTATTCAGTATGTTCATAATGTAGATTTCGCGTTGAAGGAGATTCAAGATGGCGAAAACAAAAAAAACTTAGCCGAATATAAAACCGAATTTAATGTATCACTAAAACAAAATGAAAATGAAATTAAACAACTATTGGAAGCAATTGAAAAAACATATGAAGAGAGACTAAAAAAAATGGATAATGCACAAAAAATATGTGAAAAGAATGTTAACGAAATAAAAAACCTTTGTGACGTCGTAAATGATTTTAAAAATAAAAATAAAGACATTCATAACACAATTGAACAAAACAACACAAAGATATGTGATGAAATAAAGAAAGTAATAAAAGAAACCAATGACAAACAAAACAAAATGTCATTTGCTGATATTGTAAAAAAAAATACAATATTGCCAGATTTAAAAAAACAAGTTCATTAATACTAAAACCTAAAGAAAAACAAGATATAAAAAAAAACAAAAGAAGACCTAAACAACAAGGTAGATCCAGTTAACTTAAATATAACAAACATTGAGAATACGAGCAATGGAACAATTATAATACAAAGTGAAAATGATGAGGAAAGACAAAAAATAAAAAGTGCTATTGAAAATAAAATGAGTGAAGCATATGAGATAAAAGCGCCAAACGAAAATGATATGTCGGTAATAATAACAGATATGTCATTTAAATATACAGAAAGTGAATTAATAGACAAAATAAAGAAACAAAATCAACAATTGCAAGAAAATGAAATGAAAATAGTGAAATCTTATGAATTTAAAAGAAATAGTAAAATAATTTATAATGTTAAAATTAAAGTAGATAAAGAAACATACTCAAAGATTAAGACAGTACAAAAATTAAACATTGGATGGGAAAAATGTAGAATATTTGATGGGACCGATATAATTCAATGTTTTAAATGCCAAGGATATAATCACAAGGCGGGTGAATGTAAAAATAAAGAAACATGCTATAGATGCCACGGAAACCACAAATCCAAAGAATGCACATAGGCGATAATTAATAAATGTGTTAACTGCATAAAAACAAATAAAAGACTAAATATGGGACTTGATGAAAATCATGTCTCATCGAATAAAGAATGCCCCGTTTATCTAAATAATCTCAGTATAAAAAAGAAAAGACTTGGTTTAATAGTTTAACAATTACAGGAGGTATATGGTATATACACAAATGTATGTGGATTAATCAATAACTACAATCAGTTGGAAATAATAGCTGACGAACAAACCCCAGACTTCATAATTCTTACAGAGACTCATATAACAAAAGATATAGATGAACGAGAAATACAACTGCAAGAATATGATCACTATAATACAAACTCAAACTCAAACAGGACCGGAGAAATTATTATTTATTTTAAAAATCTATGGAACGTTACAAAAATTGGTGAAAAGATTTATGATTCGAAATTCTGGATAAGCGCATATATGGTTAAACGTGAAAAAACCCAATTTATAATAATGGCGGTGTATAGATCACCTAGTAGTAGTGAAGCAGAATTTTGTGAAGTTTTTGAACAAATAGTAGAAGATATATCTGAAGCAAATTATGACATAATAATAGCTGGTGATTTTAACATAGACTGGAGCAAAGAACAAACATATAAAATCAGAATAGAAAGTATTTTACATGATAATGGATTGAAACAAATAGTAAACGAATATACCAGAATCGCAAAAAACTCGAGAACGATAATAGATTATGTGATAACAAATAATGGCAACATATCTACAAAAAACAACAGTGCAAATAAAATAGCAGATCATGAAGCAATCGATATAAAAATCAAGTATATGAATAAATCTCAAAACCACACAAATAAAAAAGAAGTTGAAAAATTTACATATAATAAAGACGTTTTCAATAAAGAACTAAGTGCAATGATAATATATAATGAAAATGATAATGTAAATAGTAGCGTGGAACTAATTGACAATTGCCTTGAAAACACTATCAGGAAATTTTCAAGCAAAAAAATGGTTAATACAAGAAATGATATAAACAAATGGTTCAACGAAAACTTAAAAATAATGAAAAGAGAAAAAATTATTAAATACCAAAATGCTAAAACAGAAAACACAGAAAATGCATGGAATGATTATAAAGCAGTAAGAAATATATATAAAACCAATATTGAAATCGAAAAAAACAATTATGTTAATAATAAAATAAATAATGCCAAAGATCAGAAACAAATGTGGAAAGAAATAAAAGACTTAGTATTAAAAAAGAGCAACAATGTGATAAAAAGTGTGATATTTAATGATATAGAGTATAAGGATAATTATCATATCGCCACCCAATTTAATAACTATTTTGTCAACAGTATAAAAGCAATTAGTGATACAATAGAAAAAGTGCAATATAAAAACAACATACCTGAGATAGCCTCTAGATTTAAATTTCGTGCAATATCTTTAATAGAACTTAAGAACACAATAAAGTGCTTAAAAGACAAACCGGACTTTAATAATATCTCAACAGAGATAATTTTAGATAATTGGAACACTATCAGTAAAAATATGCTCAACAACATAAATAAGTCTTTCGAAACTGGTGTCTTTCCTGAAAATTGGAAGTACTCAATGGTAACACCAATAGAAAAAATATCAAAAACTAACAAATGTGAAGAATTCCGTCCAATAAACACCTTGAAAACATGTGAAAAAATTATAGAAAAGATTGCTAAGGAACAGTTGGAAAATTATATGGAAGAAAATAATTTGTTTTCAAAATATCAATCGGGTTTCAGAAAGAAATACTCATGTGGAACAGCAGTTACTTATGTGGTAAATAAATGGAAATATAGACATAAAAAAAATAAGGTAATGGCAATTTTCCTAGACTTCAAAAGAGCATTCGAGACTATTGATAGGAAGTTACTGATTTCAAAACTTTGTATGTACGGTATTAGAGAAAATGAACTGAAATGGTTTAAATCATATTTGACAAATCGAAAACAAATAACAAAAATAAACGGCGTTAAATCGTGTAAAATCGATAATAATTTTGGGGTTCCACAAGGGTCAATATTAGGAGCATTATTGTTCATAATATATATAAATGATATGCCCAATATTATAAATAAATGCGAAATAATGATTTATGCTGATGACACATTAATTTACGGTGAAGGAGACACAGAAGAACAATGTAAAGATAATTTAATACACGATATCAACAACGTAAATAAATGGCTGAAAATGAACAAATTAAAACTAAATTAAAGTAAAACCAAAATAATGGAAATAAACATGAACAGTAACGAAATTTTTAAAATAAATAATGAAGTAATTGAAAAAGTTAAGCAAATAAAATATCTAGGTTTCATTATTGACAAAGACTTAAAATTTAAACAACACGTTGATTATATTGTATATGTAAAAAAATTGGCAAAAAAATCGGATTTTTAAACGGGTGCGCAATAAAATATCAACAATAACTGCAATAAATATGTACAATACAATAATAAAACCACATTTCGAATTTGGCACCACAATTTTATATACTTGCTGCACAATAACACAATTAGAAAGACTACAGAAACTTCAAAATAAGGCAATGCGATCAATATTAAAGTGCAACAGATTTACTCCTATTCAAACAATGCTTGATACACTGAAGTGGCTTAATATACAACAAAGACTAGAAATAAACACGCTTAATTTCATCCAAAAAATGAAGATAGGAAAGGCTCCAGAATATTTAATCGAACAAATTAATTATGTTGGAGAAGTACAACCATATGCCTTAAGAAATGCAGAAAACTTCAGATTGCAAAGGGTGACAACAACAGCAATGCAGCGATCGTTTTTCTGCAAGGGGCTAAAACTATGTAATGCGCTACCTACTAATGTAAAATTAGAAAGAAATACTAATATATTTAAAAGAAATATCACACAATTTGTAAGGAATGTAAAGAAAAACAAAAACACAATTGTTTAAAAAAAAATAATTATAAGTTTAATTAAAAGTATAATAAATACTACTAATACACTAAAAAAAAAAAAAAAAAAAATAGCGAGGCTTAGCAGCATCCGAATTAGTTCTGTCTAGTCTGCTGTGTGACTCTATACAGAGTTATTGTTGTTGCCTTCTTCAAACTTACTTGATCTTAAAAGCTCACAATTGAAATCATGCAAAGTAGTTTATGTAAGATGTTTTACTGTATGTAGTTTATGTGTAGACATAAACACACGTTATTCTTTGTAAAGACGGCACGTTATTCCCCCTCATCATAAATTTTAACTTTGTTACTAAAGTGTACTCTTTTTTGTTGACAAGGTCCTAAACGAAGTGTATAATATGGTCCTATTAATAACGCTAGTTTGATTCTATCAATGCTAACTGTAACAAGAGAATTATTTCTAAGTATTTTAAAATTTTTAGGTGTTCTTTCTATTACTTCGAAAGGTCCATCATAAAGCTCTTGAAGCTTTTCATGAATGGTGTCATTTCTGGCAAAAACAAATTTGGTACTATGTAATGTTTAAGGAATATATTGTTGAAATTTCGTGTTGTTATGTGGAATATGTGATTGTTTGACCTCAATAACTTTTTGTATTTTTGGAAGCATATCTGAAGTATTAAAGGTTTCATCTTCGTGTATTACTAATTGTTTCGGCAATCTGTGCGTTCGACAAAAAACTATCTCAGCTGTCAACTCCTTTATATCTTCCTTGACCGAAGGTCTGAGGCCTAAAAGAACTAGTACAACTCTGTGAACCAATTTGTATGGTTGCTACTCGCGATGAGAGAAGCTTTAAAGCAGAATTCTAGTGTAGAAAATTGAAAAAAAAATTAATTTTTAATTTACGGGGGGGGTAAAGTTTGTTCGATCAAAAAAGGCCTATTTTCAAGACATTTTTTGTAACGCATTAGCGTTATAGATTTATTTTGAAAATTAGTATATTCTAAAACCATATTTGAAGAATTTTAATATAAATTTTGATACAAAAATATAAAGAAATAACGGATTTATTGCAGTCTTTTTTATTGGAAATTTTTTTTGGCGGTGACCCCGATTCCTCAGCACTTTGATTATTTGAAATCAAAAAACAAATTATTTAATTAGTTTCTCTATTAATTGACGCCGAAGTTTATTATATTATCAATTTTTAAATTTTTTGCATAATTTTAAAGTTGAAATGTCGATTTTTGACAATAAAATCGACTTAATTGTAAGGTAAATACTAATTTAAAAATTTTAAAAACTCGATGCCACTTGATAGTTATTTGTATGTAGAATTGGTGTACAAACATTAAGTTTAAAATGATCAGTTTAGTAGTTTTTTCGGAATGGTGGTCACTGACTTTATAAATTACATGTTTGGGAAAATCGATATACTCGAGCATCCCAGTATGAGGGCCGGTGGCTTGAAACGCTATATCTTCGTTAGTTTTGCTCCGATTTACCTAATATTTTGACACAATGCTCTCGAGGTGTTTTACATTCAGAATAAATTAAACAAAAAACTGTTTTAAAACCTTTTCACGGGGTCCTTAAGGTTTTTATAAGTTTTTTGTGTTTAAGTCAGTCAGTAGTCCGTATTTTGTTAAGAAATCTGCTCCTATAATAGGTCTTTTTATGTCTGCAAAAATGAAGGTGAAGTTAAATTCTCGTCTAAGTTTTAAATTTACGCTAAGTAAATTTTTCCTAAATGTCGAAATTGTGTTTCCCTCAGCTGTTGATAAAATTAAACCGAAATTTTTCTTGATGTATTTGAATTTATGGGCAGGAAGTACCGAAACTTCTGCATCGCTGTCAATTAAAAATTAAGTGGTATTGTCTTTGTCGTATATGAATAAACGGCGTGTGAGCGTAGTTGAACTTCCATCATTTGCCATTGCAACCCAATAAGCATTATCCTAGGATATTGGCTTGACCTCCAGTGGAGCTCCAGTTCGTTTCTCCAATCTCCAGTGCTGGATCTTCACTTGAGCTCCACTTTAGATCCAAGCCAATCTTCAGGGAAACGGACCTTTGATCTCCAGTTGAGATAAGGTTTAATCTCCACTTGAGCTTAAAGATCCTTCTCTAAGCAATCTCCAACCTAAAATGAAATGAGCTTTATTCTTTTTCTCATCTAAACTTTAGATTATAAAGCAGTGTCGGTCAGCTTTGCACACTTGAAATTGTGTTTGTGCAGTAAAATATGTATTCATCTCAAGAATGATAGAATAAGAGATTACGCTTTGCGCAGGTCCGTTACTTTTGCTAATCGAGTTTGACAACCAGCTGTTCAGTTGACTACGTCACAATATTTTATTTCTTTGAGAAACGTATTGCGATCGGTTGTGTTTTATTTAATTGTGTATATATCGAAGTATATTTGCGAGTTTTTAACTTTATCGAAGTATATTTGCGAGTTTTTAACAAATATTTTTCAGAACCCAGATGTTTGCAATAAATACAAAAATTAAACCAAGAAATTGTAGAAAACGAAAATACAAAAATATATTAACTTAACAAAATTTGTTTCATTATTTAAAAACTTGGAACTATCATTTATATGTCCTTTCAGTTCACAGGTAAATTATTGTAAATAAAATATCTTGGAATGTTTGAACTACATCAATTAAACTCATATTAAACATTTATATAAAATCCAAGTCGTAAAATAATGCTCACGTAAAAGGCCCAGTTATAATAGACGTAATGTAAAGTAACGTAATGTTGTCAACTGTCATCGTGACGGGACGTAATGTAAGAAAACGTTGTAGCAATTATAATAGGCAGTAGCCAGGCAGTTGTTTGTCGTAAATAATTGCACTCTCCTGTACAAATACAATTAAATCTTCGTCATCCATAGCTGTGGATACATAAAACTATCACATTAATAACAAAAACTCAACAAAAAGCGTAGTTCAACAATTAAAAATAGCTCAATAATCGAATCTAACCTCAATGTTTAATTGTTCTTTGAACAGACGTAATGTAAAGTAACGTAGAAATCGAAATCCAACGGATCTTTACGTCCCGTTACATTACGTTACTTCTATTATAATCACTTGTATAAGAAAAGTATTGATTGAAACAGTAAGTGACAGAACACACCGCTGCAGTGACATTTCACTACATTACGTTACGTCTATTATAACTGGGCCTAAAGTCGTAATGACTAAAGGGCAAAACACATTGCAGGCATCGCGCATTAAGCATCGCCGCAAGGCTTTGACATTTCAGTTGAATGCACGAATACTTACGGGGCAACGCACATTATACTTCCAGGCATGTAGGCATCGCATGCTTGATGCCTGAAGTAGGCAACTTTTCAACTTTTTCAAGCTTTGAGGCATTGACAGCTAAAAAACAGCTGATTGTGAAAACGTTATTTAGAAAATATTTTAATTAAAATTTAAAAAATGTCTGAATCCGAGGAGCTGCTCATAAATGAGATGCAAATTCCCATGCATATTCGTCAAGAAGAACTGTAAATTTAAAAACAAATTGCAGCGTGAAAAAACTTGGGCTGTAGTTGCAGGAGCTACCAAATATACAGGTAAGTTTCTTGTTTACTGTCTACGAATATGAGCTAATTTGTTTAAGGTATTTCAGTAAAACAGTGTCAAAGACGGGGGAAGACTCTTCGGGAGCGCTTTGTTAAAGAATTAAATAAGGAGATTTCGCCTTCAGGGAGCGCTGCGGTGGAGTTGAACTCCAATTGGAAGTACATTTCCTCCATGGACTTCATGCGGGCTTAGCATATATTTTCTGCTAAGACTCTCACCACGGTTGCTTCAGGCATGATGCATGCCTTTAATGTATTTTAAAAGCGTGTGACGTAGAATCGTGAGGTGCTTGCAGCAATGTCTAATGCGGGATGCCTGCAATGTGTTTTGCCCTTAAGCTCCTTACTGGCTATAATAAAATAATCATGCAATAATAACAATAGAGTTCAGCTACTACAGCTTTTTCGCACTTTCTCCGCATTAGATCATCTTAAGAACCAGCCCAAACAACATTACAACATCTCAATAAGGCCATTCACAGTTCGAATACGCTGGTCCGCCATTTGTACGATCCGCTATTTGTATGCCAATTTACGAAAGCTCATTTTGCCTTGCTGTTGCTTTGCATACAAACGCAAATACGCAGGCACGCGGAAATAAAAGCAGCCCTTAGACGTGTTTTTTGTACCTCGTATTTTTATGATCTGTCAACAGCCGCATAATGACATACATCACAGGGCTGCACAATCCTTTTATACGACAGTCACATGGCGAGGTGCTCACAGTTTGAACAATAACAAATGCTATAAATACGATTTGTTAAAAGTACGCTCAAACCGTGAATAGCCTTAATGATATCGATAAGAGTGGTCCAAAACAATCTAAAGTGAGAAAAATTTACCCACCATAATATGGGTTGGGCTCAGGGACAACACAAGACATAACAACTAACCATGCGTTAATATAGATCTAATCATACATTAGTTTTCAATCTACTTTTGAGTTGACCTTTCGATAAGTTAACATCAAAATAGCTACAGTTGTTAACAAAGGTACTCATGCGATTTAAAGGAGCAGTAGCCATATAATTTGTGCTACTAAAAGGTAAGTAAATTAAATTGTTAGCGTTTCTACTGCTTCTACGGTTAGTGTTAAAATTTATAAGAGTTAGGAGTTCTGGTGAATCGAACCCACCAGTTATGAGTTGGTGTAAGTAGACGATATCAGCAGACTTCCTTCTCTCATTTAAAGATTGCATTTTTAATAGTTTTAAACGATCCTCATAAGGAGGAAGATTAAAAGTGTCAGTTCCGCTTAAGCCCCTTAGAGCAAACCGAACAAAACGTTTTTGAATTCTTTCTATTCGTTCAACATGTACATTGTAACTTGGCGACCAAACTTGACTTGCATACTCCAAGTGAGGACGGACAATTGAATAATACAGCGTTGTAGTTGTTATCATACTATTAAATTCTTTGGCCCAGCGTTTTATAAAACCGAGCATAGAAGACGCTTTTTTACAAATGCTATCAATATGAACGCTAAACGATAGCTTAGAATCCATGCATATACCAAGATCTTTGACAGAATCTACACGATTTAAAGCTGTATCTTTTATCTTATAATCAAAAATTAAATTATTCCTTTTTCGCGAAAAGGTCATAGTTTGGCATTTATCTGGATTAAGAAACATATTATTTTTAGAACACCAAACTTCAAAGGATTTTAAATCAGACTGGAGTAGAACTGAATTGTCTTTAGAATCTACTGTTCTGTATATTTTCATATCATCTGCATAAATGAGCAGATGAGAGTATTTGATGATGTGGGTTACATCATTAATGGCTAAAATAAACAGAAGTGGACCAAGGTGGCTACCTTGAGGAACACCTGATGCAGCAATAAATTCACCAGACAACACACCTCGAAATCGTATTTGATAAGATCGCTCTGTCAGATACGATTGAATCCAGCTTACAAAAAATTGTGGAAAACCCATTAACTTTAGTTTAAATACAATTAATTTGTGTGGTAGTTTATCAAATGCTTTACTAAAATCAGTGTAAATACAATCGACCTGGTTACCTGAATAAACTGAATTTAAGCAGAATGTTGTAAAATCGAGGAGATTAGACACAGTGGATCTGCCAGTAACAAATCCATGCTGACGAGTTGTTATGACCCTCGCACAATGAATCTTCACACGATCATACACGAGCCGCTCGAAAAGTTTTGGAATCGATGAGAGTTTAGCGATAGGCCTATAGTTGTTTACATCATTCCTACAACCTTTTTTATAAATAGGACTTATAAAAGATTTTTTCCAAAAAAGTGGAAAATTACATTCCCTAATTGATTTATTGAATAATATGGAGAGTGGTTGGCTTAGAACGGAACCACATTGCGTTAACACTGCGGCAGGAATTCCGTCAGGTCCAGCATTGAAATCTTCTTCGATCGATCCAATATACTTTAAAATATCCTCTGAGTTAAAAGATATAGGGCCCAACGAAACCCTGGGTGTAGAGTTCATATATTCAAAATAAACTTCATCAGGACTAAAAGAGTCTGAACAGAATGACTCTTTAAAGAGAGTGGCAAATAGGCCACAAATTATAACGGGATCGTCAGTAAATCCGTCAGAAGTCTTAAATGATGAAGGGAATCCATCAGATTTTTTTTTGGTGTTTATGAAACCCCAGAATTTCTTTGGATCAGACAATATTCTCAGCTTAATATTGTCTAAATAATTTTGATATAAGGTAGCTGAGCAACTTTCAAAATCCAGAAACAAACGCTTGTAGGTTTCTAGGTCATTTAAGTCTAAGCTACAGACATATTTCTTCCATGCCCTATTCCTGTTGTTGCGAAGAGTCTTTAATTCCCTTGTGTACCAAGGGTAAGCACAATTTTTCGCAAATTTTAGGCTATACGGCACGGACTCAGAAAACATAGTAAAGATTTCCATATAAAAAAAATTAATTGAATCTTCAAGATTATTACCATTAAAATATTCTAAAATTACATTAAGTTTATTATGAAGTAAATGATTCAACCTCAGAAAGTCAGCTTTTTTGAAATTGAATTCATAAACTTTATCTATTGAATTGGAATTCACCATATTTTCCCTGTCGGACTTGTACCATATGCTCAGTGGTGGATGGTAGTCATCAACAGAAGTTAGAGCATGAAGGGCCCTCTTAACAATCACGTTGTTACAGTCTGTAGTTAAGACCAGGTCAAGAAGTCTTTCACGACTATTATAAATACAACTTACTTGTTGTAAGTCAGAACATATATTATCAACAAATATATGCTCTTGGCGTGTCTTCGAATTAGATGCACAAAAATATGTATCATCGTCTGAAGATTCCCATTTCAAGTCAGGCAGATTAAAATCACCCAACAATAAAATGTCGTCACTAACGTCAAGAATATTTATAACGTATTCTATGCAATCCGCAAGGCTTGCATAAACTTCCACACTGCTCTTTGGAGGAACATAAGCATTAACTACATATACATAAGAATTACAATGTACAATCTTAATGCATATAAGTTCGATATTAGAAGAGCAGGGAATATCAATAATGGAACTAACGAAGGAGTTCCTAACAGCTAATAAGACACCACCACCGACAGCAGAAGTATTGCCAGCGTATCTGTCTTTTCTATATACTTCAAAGCTATTATCAAACAATTCCAAGTCAGTAATGCTTCCATTTAACCACGTTTCAGTCAATGCGATAATATCTTCAGACAAATTTTGAGACATTAAAAATATGTCTCGCGTCTTAGAGCGTAATCCCCTTACATTTTGATAGTAAAGGGATAGCCTATTCAGTTTTTTTGAGTTTGACGAACAGGTTGAGTCGTCCTTCTAGACTTATTCTTAGGCAGAAACTCTGAAACGAATATATTATCGGTCCACAAATTAGAATTTAAAACATTTGCAAACTCTTCAGCTGGAACTGTGAGAATGAAGGAAGCGTGGGAAGGTTTATTCCCTATTTTTTTACATGAAAAAAAGTCGTTTTGACTCAACAAGTTGTTATGTTTGATAAACGTCAATACGTTTTCAACAGTTGTGTCAGGCTGAAGACGTGAAATAAATAAATTTTTCCTCCTTGACACTGCCCTTAAATTTAAATGATTTGTGGATTCAATAGGAGGTAAAACTGGACTATTAGTCAAAGGAGAAATATTAGTGGGTGACGAAGAAGAAACTGGAGTATTGTTATTCAAAGATGCTTTGCGACGCTTATTTTTGTTCTTATTTTTGTTCTTCCTCTTTCTTTTTGAAATAGAATGGTCTTTTTCTGATGAAATAATAGTTTGAGTCCCGGAAGAAACAGTTTGTGACAAAGAAGGTAAGACATTTTCCGGAATAGATATTTCATCATAGACGCTGGTACTGGGTGCGGCTCTAATTTCGCTAAAAAATGTGACAATTTCTCGAAAATTGTTATTTAACGTATTAAGACTTTCCCCGAAAAGCTTTATTTTTGAATAAAGTTCATCTGGGGAAAGTGCCCTGCACGAAGCACAGTACCAGCGAAGACCTGATCGTACAGATACTAAATCGTCTAGACATGATTTAGAAATACCGGCACAAGATGCATGAAACATTTGCTCACATGGACCAGAACAACTAAACATGGGGTACAGAATATTTTGACATTTACATAGCTCGTTCAAAGAACAAGCGACAATATTTTCCACAGAAAAATATTCCATGCTTAAAGATTGAAAAAGTAAGCAGATGCCAAATGTGCTTTTAGGGCTATTATTTTAACACAACGAGCGCACAGTTAAGTTCAAACAAAGAACAAAAACAACAATCACTGAGACTAAGATAAACAAATCACTGCACAAAGAGGAAAGCAAAACACAGCAAGCATGCAAAACAACAACACTTTGTTAATATGTTTAAAACATTAAATTGAGAACTAAAAGGCAAGCTATTACTTTACGTTATTTATATTATGTTATAATAAAACACAAATGCAAATATTACATTAATAATTATTATTGTTTATTATAATAAACACACTCACATGTATTACGAACAAATAATTTTTGGAATAACATTAACAAACAAGAAGTACACTTATTAAAACAAATTAACACAACCGACACCGACTAATAGACGAAGTCAACTCTGTTGATAGTAAAAATAATGTTTGCAAAGGAGTACTTACTAAATTTACCTTCTTCTTGTTCCAAGAAATTGCTTCTAACTTCTTTTGTTTTAATTATACACACTAAAATGTATGCAATTTTCATTTCTGTGTAGAAATCGTATGAAAAGTGAACGCTCGCCAAAACAGCATTAATATGTAATGGGGGTTTTGTTCACAGGCTGAGGTATGCTCAGCGGTTCCAGGGTCAAACAAAAGACCCTCAAACTTTTGTCCAAAATAAATAAGTAGACTTGGTGATTTTCGTGCTCAGACGATATTTTCTGTTTTATTGTTAAATCAAGTCTTTCTTACAATACACAATATTTTAGGAATATGATAAATTTACAGCGGTGGGTGAGTCTGCCGATGCTGGTTCGATGATATTTGGTATTTGGCGAAGTTCGGTGATGTTCGGTGATGTTCGGTGTTCGCTGAAGTTCGGTGCTGTTCGGTGATATTCGGTGATGTTCGGTGTTCGCTGAAGTTCGGTGCTGTTCGGTGCTGTTCGGCGGTGTTCGGTGATGCTCGGTGTTCGCTGAAGTTCGGTGCTGTTCGGTGATGTTCGGCGATGTTCGGTGATGTTCGGTGTTCGCTGAGGTTCGGTGCTGTTCGGTGCTGTTCGGCGATGTTCGGTGATGTTCGGTGATGTTCGACGATGTTCGGTGATGTTCGGTGTTCGCTGACGTTCGGTGCTGTTCGGTGATGTTCGGTGATGTTCGGCGATGTTCGGATATGTTCGGTGTTTGCTGAAGTTCGGTGCTGTTCGGTGATGTTCGGCGATGTACGGTGATGTTCGGTGTTCGCTGAAGTTCGGTGCTGTTCGGTGATGTTCGGCGATGTTCGGTGATGTTCGGTGTTCGCTGAGGTTCGGTGATGTTCGGCGATGTTCGGTGATGTTCGGTGTTCGCTGAGGTTCGGTGATGTTCGGTGATGTTCGGTGTTCGCTGATGTTCGGTGATGTTCGGTGTGACTGACTAAGGCAAGACCCGACTATGAACAAACTTGTTCTCGTTTCCAGCAAGTAGCGACGGTACAAAGCACTACGCTCTCGAGCCGTGCCGAAGTCTGTCACAACGCGGTCTATTTATCCGTATGCTGCCATTAACCTTCTGGGAATTATAGCGTTGCGTGTGGTTTATGTAGACTCGGCTGTTGACTACGTTGAATGTGCTGGCTGTATGTGTGCGTGTGTGTGTAGGTATGGCTGTTGGTTGAGTTAAGCGCACAGTGGTGTAGTAAGGCAGTGGCGTAGTGTGCGGGGTGCAAACTTGTAACGGGGATCACCGTTACAACTCCCCCCCCACTTCGGAGAGTGATTTGTCAGGTTATTATTTTTTTTTTTTTTTTTCTGCTTGTGTTTTCGAAACGGATTTATCTGTAGTAGTGGTAGCGCGGTTTCATCAGTTGCGCCTTCTGCGTCCCTGGTCTCTGCTAGTGATGATAATGGGGAGACTGAGACAAATACTGATTTTTGCCCATAGTCGACTTGGATGGGATACGCGTCCTCGCAATCGACTATAGAGTTATCTGCTAGCTGCATTTTCCTGCTGTGTGGCCGCGGTTTAATATTTTGCTCAGTTAAAAATTGTTTGATGCTATCGTCGACGTATGATAGTGAAGATCCGGTGTCGATCAATGCCTTTATCGGTCGTCCCATGACCTTTACGGTGATATAATAGCGACCATCAGTCAAGCTATCAGAAGGATAGGGAGTATACGGTTGTGGGTTCAAACAGTGGCAATCGCGGGATAATGTGCCGTCCAGACCACATCGTGAGCAAAATTTTCGTGCTTGGCTTCGGCATTCATAGCGCCAGTGGCCTCGTTTTTTGCACCTCCAGCAATGTGTGGTTTTATCGTATGGTGTCGCATCTCGTAGGCAGTGAGCGGCTGTTCGGCTCACTTTCGTTTCGTCTCGCCTGAGCTCTTCGTATTCTTCGGTGAGGTCCATTAATTCATCAAGCGTAGTAAAGTCACTTCGTCTGGCGTAGAGCTTGTATTCTACTCGTAGCCCATCGTAAATCCGGTCTGTGTGGTCTAGAGTTTTAAGCTGCGGGTGTTTGCGTATGAGGGTTTGCATACATAATATGTAATCTTTTACCTTTTCTCTTTGCATCTGTTTACGATTATAAATTGCTTCCTCCAGGTGGCTCAAGAAACGCTTCGGCAGGAAAAATCTTTCGGCTTCTGCACGAAACGTGGCCCATGTGGTGATCGTTGGTCGTTTAACACGATACCACTGTAGAGCCCTACCTTGCAATGTCTCTAGTAAGGTGGGTAACAATTTATTTCGGTCCAAGTGATAGCATTCGGCTAGCTCTTCGATTCGCTCGATGAACTCAAACACATTTTCGCCACCCTCGTAGTGAATGTTCCATCGACGTACGGTATTCATTACTTCGATGTCCGAAATCTGGTGGTACTCGGGCACCAAAAGTGTTGTTGACTGCATAGGTGTGTTGTCGGTTCCGGTTGTTGTTGTGTCGTTGCCGATCGGCAATTTTTCTTCTGCTTCAACTTCGGCTTCCAGTGCTCGAAATATATTTTCGGTTGATGCTCTACTTCGTTTGGTTTTGACGAAGTGGCTTAATTGCCTTCGTAAATCCTCTACAGTGCAGCCATCAATTGGTAACCCGATCTTTCGGCACTCGTTAATGAGCCGTTCCTTTTTAAGTAAGTATATCCAGCCGAGTGAATCCGATGTTAGATGTTTGTCCATATTATTATTTTTATTGTGTATTGTACCTGCTTCGTCGTCGTTGGTGGGTGCGTTCGGTTTTCCACTGCCGTCTTTGGAAGCAGGTCCCTGCTCGGGCGCCATTTGTAATGGGGGTTTTGTTCACAGGCTGAGGTATGCTCAGCGGTTCCAGGGTCAAACAAAAGACCCTCAAACTTTTGTCCAAAATAAATAAGTAGACTTGGTGATTTTCGTGCTCAGACGATATTTTCTGTTTTATTGTTAAATCAAGTCTTTCTTACAATACACAATATTTTAGGAATATGATAAATTTACAGCGGTGGGTGAGTCTGCTGATGCTGGTTCGATGATATTTGGTATTTGGCGAAGTTCGGTGATGTTCGGTGATGTTCGGTGTTCGCTGAAGTTCGGTGCTGTTCGGTGATATTCGGTGATGTTCGGTGTTCGCTGAAGTTCGGTGCTGTTCGGTGCTGTTCGGCGGTGTTCGGTGATGCTCGGTGTTCGCTGAAGTTCGGTGCTGTTCGGTGATGTTCGGCGATGTTCGGTGATGTTCGGTGTTCGCTGAGGTTCGGTGATGTTCGGTGATGTTCGGTGTTCGCTGAAGTTCGGTGCTGTTCGGTGATGTTCGGCGATGTTCGGATATGTTCGGTGTTTGCTGAAGTTCGGTGATGTTCGGTGATGTTCGGTGTGACTGACTAAGGCAAGACCCGACTATGAACAAACTTGTTCTCGTTTCCAGCAAGTAGCGACGGTACAAAGCACTACGCTCTCGAGCCGTGCCGAAGTCTTTCACAACGCGGTCTATTTATCCGTATGCTGCCATTAACCTTCTGGGAATTATAGCGTTGCGTGTGGTTTATGTAGACTCGGCTGTTGACTACGTTGAATGTGCTGGCTGTATGTGTGCGTGTGTGTGTAGGTATGGCTGTTGGTTGAGTTAAGCGCACAGTGGTGTAGTAAGGCAGTGGCGTAGTGTGCGGGGTGCAAACTTGTAACGGGGATCACCGTTACAAATATTATGACGTACATGCGCAGAACGACAATTTTGTTGTACTCTTTTTCTTGTCTTCGGCACAATCTTTGTATTCTGTCATTCTTGTATTCATCTCACCTACAGAACGGTCAAAGCTTCAGTGTTCAAGCGAATGTCAAGCAGATAAGATCTCACTTGCGTGTTCCTTGAATATATTATTATATCTATGTCGATAAGCAATAAAAGCTTAAGTCAATTTAAGATAGGACTGAGTTATTGATAAAGTTGTGTTCCACGTATATATCATTATGAACACACAAAATCTTGAACTTCTAGCATGACCTTAGCCAAAGATATGACGCAAAAACAAAATATCCTTTCATATGACTTATATGACAATTGAAAACTTTGTAGCAAGATTAATGAAAGCATCTTACGTTGTCAATTTGGCCTTGGCAAAACACAATAAGCAACAAAAGCACAGTAAAAAAACATATTTGTTTTTTACTATTAACCTGCCTCTTTATATTACCGTCTGCTTATCTGTATTTCACATTATCCGACTGTCGGTCTGTTTGCTTTTGACATTCCGTCCACTACTTATTTATTTAATTTCGCAATATAAATCCGAGCAAAAAAATATTCCATAATACCTAGTAAGATTTCTGCAAAAAGCGCTTTAGCACTACTTTGTTTTCAGTGTGAGCTTTAAAGCGCTCATTAATCCATACTCAAGATGAAAAGTATAGGTGTGCAAAGCTGCCCGACACTGTTCTACAGCATAGTTCTATGCATAGTACAACTAGACAAGGTTGTGTTAGGGCGGAGAGCCGGTGGCCGATACTCGCAAAAAGAAGTTGGCAACTCATACAAAATCTGCAACCGATGATAATGCGATAAGAAGGCAAAAATAGGCAAGAACAGCAAAATTGTTGAATTGGACAGCTATGGTCACTAAGAAAGAGAGCACATTCAGCCCTAGCACTACCTTGCCTAGTTTTGCCATGGTACTATGTTTGCTTGAGTGAAATTTCGCTGACAACATTCATTTATTTGTTGCGTGAAATTTCTGACTTAAAGTTTGTTGCGAGGAGTTCCCAAGAACAATATAAAGAAGATCACGCCTTAAGTGCGCAGAAATGGCAATCTACTGCGCAGGTCTACGTCATAAGTGAAAATACATCCAAACAATAATATCACATAAACAGCAAATGAATCTGCACTTCTGACGTCACATGCAAGTGCTCACAAAGAGAGCGGACATGCGCAAGGCGGAATCTTAAATATATAATTCTTGAGGAGTTCCTATGGCATTGTTTCTCAGAGAGACTCAGAGAGTGAGTGCGGAAATTTCATATGATCTCTCTCTTTTCACTTCAAAATAAATAGGCAGTTTAAATAGGCAATTAAATTGTCGTTTAAAAATGTTCCTCAGAAATGTGTTGCAATCATTTCACGCAGCGGAACAGAGTACTGCTCTGACGAACATATTGTGAAAACTTCCACGCTTCTTTGCAGCTGTTATTTTTTGTATGGAGCTTTGAGCGGAATTTCACATGAAACTGAACAGAGTACTGTGCTTAACCTTTTATTGTTTTATTATTTGAAATTTAATGTATTTATTTATTGAAATAGTTTGTGGCAGTTTTTTACTTACTTTGTAACGGCACCAAATCTCACCATTTGCGTTGTCGGGGTTGTTCACGATGTGGTGTATTTGTCATATCATTGTGGTATAACATTTTCACTCTTTACCACTTAGCGTGAACATACCATCGATAAAACCTTTTATTTGGTTCAGATACACAAGGTAATCTCAGGTGCACAGCATCGTGAACGACCCTAACTCGCAATGGTGTCAAAGTGTGGACTGACAATTTGCTGTTTGACCGCTGACGGATTTTAATTTGGCAGCTGACAATTTGCTGTTTGACAGCTGACACATTTCTAAACTTGGCAAATGTGACTTTTCTGTAAACGTGATTATATTTAAACAACCAAAAAACCGTGAAAACTACGCATTATTTTGATCGCAGCGTTAACATAATATAATTTTATGAGTTATAAATATCGCGCTTATATTTAACTCTTCCGAGTTTGTAGCTGGCAGCCCGTTTGTTCTTCACCCTTTTGTGGTTATGTGTAAGGCGTTGAGGGCAGGCCGAGTTTCATAGTGCACAAAAAGTAATCAAGTGAAGAAACTGATTGTAAAATATTGAGCTACGTTAAAGCAGTAATGGCTTCTTGAATAATGACTGCTTAGTAATAACTTTAAATATAAGGCAGATATTGTCTTATATGCAAATACTGCAGAATAAGTTTGTGCAGTTTGACAGTTTTAAATTGATGCTAACTTTGTATAACTGTTGCGTCTATGTTATTAACGTGGATTGTTCTTCGCAAAAATTTGAGAAGATTTATGAAAAGTGAAATTCTAACAAGCTGGCGCTATTTTTGCTTTGGAAATTCTGGGACGTGTCACGATGGCAAATTGGTGAAAGGGGCTCGCGTTAAGTGTTGCCACATAAAATCTTTAAGCCACACTTAAACTTGAACAAATTTCTGTCTGAAATTGTTCAGTTTTCCAACAAAAAAGAACATCAACTCAATTGGTTTGTTTTGTATGCTAGCCATAAATGTACTGATTTAAGTTAATAAACAATAAAAATTTCTAATTTATAAAAGCAGTTAAAGACTTACAAGCGTAGCTTTTTCAAATATCAAATAAAAATCGAAAAATTTTACATTTGTATTAAAAATTTTTTTATAACAAATAATTCAGCGTTAATCGAAATGAAATTTCAGTATAAAAAAATCACACATTAAATGTATAACTAAATACAAATTGTATCCATTTATTTTTTTTCTCGATGTAACTTAGATATTAAGCCTTGCATAAACATGCGACGGCACTGAAAAGTAAAGTTAAAGTAAACATTTTTTTTTATGAATATTGACTTATTTGTGTATTTTACGTTTTTTTTATAAATATTCCTTGAATTATAACTGAACTTGCTTTGTAAAAAAACTCTTAATGCATGCATTGAAAGTACACACAAAGTGCTCGTACGTCATTGTTTAATTATAGTTAGGTAAACTACTAAATTTAAACATTAAATTTTAATGCGGCTTACATGACTGAAAATGATTTTGTATTTAGCTAAAAGCCTTAATGATATAAATTAATAAGTGTCGTTTTTATTGATAACATTTAAAAGTGTTAAATTGAAAGCAATGCGAAAAACATTAAACTTTGTAATATTATATATTACAGTTTACAAATATTTAATACGTAAGATGCTTAGTTGTATACCTTTGTTTTTTAAGTCTACTTGAATTTTCTAGATGTACTTAAAACTAAATTAAATTCTATAATATAATGAATTGCTAAAGGGTTTATTTATTTTGGTCAAGGGAGAAGATGTTTGCTTTTGGGAGGGTTTCCAATACATTTAGCCCCTGAACCCTCACGGAAGGGTGGGAAAAGTGTGGGCCGAGCTCGTCCACCAGAGCTCAACGAGTAGGTGTTGGATGATTGGGCCAGGGGTGCCCAAACGGTTTCCTTTATTTTTTTTATATTTGTTTTACTTGATTTTTAATTCTCGTTTCAGAAAATTTTTTTTTTGTATTCTTTATTTGGAATCACCGACGTGCGATGACTTATGCACGTGACATTTGTACGGCAAGGGTACACGTGGACGGCCACAAGACCCCACCCCACATCTCACCGAACTGCTAGCAATGGCTAACTAGCACGTGCAGCCGTGGCCAACCTAGTGTCCGCGGGTCACTGGACCGGGGCGATGGTACCACCTCTGTGAGTGAGCGGCCTTATATATACTGGTCATCGAGAACCAGGGGCGCTGTAAAAAGGCGCCCTCAAACTAAATGCAAAGGGCCGCCCTCTCGCAGAGATGGTAGCACCGCTCCACAACAACCAAAATTTTAAAATTTTGAAATTTAAAATTCATTTTTGAATTTTAACGTCCATGTTGACTCCAAATTTCGCCTCCGTTACAAATTGGCGCCCAACGTGGGGCCGATAAAAATTTTGTAATTATCGACTCTCTCCGTAAATTTTTTTGTGATGTTCGGTAGCGCGTCGGTGATTCCAACCAAAGAGTACATTGTTTTTTTTTCTAGCAGTTTTTTTTTCTATCAAAAATTTGTGATTTTGTTTTTTTTATATTTTGAATTGGATAGTCAGGGTTGGCTGCTGGAATATCCGTCTGTGACATTAATCTGCATTCGTATCCGCAGTCAAATCACTGAAATGATTAATTCCTTTGTGTTTGATATGAAAACTGTGATTGATATTAAATTTCAATTTTTAAATTTTCAATAGTTAAATTTATTAAATAATTTTTTTGTTTTCTTGCGTGATGATATCGGGTTCGGAGGTAGTGTCGAGTGTTGCCTGGAATTGCGATGTTGTTGCGTTTAGTGCGCATGTCGACCGCTTCACTCGGGACTATTTTTCTGGACTTCGTGTCATCACGTGAGCCCATTTAAGTTGTAGTTTCCGGTTAATTAACAAGTTTTTTTTATTATCTATTGGACCCCCTGACTCAATCAACCAACAACCGCTCAACATAATTTCAAAGCAAATCTCTCTCTTCTAAGACCAAATAAATAAGACCTATACATTTATATTTATAAATTTTTGATTTTTTTACCATGCCTTTGCATCATAGTGATGAAAATTTAACGGTACAGGTGGAACTAGCTGGAAATTGCTGCAGCATTTGCTCGCAGTCCTTCGGCAAGGCTGATGACCTGGTGGCAACACCATGCAGTCATATTTTCCACAAAGATTGCATATCCCCGTGGGTAATAAAGGCTCACAGCTGTCCGCTGTGCCGCACGTTGTGCACAGTTAAGAAACTTAAGCCATGGCAACCAAATCTGGTGGTCGATCCTTCTTTACTTTCTCCTAGTAGGGCGAATGAGAGCCAAGGGGCATTACGAAAAGAACGTCCGGTCACTAGAAGCCAAAGAAACCTAGGTTTCAGTCAGGCACAACTACCGGATTTAAATATGTCGGGAATGCAACCCGTGCAAAAAGGGTCGGTCGAACTAAACTCTAACCGAGTAGCTAACGCATTAACTCAAGGTCCTTCTGATCAATTTCAGTCCTCGGTGGCTCGACATCAGTATTCGGATAGTGATTTGCAGCACTTGATTAATGAGGCAGTTCGTACCGAACTCGCTAAATTGCAAATTAATCCAGTCAGACATACTCCTCATGGAGTTACATCCAGCAGTAACCCCTTGCGGAATTTTCAGCAGAACTTGGAGCCAATGCCAAGTATAAATTCGGCACCGAATGTTTATAGTGTTCCTCCACCAAACTTTATGCCCGCTCCACCTTCAACTTCGGGTCACAATCGACAGTTTGCCCAGAGTATGCCAGCTCCTTATACACCAAGCCACATGCCGCATCATAGTGTATATGCTGCGGGATCTGCCCCACAATTTTTACCGTCAGAGAACGTTGCCAGTTTGATTTCCAATTGGAAAGTCACGTTCAGTGGCAAAGAAGATGCCTTAACAGTTGATAAATTTATTTATCGAGTGCACGCTCTGACGATGCAAAGTTTGCGAGGAGATTTTGGGGCATTATGCTGTTATGCGCACATGTTGTTCGTTGGAAAGGCGCTGGAATGGTTTTGGCGTTACCATCGAAGTGTGCCTAGGGTTGAATGGGGTGCGTTGTGCATGGAGCTGCGAAGCCAATTTTGTGATCGCAGAACTGATCTAGACATCATGGATCTGGTGCGAAATAGGAAGCAAAAGTTTGATGAAAAATTTGATGAGTTCTATGAAGCAGTCTTGCAATTGACTGATAAATTACAACGGCCTCTTGACTCTCAGGTTTTGCTGGAAATTCTGCAAAGGAATTTGCGTTTGGATGTGAGGCGTAGTTTGTTGTATGTTCCCATACAAAGTGTTAGCCAGCTTCGCGCGTTTGTTCAGAAACGTGAATTGCTTGATGAAGAGTACGGGAGGAATTCTCGCAACTATCAAAATCAGCGTCAGGTTTCTGAGCTGGCATGCGAGCCTGGTGACGCGAACGCTACACCTACCAATAAGAATAATGATGTTTTTTTAGATTTACCAACTGCCCCTCATTAACTTCTGAGGTGGCCTGCCAAACTGAGGCAATCCCGGATGTACCAAATACCCAAATTCGAATTTTAACACGTGAAGAAAAGGCTGCTACTGTGCCACAACGGACGTTCAAACCGTTGCATGTTCGTTGGCTCGAATATAACGCTGCGCGTCGACGTATATTTCAGAGCGAGGGCTCCATTCAAATTCAATGCAAAAAGAAACGGCGATCAACTGCGAGATTGAGGCAATTTTGGAAAAAGGTCCGAGCCTTGAGAAAGTTTGCGTGCTCGGCGGTTTTGTCGTTTGCTCCGAGGAATGATGTTCGTCCTTACGCACCGGTCTCATTAGCCGGCGAAACGTTGATGGGGTTAATCGATACTGGCGCCACCATCAGCTGCATAGCCAACCAGCTGGCGCAAAGACTGATGTCTAGCGAGCAACTGAAGTGGCAAAGGTGTGCGATTAATCTGAAGACGGCGGACGGGACGAGTAATGCTTCTGCAGGAGTCCTCGACACCACCATCACCTTTCGAGGAGTCACCAAACCCCTCAGGTTTTTGATAGTTCCCACTTTGTCTCAAGACTTGTATTTGGGAGTTGATTTCGTAAAAGCATTTGGCTTGGCTGGAGATCTCTTTCTGGAAAATTACCACTGCTTTCCTGTTAGAGAGATTTCTGAAGTTGATTCCAACCACCATGTGTTGACTACTCGTCAGCAAATTAGGCTAAACGCCACCATTTTAAATTTTCCATCTTTTTCTGAACAAGGCTTAGGCCGCACCAGCTTGATTAGTCACGTCATTGACGTAGGGCAAGCAAAACCAGTCAAACAACGACACTTTTCGGTTTCTCCTGGGGTCGAAAAACTTCTTTTCGCTGAGGTCGACCGCATGTTGGCACTTGGTGTCATTGAAGTGTCGCAAAGCGCTTGGTCATCACCTGTAGCCTTGATCGTCAAACCTAATAAAGTGCGCTTGTGTCTCGATGCGCGTAAGGTAAATGAGGTTACTGTGAAGGATGCTTATCCCCTGCCTCTCATTGATGGAATTCTCAGTCGGCTTCCTAAGGCTCAATTCATTTCGAGTTTGGATCTGAAGGATGGCTTCTGGCAGATTCCATTGGATGCAGCGTCAAGGGATAAGACAGCCTTCACAGTGCCCAATCGACCGTTGTACCAGTTTGTTACAATGCCTTTCGGCCTATGTAACGCACCGCAGACGATGTCTCGCTTGATGGACAAGGTCATACCTGCTCATTTGAGAACACAAGTTTTTGTATACTTAGACGATTTGCTTTTGATAACCGAGACCTTTGACGATCATTTAGCTTTGCTGCAGGAGGTAGCCATCTGTATTCGACATGCTGGTCTGACGATAAATATTGAAAAAAGTAAATTTTTACTCAAACAAATTCGTTATTTGGGTCACGTGATTGGGCATGGAACCATCAGTACTGATCCAGAAAAGGTGCAAGCGATTCGAGATTTCCCCTTGCCAAAAACTGTGCGACAGCTTCGTCGTTTTCTCGGTGTCTGTGGATGGTACCGACGGTTCGTGCTCAATTACGCTTCCATTTCAACCCCGTTGACCAACCTGTTGCCGAAAGCGAAAAAATTTGTTTGGACTGAGGAGTCGATAGCAGCTTTTGAGACCCTCAAAAATAGCCTTAGTAGTGCACCTGTGCTTCATAGCCCTGATTTTTCGCGTCCGTTTTCAATCCAATGCGATGCCTCTCAGTATGGAGTCGGAGCCGTTCTGGCTCAACGTGATGATGATGAAAATGAAGTCCCGATTGCGTATATGTCACATAAATTTAACCAAGCGCAACGAAACTATACCGTTTCAGAACAAGAATGTCTTGCAGCGGTCATGGCCATAAAAAAATTTCGAGCTTACGTCGAAAGGCATGAATTCGAAGTGATCACTGATCACGCGTCTTTAAAATGGTTAATGGGCCAAACCGACCTGCATGGCAGACTTGCTCGTTGGGCTTTGAAACTTCAAGGTTTCAAATTTAAAATCATTCATCGCAAAGGTAGCCAAAACGTAGTTCCCGATTCTTTATCGAGAGTGCATTCGCCGGAGGATGTCGAAATTTCAGAATTGACAGAAACTGCAGTTACGACTTGGCCAGTTTTGGATTTTTCTTCTGCACATTTTAAAACAGAAAATTATCTAAAACTGGTTGACGAGTTTCAAAAAAATGACGAGCAACAACCAGACATACAAGTTGTGGACGGCTTAATTTACAAGCGTTGTGAATTTGCAAGTGGTGATCCCACCCAAGAAGAACAGTCATGGAAACTCTGGGTGCCTGAGGAATTGAGAAGATCTCTCATTGTTGAAGCTCATGATCACCCAATGAGTTCTCATGGTGGGATTCACAAAACGCTTACGCGACTCAAAATGTTGTATTTTTGGCCAAGAATGGCAAAACAAGTCCGCGACTATGTGCTGGCGTGTGAAGTTTGCAAACTGACCAAAGCTCCTAATTACATACTTCGTCCACCTATGGGACAACAGCTCACTTCGATTCGAATTTTTCAGAGACTCTACGTAGACCTTTTAGGGCCTTACCCTAGGTCACGCTCAGGGAACGTGGGTCTCGTGATTGTGCTTGACCACCTGTCGAAGTTTCATTTCTTGGAACCAATTCGGACCTTTACCGCCAAAAAGATTGTCGAATTTCTAGAGAAGCGAATTTTCGCAATTTTCGGTGTTCCCGAAATTATAACCTCTGACAATGGCGTACAATTCCGATCTAATAGGTTTAAAGATTTAGTACAAAAATATGGTGTCAAGCATAATTTAACTGCAAATTATTCTCCTCAGTCAAATGCTGTCGAACGTGTGAATCGTTCAATAATCGCAGCCGTTCGCGCATATATTCATCCGGACCAAAAAGATTGGGATGAAAATTTATATGCGATAAGTGCCGCTCTCCGCAGCTCAGTTCACTCTTCTTCAGGTTTTTCACCATATTTTGTTGTGTTCGGACAAAATATGATATGTCATGCTAAAAGCTACGAACTTCTGCGAAAACTAAAAATGCTGGAAGATCCCACAGCAGCGGTAAAACCTGAAGAGAGAACTGAGTTGATTCGAGAACAAGTGAGAGAGAATCTGCGTCAGGCATTTGAGAAAAATGAGAAAATTTACAACATGCGCACACGTCCCGTGAGTTTTGAAGTTGGTCAGATTGTTTACCGAAGAAGTTTCGCCCAAAGCAAGGCCTCTGAGCATTTTAGCGCAAAGTTGGCAAACGTTTTCGAGAAAGCTAGGATCACTAAGAGGATGGGTTCGGCATACTATGAGCTGGCTGACATGGCGAACAAACGGCTTGGGGTATTTCACGCTAAAGATATTCGAGAATAGTGCCTTCAGTTCTTGTAACGAGTGATGGTCGGTTCCGAATAACTGTTTTGTAACGGCACCAAATCTCACCATTTGCGTTGTCGGGGTTGTTCACGATGTGGTGTATTTGTCATATCATTGTGGTATAACATTTTCACTCTTTACCACTTAGCGTGAACATACCATCGATAAAACCTTTTATTTGGTTCAGATACACAAGGTAATCTCAGGTGCACAGCATCGTGAACGACCCTAACTCGCAATGGTGTCAAAGTGTGGACTGACAATTTGCTGTTTGACCGCTGACGGATTTTAATTTGGCAGCTGACAATTTGCTGTTTGACAGCTGACACATTTCTAAACTTGGCAAATGTGACTTTTCTGTAAACGTGATTATATTTAAACAACCAAAAAACCGTGAAAACTACGCATTATTTTGATCGCAGCGTTAACATAATATAATTTTATGAGTTATAAATATCGCGCTCATATTTAACTCTTCCGAGTTTGTAGCTGGCAGCCCGTTTGTTCTTCACCCTTTTGTGGTTATGTGTAAGGCGTTGAGGGCAGGCCGAGTTTCATAGTGCACAAAAAGTAATCAAGTGAAGAAACTGATTGTAAAATATTGAGCTACGTTAAAGCAGTAATGGCTTCTTGAATAATGACTGCTTAGTAATAACTTTAAATATAAGGCAGATATTGTCTTATATGCAAATACTGCAGAATAAGTTTGTGCAGTTTGACAGTTTTAAATTGATGCTAACTTTGTATAACTGTTGCGTCTATGTTATTAACGTGGATTGTTCTTCGCAAAAATTTGAGAAGATTTATGAAAAGTGAAATTCTAACAAGCTGGCGCTATTTTTGCTTTGGAAATTCTGGGACGTGTCACGATGGCAAATTGGTGAAAGGGGCTCGCGTTAAGTGTTGCCACATAAAATCTTTAAGCCACACTTAAACTTGAACAAATTTCTGTCTGAAATTGTTCAGTTTTCCAACAAAAAAGAACATCAACTCAATTGGTTTGTTTTGTATGCTAGCCATAAATGTACTGATTTAAGTTAATAAACAATAAAAATTTCTAATTTATAAAAGCAGTTAAAGACTTACAAGCGTAGCTTTTTCAAATATCAAATAAAAATCGAAAAATTTTACATTTGTATTAAAAATTTTTTTATAACAAATAATTCAGCGTTAATCGAAATGAAATTTCAGTATAAAAAAATCACACATTAAATGTATAACTAAATACAAATTGTATCCATTTATTTTTTTTCTCGATGTAACTTAGATATTAAGCCTTGCATAAACATGCGACGGCACTGAAAAGTAAAGTTAAAGTAAACATTTTTTTTTATGAATATTGACTTATTTGTGTATTTTACGTTTTTTTTATAAATATTCCTTGAATTATAACTGAACTTGCTTTGTAAAAAAACTCTTAATGCATGCATTGAAAGTACACACAAAGTGCTCGTACGTCATTGTTTAATTATAGTTAGGTAAACTACTAAATTTAAACATTAAATTTTAATGCGGCTTACATGACTGAAAATGATTTTGTATTTAGCTAAAAGCCTTAATGATATAAATTAATAAGTGTCGTTTTTATTGATAACATTTAAAAGTGTTAAATTGAAAGCAATGCGAAAAACATTAAACTTTGTAATATTATATATTACAGTTTACAAATATTTAATACGTAAGATGCTTAGTTGTATACCTTTGTTTTTTAAGTCTACTTGAATTTTCTAGATGTACTTAAAACTAAATTAAATTCTATAATATAATGAATTGCTAAAGGGTTTATTTATTTTGGTCAAGGGAGAAGATGTTTGCTTTTGGGAGGGTTTCCAATACATTTAGCCCCTGAACCCTCACGGAAGGGTGGGAAAAGTGTGGGCCGAGCTCGTCCACCAGAGCTCAACGAGTAGGTGTTGGATGATTGGGCCAGGGGTGCCCAAACGGTTTCCTTTATTTTTTTTATATTTGTTTTACTTGATTTTTAATTCTCGTTTCAGAAAATTTTTTTTTTGTATTCTTTATTTGGAATCACCGACGTGCGATGACTTATGCACGTGACATTTGTACGGCAAGGGTACACGTGGACGGCCACAAGACCCCACCCCACATCTCACCGAACTGCTAGCAATGGCTAACTAGCACGTGCAGCCGTGGCCAACCTAGTGTCCGCGGGTCACTGGACCGGGGCGATGGTACCACCTCTGTGAGTGAGCGGCCTTATATATACTGGTCATCGAGAACCAGGGGCGCTGTAAAAAGGCGCCCTCAAACTAAATGCAAAGGGCCGCCCTCTCGCAGAGATGGTAGCACCGCTCCACAACAACCAAAATTTTAAAATTTTGAAATTTAAAATTCATTTTTGAATTTTAACGTCCATGTTGACTCCAAATTTCGCCTCCGTTACAACTTAACTATTTTGTTGCAATTCATTTAAATGTTTGACTATTTGACTATATTTAACTATTCACAAATTAACACGATACACAATAACCAAAACAACCAAGTGTTGCCATGTACAAAAACAAATTATTTTTTCTGACACTTTAACAGTATTGCCTGTTTGAAAATTAATACATCTCAAGCCAATTTCCAGTTCAACTCCAAGATGTTGGAGTTAAAGCTCTGCAAAGAACCATCCAAGCACACTAGTTGTGTGTTGTTATTTCTTCTTATATCTACTTGTATCTGTTTCTCTCTCTTTGCATTGAGTATGCATGGAATATTTCTCTTTTAGATAACGATGACCTAGAATACACTGTAGAGCTCAGTTTGCGTGAAACCTTGTTTCTTAGGCAAGGGGGGTGAGACAGGCGACGTAAGGTGCGTGAAATTTTACTCAAAGAAAAAGCTGTAGAGACGATAAATTGATGCATACACATAAGCGAAGTTATCAGTAGTTCCAGTCTTGAAGAAATCTCAAATGAATCATGTACGATTTTTCTTGATCCTTGACGAAAAATGCTGATTTGGCCATACATTTCATTGACGAAAATTTCATATAAATGTTCCAAATTCGTGCAAGACGCAATGAAGAAACTTAGGGATTTGTCATGCAACAACCCAATATCGAAATATTGAGGAGGTTTCGTTAACGAAAAGTAAACAGCAATATAAAGTCAATTCGTCAAGGAATTAAAATCGAAACGTGTAATAAAATTCGCGAAGGAATGTTATTCCGAAACGTTGAAGAAGTGAAAACGCTTTATTGTTGCAGTTTAGCCTCTGAACGATTCGGCGGATTACGGCAATCATGAATATCTTCAAGTTGTTGAAATAGAATGGAAAAAGTTAGGCACTGACAACCGCTGCTTTGCATTATATTTTGTATGAATTTTTTTAAGTCCAGCAGCTCATGCAGAAACTTCCTTCAAGAAATCATCACGTAAAGTTCGTCAATGATTTCGCGAACTACTGGGATTTTATTTAGGGGATGCCTACACCAATCCAATCACAGTTTATGTACACAAAACAAAACTGGTTTCACGCAGACTGACCAGCACTTTGTGTTTTTGAATAACTGACTGCTCAAGCGGACTGAGCACTGCAGTGTATTTCGGGCCGATGGAATAAGTATGAGAGAGTAAATTACCAATCATCAAAGATACGAGTTTGAGAACATACGCAACAAACAGATATATCGGTTATATTATTATCTTTACTTGGAACATCTGAAGCATGTGACTTCGCACAAATAAAAAGCGAAAAAGCAACAGTAAAAAAAATACTTCATATAAGCTCATAAACATTTACGTTTTCTATTTATTTCATAAAAAAAATTAACAAAACAAAGGCATATTTTTAGATAATTTAATGAAATTAAAAATGAATGCACATAATATTAAAAAAGAATTAAAAAATTACTACAATAAAAACATAAATCACTTTCAAGTTTACATTTTTACGTAAGTACATATGACCGTAGGATTGACATGCGGTCGTAGAAATCAACAAAACATATTAACACAAAGAGAACGATATGGGATATCCATATTGAATGGACATATCCATTTTAAAAAAGAGTTAAAACAGTTACTTCACTTAGGGCCAGTTTTTCAGTACCTAGCTTAACTCACCAAAATTGGACGTTTAAACTCGGTTTAACTAGATATTTTAGCATTCGATGAAGTTAAATTGACTTAAATTATCATATAATGTGTTTCTTTTTTGCCTAAACCGAGTTTAAACGTCCAATTTTGGTGAGTTAAGCTCGGTTTAATTTGACAAGAGCTTAAACTCGCACTGAAAAATTGGCCCTTAGTGGAACAGATAAAGAGAAAAAGCTTACACTACAATGAGAGCCAGAGATGATACGCTCTCTGCCCATTCAAAAGGATATGAGCATATCGCTACCTTAATATACGAATGTCGTGTGTGAAATTTTTCGTTTTTGAGATTATTATATTATGAACTTCGTTTATTATGAACTTCGCTAGCTCTTTTGAATAGTACTACCAGTTTCTTCGCAAACCTTATAACTTCCCAGACATTCAGCATGCATTTTGTCGTACGTTATAAAATGTTGTCCTGAGCATGTATTTTGTCGTATGTGCACCAAAAATAGACATACGACATTTTTTTATGCAGAATGATAATTTTTCTTATTGAAAATGCAATTGTTGTACGTCATATAATATCGATTGTACTCATTCATACTGAGCATATAGAACAAAGCGAAAACAGAAAATAGAAGTTAACTGTAACGGTAGGTGTGCGCACTTCTATAAGGCATTATTCATATTTGAATCTTTTGCAGAAATTGGAATTTTAAAATTAGTTTCTTTTAATTTGTTTCAACTATAACGTAATTGACGATATATTATTATTTATTATTATTATCGAATGTTTGTTTTTCATTTTATTTTTCATTGAATAAAGACTTTTTTTTAATAATTTCCCTTTGTTAACTATGTATGTTTTTTAAAAAGCTATTCATTTGTTTTAATAATAACTCTCCTTAAAAATTTCGCAATTTTTCTTTATGAAGTGATATATTTTCAGCAGAGCTGTAAAATCGGTATTCATATTCAGAATTTTAAGTACAACAGACTAACGACATAAGAATGCATTCAATGAGTGCAAAATTGATTTATTGGGGGTTGGAATTAGTTTTAAAGGTTTTCTAAGAGATGGCGTAACTATCAATAGATCGCACCGGGCACACCTGTGACTATATTCATTTCAAAGCACATTGTGTAAGCGTCATTTTTCAGAATGTGTCATTCCACTGAAGTGTAAACAACATATATTTTTTTCTCTGTGAACATGTCGACTTTCGTTCCAACAAAACGCAATTTGCGGGAAGGTTTACTTTTGTGCTTCCATTTGAAGAAAAAAGCGGTTGAAGCACAACGCACGCTTACTGAGGCTTACGGGGACTATGCTCCATCGATTTCTACTTGTGAGTACTGGTTCCGTCGGTTTAAAAGTGGTGATTTTGATACGGAAGACAAAGAGCGTCCGGGCCAGCCGAAAAAGTTTGAAGATGAGGAATTGGAGGCTTTGCTCGATGAAGACCCGTTTCAAACCCTTCAAGAATTGTCAGAATCATTGGGAGTCGACTTATCAACGGTCGGCAAATGCTTGAAGGCCATGGGAATGATTCAAAAGCAAGGAAATTGGGTGCCGTACCAGTTGAAGCCGAGAGACGTTGAACGGCGATTTTGCATGTGCGAACAACTGCTTCAACGGCATAAAAGGAAGAGTTTTTTGCATCGTATTGTCACTGGCGATGAAAAGTGGATCCATTACGATAATCCTAAGCGAAAAATATCGTGGGGACCACCCGGCCATGCATCAACATCGAGGGCCAAGCCGAATATTCATGGCGCCAAACTTATGCTGTGTATTTGGTGGGATCAGAAGGGTGTCGTGTACTATGAGCTGCTAAAACCTAACGAAACCATCACTGGGGAACGCTACCAACAACAATTGATGCAATTGAGCCGAGCATTAAAGGTTAAACGGCCGGAATATGCCAAAAGACACGACAAAGTGGTTTTTCAACATGACAACGCACGGCCACATGTTGCAAGAACCGTCAAGGAAACGTTGGAGACGCTGAATTGGGATGTGCTACCCCACCCGCCTTATAGCCCAGACATAGCCCCTTCCGACTACCACCTATTCAGATCGATGACGCATGGCTTGGCTGAGCAGCGTTTCACTTCTTACGAGGATACCAAAAAATGGGTCGATTCGTAGATTGCCTCAAAAGACGAATCGTTCTTCCGGCGCGGAATCCATATGCTGCCAGAAAGATGGGAAAATGTTGTAGCTAACGATGGACAATACTTTGAATAATATACATTGTACCGTTGTTTCTAAATAAATGCTCAAAAACCGAAAAAAACCTTTAAAATTAATTCCAACCCCCAATATAAAAAAAAATTTTATTTCACATTCATTTTAATAATTCACTCATTTATTATTTTATTTTATTACATTAATTCATTAATTTTTACTTTTAGTCCTAAGCCATACTTAAAATATGAATAACAAATGAATAATGAATAAAAAATGAATAATGAATAAAAAATGAATAATGAATAAAAAATGAATAATGAATAACAAATGAATGAATAAAATTAATAATGAATAAAAAGAGAATAATTGAAAATTCTGAAATTCTTTTTGAATTGCATTTTTTGTGAACAGTATTCAAATTAATAAAAAAATTGATTCATTATTCTGAATAACAAAAAGTAATAATTGAAATGAATAATTAATCATTTTTTAAAAATGAGTGTGAATTAAAAATTTTATTTATAAATTTTGCATTCATTGAATGCATTCCTATGTCGTTAATAACTGATCCACTTTTTCGTGAATAAAATCAAATTGAATGCATTTTTTTACAGCTCTGATTTTCATTATGCTTTTTGTCGTAAGTTCAAAGAAAAAGAATTTGTGAAAAAATGTAACATAAGGCTAATGCATTCTGAAGCAAAAAGGCTAATAACGCATTTGATATTGTAATAACATTAAATTTTTCATAAGCTGATGAAAGTTAAATATTGAAATTATAATCAATCAAAATCTGGAGAGAATCCTTAGAGCCATTTTGAAGATATTTTGTGTCATACTTTAAAATCATCTCCTTAAAAGTTAAGTTTTGCTACATACGACATCCGTATTTTTAGGTTGCAATATGCTAAGCTCTGCTATTTGTTGTATTTGTACCAATATTATCAGGTTCTTATTTGCTATACCTGTTTGTACAAGTAGAATAAATGGTTCGCTGCAGACCTTTAGTTGGAGTTGACTTGGAGTAATGCGTAGGAGATCAAGTAAAGGTTGAACAAGTTTTTCCAAACTTGGAGAAAAAGCTTTTTTTTTTGCTTGTTGGGAATGATGGAGTTTCTTATTTTGCTGGAGTATGTGTAAAGTGGTTTGACGTTGCAGCGTTTTGAACGAAAGAACATGGCTGTCCACACTTTCTAGCCGTCCGACCGAATTTATAATGGTATCTACAGTTGGTTGGTCGTTGACGTGATGTATTTCAATAAGATGATCGACGTCTCGAAAAATCTCGGAAATTGGATTTTCTTGAGTGAGAGTGATTACATTGTTCACTTCTGAGCTCTTGAACTTTAAGCGACAATTTGTTGAAACTTTTCAAAATCTTGGTCGTAGTTTTAAAAAAACGTGAAGTGATTCCAACTAATTCTTCAGCTCTCATTGCTGGTGAGGGTTTCTTGCTTACAGCAGAGATTTCTCTTCCAGCTTCCAATAACTTCTCATTTAGAGAAAAACGTCTAGTTCCTTATGACCTGACCCGGTCTTAACGATAATAAATAAGTCTGCAGAATGAAATCTTTTAAGCGACGCCAGAATTTAAATAAGTTTACATGGCTGAAAAAGCTCTTTGCTCGAGAGCTAATTTTGAGCATCGCTGCCCTAAAGTGAGTTAAAATCTATTCAGGTCACACGGTATTACGTCATGAAATTGATTTGTATGCATTTTTTTGTTTTTTGAGTGGTTAGAGAAATGAGATCGCAGATATCAGAGATAACTAACACTTGAACGCACTTTTTTATCTTATATATGATAAGTACTTTAATGTGTTATACTTAATTTCGTTTTAGTCTATCACTAACTGAATACACAGTTGGTTACAGAAATGACAACTTTATCTTGGCTTGACAGTCAAGTTTTGCATATTCCCCTTTAAACTAGACGCTTCAATGTACTGTTGAAAAATTTTAAACTTTTAGCTGATCTGTTTTGGTCAACAGCTTCCATTTTATTAAATTAAATAGTTCATCATCGCAAAAAAATATTAAACTTGATTCAATTCAAAAAACGAATATGAATTTCTATATATTAAATTAAAGATAAAACTGTAGGCTTTAACTATAAAATATATTTTTGACACCTTATGCTGCACATTTTTGAGAAAATAACGGTTTTATCACTAATTAAAAGCAAAAGTAGGTAATATAAAACTGCTCACAAAATTCAAATCATTGCTTAACTTTATTTGATTTGTATTTTTCCTAATAGATAATTTGATTATCTTTCAAATTACATGTCCATTTTTTATATCTATCAGATAATGGTAAAGACATAGATATCTTATTGAATTGCTATTGTACCAAGCAAAAAAATTTTAAAAATTGATTACTCGATAACTAGTTGAGTTATCGATTTCTTGTTCGACCAAACATATATTTTGTTTTTTAAAAAAAAAACATTTTCAAATCGTGGCGCCCCAGTTATTGTAATTGTGCCCTAATTTTTTTTTTTTCTGATAACAGCAATATATTGAACAACTACTTTTTTTAAAAAAAAATACACAACGAAACACTGAAACATAACTTTTTCAGAGAAGACCACAAAATCCTGGTTGTCATTTACATTTGAGAGAGAATATATCGCACACTCACTTCAAAAGTGTACAACTCAAATTTTGTACATATTCAGGTGGAGCAAAAAACAATTTTTTTCTTCAAGGGACAAAAAATACATTGATACACAACAAAGAGACAAAACGATATTTTTTTAATTAAAGACTAAGAATATGTGTATAAAATTAAGACAGCCGATGTAGATGATCACTACGAACAGTTTTACAGGAAAAAGTAAAAATTTGGAAATTTTGAGTTGTGTCACTTTTGAAGTGGGTGTGCCAAACGGGAGTTGTCAAACGAATGGACAAGCTATAATAATTAAATCATGTTTTTCTCATTCTTAGGTAACGATGTTTTATGAAATAGCCTTTGTTCTAAAAATTTCTACAATTTTGAAGATATGCAAATGTTTTTGGTGTCAAAATAACAGAGATTTTTTAAAATTAAGTTGGCATAAAAAACGGTGGAAGAGGCGTGGTCACAACGAAGAATGAATTAATCTAATCTGGGATGCAGACAACACAATATGTATACCAAATTTAAGCGAAATCCGTGCAGGCGTTTAGAGTTGTATTAAGGCCAAAGTTATAAAAGCAAAACTACTGTCATGCCTTTAGTAGGCGGTGTGAATGGACGCAGAAAATAAAATACTCCTTAACACTTGACCTTAGTAGTGTAACTCTCTGCCAAATTTCTAAGGAATCGGTGAAGAACTTTAACAGATGTTCGACATTTTCCATATAAAATACAAAACTTCCATACAATAAAGCTTTTTTGGGTTTCCCCAATTTATGGGCGCTAGAAGGCAACATCTTTTGAAGTCTATAAAACTATTATGTCTCTAAAAAATTCGCATTCTGCCACTTCTTTTTGTGCATCTAACAATTTTGTCAAGCAAATATTTTATTTTATCTGTGATATTTTATGTGAAATCTAATATATAAAAATGAATGTTTGTTTGTTTGTTCGTTCGCTATGCGCTGCAATACCGTTCATCCGATTGCGATAAAACTTAGTCAACTTATTGCTTGCACTTACGCGAACAATATAGTCATATTAAAAAATTTTAAAAAATATTTAACAACCCCCTTTTACCGTCCACAAATCAATAAAAATGCTATATTTAAGACAGTTTTTGTCGCATTAAACTAAAATTTGGTAATTAAGTTCGTATGATAATTATCGACTGTACTTAATATGGGCGTGGTCCCACTATAACAACGCCTACTTTTAAGAAAAGATAAAGAGACTTCGAAATTACTGGTTCGATCGAGCTAAAATTTTGGCAGTGGATTTGTTTCGAGTACGAGATGGTTTCAGAAAAAAATGCCACACCCCTTTTACCGCCCACAAATATATAAAAAATTTGCGATATCAAATTGCTTTGGAGCTATGGGTCGCACAGCCTCGAAATTCGATATTCAACCACAATTTACACATGTCGTTCCACTGATGACATTTTATGGGAGTTAAACAAAGGGGAATGGAACCTTCGATACAACTAATACTTGCGATATCGAATAGTTTTGGAGTTACAGGTCACACAGCATCGGAATTCAGTATTCGACATCAATTTATGCATGCAGTTTCATTAATAACATTTTATAGGCCTTGGAAACGCTGGAGTTTCACCTCCCCCCATACAACAAAAATTTGTGCTATCGAATAGCTTTGAAGTTATAGGTCGCACAGCATCGAAATTCAGTAATCGACCTAAATTTCATTTTATTTCGTTGGACAAGTACAACCCAAACATGCAAAATCGAATAGCTTTAAAGTTATGAGTAACACAGCGTCATGCATACATGCAGTTTCATTAATAACATTTTATGGGCGTAGGAAAAGGGGGGTGTGACTGACATCTCTCATACAACCCAGACTTGTGCTATCGAATAGCTTTGGAATTATAGGTCGCACAGCGACAGAATTCAGTATTCGATCCGAATTTACACATGCACTTTCATTGGTAACATTTTTTGGGCGTTGGACAAGGGAGAGTGACACCTCCCATACAACCCAAATTTGCGATATCGAATAGCTTCTGAGTTATTTGTAGCACAGTGTCGGAACTCAGTATTCGACCTAAATGTACAAATGCCATTTCATTGATTAAATTTTATGGGTGTTTGCCAAGGGACCTCTTATTTGACCCAAATTTGCGATATCGAATTGCTTTGGAGTTATAGGTCGCACAGTGTCGGAATTCCGTATTCGACCTTAATTTACACAATCAGTTTCATTGATCACATATAATGGGCGTTGGTCAATGGGGCTTTGCACCTCCCATACAACCCAAATTTGGGATATCTAGCAGCTTTGGATTTATAGGTCGCACAGCATAGAAATTCAGTATTCGACCTCAATTTACACATGGAAGTGATTGTGGCAGCAACCCTAAGGGTTTCAGCTAGTTTTTAATAAAAGTGTTTATTGTGGTATATTTCCTGATAGCTTAAAAATGGCTGAGGTTATTCCATTATTAAGAAAAGGTGACAAGTCCCAACTAAACAACAACAGACCAATTTCTCTTCTTCCAGATTTCTCTAACATATTTAAAAAACTAATGAAGGTTCGAAAATTAGAGTTTTTGAATAAATATAGTTTTTTCAGCCCATTTCAGTATGGTTTCCGAGCAGGCCTATCAACTTTATGTAAATGCTTTAGTAAATTTTTGTACAAACATCTATTCGAATCTAAATAATAAAAAGTTCAGTGCAGCAAAGTTTGTGGATATTACTAAAGCGTTTGATACTGTTAACCATAAGCTCTTGCTGGATAAACTGTATAAGGCTGGATTTAGGGGTTTTGTTTTTTGAAAATAGAAGGCAATGTGTCAAAATTTTAAATTATTATAGTTTTTCAGAAGTTCTATCTCTAGGTGTTCCCCAGGGCTCAGTCTTGGGCCCTATTTTATTTCCAATTTTTAAAAACTCGCTTTTTAAACTTAATTCTGTAGTTCTACTAATGCATGTGCGGATGATATGGCCTGTGCCTTCTCGTAAGACTCTCCTTTGAATTTATCCGTAGACATAAACCATGACATGGCTGTTTTAAGTCGCTGGTGTATGATTCATAAGTTAGTTTTCAGTGATAAAACTAGAATTATGTTCTTTAATGTTAATAAAAGAAAATTCGAATCTGACTCTTTCTCTTTTCATAGCGGTAAATGTGAAAAATTTTGTCTGAGTACTGATAGATGTTCTTCTTCGAAATGTGCTCAAACTTTCTTTGATATTGGGTCTTGTTCTTCGGGTTGTTTTTCTATTGAAAATGTTAGTTGCTTCAAGTATCTAGGTGTCCGGCTGGATAGTGATATGAATTTTTCAACTCACACAACTGTGCTAAAGAAGTATCTCATGGCTACTACTAGACATCCCTTTTTGTTAAGAGCTTCATGTAGCCCTATTCTTTTTAAGTGTATCAATTTTGGACTATTTCATTCAAAACTTGAGTATGGGATAAGTTGTTGGGGTGGTACGCACAAAAATAAAATTTTTCCTCTTCTCGTCTTACAAAAGCATGCCATTCGCATTATTTGTAATAAAAGTAGATTCTATAGTAGTCTGTTACTTTTTAAAAATCTTAACATTCTGCCGTTAAAACATTTATATTTCTATAAAGTTTTAAAAATCTTTTTCGACAACTCCGAATTTTTCGACATTTGGCTTAAATCTGTTTTCATAAAAAGGATAAAACTTTGGCTTTTAGAATGTAATTATTCAGATATTGATGCATTCCTATTGTTTACACTCTGATTAAAGTCTCTTTAAGTTCATTTCATATTTTGTTAGTTTGTTGTTCGGTTTGTTTCTTCTATCATTTATAATCTATATAAATAAAAATCAAATGTCGTTCGTTGGTAATTGCATCAGTTGAGAACGGCTGAACCGATTTGGATAATTTTTTTTTTAAATGTTCGTAATAGTCCAACTTAGGTTTTTACGGAAAGAAAAATTGACCACGCCCACTTTGCGCCCACTTTTTTTGATTTATCTAAAATCGGAAAACGGCTGGACCGATTTGGATAATTTTTTTTTTTAATGTTCATAGTAATCCAATTTAAGTTTTGACGGAAAGAAAAATTGACCACGCCCACTTTTGCGCCCACTTTTTTCAATTTATCTAAAATCGGAAAACGGCTGGACCGATTTGGATAATTTTTTTTTCAAATGTTCGTAGTAATTCAATTTAAGTGTTTACTGAAAGAAAAATTGACCACGCCCACTTTTGCGCCCACTGTTTTGATATCTATATATATAAAATTAAGTGGCAAAACTTCCTGTTCGCATACTCCTCCTAGACGGCTTGCCCGATTTCAATGAAATTTTCAGGGGTGATTGGGGTCTGTGTGGAGGGTGCACATAAGAAATTGCATGTGTGTATCTTTGCAGGTTTTGTACCACACCCCCTTTTGTCGCCCACAAATCAATAAAAATGCTGTATTTAAGACGGTTTTGGTCGTATGAAATTAAAATTTGGTAAATAAGTTCGTATGATAACTATAATAAACTTTGAAAAAATGGGCGTGGTCACAATTCATCTACGCCTACTTTAAAGAAAATATCAAAATACTTCGAAACCATTGGTCCGATTGAGCTCAAATTTTGTAAGTACGCTTTGCTTTGAGTACGAGATGGTTTAAAGGGCAATGCCACACCCCCTTTTACCTCCCACATATAAATAAAAAATTGTTGTTATCGAATAGCTTTAGTTAGAGTTATGGGTCGCACAGCTTAGAAATTCGGTATTCGACCACAATTTAGACGTACCGTTTCTGTGATGAAATTTTATGGGAGTGGACAAGGGGGAGGGGCACCTCCGATACAACCCAAATTTGTGATATCGAATAGCTTTGAAGTTATAGGTATTCATCTTTGGAATTCAGTTTTGACCTCAATTTACACATGCAGTTTCAATGGTTTTATTTTATGGGCGTTGGACAGGGAGGCGTGACATCTCCCTTACAACCCAAATTTGCGATATCGTATTGCTTTGAAGTTATAGGTTGACAGCGTAAGAATTCGGTATTCGACCTAAATTTATACATGCATTTTCAATACTTACATTTTGTCGTCGTAGGGCAAAGGGGAGTGGCACTTCCCATACAACCCAACTTTGTGGTATCAAATAGTTTTAGAGTTATAAGTCGTACAACGCCGAAATTCAGTATTCGACCTCAATATACACATGCAGTTTCATTGATTCAATCTATGTTCATTGGTGAGAGGGGCGTGGCACCTCCCATTTAACGTAAATTTGCGATATTGAATATCAGCGTCAGAATTCAGTATTCGGCCCCAATTTATACATGCAGTTTCATTAATTACATTTTATGGGCGTACGACAAGGGGGCGTGAAACCTCCTATTTAACCCAAATTAGAGATATCAAATAGCATTGGGGTTATAGGTCTCACAGCTTTGGAATTCAGTATTGGACCTCAATGTACACATGCAGTTTCATTGATTACATTTTAGGCACCTCCCATACAACGAAAATTTGTGATATCGAATAGCTTTGCAGTTCAAGGTCGCACAGCGTCGGAACTCAGTATTCGACCAAAATTTACGCTTGCAGATTTACTGATAAAATTTTTTAGAGTTTGTCGGGGGGGCGTGACACCTCCAATTTAACCCAAATTTGCGATATCGAATAGATTTGGAGTTATAGGTAACTCAGCCTCAAAATTCAGTATTCGACCTCAATGTACTCATGCAGTTTCATTGCTAAAATTTTATGGGCGTAGGGAAAAGGAGAGTGGCATCTCCCATACAATCAAAATTTGTGCTATCGAATAGTTTTGGAGATATATGTCGCACAGTTTTGGAATTCGGTATTCGACCTCCATGTAGACATCCAGTTTAATTGATTACATTCTATTAGCGGTGATGAAGAGAGAGTGGCACTTCCTATACAACCCAAATTTGTTATATCGAATAGCTTTGTGCATACAGGTCGCACAGTCTCAGAATTCAGTATTTGACCTCAATTTAGACATGCTGATTAACTGATAACATTTTATGGGCGTTTGAATAGGGAGAGTGGCAGCAACGCGCCGGGTTTCAGCTAGTTTTTAATAATAATAAAAATTGTTTTAATATGCAATCTTAATTAATTTTACTTTATGTCCTTTACCCTTTTTCATAATTTTATTTTTTCTTATTATATAATTTAAACAACTTTGTCATTATAAATTTAATCTTGTAATATTTTATTAAATTCTTATTAATTATTTTGATTATTATATTTTAATATACAACTGTATTCGCCTCTAGTTCCTAGTGAACTATAGAATAAGTTGATATTGGTTCATTATGTTTCTTTCTGTAATTCTGCATTTTTTTAATTCTGTAATAAATAAATAAATTTTCTTCCTAAACCATCTCGTATTCGAAAAATTTACAACCGGTCTTCTGATAAGACCTTGTTTGATAGAATATGTATTTTTGTTAGTTATATATATAAAATATAATTTATAAGGAAGGTCTGACAGCAAGGTAGTTCTAAACACCTCCCCCAAAATGACGGATAAGGGTGGTAAAAATAATTTTCGAATAGCAAATGATCAAAGAAATAAATAAAACTAACGAAATTTCTGACATAATTTACCTTCGTTGTTAAAATAATTTTTGATAACCGAGAAATCTTACGTTAATTAATCGAACACCGGTAGAAAAAGTTACAAAACAGCATTAATTTATAAAATTTTGGCTGCTCCGTACCTTCGAACTTAGCTTAGTTTAAGAGCTTTAATTAAGTAAACATTTTTTTTATCTCTTTCTCTCTCCCTCTCTCCCTCTCTCTCTCTCTCTCTCCCTTCCAGGATAGCAATATTTCCAACGATGAACGCACCTCCAAGCTGCGTATCTTTGTGTCGCCCGACACACTCGGCGATTATCAGTGCGTAGCCTGGTTCGGATCAGCTGCCATAGCCTCTGTAACAGCGCGACTCACACTCGTCTCCATTTCCATCGACAACTCGAACGGATACAGCCGCAACGCTATACGCTGGAGTGTGGCACCCAAAAATTGCATACTCATACGTTGTGGTAGCGTAACATCCAATCCGTCAGCTGTGTGGAGCTTTTTTCGCAATGGCGAAAAGGTGCCACAAAACGAGGTTCTCACCTCAAATGGTGCACTGATATTGAACAGCGTAACGACTAAAGATGCGGGCAACTACACATGTTCGGCAATGAATGCCATCACAGGGATTGAGGTAAAACTGCCGCAACGCATCGATCTTCGTGTCGACTATGCAGATCGAACACCGCCCTTATTTCTCATACAGCCTACGACTCAGGTCACAGCGCGTCCTGGTGACACCATTGTGCTGGAATGTCCAGGCGTGGGTTCACCACCACCAGAGGCGGTATGGAGCAGCCCAAATGTGGCTAATATCTATAATAATAGAACCAAGATTTTGCCTTATGGTCTTATGATTGCCGATTTGCTGGCGGAGGATCAAGGCACATATGTATGTCGACTTGATAATGGTATCTCACCGGCGCTGGTGCACATCATCAAGCTAAATGTGCTGCAGCGACCTGTTATACTACGCGGTCCTGCCACAACGCTGACGAATGAAGGTGATGCGCTGGAGTTGGAGTGCTCGGCTACAGGCAATCCGCAGCCGGACATCTATTGGCTGATAAACGGTAACGACACGTCGCAGGATAATGAAACCTTTCATGAGGATCGACGCTTGGTCATTAAGCATGTGCAGAAGCGGCACGCGGGCATCGTACAGTGTTTTGCGAAGAACGAAGTGGGCGAGGTTGGTTTTGGCGAATTAGCTAATATTTGAATTGAACGTCTATTTTATTTTATTTTACTTACAGACTAGTGAAGGTGATCTGCTGCGCGTAAATCCCAAACAGATACAAGGCGAGCTGGGCAGTGCACCATTGGGCAATGTGCCCGTGCGTACCACCTACGAGCACACCGGAAACAAAAACAAGGGCAAGCGGAAGCACATGAAAATGCGTAAGTATTGAAATGTTTACAGATAATTACAGAGTAACATTTTTTAACAAACATTTTTTAAGGGAGGTTTTACACGTCTTTTACCAAAATAAGCATCTTTTTAAATTTGTCCAGATTTTACATTCAAGAAAATGGTTAAAACAGAGTAAATTTTTGGACTTTTTTTCTATGTTTAATAGTTTTTTTAATTTTCAATTTTTTCATTTCATTTTGGTAAAAGATGTGCATTAAGGTGGGTCACCAAAAAAAATTTTAAATGACCGCCGTTCATTTGAAAGATTTTGTTGAGAGCCTTTTAGTACCATAAAAAATTTTATTTGGCGGACCCAAAAAACGGCCAAAATGGTATTTTTTGTACAACTACAATAAAGAATTTACCCCCAAAATTAAAAATTTTTTTTTAAAAAAACAAAAGTTAATAAAAAATTATTAAACTTTGTGATTGTTTTTAATTTCAATCATAGGGAAAAAAGTTACAGCGAATTAACTTTTCGGTGAAGTTTGTCTACGTTCTTGGTCTTTAGCCTTTGGTTCATCTTCATGTGGCGTCGTTTGCTTTCAAAATGATTTTACTTATTTTCATTTTTTTCGTTAGTCTTCGGTTTATCTTCGTATGGCTTCTTTCTTCATACAAAATTTGTTTGCAATCAGTCCAGTCGTTCGGGCGTTATTGAGTCATATATATTTTATTGATTGAAGCGCCCTCTACCGAGAGTTTTTAAACTTGTGATACCCTATCTTATATTCCTGGGTTAGGAGAATCTTCATACTAAATTTCATCAAAATGCATAAAAATTAAAAGGCACTCAGCCTCACACACAAGTGAAAAAAATATTTTCAGTGCTAAAAACAAAATATCTGCTGTTCTTGGTTTGGAGAATTTTTATATAAAATGTCATCAAAACCAATGCAGTCGTTAAGCCGGCACAAGGAAAAATCGCTCAATAAAAAATCGCCCAAAAACATGAAATGAAAAATCACCTTAATGAAAACGACCCAACAAATAAAATTAATAACCGCACAAAAAATTAAAAATCAATAAAAAAACTTTGTGGCACTCAGAACTTGCTGTACTGAAAATACACTTGCTGTATTAATACTTTGAATTTCAAGTTTTGATCATATTTTCATTTTTAGAAATTTGATATGTGAAATTTTCTAAAATAAATTTTCATTCATTTTTAGTTTGTTCAAAATAAAGGTTTTAGTTTTTATATAAAATTGTGTTTTTATATAAAATTCGAGTATAGCTATCAAGACAATATTGGTGACCCCGATGCCTGACTCTGAAGAAGAATACCAGTCATTTTCTACTGCGGAAATTTCGCGCGTAACAGTTCGAGTTCCTCCATTTTGGCGACAAAATCCGAAGTTATGGTTTCGCCAAATGGAATCACAGTTCGTAACATCGGGAATATCCTCGGATCTTACGAAATACCACACGCTGGTCGGATCGATTGAGAGCAGTGTGCTTAACCACGTCAGCCACATCGTCGAAGAACCGCCGTCAGAAAACAAATACGAGGTCATGAAACCTGCAATTTTAAGCGTATTTCTCGATTCAGAAGTGAAACGCTTACGTCAGCTGCTCGAAAACGTCAGCGCAGGAGACACAAAACCTTCGGTGTTGCTACGAGAGATGCGCGAGTTATCCAGCGGAAAAGTGTCTGGCGATTTATTAAAAACACTTTGGCTTCAGCGACTGCCAGCAACAACAAAAGCAATCTTATCAGTCAGCAACGATGGTATCGATAAATTGTCGTTGATGGCTGGTAAAATACATGACCAAACCGATGGTTTAGGTATCAATGCTGTCACAAATCATCCATCGGAACACCGGTTAGAGTCTCTTGAGAAACAAATGCAAGAGATTTTAGTGCAGATAAGTGCTCTCGCTGTGGGTCGAAATGTGCGATCACGCAGTCACAATCGCAGTCGCAGTAGTAATGGAAGACCATCCAGTGTGTCAAAGCACAGTAGGTTAAACGGCTACCAAAACTGTGCTAAAGTCCAATTTTTCAAGTGCAAATATTGCACTTTTCTTAATGTCATTTTGTAACCAATACTTCAAGTTAACTAAGTAAGCTTTTTGTTTTTGGTTAATATTAAATTCCGTTTGACAACACGCAGTCGAAGTCATTGCATTGTAATCACTTAATAAATTTTGTTGAAAAGCCTGTATTGCTTTTAAAGATTCAATTGCTTGTTTAAATAATTTCGCGAGTTGTAAAGAAGAAAGTGAAAATGGAGAACAATAAATTAAGTAAGTTTTAATGTTTTTTGTTAAAAAAGGTGATAAATTTGTTTGACTTGCTTGAAATAAAGCCACGTTTTTAACATAACCTTAAAAGTACTGCGATTGTTTTCAAACTGTAACTTCGTGGAAGCTTTTAAAATTTCGGCGAAGATCGGCGGATTGAATGCAATCATAAATGAATATATTGAAATGTTATAAAGCAATTCCCATTTACATTTAATAGCCATTTTTAGCCGTTTTCGAATAATTCCATATTTTTTAGGTTATTGCGTTTTAAAAAAAGCTGAGTTGTTTGAAATTTGGTTTAACGAAAATTCAAGGCAAGACAAGCAGGATAAACTTGTGAATTTTATAGTCGACAAAATTGGTAAAAATGAAATTTCCGATGACTGCACCAAATGTATTAAGGAAAAAGTGCGCCTTTTCTGTAAAAACATATCAGAAATGTGGGCGAAATATGGCAAAAGTATTGGGAAGGACAAAAAGGCTGAAAAGTTTCGAAGTGAGTATGTCACTTGGCTCAACGCTGAAATAAGCTTCGAAAATGAAATTAAATCTGGCAAAGTGACTTTTTCTGCTCTTGGACGTCCTCAACTTGCATTTTGCGAAAAGTCTGAGTACGGAAAGAGGAAAGCAGCAGCAGACCTTTCAAGCAGAACAAATAATGAAACTGAGCTATTAGTTCGTGCGGCAGCAACGTCAGCTCGAAAACAAGGAAATGCAGACTTAGCGGTGCTTCTTAAAGGATCACTAGCAAGCCCTACAAGGCCTTCAAAAATAAAAAAATTGTGCACTGAAGTCCATCAAAAACCTGTTGTATTTTCTGCGGGGGAAGCATTAGCTTTTTTGCTCGAAAATAATTTTACAAAAGAACAATATAATTCAATACGTGGAGAAAGCAAATTAAGGAACTGCGACATTTATCCCCATTACAACGAAGTTGCTGCTGCAAAATTGATGTGCCGACCTGATGGAATAATAGCAAGCGAGACAACAGCAAGAGTACCCTTGGAATCGCTTCTATCACATACTACTAAAAGAATTGTTGAAATGCAGAAGGAGGTCTTTGAATATGTAATGGATAAGGAAAATACCAATTATTTAAAGTGTAAGCTGATATTAAGTTACGGTTTCGATAGTAGCACCGGTCAAGCACAATTTAAACAAGCTTTTAACGAACCAAGCACGTCGAATCATTCCGATGCGTCGCTTTTGGCAACTACAATTATCCCGTTAAGACTTTTGGTCACGTCAGGACAGCCTATTTGGAATAATCTTACTGCGCAATCGACAAGGTTTTGTCGGCCCGTTAAGTTAGAATACGTCAAAGAAACAAAGGAATCTATCTTGAAGGAAAAATCAGACTTGAAAAAAGAAATTGACGCATTAAAAAGTATACACATTACGATCAGCGAAGGGAAAATTGTGGAAGTGTCCTTTGATTTGTATTTAACACTTATTGACGGGAAAGTTTTGAACATTTTGACTGGAACCAAATCAAATCAAACTTGTCCTATTTGCGGTTCCACACCAAAAGACTTCATGAATATAACTAATTACACTTCTGAAAGATTTCGTGCAGAAGATTCTAATTGTAAATTTGGTTTAAGCCCATTGCATTGCTGGATTCGATTTTTCGAGTTCATATTACATTTAGGTTACAAATGTGAATTGCAAAAATGGCAGACACGATCTGAAACCGACAAATTGGCTGTTTCAAATAGAAAAAAAAATATTCAAGACGCTTTTTGGAGAGAACTGGGTCTCCGTGTGGACATGCCAAAAGTTGGCGGCTTTGGCAGCACAAATGACGGAAATACTGCGCGTAGAGCATTCACCGATCACGAAATCTTTTCCAACATTACGGGCGTTGATCAGACATTAATTTTCCGTTTTAAAATTATTTTAATTTGTTTGTCATGCCAGTATCCTCTGAACTCAACAAAATTTGAGACGTTCTGCTTTCAAACAGCGGATTTGATCCAAAAGCTTTATTCTTGGTTGCCGATGACAGCTACAGTCCACAAAGTGCTTGTACATTCCAAGCAGATTATTGACAACACTGTGCTTCCGATTGGATACTTTGGAGAAGCAGGTGCTGAGTCCAGGCACAAAATTTATAAGGCTGACAGATTGCATCACGCTCGTAAAAACAGCCGATCTAATAATCTTTTGGACATATTTAATAGAGCTACTGATACGTCCGATCCGCTTATCTCATCAAAATATTTAAGCAGACGCATGCGGCAACAGAAGCTATTACACTTTCCACCTGAAGCTATCGAATTGTTAAGCATTGAGAGCCCAAGACAAGACATCAACGAAGATGAAGAAAACAATGAAAATGAAATTTTATCACCAACATCTGTGGATGTATTAAATAATTTATGTTTGCTGAATGAAATTGAGGACTAATATTACGATTGAAAAATTTAAGTTTTTTGTAGGGTGTTTTTTATTCGGATTGAATGTAATTAAATTTGTTTTTATAAATTTTGGTTTCCTTTATACCTTACCTTCCTTTTTGTTTTAATTTCCCTTAAAATTAGGCATTAATTTAGCTGTTATTAATTTTGCACAGAAAAAGTAGTCATTTGACCTATAGTGCAAAGGAAGAAAAAATAACCTGCTAGTATCACTACAAATTTGGCACAAACGCTACAAAATGCAAATTCAAGTCGGAAAACTAAAAGCCGCCTCGTTTCGGGAGACGAATGAGGGTGGCCAACAAATATGTCGCCTGTTTCTTCAAGACCAAGACATGAAGTGCAGGTTCCTGATTGACACTGGAGCCGATGTTTCAGTTTTTCCAGCAACGGATCGTCAAAAATGTGGTGCTGCTCAGTCATTAATTCTTTTTGCTGCTAATAACACTCCGATTCGGACGTTTGGTGAGAAAATTATTAATTGTAATTTAGGTTTGCGAAGGAAACTACTTTGGTCTTTTATTGTTGCTGACGTCACTCAACCAATAATCGGCTCTGACTTCCTTAAGAATTACGGGTTGCTCATCAACATGAAAAATAATAGCTTAATCGATAGCACAACCAACCTTAAGAGAACGTGCATTCTGTCACTTGATGCAAGCTCAATGGTAAAATGTTTTTCCGAAAATCATTCTTTCAATCGATTACTGAAAGATTACAAAGACATCACATCACCAAATAAAAAATTTGCGAATGTCAAGCACGGTGTGACACATCACATCGAGACGAAGGGGCCGATTGTACAATCAAGACCACGAAGGCTTTCTCCCGAAAAACTGAAAATCGCTAAGCCAGAATTTGAATATATGATGCAGATGGGCATCTGTCGCCCATCGAAAAGCTGTTGGTCGAGCCCACTTCACATGGTACCAAAGCTTAATAACGAGTGGTGCCCATGAGGAGATTACCGTGCTCTTAACAAGTCAACTGTTCCAGATTGTTATCCTGTACCACACATCTACGATTTTGGACACTTGCTGCATGGTAAGAAACTGTTTTCCAAAATTGATTTAGTGAAGGCGTACTTTCAAATTCCTGTGGAAGAATCTGACATTCCGAAGACTGCCATTACTACTCCTTTTGGCCTATTCGAGTTCACACGGATGACCTTCGGACTTTGCAACGCGGCACAAACATTTCAGCGGTTTGTCAACGAAGTCGTGCATGGTTTGGATTTCTGTTATGCATATATTGACGACATACTCGTTGCATCCGAAAACGATGAAGATCACGAGAAGCACCTGAGACTCCTGTTCGAACGTTTCCGCAAGTATGGCATCATAATCAACGCTGCAAAATGTGAGTTTGGTAAGACCCAACTTACATTCTTGGGCTATCTAGTCACGCAATCAGGATTGAAGCCGAATCCCGAACGTGTTAAAACAATACTCGATTGCAAATTGCCAAAAACGGTTAACGACTTAAGCCGTTTTCTTGGAACTCTCAACTTTTACCGTCGTTTTATCGCAAAAGCTGCAGATGCGCAAGCTATTCTTCATGGTCTGAAAAAAGGACAAGTTAAAAATGATAAACGTGTCATTGTTTGGACACCTGTACTGCAAGATGCATTTCAAGAATGCAAACAACAGTTAGCAAATGCAGCACTCCTATCGCATCCAGTGGATGGTGCTGAAACTTCACTTTGGGTAGATGCGTCAGATAAAGCAATCGGCGCAGTACTACATCAGCGTATTGACGGTGCTTGGAAGCCACTAGGGTTTTTTTCAAAAAAACTAAGCGAAACCCAAACACGATACAGTGCCTATGATCGCGAACTTCTTGCTGCGTACTCCGGTCTCAAATACTTCCAGTATTTCTTGGAAGGCAGACAGTTTTTCATATACACGGACCACAAGCCGCTAACTTTTGCGTTTAATCAACGTCCTGAGAAGGCTTCACCACGACAACTACGGCATCTTGATTATATATCTCAACACACAGTCGATATTCGTTACATTGCTGGAAAGGACAACGTCACAGCTGATACTCTCTCACGTTTAGAAGCTGTTATTATGCCATCACCTCTCGATTATCAACTGTTAGCAGAAGACCTGAAAACTGATCAAGAGCTGTTAAATCTGCTACCATCAAATTCTCATGGTCTACTTTTAAAGAAATTTAAAATTCCCGACACCGATGTAGAAGTAATTTGTGACGTTTCAACGATACAAATTCGTCCGTAAATCACTCAGAGATTTCGGTTTCCAGTATTTCAGATGATACATAACCTTTCTCATCCTGGATCTAAATCGTCTGTTAAACTGGTGAGCCATAGATTTGTTTGGCCATCTATGAAGAAAGACATTTCATCATGGTCCAAAGCCTGCATAACTTGCCAAAAATCTAAAATCGCCCGTCATACAAAAAGCCCAATTGGAACATATCCTATTCCAGAAGAAAGGTTTAAGATGGTCAGTATAGATCTTGTTGGGCCACTACCTTCATCAGAAGGCTTTCGATACTGCCTCACATGCATAGATCGATTTTCTCGGTGGGCTGAAGCAATTCCACTTATGGATATTACGGCAGAATCGGTGGCAAGGATAGATTTCAAGATTCGGAGTTCCAGCCCAACTGGTGACAGATCAAGGCCGTCAATTTGAATCCTCGCTATTTCGTGAGTTTGCCAAACTGATTGGAGTAAAAGTAAATCATACGACTCCGTATCACCCGCAAACTAATGGTCAAATTGAACGTTGGCATCGCACACTCAAGACTGCAATCAAGTGCCATACGAAGTTGGGTAGAAGTTCTCCCAATTATAATGTTGAGTCTGCGAGTAGCAATAAATTCTGATGTTCAAGCTTCACCTTCGGAGATGGTATATGGGATGCAGTTGGCACTTCCAGGGCAATTTTTTACTTCGTCGGATCTAAGTGAATGCAACAGTGATTGGGTAAAGCAATTTAAGTGTGACATGCAGAATTTAAAAGCCAAAGAAGTAGCTCGTCATGGAGTTGGAAAAATATTTATACCTTCGGATCTTAAAACTAGTTCACACGTTTTCATTCGTACAGACGCTGTCCGAACACCACTGCAACAACCATACACGGGCCCATTCAAAGCTATAGATAAAAATGATAAAGCGTTTACAGTTGAAGTAAAAGGTATGGAGAAAGTTATCTCGGTAGATCGCCTGAAACCTGCGTTCATATTGTCTTTTGAACAAGCAAAAGACATCGCCACCTCAGAAGAACAAACTGCAGATCCCATGCTATTGAGATCTGGTAGAAACGTACATTTTCAAAAATAGCGTTACACTGGAGGGGGAGTAGTGTGGCACTGAGAACTTGCTGTACTGAAAACACACTTGCTGTATTAATACTTTGAATTTCAAGTTTTGATCATATTTTCATTTTTAGAAATTTGATATGTAAAATTTTCTAAAATAAATTTTCATTCGTTTTTAGTTTTTTTCAAAATAAAGGTTTTAGTTTTTATATAAAATTGTGTGTGAATTATAGCTATCAAGACAACAACTTTTTAAAGAAAATGAAAAATCTCCCAAATGAAGAATTGCCCATAAAATAAAAAATTACTCAAAAAAATTAAAAAGTCCCGATTTTAACCCTAAACTGGTACACCTGGTCTGTGGGACCAGAACAAAAAACAAAACAGCATATAGCTCTTATTATTAATTTCAAAACTGTATTAAATTTGTGTTTTTTAGCTTTTTAAGTTAGTGTGGTCCCTGGGACCAGATAAACTGTAAGTGTGATTTTTTGAGGTGTTCCATTTAAGGGTTAAAATAATATTGCAATTTTTTATTATAAACAAGAATAATTTAACAAAAATGAATAGCATATTATTCAATAAATTGCAGAAAAAAACAACAATTATAAGAACAACAAGTTTATTTATTCTATTTCTGGGTCAAGAGATTCTTTATACCAAATTTCATCAAAATTAGTTTGGCTGTTATATTCAAAATTTAGATTTTTACTGCCAACCCTCCGCGGCTAGGTTCGCGATACGTAAACAATTCCTTCATTTTGTTTTAACAGTGAGCAACGCAAATAACAGCCATAAATGTTTTTGGAAAAATTCAAAAATTTCTTGCTATTATAGACAAATCATGCAGCACACAACGGCCTATGTAAGAAAATTCCTTAACTTGTAAATGGAAATAAAAAATTAAGAATAAAAATTGATGTCGTTTACGAAATTTTTATAAAACAACTTCAATAATGCTTAATTTTTAGAGAGGAGTTTTTTCCAAACAAATTATATCAGCAAAAGTGTTAGACATAAGTAAATGTATTTTCAATGTGTGTGAGGCTTGTGCTGTTTTGCCTATTAAATATGAATTTATTGATTGATTTTATATCTTTTAAGAAAATAAGTGCAGGATAATAGGACAAAAAAGTATACTTAGATTTGTTGTAACTTTTAACTTAATGAATGCAACAAAATAGTATCTAGGCAAGAGTTTAATGATTTTTCATAAAAAATTATCAAAGTTGTAGTGGTAATTGTATAGTGTAAAAATCTAAATTTGAAATATAACAACTAGATCAAATTTGATGAAATTTGGTAAGAAGAATCTCTTGACCTAGAAACAGAATAAAAGCTAACAAAAGATAAAACAAATTCCGTAATAAAACTCTTTATACAATAGGTCTGTTCCCGTACTCGATTCAAGTAACTTTAAGTTGCTTGAAAGAATTTCTTTACACATTTTTCAAGCTTGAGAGAGAAGAAAAACAAGCTAATTGTCACTCTCTATTCTATTACAATTACCCGAAACTAGCTTGAACTTGAAAAATTTCTTCGAGCACTAATCTTCTTTCAATTGCTTCAATTTATTTTCAATCAGCTGTCAACAGCAACTGTTCTGCTCGAAACTGGTTTGAAGCCGTTTTCGTACTTTTTTGCATATTCTCACATTTTGACAGATAATTTAGCTACTCTAACAGATTGAACTTTACTCGAACTTTACTTGAAGTTAGTACGGGAACAGACCTAATAATAGGTCTGTTATTTATTTTTCAAGTAAAGTTCAAGCTATTTTCGGGTAATTGTAATAGAATAGAGAGTGACATTTAGCTTGTTCTTCTTTGCTCTCGAGCTTGAAAAATGTGTAAAGAAACGCTTTCAAACAACTTCAAGTGACTTGAATCGAGTACGGGAACAGACCTAATATATTTCTGGCTAAACGACTGCATTGATTTGAATAAAATTTTATATGAAAATTCTCTAAATCAAGAAGGCAATCTTATAATAACTTATCGTATAGATGTTCATCTAGGCACCAAAACCCAGCAGCAATTTTTAGAAGCTTGAAAAAGAGCTTTATTTTCAAAGCTCGATTGCAACACATACACAAGCATTTTCTAAAATGCAAGAAGTAGCGCAGTTCTAAAATTTTTGTCATGATAACTAGCTCACTACTGGTTGTTGTACAACAAATCAAAACCGGGTTTATACTTATCTAAAGTTCTATTGATATTGTGGCACTTCCTTGCAAGCATTTTATTTTATGTTCGAGGAGAGAATGAAACTCTATTTGGGTTGTTGTACAACAAATCGAAGGTGGTTTTGTACTTGTTTCAAGTTCTTTTGATCTTGTGGCACTTTCTTTCATGAATTTTATTTTTTTTTCAGTAGAGAAACAAAACTATTTTGCATCTCAATCAATTGTTCCGCCAAATTTACTAACCAAGTCAGTAGTCGAGTGGTTAGCGTAGTGGTGAAATTTGCGACGGAGCATTAAGGGGTATTTGATTAAAAAAGCTGGCCAAAAGTCCAATTCTTAAAAATGAATCTTTTGTTAAATTGGTAATTTTTTGGCTAGAGAACATATTGCGCATCACGTACACTAAAGCGTTACGAAGAAAAGTTGTTCGGGTCGGTTCCTTGAAATAATCCTAAATTTATGTTATGATGAATCCCTAAATATATCAACTCTAGCGATAGCCATCCGTGAGCTGGAATTGTTTGAAAAAACCTCTAAAAATCAAGTTTTTTTGTAAAAATATTGGCTAGTGTGGTAGTGAAAAAATAAATGGTCAGAAGTAAAATTTTTAATTTTTGCATTCGGATTTAAGATAATTCTGTTTTTCGTGCATTTTGTTGAATTTTTTTCAAACTATTTTCACTGAAATTAAAAAAAAAAGTCATCATTTCTAATGCAATCCTCACTTTCGAGATGTTGAAAGATTTGAGTGTTTGCATTGATTCTCAGTCAGAATTGCTGATATATATATATATATATATATATATATTCAATTTTTCCTGAATTGAACACCTAACCTGAAATAATAATGTATATAATACAAATTAATAAAACACTTTTTTTTATTTTATGGCAATTCAACTTGCATTTTATAAATCTGATTTTATTTTGAAGAAATATTTGATTTTTTATTTTGATATTTCAACAAAAGAAATAAATAAAAATATTTTATAATAACAACATGCAATTAAGAAATTATCTTGTTGGTGTGCAAATCGGATAAGAACCACGCCTACCTCCCATACAAAGTGGCTTTACCAGAACGATAAAATCGTTTTAAATTCCACAAAAAACTAATTTAATGACTTCAAATTTTGCATAAAGCTTTAATATAACTCTGAGTATCAAAACAATAAAACATTTAAAACTTGGAATATACTAAAATACGGCTGTGGTGGTTTCAACAAGTCGAAGATAGTTCAACAAAATCCAATTTTTAAAATTTTTTTTTTTGTAGATTTTTTCGTGAGCTCGTAAATATATTTTCGCCTATCAATTCTAATCCCTAAAGAGCCTAAAGTCGGGAAAATTTACAATCTTATTAGAATTAGCTGAATATTTTCATGTAAGGATGATATACTTAAAAATTAATTACAAAAAAAATTTTAGTTTTTGGTGATGGATTTTTTCATATTTGTGAAATTATATAATCACTCTTTCATAAAAAGACACAATCAATGCCCGAAACTGCGCGGAAACACAAAAAAAAACCACTTTTATATATTAAAAAGGAACAAAAAAAAAATCACAAATTTTGAAGTGCGGTACTTAAAAAAAATAATTTTTTTGTGTACGTTAAGGCGCCTCACGCTCTATATTTCGTCGATTTCTCAAAATAATCCTTGATTTATGTTAGATAATTCCCAAATATTTGGAGTCTAGTGAGCAGGTATGGTTTGAAATACGAGCTCACGAAAAAATCTACAAAAAAAAAATTTTAAAAATTGGATTTTGTTGAACTATTTTCGACTTGTTGAAACCACCACAGCCGTATTTTAGTATATTCCAAGTTTTAAATGTTTTATTATTTTGATACTCAGAGTGTATATTAAAGCTTATGTGCAAAATTTGAAGTCATTAAATTAGTTTTTTGTGGAATTTATCGTTCTGGTAAATCCACTTTTTATGGGAGGTAGGCGTGGTTCTTATCCCATTTGCACACCAACAAGATAATTTCTTAATTGCATGTTGTTATTATAAAATATTTTTATTCATTTCTTTTGTTGAAATATCAAAATAAAAAATCAAATATTTCTTCAAAATAAAATCAGATTTATAAAATGCAAGTTGAATTGCCATAAAATAAAAAAAAGTGTTTTATTAATTTGTATAATATACATTATTATTTCAGGTTAGGTGTTCAATTCAGGAAAAATTTAATCCTTTTTGAAAGAAACCAAGTAGATAATTTTTTAAAGGAATTTTCAAAATACATACTTGCAAATCAGCGCATGTTAAAATTCTTTAACTGAAGAATATGGGCATTTCCACAGAAAAGTCTACTGTGACTAAAAAAGTTAAGAACTTATTATTTTATGATTTTATCTAAGAAACACATTAAAATTTTATTAATTTCAGCAATTTATACATAAATTAATTTACGTTGAAGGTCAAATCGTCCCCACTGTTTCACAAATGTAGTTTTTCTTTTTCGTAAATGTTTCGTAAGCTTTTTTGTTTTAGTAAAAATGGAAGGCATTAGCTAGAGATAACGAAAAAATTATTGCGGCAAGGAAAGAACAATATATTAAATTTGTTTTTTATTTACAAAATTACATAATTACTTAACTACCTAATTACTTAATTACCCAATTCACCTGAAGTGGAAAGTTTAGTAGCGTAACCCCAGAAACGTAACGGCACATCAAAAAGTCTAATGAAAAACAAAGTAGGGAAGATTTTTAAATTTGATTACTTGGAAAATAAACTTATATTATTTCAAATTCTTCTACAAAAGGTGTTTATAAAAAGCCTTGCCAAAGTCAGAGAATTTTGCAAATCTTGAGGGCCAAGTCAAAAATCACTTCCGTTTTTTTGTAACGTAACGCCATCACATGTTTTTGCTTATATCTTTTAATCCTTAGGGTCGCTTGTTGTCATTGTTTTTACTTAATATGGTTCTACTAATTACCACGTAAATACAAAAAAAAAACTTTTTAAATATTAGACTTTTTCATTCTATTTTTTAATATTTCTTCGTACAAATCGTTAGTTTGGAAATGCCCATATGTAAACATTTAGCACAAGTCTTTCTTGCTGGCGCTTCAAATACTGTTTCTGTACTTCAAGCTTATACATATTAGGGGAAGCAATATCTGGGCTGATTTCAATCCCAATTTTTTTTTTGATTTAAATAAAAATTCAGGATTTTATTATACTAACCCTTTCTGGTCACACCTCCACAATATAACTTAAAGATCACAATTGGTAGAATGAACTAAATATATAAATTTATAATAAGAGCATTTAAGAAAACACTGTAGGTAAATTCTCAACTTTTAAAAAGACACAAATAACGCCAAGACACGTAAACTTAATTTTTGGTAGTATACTTTAGTGGCATACTCAGTTTTTTCAAATCAGCTCAAAATATCGAGATATTCCAATTTTTGATATTTGACATTTATTTGACCTTTATTTAAAAAATTTTTATAGTTTTTAACAATTACGTTTTTTTTTTGTATTTTCAAAAATACCTCCATCGTACAAATCGAAATTTGAATGTTGAACGTAAAAACTTTAATCTTAAATTTTTTTTTACTCAATTCTGTGTTTTTATTTTATAAGTAGATTAAATTCTAAAAGTTAAAGCAAAACCGAAGGTGGTCAAAATTTTTGGTCTCCAAAAATAAGGAAAGATAGCTAAAAATGTGTCTAAAAGTGACTAAATTTCAATCGCAAATATCTCGAAATATTAATATGATTGGGAAAAACTGAGTATGCCATTAAATTGTCTAAACGTGTCTCAGCATTTTCGTGTGTCTCTTTGACGTCCCTACAGTGCAATCGTTATGAAGAACACAATCTTATATTCCTTGAAAATACCTGTACAAACAATAAATGCAATCCTTGCAATGTTTTTACATTAGTTTTTTAAAATACAAAATAGACTGGCTTTATTTATTGAACCATCCTATTGAGAACTTATTCGGTCATATTCGAAAAATGAAACCATTCCGTTTATGAGTTAACCCAAATTATTGCTTGAATTAAATCTGTGCAAAATATGTAAAACACGTTAATATTGAAGAAAAAGTGAAGTTAAAGTAAATAAGAAATTCGGTTTTGAGTAATTTTTTAATGATTTTTTTCGAGGGGAGGTGATCCGATTTTTAATAAAGTGTATTCAACCACTAGTGATGCCACAGAACAGTTTCCAAAGGTTCCCACAGAACAAGTTCGTAGTGTCGTAATTTTTGGCAAACCTGTTCGGCCTTCCCGAACACCGTGAACTGTAGATTTCCTTATTTGTAAATTTTATAACTATTTTAAACCGGAGTACATGGATTGTGCGGGTAACTTTCATTCTAAATATTTCTAAATACTTCTATTTCACGAATGTTAAATAAATTTACATAAATCGATTATTGTGCTGATTATTGTTTATGTTTGCCTCTCATATTGTTTCGCTGTCCGTTTTGCCGTTTCTTAAATTTTCACAAAATTCTCGCATCACATTTATTTTTTTTTATCGTTTTTTTATTTACTAAAATACTTATAGCGCTTTTTTAGTGAAGTCACGACATTTTAACTAAAAAAATAAAAGAGTTTTCATTTTTAAGATAAAGCTCTAGAAAATTTTGAAAATTTTTAATGCAAATTTGTTCATCAACGGTTTATCAACAAATTATCATTAAAAATCTTCAAAATGTTCTTAAGCTTTATCTTAAAAATAAAAACTTCCCTTTTCGGTGCCGCGTGAAAAATTATTCCCGATAGGGCTGATTAATACATTTTAAAATCTCAAATAATTTGAGGCCATTTGGTGCTCCGTAGTTTAGCGTCAGGTCTGAAATTGCCAAAAAAAAAATTTCTTATTTTATACAATTTAATCGTTTTATGTATATCAACATACATATATATATATATATTTTCAATTCATACTTTCATCATATATTAGGCGGTATTTTTAATTCTACATACAAACTAACTATAAAAGTTCATTAAAAAAGCAGTTAAAACGCTGTTAAGACGACGTTTGTTTCTTTACAATTGACAAACTCAATTCAATGCATTAACAGCTCAAAATCAAATTAAAATTACTTAAAACTAAGTTCAGTTAAGTTAAGCTAAGTCCATCAATTCAAACTAAACACCACACAATCGCACACTTGTCCTTATATATTGTGATTTTTGCGCAGTAGTTTCTCCTCTTCTTGTAGAATGCGTATCTTCATTTTCACCTCTTCCACCTGCAGTCGATGCAGCTCACGCATATGCTTCAATTCTTCTTGAGCGCGATTCAATTCAATTTTTTTCTTTTCCAAAGTCACTTGCTCTTCCTTGTAGCGCAGCTCGGCTTCTTTCAACTTAAAGTAGTTAATCTTCTCTTCGAAGTTATCAGAGGCCGCTGTCGCCACCACCGCTGAGTTGTTGGCGGTGGGCACAACTGTTGCAGGCGTCACAGCATTAGCCAAGGTATTGAAGGTAAAAGTTGGTGTGACCGCGCTAACAAATTGTTGTGTTGTAGCTGGTGATTGTATTTGAAGTTTAACTTGTTGCTGTTGCTGCTGCTGTTGCTGTTGTTGCTGCTGCTGTTGGTGCAGCTGCTGCTGCACAGCTAGTTGTTGCTGTTGTTGCACAGCTAATTGCTGTTGCTGCTGTTGTTGCTGGGCCACCAGCTGTTGTTGTTGTTGCTGCTGCTGTTGTGCCTGGTACTGAGCCAACGTTATCTGTTGAGGTTTAATCTCACTGATGATTTGTTGATTGTAGCCGCTCGCCGTGATGGTGGCCATTGTATGCTGCTGCGACTGTTGCTGGTGATGCGTTGGGATTGGGATGGTGATGCGTGTGGGGGAGGGTATAGGAATCTGCGCTGCAATGTGATGAGCGAAAAAAACGATAAATTAACAAAAACTGTTCTATTGTCGAAACAGAAACCATGCCACCTACCTGTTGCATCCGCTGGATGCTTTATCTGTAAAATGATTTCCTCGCGTGGGCGCGCTGTCTTAAATTGCAACAGATCGTTGAGCGTCAACTTTTCAGCGCTGATTTGATCGACGCTGATTTGCTGCGTTTGTATGGTGGTTGTGGGTTGTACATGTTGCTGGTGCTGCAGATGTTGTTGCTGATGTTGGTGCTGCTGCTGTTGTTGTTGTTGTTGTTGCTGTTGTTGCTGCTGTTGTTGTTGTTCGTCCAGCGGATCATCATCAAGGGTTGTGACGCCGCTGGTATCCAATTCCATTTCTTCGTACTCATCGCCTTGTGGTGATTGTGGTTCCGTGCTATCGTTGGTGTTAATCTGAAAGTCTGGCTCAACTTTGATGGCATGATTAACCAATTGTTGTTGTTGCTGTTGCGTAGCATTGCCACTGTTGTTATTGCTGTTATTATTGCTGTTCGCAAGCTTTTGGGCAATATTACGAAAAGGATACTGTTTGCGGAGTCTAAAATCAAAGAAAGACAAGAAATTGTTAAAAATTTATTTTTTTTTTTTATAAAAGATCAAAGAACCAAGGCATGCGCTTTAGTCTTTGAACTGAAAAGAAAGGGATAGATTATTAGGGGAAGAATTGATTTTGAGCCATACGTAAGACATACATAAGACAATTTCAAGTCTCTTCTCATGGCTTAAATCTTATCTCCTTAATCGATGGCAAAACGTCATAATTAATGAATGTTTGTCTTCGGCTATTCAGGTCACATCGGGTGTACCTCAAGGGAGTCATCTTGGCCCTCTTTTATTTCTCCTCTTCATCAATGACCTACCTGCTGTCATCGAGCACTCGAGATGCCTTCTGTTCGCCGATGACTTAAAACTTTTTCGGTCAATCAAATCTGACAATGATTTTAGACTACTTCAACAGGACCTTAACTCGGTTGCTAATTGGTGCCTTATTAATAATCTTCCACTTAACATTTCAAAATGCCAGTGTCTTACTTTTTCTAGGTCTTCCTCACCTATCTTTTGGAACTATTCCATTAATTCTACTTCTCTTGAAAGAGTGTCCTGCAAAAAAGACTTGGGTGTTCTACTGGATCCGAAACTATCTTTCAGAAATCATATCGAACTAATTATTGCTAAAGCAAACTCAATGTTAGGCTTTCTAAAAAGAAATTCAACAGATTTCTCTGATCCTTATACTCTTAAGACACTTTATTCCTCATTAGTGCGTCCGCATCTTGAATATTGCTCAACGATTTGGAACCCTTGTTACCAACTTCACTCCAACAGATTAGAATCGGTCCAACGTAATTTTACTAGATTCATGTGGCACAAATTAAATTGGAACCTACCCTCAGTGCCTCAATATAGTACCCGGTGTGCCTTAGTTGGCCTCACCCCTCTTTCTGTTCGTCGCAAGATTTTCTCTGTTATGCTTATTTGGGATCTTATAAATCATAACATTCAATGCCCCGAAATGCTTTCTCAGCTGGACTTCTATACTCCTTCTCGGTATCTTCGTAGTCAATTCCACTTCCATGAGTCGTTCCATAGTTCAAATTATTATCGTAATATGCCTATGGCACGCTGTATTCAGGAAACCAATGAATTGATTAATGTAGCTGACCTATTTTGTAATACTTCTAGAACTACTTTTAAAAATAATCTCGTACTAAGCATTATGGCTCGTGTGCCTTGATCTTCTTTTCCTTTTTTTTTTTTTTTAAATCTTTTTCAATTTATGAACTCAAATTTTGTATTTTTTACTATTTTTGTTTATTTTTCTATTTCCTCAATGTAAATAATTATATAAATATCAACATGTTCTATTTAATAAGCATTATTGTAATTAACTCATATGTACATAATCTTCAGTAGTCTATAAGAGCTTGGACTCTGCTTGACGAAGAATAAATAAATAAATAAATAAATAAATTTGAATTGCTTATAACCGAGGGTAGTGTTATGCCTTATATATAAAATAAAAGTTATTTATAATAAAGTATGAATGATATATTAAAAATTAAAAACTATGAATTATAATGTTTATACTAAAAATAAAAAATTACTAACTATAAATTATAATTGGTAAATTAAAAAAACAAATAAAAAATCAATAAAAGTAATAGTAGTAAGTTATAACAATAAATAAAGTAATAAAACATAAATAATAGAAAAAATATTTTATAAGTAAAAATAATTTTAAAAAATAAATTGTAAATTTGTGAAAAAACAATAAATAACATGGTGCGTTAATTTTGAGGTTGTTGATAATAACTTAAAGGATCTTAACGGTTTTCAGTAGGATTTTTCGGAATTTGCTGAAATAAGCGAATTTTTCAAGGTCAAAGACACAAAAAATATACTATAAATAACTAGACGCCCTGGAAGACGTTATTTTTCACCTTTATGTCTTCCACAAATATGAGTGAAGGGTTTTATGTTATATTGTGTAAATATTAAATGACTTGACAACAGCGCCACCTAGCGGATCGTAACATATCTATGAACCATTGTCTCAATAAAATTGCAGTCAGAAATATAGCATTTTCATTGATTTGTGGGCGGTAAAAGAGGGTGTGGTAAAATTTTTCTTTGATACAAACAAAAAAAAAAATCCCGAAGCAAATCAGACGCTTCGTTTTTGAGTTATGAGTTATTTCAAACACATTTCACTACTTTGTTTTATATACATATATAACAAAGACAAAATGAATTAAAAATTGTTATAACAGTTTAATATTTGTTTGAATTTACAGAAAAAATTCAATTCCGTCGCGGTTTGCTTTTCATATTTTTTTTCGGCACATTTTTCATCGACTTATGAATTCCAGATGTATTTATTGTTTTTAACTCTTTTTTTAATTTTATTAATTAAGCTTTCTACATTTTTCGGTCGATATGCGTTGCTGTAAGCCTTTCGCTTTAGGTTAGCCCAAAAAGTTTCGATTGGTCGCAATTGTGGAACATTCAGCGTATTTAAATTTTTCGGTACATTCTCAATTCTTCGTGACTTCAAAGCATCAAAGTTGCGCAAGCGTAATGTGCAGACGCCAGGTCTGGCCAAAAAATTATTTTGTCCTGTCGATGATACTTACGGATGAACTCTCCAAGCGCATGTATGCACCTTTCAATGTAAATCTCCGATGTCATCGCCAAGCCTCCTTTGAAAAATACGGGTTCGCTGATTCCGGAAATATTTAATTTTTCTTGTTTAGATTTTTCTCGCAAAATTTCCCAACGTTGTGCTTCGTTCAGTGACATTTTCACGACTTAATGCATATATTTTGCGAATATTTTTAACCGCGTAATCAATGATATATTCCGTTAATAAGTTGTTATAAGTTAAGCGGCATTCATATGTTATTCGTTTAAAATGTATCTCGATTGCATTCACCATACGTTATGTATTATAAAATCGGAATTTAATTGTTCTGGGCAAACTGTGCATTTAACAGAAAAACTAAATCTTAAACAAAATAACTTTTGCTATCTAGAGGAATACATAACATTTGATTCTAAAAGGCTTTACTAATGCATTGCTAACTAATTAAAACATATTAAAAAATAGATAATAATCAGTAAAAAGTTAAAAAATTTGATTCTTAAAAAAATCATCAAATATCATTTCAAAAACAACAGCTATGACAAGGGTCTTAACACAATCGTTGTATGCGTTCAACACTTTCAGTTGAAAATAGATTCCTAACTCTTATTGAGAAACTTCTCGAAGTTGCTCATTTTTCATAATATTAATCAATCTATTTTTATATCCACTTTCTGTTAAAATTGCCCTTAAAGCTTATTATTTGTGTGATTTACTTGAAAATGAAAAAGCAACTTTTAAATTTATGCTAGACCTAAACTTTGTTAGTAGTTGTTAGTAGTTCACTTTGTTGTAGTGAAATAACAGCTGACTTCACTGACTTCTCATAAAAACTTTAAATGATAGTGGTATTCACACTGGACTCGTTACTTTGTTAATTGGTTAGTTCGTTAAATAATTTAACTGTGAACACACCTTTCGTTTAATCTCGTTAGCCTGGTAATTGTTGTTGAATAACAGCTGATTTTACTTTTAATATTCGTTATGTATCCTTTTTAAAGCGTTTCAATTTCATAAAATTAAAAATATGGAACAGCTGTTCATATTTTGCCAACTAACGAAAAAATAATTAATGTTGCTACGTTGTTACTCGGTAGTTGAAGTTCGACAATTTTACAAAAACAAAAAGCATGTCAAAAAACAACAAGTATCAACTAATACACTAACTAGTCCAGGGTGAATACCACTAATAATTACAGTTACCACCAATGAGCTAAACCATTTTGATATAACCTCCAAAAATCATGTTTTTCGTAAATATATTGGCTGGTGTAATAGTTGTAAAAAAAATTAACTGTCAGAAATTATGGGCCGGAAAAATCTATTTCAATCTGCATGAAAAAGTTTTAAATTTTTGCAATCAAAACATATTTCAAAATGGTTTAGCCAAAATATTTTGGGAATCGGCATAAAATAGATCAAGCTCCACTTTTAGTCGCTGGCAATGGTAACTTTTTTATTGAGGCATCTTAATGTATATCGATGTAAAAGCTATATGTATTGTCATAGATATAGATCTTGACAGTGTGGAATATTATATTCACCTCTGGTCACACTGTATGTATTGTATATGCTGAAGTCATAGTAAAATTAGAGAAGGTAGATGCATTTCGGAGAGACAGACTGCCGAAACTGTCAAAACGAAGTTGACAGCTTATAGAAAATTTTAAACCGATGAGAAAGCGAAAATTAGTCGCATTCAGCGGAGTCAACTGTTGTGATCTGTTATGGTAGCGATACCGTAGAAAAGTTAAAAATTATTTGATTTAATTATTATAATTATTAAATTATGTAAATAATTTAATTGCAAAGGTTTCTAACTCAAATTTTTAGCGTTCTTTCACTGTTTCAGCAAATTTTAGCACAAAAGTCTGTTATGCCGTGGTTATGCTAGCCAAACATGATTGCCGAACATTTTTTGTTGTTATTGTTTCACGTATAAAGTGAAGAAATTAACTTTTTCTCATATTTATTTTCTCGCTCTCGGACCGAACATTTTGATTGCTGATTGAAACATCAAACATGCCGAACTTTCCAGTGTTGGCTGTAGTCATTTTGTATAATAGCATCAAAAAAGTAGGTAAAAGTATTAAAAAGTGAAGCTGATTGCGTCTTCAAATAACCCTTAACATAAACAGCTAGCTAGCATGTCAGACATATGCAAACCATTTTGCTTAAGATATTATAATAAAAATTCAGAGTAAGTCTGCGGACAGAGTAAACGCTGATGCGAGCAGGCAGGCAGGCAGGTTTGCTTACTTGTCCCAATGCGAGAAAACTCGCTTCATACGATTTCATATAAACCTGCTCGAAGTGTGCAGAGTGGAAGCAGGCAGGTCAGATCAGATCAGATCAGGTTGTTGCGAGAAACCAGGCTGGCGCAGGTTTCTTACAACTGAATTTGTTCTTTTTGTGTTGTTTTTTGTAATTTTTCAAGGAAACTGATTTTTTTTATTATCTTTAGAATACAAAACCAATTACTACAAAAACATTCGACAACAACAACGCGTTGAACGAAACAAACATCAACAGCAGCGATCGCGCACATGTTTATGTGTGTGTGAGGGCTGTTTTTGGTGGGTATTGACAAATTTGGTTAACGTCGATTAAGATTGTGTATGATAAGTTGTGCAAGCGAAAATGATAGATTGATCGAATGGGCAATTGTTGGGCATGTACGAAACAAAAGAAATACATATAAAACAAATAAAACAATAGGGCAGTTCACGATCTTGTTGCATCGTTGCAAATGCAAAATAAACAGCTTTTACAAAAACAAAAAGCATATGGTGCAAAAGCTTTTCAATGCTTTTTGTTCTTGTAAAAGCTGTTTATTTTGCATTTGCAACGATGCAACAAGATCGTGAACTGCCCTAATAAAAATTAAATTGCTTGGTTTTGCATTTTTTTTAATATTTGTAACAGTAAACCAGAGGCTAATATGTTTTCAGCCCCTGAATTCCAAAATTTTTGTAACACACAAATAAAAAGTATTAATTGTGAAGTCATTTCAAATGAGATATAACGTTTTTATGATTTTTCTATGTTTTTTTTTGTGTTCAAAAATGCCAGAAAACAAAAAATCAAGTTTCACCAGCTATAACTTTCTTCTTAGGATTTTGGTTTCTTTAATTTTATGCCCAAAATAGCTCAAGGCTATGCTTTAAGCATTATTGTTGTTATTGGTTAAGATTTTGCATTTTTGGATTTTTGACAATTTTTTTCGTAAAGTACTCAAACTTGACATTTTCTAAAGGGTACTCTTCTAATAAAAAATGCCATAACGACCAAGTTCTTCAAATTAATGACACAATTTTTTGTATTTGTATTAAGTGTTGTTTCAAGAAATTGTTTAACAAAATTTAATTGCAATTTTTTAAAATTTCGATTCTTACGATTTTTTTATTACAACAAGAAAGAAAATATAATCTTTCCGAAAATATTACAACTCTGGTAATTTTCATCCGTTTTTCTCACCGATGACACGTTGTACAGGTATTTGAATCTTCTATTGATTAAAAGTACAGAATTATTTAATCAGTTTACAGAATTTTAATACATATTTTAATGACGAAACACACATTTTCGCCCTTTATACCAATTCAATAAGATTAAATCGCAATGAGCCTTACTTTAAATCGGTGTCCGATTTGGATAAAATTTCTGGAGAGTTATCTTATCGTCTAATGGAACATTTCTAACCACCCAAGAAAACGCTCATTTTAGTTTGAAATTCTCAGTGCAATTCTATAGTGGCACTACATATCGCACACTCTCTTCAAAAGAGTCACAACTCAAAATGTTTACATATATACTTTTTCGTGTAAGACTATTTTTGATCATATACATCGGCTATATGAATTTTGTACACATATTCTTAGTCTTTAATTAAAAAAAAATAATTTTGTCTTTTTTTGAATGGAGTCCCTTGAGAAAAAAATTGTTTTTTGCTATTAATGGAAATGAAATTTTTTGAGTTGTAGCTCCTTTGAATAGAGTGCTATTTATGTATAGAAAATAAAAATTGTTCATAAACGCTATTAGCGGAGGATGCAAAATAGAAAGCAATAGCGGGAAAATAAATAACAAACTTTTGGCACAATTACAATTTCCGTGGCCCCAAGATCTGAATATGCAGTTTTAAAGAGCTCATTGAGAAAATAAGATTTACTGAAGGATTTATTGATATATATGTTAGTTATCGAGTTATCGATTTTCAAAAACAAATTAACTAAAAGAAGTCTTAATGTAAATTCGACTATATCTATGCTAATATCTGACCGATCGGGATAATTTGGGAATCTTTAAAAAAATAGTGTAATTTGTAAAAGGCAGAGTCACTTCTTTTAATAAAAATTAGGAAAAATATCAATATGTACTTCAGAATATAACAAACAACCTTTGATAAAAGTCTATCTGGCTCTTTTTACAGAAAAAGTAGATTTTGTAAAAGGCAAGACTATATTTTTTTTCATTCCATATTAAAAAATTTTTAATATCTTTCGAATGACACCTAAATCATTCAGATCGAACAAGTATTAGCAAAGATATAGCCGAATTTAAATATTGGTTCCGTTTAGTAAACATTTTTTTGAGAAATCGATATCTCGGTAACTTAATGACTTATCGATAAATCCTTCGGCGAATCTTATTTTTTCAAAGAGAACTTCAAAACTGCATACTCAAATGGAGGGGCCACGGAAATCGTAATCACCCCAAACTTTTTCTCGCACTGATCTGATCTGACCTGCTCGAATTCACTCTGCACGGCTTATTTACTGAGCAGGTACCTGCCTGCGCCTGCCTGCCTGCCTGCTCGCATCAGCGTTTACTCTGTCCGCAGACTAAGTAATATCAGTTCGTATATTTTAATTCGTTAATTTTAAGTACAAAAATGGAAAGTAGGGTTGTGCTTTTTTGTGTTTTGACATACTATTACATATAATGCAACTGTACCACCAATCATAGCATAACCACCAAACAAACATTTCAGCGAAGAGAACAAATTAACAAAAATGAACACCGAACATGTTTTGCTAGCATAACCACGGCATTACCAACTCTTGACTCCACTGAATTTTGATTTTTTGTTCTTCTCATTCGCAAAACAGCTACTTTGACAATTTTGGATATGAAAAAGAGAACGCATTCCGAAATGCATTTAACTTCTCTAATTTTACTGAAGTTCATAATTATTTTGTTTGTTCTCTTTTACTCTCTTTGGTACAGGTCTTGAGCATGGTAAAATTAGACAAGGTAGTCTTAAGGCGGAGAGCCGGTAACCGACATATAAAATCTGCAACCAATGAGAATGCAATGAGAAAGCAAAAATAGCAAAATGGTTGAGTTTGACAGTTATGGTCACTATGAAAGGGACCACATTCAGCCCTAACCCTAGCTTGTCTAGTTATCTAGACTATGGTCTTGAACGTCTTCAAAATTTTGATTTCGTTCAAAGATCATTTTCGCTCTTGCTGAGTTAATTTTTTTAGCTGGAAAAACAACAACAAATTTGGATTCATTGGGCAATTTACATGTCAATGGAGCATATCGCGTTTTTTGCTCTCTTTTACTCTCCCTGAAATATTTGACTGAATTACCGCTTACACGTGATTTTTCTGACTTTGTTATGTTGATCTGTGTGCATCGAAGTGTTATCAAATATTTCAGTTGTTTATTAATTTAATTTTAATGAAGTGTAATAATGAAAAAAATTGTTGATCTTTTGGGATTGAAACTGATCATTCTGGCAAATCGATACGCCGGAAATTTAAGATACAATAAAAGTACTTTTATGCTGAATTTACCACCTTATGAATTATTAGAAGTAAAAGTTTTTAACCGTTTGACTGATTGATGCAGGCTTAGGCTCACTGAAAATTTTAATGATACGATGAATTGTAAAAATTTCATTTTCGCTCTCGCAGAGAGTTAATTTTATTTTTAGCTGGGAAAACAACAAATTTTAACTGATCACTGATTTTGACTGACGTGTAAATTGCGACATTCAAGCATTTGCTTCTCGTCTGAACCAAGGTTTATGTATAAGGTTGTGCATTAATTTTTTTGCTTTCTTTTCATCCATTCTGACAATTCGACCGAACTCGCTCTTAAGTGCCACAACCTAATAAATGAGCCTTGGTCTGTACCAGTGATGTGATTCTGATTTAGTGAAAAATCCCGATTAAATCCCGATTTAGACCTGTTTATCCCACCAAAATGACACGAAAAACCTACAAAAAATCCCACCCAAAAATATCACTAATGTTTTTTATCCAATTTATGAAAAGAAATAATCTCCAGAATCTCTTGTTAAAGTATAAACGTTTATTTATTAACGAAATCAATTTTAATAAGAATTCATTGAGATCAATAAAATTATGTATACCTACATATGTATTAGGAACTTGTACTATCACAAATAATAAAATGACTTAATTAGACAAAATGTTTTCAAAATACCTTCTAAGAAGCTTCTTCTAATCGTATGTGGATGATGTGGAGCAGGTCTTCAAGGTCTTTGAAATGAAGAAAATTAAACAAACTACCGAAGGCGAAGCAAACGGGACTTGAACAAATGTTGAAAATTTTTAAACTATTGTTGAGCAGCCGTTTTAGAATTAATGACTCTAAATGAATTTTAATCTTTGTAAATTCTCACAAGTTTTAGCATGTGCAAATTTTTCTTTGAATTCGGGTTAGCAACTTACTGTGTAGCTTTTCTTAATTTGTTAAGGAGTAAGAAAGAAAATAAACTTATAAAATAATTTAATTTCTACATTTCATCCTTCTCTGACCTTTTGTTTGTGCACTGCAAAGCGTTGCCAACAACATATATCTTTGTTGTTGTAATTAATTTTAAGCTTGTTGAATATACATATCTCTTTCTTACATATTTAAAATTAATGAAACAACAATTGAAAGAACAATTGTAAAGGATTACACAAAAGTGGTGCCAACCAGATTTGTAAAGAATTTAAATTTTAAAAAATTATGACAGTAGAAAATCCCACCTAAGTTTCCGAAATCCCACACATTCTCAAATAGGCCAAATTTCCAAAAAATGAGCCGAAATCCCACCAAATCACATCACTGGTCTGAACTCAGCCATACATAAGTAAGAGTAAATAATAACTCTATCTAAGAGTAAATAATAACTCTATTATTATTTACTCTCTCTGAAAATAGCCGATTTTGTCATGTTTTCATTTACCACTGGGAACATTGAGCAAGAAACTCGTTTTATTTCTAACCATCTCTTTCTCTCCCCCAGCAAATTCTACAACGAAGCTCAAACCAACGCAACCCTACGTTCGCTGCTTTCCACGAACTATACGATTGAGTACGAGTATTTCTTCTGGTTGTTGTTTTTGTTATCACTGTCAAGTCAACGTCTTTCTACTCGAAACTGTACTCGTTCCATTTGCTGGTTTTTATGCTTCGTTTACATTTGTTGACTCACACTCGTTTTAGTGTATTTTTTCTTAATATTTTTTTATTTTCTTTGCAACAATAGAGGCAGATAGAACCGTATAAACTCTAAAAATACCTAAAATAAAATGTTGGTGTATTTTAGAAAACATTGCCGCCATTTTAAATTCCACTCGAACTCAAGCCCAAAACGTTAACCGCGCAAAATTTAAAAAAAAAACTGGTATTGAAAGGTACTTATTTTTGTTTATGACATTGCTTTGGATTGTTGTGAGTGTGAAGTTTGTTCTCGAGAAATGGAAAATAATGCGGTGTTGAGTTGTTTGATTTACTTTTTCAACTCAGGCAGACAGCATTTTTATTTTGAGCAGATACATAACAAAATTTCATTTTGAGACTTGTTTTTCTGTACTCGAGTTTTTACCCTAGATTTTTGACTAGTTTTCTCACTATTTTATTTAATGAGTTTTTACTTGAAAAGATTGAAAAAGATAAAAAATTGGTTTGTTATGAGTTGGTGATGTATTATTTTCGAGTGGAATGAGCTAAAATAATTGGTTTATGTACGAAATATCCAGGACAAAATCACCAAATCAAAATCTCCAAGTCAAAATATCCAAAATCTCCAAGGCATAAAATCTTAAAATCCAAAATATCATAAACTTAATCGCCAAACTAAAAATAACAAGGGACAAAATCTGTAAATTAGTGAAAGGTACAAATTATAAACTCGCGCGAGGTCATAAATGGTGCAATAAAAATATTTGGATATTTTAATATCTATCTTATTCAGGGTGTACCATTTACATTTTTGGAGATATTGATATTACATTAAGTTAATTTTTTTTAATAACAAAAATTAAATTTAAAAAGAAATAAGAATAAAAAAATTGGAGATTTTGGCTTTGATATTATGATTTTGTCTTTGGATAAATTGCCATTTGATATTTTGACTTTGTATATTTTGTACCTTGGAGATTTTGTTGTACCTTGGAGTTTATGGTGGAGATTTTGTCGCTTGAGATTTCGTAAATAAATTGCACTTGATCATTGAGAAAAAAAGATTCATCAAAGTTTTCCGAATTCATCGAATATATCGTTTAGTTATCGATTTTTTTAAAAATTTCCTCTTTGACGCTTATATAAAAATTTGACTATATCTTTCCTAATGTTGGACCGATCTAAATGAAACGTGTACCATTCGAAAGAAAATGAATTTATCTGAAAGATAAAACAAATCATTTCATTCCCAGCCGGTTACTCTACAGATAGTTTTTCTGTATATTATAATTTTTGTTTGCATAAATCCGTTATTTCCTCTGTAAATTCCGTTATTACGGCAAAACAAAAACATAAAAGCTGAAATCAGAAGCTCAAACAATGACCTTTTGTTTGGTTTATAATATGTTAAACTTTTTTCTAAATTGTTGTTGTATTTCTCATTTTTGTTTATATACTAGGTTGAACAACAATGTGGTTTTTTGTTTATAATTAATCGTTCATTTTGAGAATGCAGTTTTGATGTGCTCAGTCAGTCAGAGAATGCAGTCAAAATAAGATTCACTGACAAAATTATCGATTAATCATTGAATTATTGACTTTTTATTTTTTTCAAGCATTCATTTCATCATACAATTAAATTCATTCCTTGAGAAAATTATTTTTCCTTGTACGGAATGTTTTATCACTATTGCGTGCAAGGGAAAATCAATTTTTTTTTTATGAAGATTTTGAGGATAAATTTATTGCGGGATTATGTTATTTTTTGTGGTTTAGGACCTTTTTCAAACTGTCATAAATGAAATGACATCAAATACTAAATCCAATTTATGTTATTAAGGGATTTTGTGATGGTTTACTCCCTAAGCAGCGGTCAGAAATCAAATATAAAAAATTTAAATGACATAAATTGCTGATAAGAATCAAAATATGTGTACAAAAGATTTATATCATATATCGTTAGCGATAATTTAATTACCTTTCAAACGACAACATCAATCTTTTGAATCAATTGGTTTGTGACAAAAATATAAATGTTTACTTAAACATAACTTTTAGCAAGAAAAACATCGATAATTAATCTATAATTCCGCCGTTGAATATTATTTTGACCATAAATACATCAAAACTGCATTCTCAAAATGAACGATTAGTTAAAAACAAAATACCATATTATTGTACTGTTCAACTTAAACTGTACAAAATAAAGCAACAATGGAAAAAAAGTTAAACATATTATGCCTCAAATGAAAGGTCATTCTTTCAGCTTTAACCTTATGTTCTTTTTTCCACTTAATAACGGAATTTTTAAAGGAAATAATGGTTTTATGCAAACAAAAAACCGGGTTGAAAGAAAAGATTTGTTTATCTTTTATTTTAAAAATATATAAATTTTTTTCGAATGGCACCCGAATTAATCAGATCAGTTGGTTATTAGCAAAGATAAAGCCGAATTTTTATAGACTTCGTAGAGTAAAATTTTTTAAAAAATCGATAACTAGATTACTAATTGATACATCGATAATTCCTTCTGTAAATCCTATTTTCTCAATGAATACTATAAAACTGCATTTTTTAATCTTGGCGCCATGGAAAACGTAATCCTGTCCGTTTCTTATGTGTCCCATTAAGTTTGACGTATTTTCGGCATTCTGTATATTCTTTTTGCACAAATTACAATTCGCGTTGTTTTCGCTGCGTTTCTCAAAAAACATCCAAACTACACTTTTTGGAGCCATATCAATTTTTTGGTCAAACTCATTTTTATTTTTTTTTTCACAATTGAAAAACTGAAATGGCGGTCAATGTACCAGAAATGTTAGTTCTCAGAAAACATCAATGCATCGATACATCGACTACTTGTACATCGAGTGGATAATTTTCGATGTATAGCAGCCAAACGTATATTATCGCTGCATCGATGTTTTTCCGACATCCCTATCGTGAATAGCCCTAATGTATTTTATTCTTGCTGGGTGGCGCTGAAAAAAGTAGTTGTTTTCAGTCAGGGTCAAGATATTTTTGTGCTAATTTATCGGAAACAAAATAGTTAAAGTGCATACAAATAAGGGCATATGTGGCTACAATCTACACCAGTAGTGGAATTTCCAAAAATTTAACGATAATAATCGTTGTCGTTATCAGTTATTGTGCGTGCCACGTTCATAGTAAATGACAATTTTCGCTAACTAACGATATCGAAAACCATCGTTAACGCGTTTGGGAATTCTACTATAATTAGTGGAAAAATTTTATAAGATAACGTTATGTAAACTTATTGGAAAAATTTTCAGGTCTGGGGAAAGTGATATGTTGCTAGATGGTAAAAACTTTCATTTCTGCAAAAAATTCCACTTTCAATTTTTTTGAGAGGTGCTTATATTGTTGAAAAGCAACAATGTAAAACACCCTGTTTACCAGCTACAGGTGCGCTTTATTACTTGGATGAACGTAGACCATGCTCAATGTAAGCACTCAAAACAGCGCGCCAGAAAATCGCACTCTTTGACCAAACTTGCGGTATACAAAACCAAAGAACTCATCTTTACTGGAATTCTTAATTAAAAAATTGGACACTTTTTCCCCAAACACTAAAGCAAGTAAACAAAGTTCCACTTTGCAACGCATTACCTTGCATTTAGCCAGAATTTCTGAATCTGCTTCAGATTCCGCATCGCTGAGATACCCTGATTCGAGTTGAACTCCCGCACAATCTGTTCCCAAGCATCGCGCACCGAATACTTGCTCTTCACCTTTTTGCGAAATTTAATATCGATGACTTCCTCGTGTTGGTGAAATAAACTGTAGAGAATTTCTTTTTCATCTTGCGTGAAACGCGGCGTCAGCGAGAGTTGGCCGCCTTTGCTTGTGCTACCACCACCACCACCTCCACCAGCGCTAGTGTTTCCGGCATCGGATTCATTGCCGCCACTTGCTCCAGCAGCGGCTGCAGTATTAGCGACCAGTGTGCCAATATCTGCGCCGCCCGCGGACATGTTTAGACGCAGTTTTTTCACTATTTTTACAACTCTACCGCTGCTAACCAGGTGAGGAGTTTCAGTTTCCAGTGATTGTCATATGTTGATGATTTCTTCAAGAGGTGGTGACGGAGACGGCGGCGGAGGCAGATGTTGGTGCACTCGTTTGCGTGGAATTTTGAGGCTCTTTATTGTATGCAGCAGCGCCGGAACGGCTAATCAACTCAACTCGTCGTCGTATCTATTGAATTTTCTCAAACAAATATTTCCCCAACTCGAGTATTATCTGGTTTGATATGTTTTTGCCACTTTAATAATATTTTTTATTTAGCTCTGGTTTTTACAGTAGCGTGCAAAGAAATCACACTCACACACACACTTGCACATTAATTGGCAGCGCTAACAGTTTGTATAATAATTTTTCACTCCTAATTGTTGTTGTAAGCAGAAATATTTTTAATTTGTTCTTTTTTTTCTTGTTAGCGCGCGTAAAACATCGAGTTGATAATTTAGCTTATATGTTTCCACTCACTCCGCGTAGCACTGAGCAACTGACAAAGGTTCGTTGGCAGTCGTTTGAGTTGAGTCAGCATCGATGCTAGCTGTCATTAACGAGTGGCGGCCATGTTGTTTACTCGAGAACGAGTGCCTCACAGCGTTGAGCGAAAGTTGCACAAAAAGAATAACAAATATAATAGGTTCAGAACTAAGCTGTTGGTTGATGGCTTGGCTTAAAATGGTTCGTAGAGTTCTGTTAAATGCCGCTTGATGTTGCAGCAGCAGCAAACGACTATGGGTTGTTGGAACAATTTAAGAGACCAAAATTATTTTACTAGATAAATAGTTTCTTGAAGTCTATTATTTGTTAACCTTCTATGACCATTGGATCACATATGACCACCCTCTTTGTTGCGTCAGGTAAAAAGAAAAATGATTTAACATTTAAATTCTTAGTAAACTTGATTTTGTTTTGTGTTTTTTTTATCTTAATCCTTTTCCTAGCCTTAGGTCAGATATACCCAACTATTATTTTTTTCAAGTCCCAATGGAAATTATTTTGTTTGACAAATAATTATTTAATAATATCTATGATTTTAGTTTTTTTTCAATTTTTAACCCTATGCTACCATTGGGTCACATGTATGACCCACCTCTAATTTTTATTTCGTCACTTTGTAAAAGAATTTGGCGTTTTCGCATTCGATTTTAGTGCATTCGCAATTCAAACCCATGGTGCTGCATAGTGGAGATTAAAGTTTATGTGCAAAAATTTCAAGACATTTGATTAATTTTTACCTTTTTTATACCTCCACGCGTACTGCGCATTTGGTGTAAAAGAAAGTGGTAGGTATAGTTTATGGGCCATGGGCGTCCGCAGGGGGAAAGGGGCGCTTTCCCCCTAGGCAGTGAATATTTTTAAAATATCTTCATATAAAATCAAAAAACCGTAAGCTACAATTTAGAAATTTTACGGGAGAGCCAAAAAACTTTCTAAATTGTAATTGTAAGTTACGCTAAAACTTAGGGATTTTAGAATTTTTTTTAATAAAAACGTCGTTTACAGTTGTAGGAGTGTTAAATTTAGCAAGAAAATGTATTTTGGAAAGGTGCATCAATAATCAATAAAAAAGTCGACTTTAAGTTTATTGTAACTAACGGCTTTTTTGATTTTATATGACGATATTTTCATTATACATACAGTCATGTGAAAATTAATAGGGACACCTATATTTTTATATTTGAAGCTGCATGAATTATATACAAGGTGCCCCAGAGATAGCATTAATTCCCTCGGCTGGTGATTATTCTTGATAAGGCGAGTATAACACTTAATGGAGTTTCCTCCCACATTGTAAAATTTTCAAGATACAGGGTGTTGCACTGTTTTGGTACGTGTTAAGTATTATCTATACTACTCACCATAAAATAAAAAATAATATTTTCTATTTTAGAAAAAATATCAAATTTTTCGTCAGTATATCAACCACTTTCATGTCATGTGCTGTAGCGGAGATAAAATTTTGAGATTATCCAGCAGTTGATATGTTGATGGAAATGTTGATATGTTTTTCTAAAATACAAAATATTATTTTTTATTTTATGATGAGTAGTTTAGATTCTAGATCAATAATACTACACACGTATTATAAATTTGCCTCATATATAAATTTGCCACACCGCCTTTTACTGCCCACAAACCAATAAAAATGCTATATTTAAGACAGTTTTTGTCGTATTAAACAAAAATTTGGTAATTAAGTCCGTATGATAACTATCGGTAACTATATTTAAAATAGGCGTGGTACCACAATAGCTACGCCTACTTTTAAGAAAAGATAAACAGACTTCAAAGTTACTGGTCCGTTCGAGCTAAAAGTTTGGCAGTGGATTAGTTTCGAGTACGAAATGGTTTCAGAAAAAAATGCCACACCCCTTTTACCGCCCACAAATATATAAAAAATTCGCGATATCAAATTAATTTGGAGTTATGGATCGCACAGCCTCGACATTCGATATTCAACCAAAATTAACACATGTCGTTCCACCGATGACATTTTATGGTAGTTAAACAAGGGGGAGTGGAACCTCCGATACAACCAAAACTTGCGATATCGAATAGTTTTGGAGTTACAGGTCACACAGCATCGGAATTCTGTATTCGACTTCAATTTATGCATGCAGTTTCATTAATAACATTTTATGGGCCTTGGAAACGCTGGAGTTTCACCTCGCCCCATACAACCAAAATTTGTGCTATCGAAAAGCTTTGAAGTTATAGGTCGCACAGCATCGAAATTCAAAAGTCGACCTAAATTTACACATGCAGTTTTACTGAAAACATTTTATGGTGTTGGACAAGTACAACCCAAACATGCAAAATAGAATAGCTTTACAGTTATGGGTAACACAGCGCCAGAATTCAGTATTCGACCTCAATTCATGCAGTTTCATTAATAACATTTTATGGGCGTAGGAAAAGGGGGGCGGCGACTGACATCTCTCATACAACCCACTTGTGCTATCGAATAGCTTTGGAATTATAGGTCGCACAGCGTCGGAATTCAGTATTCGATCCGAATTTACACATGCACTTTCATTGGTAACACTTTTTGGGCGTTGAACAAGGGAGAGTGATACCTCCCATACAACCCTAATTTGCGATATCGAATAGCTTCTGAGTTATTTGTCGCACAGCGTCGGAACTCAGTATTTGACCTAAATGTACACATGTCATTTATTTGATTACATTTTATGGGCGTTTGCCAAGGGATCTCTTATTTTACCCAAATTTGCGATATCGAATTGCTTTGGAGTTATAGGCCGCACATCGTCGGAATTCCGTATTCTACCTTAATTTACACATTCAGTTTCATTGATCACATATAATGGGCGTTGGTCAACGGGGCATTACACCTCCCATACAACCCCAATTTGCGATATCGAATTGCTTTGGAGTTATAGGTCGCACAGCATCGAAATTCAGCCATGCTCCTTAGCAAAATGTAACCTTTTAGAGACATTTTGTTTGGACAGAAAAGGTTCTTCTCTGGGTCTCTTTGCTTTAAACTTTTTTTTGATTATAATTTTTCTAATGGTGGATGTATCGACGTCTAACGAAAATTCTTTTTTGATAGCATTTGAAGTTGTGAAGGGGTTCTTCTTCACAAACCTCATTATATTTCTTTCAAGAATTGGTGATATTTTTGTTTTTCTTCCACGTCTTGCCGTCTGGGGCTTATATCTAACAGCATTCTCTACTATTCTCTTAGAACAATTTAAAGTTTCCGCTATTTTTCGGTATGAAAATTCCTTGATTTTAAGACTTTTTTATCTGTTTGAGAAGCTTGGCGCTGCAATGTTTACATCTTCCCTTTCTGGATACCTAAATTTTATTATATGGTTATTTTCTCATTTTATTATTATATACAGTCTCATACTCAATACCTTTATCGTTTATAAGAATTTAAAAGCTGAAATATTATAATAACAAAATCACTTTAATATTCGCGTCCCTATTACTTCGCACACGGTAAAATGACCTGATTTCACAAAATGATCAACAACAACTAAGCGACGCTAAATATTTTTGCTTTGATAACGGTACTCTACTTATATGATATCCCAGCAAACAATTTAATGTGCATTTTTTGATATATCTATGAAAATTGAAGCAGAGTTGTGTTTTAAACTAAATTTATGTTTTAAAGTAAGTAATCACAAGAAGAAAACAAATTAAAATTAATTTTAAAAACTATATGTTTTCCTTAAAGTCGGCTTATAAATCGTTTTTCTGTTATAAAGATTGGATAATTTTTTTAATTTTTTTGTAAACTTAATAAAATTGCTAACAATCTTGTAGCATTTAAATTTGAGAAAATTGCAGCGATCTAGGCAAGGGCAAATCTTCTTATTCAAAAGCGAAATAAATAGGAAATTCTGAATAAAGTAGGCTAATTTTAGATCAAGCACTAATATTTTAAAAAATCTGATGGCAAAATTTTGTTAAGAAAACGCTTTTACATTGAAATATATTACGGTCAAAAGTGTTTTATGACTAAAATTTATATAGGAAATTATTTTATCATTACTTGAAACTAATTCAAAACATTATCATTATCATTGAAACATTACTATTTTATACTTCTTCAAATTCACGTTTTTTAACAGGCGTCCACACATTTTGAGAATTTTCTGATTTTTTTGCGTCACGTGCTTACTTTATATCCAGGATTTAGAATCAAGCCTTGCAGGGAGGATCTGGAATGAATGGAGCCCAAAACCCATCTATACATGTACCTCTTTATATATTTATTCACACGTTTTGAATTTCAACAACTCTTATTCTTAACTTTTGCGGATTATATTGATTTGTACTTCCTAAATCCAAATCTGATAAATTTCAGGACGCTCGCAATTGTTTTATGTGTTATAGGCCTCCAAAACTGGAATAATGGTCTGAAAAATCTTGCTGGTTTTATTAATTTTTATAAAAGTAATAGTGGGAAATTTTTCAATTCTTATTTGAAAAGAGGAAAACTTTGGGGCAAAATAGTAATTAATGCGATTTTATTTAAGGCTAAAGGAGACATCACATTATTTAATTTACTTAATTACTAGGAATATTGGTGAGAAAAAATTTTTTGAAATTACATAAAAAAAATTAAATTTGAAAATGTTACGGGAATGATACGAGAAAAATTTTACCACATATTTGAAATATATAGAATATTCTTCTGTGTACAAGCGGGTGTCAACCGGCGCATCACGATAACGAAATTAGTACCAAAAATCTCAGAAAATAGAATTATATATATTACATTTTCTTTATGTGCATTCTAGACTCCTTTATGCCTTTGAACCCCCCCCCCCCCGCCCTAGAACCAATCCTGCGGACGCCCTTTGGTATAGAGAAGTATATATATTCCTGATCAGCATAAACTAATTGACCTGAGTCAATTTAACCATTTCCATCTGTCTGTACTGCTGTCGACACAATTAAGGCCGTAGTTTTGAACACATCGTAACGAAAGTCGATATATCTATCTAAATATTTGTATACATATGTAGTATACCTATCTATATAAGCATATATTAAAAAAAAAATAAAGATAAAATTCTAAAATGAGCCAAATCGGATGAAAATCACGCATGTACATTAGATAGGATCTCTTCTCCACACATTTTCCAAAAGTATTTCAGATCCTCTCTCCGCAGGCTTAAGCGCACAATTTTACATTGGTATCAGTTTTACTTTTTTTTCCATTTAAAATTTATTTAAAATTTTATATAGAAAATAATAAAAAATATATATAAAAAAACACTGTGTTTGGAGTCGCCACTTAGTTGTAACTAATTCTAGATTTCTGTTTTATCCGTTATGGCTTAAAATGAGCCAGGTTCTAGATTCTGCCTGCGGATCTAATATTTGCACGTACCTCCAATACAAAGTGACTTAATTAACACGCAAAAATTTATTTAAATTCCACAAAATTTAGAACAACGCACACTTTGCTATGCTATTTTTTGCAAAATCTTTGAAATCTGTAGACTGCATTTCAATAATTTTATTTTTTTTATTTGATGTTATTTTAGAAAATTCCCGAGCGATAAAATTGTGTGTATTTTCAAACGTTTTAAATATTTGTGTAAGGCAATGTGTACTAGAGAACTTTTGGGTGATGCTTTTCACTTCTTGATTATCTGATAACAATTTTAAAATTGCTGTCAGACGATTTTTTTTTGAGCCACGTGCCAAAAATTATATTTAAATCTTTAATCTAGATTTACAAAATTAAATTGAACAAATAAAATTGAGAAATTTAAATTTTTAATTTGTTAATTAATGAGAATGTGATTTCAATACTGCTATTCTTCTTTGCCTTTCTTATTTCACACCGATCGGATAAGTTCGTCACCGAATAGGTGGTGTACATTAACACCGTAAGGTGTAAAAAATTTAAATATCCGCTCACCGGTGTGAACCTTTAAATAAAAAACAATGTTTCCATATTTTTTTTAAACTTTAATTTTCGGAAAAAAATTATCTTTTTGTGAAAAAGCAGGCACTCAAAAAAATAACTAAAACATATATTTTTAAAATGTTTGCTTAAAAATTTTTATTATTGTAAATTTTTATTATTTAAATTAAATTAATAATTAAACAAAACAAAATTAATTGCATTCATAAACAAAAATCATTTCAATTATCAATTTATTAAAAAACTTAAAAATTTGTATAAATAAATATTGATATGTATTTTAATGTAAATGTCATTACATATTTTTGCGATCATAGTAAATTACATCCTACATAAAATAGTTTTACACATTAATAAATCAAATTAATTTTAGTGGATTAATTTAAGAAATGTGGAGATAATTCCAAGTCTTTTCATTACAAAGAAAAGTTGCTTAGGGCGTTTTATCGATTCCTGAAGCACCAGCAAATGCAGAAAGCATTTTTTTCTCAAATCTGCAGTAATAAACCCAAAATCAAAAATAAATTTTATATCAAACTTTTGTGAAAATTTTGCCATGGAAAGACTGTTTAAGAAAAATCGAACAGTCACAAATTATGAAATGCCGATGAAATCTGAAAAATTAAATTATTTTTTGTACATATTTTAATCAAATTTTTTTATCATTTCTAATGATTGTTTGAAACTTCTGCAGTTTCAATCATTTTTCCCTAAAAAATCTTTAGTTCAAAGAATCCCACACAAGGTGGGAATTTCTAATTTATTTCTGATTCAAGTTTTATTAATATTTATTTGTGAAAAAATACGTTCTACATTTGCTGTTGCTGCAGGTATCGTTAAAAAAACATTAACTAGTTTTCTAAGTAATGGAAACCTTTCGGTATTATCTCCACTTTTCTGATCAAAAATTGCTGTACAAAAAGTTTCAATATTATTTTCATTCAGTTAATTCAAATCACTGAAATTAATGTGGCGCAAGTCATCGTTATTTTCTTGCAATTTTTCTGAACGGATGACATTAGGTAGAAAAATACACAAATTGAAAATAGTGTTATCTTGCCTTTTTAAAATTTTCGTAGGTGCTAAAAGTTCGACACGTTTTAGAAAATCATTCCCAAAATCAAAATTTTGTAATATACATTTGCATAGCTCAAAATAAAATTTTAAACAATGTTCTCTAAAATTTATTTCATCTGATTCGAATAATTTATACGTAGAACTTAAAGCTGAATATACCTCGGCTCCTAAATAAATGTCTTTAGGATTTTTTAAAAACTTAGAATCATTTACATCAATTTCTGTGTAGTTTTCAAGGCATATGTATTCAAATATATATATTGACCGTCAAGACATGACGAGTGGAAATCGAGACAAAAGAACAGAAACAACGAAAGCAACAATAGCAACAGCGCTACCATATAAATAAATTTTTGAAAGGGCGTGAAAAGTAGTAGTAGCAGCTTCAAATGTTACTTATATTTTTGTTGTAACATACACTTTATTTTATGTATTGTATTTGATTCATAAAACTAGTAAGCATTGTTTATATCGTAAAAACTTAAAAAATTGGGTTAAATAAAAAAAAAATGTATTTTATAGGAAAAAACTGCCCATATGGTAAGACTGATCACAAAACAATTATTTTCATTTATTTATTTGTTTATTGACATTTTAGTTTGTCACAAAATAAGAAAATTGTTCTCAATTGAGAACATTAAAATATAAAATGGCTTTGTAGGAGGTTTACAGAAGGTTTGTTCCTATTTTAAAATTCTCTCATTTGTGAAACTGTTACAAAAGGTTTTTTCGTTATTGAACGTTTATGAATAATGTTTTTAGGCATGTGTCTTACAAAGTGTCTACAAGAGGTTTGTAACTTTTTTAGGAATACGGCTGATAATATATTACACTTTGATATTCAAAATATATTCTGCTTTTGAAATTTGAAAAAATTTGTATGGAAACTATGCCACATAGAAAGTGACGTCATCTAAATAATAAAACATTTAAAACTTCGAATACACTCAAACACCCACAGTCGTATCGACCCAGCTGAAGATAATTCCTTACTAGTTTTAAAGTCACTTTGAATGGTAGGTAAGGTAAACGTGGTTTTTATCCGATTTTACTCATTTTTGAACTTGATAATAGGATTTGTTTTGAATATCGAATTTCATTATGATTGCTTAAAAATTACGGCTCTTATTAGTCAACAGATGGACAGACATTTGAAAATTTCCTCAGGAGTTGAGAATAAGATTAATGGCACTGTTTTGTAAAACAAACGCAGTCACTTGAGTTAGATTTTTTATGCGTTTAAACGTTTAAAACAATTTTTGATATCGTTAGTTAGCTAAAACTGGGGTACTTGGTACAATCGAGGATTGTTGATCGACGTTCAACTCGAAACAAATTTTTATTGGCAGCACGTAAATTTAAACTAATTTCATTGTGATTTGAACTATAATGTGAAGTGTCAAACGGGTTTTTTTATCTTAAATTCGAAAATTATTTTCAAATTCTAAATAAAAATTGATATTCTTTGAGTCGGAGAGCAAGGATGAGGAAAGAGCTAATACAAAAATTACAAGGAGGTATTTCAGAGATAACAGCAATCCACTAGAAATATGTGAAAATGAGTTTTGCTGGTTTTTCTTTTTGCTGGTAAAAACTTCTGTTTTTTCTTCCTTGGGCAGATTTAAGTATCCCTCTTGCTAAATCTTGATGACCATTCATAAAATTAGTCAAAATCTCATTTTTTTTTGTTAATGGACATATTTGGTTTTGGTTAAATTTTTTTAGAACTAATTTGCCTGGGACGATAACTATTTCTTGTCGATTGATTTTTTTGTTTCAAACGTTATATTAAAAATTGTGTGCTGCCAAATCTGACGATACAATCGATGATAGTCGATTGAAGCAAAGTATGTGCTAGCAACTGTCGATTGTATCGAAAAAACTCGATTGTATTAAGTTACGTGCTGGCACCCCTGTAATTTTCTATCAGAGGGGCAGGCATAATGATCGATAACGACAACGATTATTATCGTAAAATTTTTCGGAATTCCACTACTGCCAATAGTTGCAGATCTGCATTATTTAGATATGGCTCTAGAAAAATAACTTAAAGAGAATAAGTTAAATTGGATTTCTTATAAATGACTCATAACTCTAACTTTCCAATAGAAGATTAAATCAATCAATAGTTATTTCTTATTTTTAGTTGCAACAGCGTGATTTTGCATTTGGCTGCAGTTTGTGTTTTACTATGCATAAAAAATTACTAAAATTGTTATACACAGTATTAAAAAAAAATTTAAAAACTTTTGGTAAGTCATTAAACTACATCAGTCATGAATTATTATATTAAAAAAATTTAATATTCCCTGAAATATGTAAGTTTTCATAGTTGCAGCAAAATATTTGTGCAAATATTTTTATAAATAAAGTACAGTACGACCTCGCTCAACGCAACCCTCGCTACACGCAACTCCTCGATAATCTCAACACCCAAATTGTACGCAAAGTATAAATTGCAACAAAGTGCAGACCAAAATTTCCCAATTTTTAAAAAAATAAATTGAATAAAATGAAATTATGTTTCTGAACAAACATTTTTCGATTCACTTTAATTTGAATGTGTAGAAAATGCATATTTTTTTTTGGAAATAGGTCTATTGGCCAATATAAAATTTTTCCTCGGTTTTTGCAATAACCTCAGATTTCGCAATTGGCTTGAATTTAATTGGTTGCGTTGAGCGAGGTCGTACTGTATTAATTTCAAATAGAAATAGAAATTGACGTTATTGCGCGATATACATAGGTTAACCCTTTCGTTAACGTTGTCCATTGTAATGGACATGCATTTTAAATGAGTGTAGCGGAGTGCATACCGTTATTTTTGACTGACTGCATTGTAAACAGTGCATTGATAAATTCTTTTTTCTATTTTTGTCTTTCATTGCGAGATTTTTGTTCATAACAATAGCACGTGCTGATTCTCGATAGAGTATGTTGAGCCGAAAAGAAAGCAACCAAAGTGAGTGAAAGTTTTGTTCTAATTATATTTATAAATAAACTTATTTGCTTGTTTTGTTATTTGATGTTATAGAAAAAAAAATGCAAAATAGTAGTAATGTGATGAAAAACATATATTTTGTTTTACTTGGAAAAAAAACTTAATAAATAGAGATCATAGATTGTGATGGACATGCTCAAGAACCTACTTCCGTTTTTTTACTTACTTTATTTAGAAATTACTAATCATAAATTTAACGTTTTTAAATTTTTTTTGTTAATTATTTTATCTTAAAAGATACTGAAAGAGTTAAAGGAAAATTTCGGAGAGAGCGAGATAGGGTTCGTTCTAATTCATATGAAAATGGAATTGCCAGACAAAAAAAAAGCCCAAGTTAGGTGATTGCGTTCGTTTTACAAAATAATGACATAAGGCTATATATAATTTTCTATACTTATCACGTCTCTTTATGGGCGTTACAAACAAAATGATAAAGTTTATATACATTTTTTTTTTTGGGAAACACCCACTTTTCGGAACGAGTCGAAACATAATTTCATGTTTTTTAAGAGTTAAGTTTTCAATTATTAGGTTTATAAGGAAAAAAAGTACAGCCACGGAAAGGCGCATATTACAAAAACCTGCTGGCAATCAAAAAAATTTCTTAAAAAATTGAGACAAATACATATTTTTTAAAATACAACCCAACCAGCATTTTGTATCGCGGAAGAGCAGAAAGCGATTCTTCTTCAAGAACAATTTTTCGCTAGCAAGCTCGTTATATTATCGCTTTCTGCTGTCTCGTGGGAGGAAAAAGTCCATCGTGGCGACAATTTATCGCCTAGAAATAAAGATAGCGAATTAGGCGAAAGCCGAAAAATTTCTTGTCCAAATGTTGGCTGGGAATAAGTATGTTTAAAAACAAATAAATGTAAACCAAAACACTTCACACATAGTTCTAAATTGATAACAAAAATTTTTTTGGCAACAATATGATATTTAAAGAAGGATATTGCAATTTTTCATGCAGAATTAATTACCTTATTTATTATTAGAGAATATGGCTGTTATTTTTTTTATAAAATATCACAGTAAAAATCGCCATGATAATTGTATTTTTTTATCGAATAAATAATGAGTAATACGTCAATAATTATTTCATATCTTTAAAAAAACCGCAATTATTTCAAGGTAATTTTTCATTTATTTTTAACCCATAAATTTAAAATGTAAATTTTTTTCATATAATTATCTTAACGAGATGGCATTTCAGATTTTTTCTTCAGCTTCTTACTATTAATTCTAATATAATTTGTCGGCCTTTGTAGTCTAGTGGAGAGTGCGCTAGACTATCAACCTAGAGGTCCCTGGTTCGAATCCGGGTACCCGGGCATGGTTCTTTTCACTTTCTCTATTCTTTCCTACATTTAAGAATAATGGAAAACAAAAAAATCCACAACTAAATTGTGTAAAAAGTGGAATAAAAAAGGATAGAAACAACTAAGGGCTGGAAATGCTTGCCGAGGTTAAGGCATTACACTAGCCTCTGTAAAAAGCACTTCAAATTATCTTTCACGGTTTTTTCGCCTAATCAATAATTCACGTATAGTTCCAATCAATTCCACTGCTTAATTGATTGGAACCATACGTTAAAAATCTATTCCTTTCCTTTCAGGTCAAAGACCAAACCTTGTTTGTATAAGACGCATGCCTGTCACTCAAAAAAAAGTAAATATTTTGGTACTTAGAAACTTGTATTTTGAGTACTAAAAAATCAACATTTTTAAAACTTTTTTTTTTGCTTAGAAAAAAAAGTTTCATTCCAAACCATGGAAAAGGTTTGATTCAATTTCATAGGAATTTATGGAAACTTAAACAAATTATATCAAAAATACAACACATTGGATAAAATGTCCATTTTCACAATTTAGGAAAGGGTACAAAATATTTTTCCTATAAGTACAACAATGGAACTTGAAACTTTTTTGACTTGAAAAATACAATAAAAAAATATTACAATTTTTCAGTATTTTTCTACTTTAGATCTGCTATACTTTTCGAAACACATAAAGGCTATTCACAGTTTAAGCGTACATTCAACAAACCGTATTTATAGCATTTCTTATTGTTTAAACTGTGAGCACCTCACCATGTGACTCTCGTATAAAAAAATTATGCAACCCTGTGATGTATGTGATTATGCGGCTGTAGACAGAGCATAAAATACGAGGTACAAAAAACACGTCCAAGGGCTACTTTTATTTACGCGTGCCTGCGTATTTGCGTTTGTATGCAAAACAACAACAAAGCAAAATACGCTTTCGTAAATTGGCGTACAAATAGCAAATCGTACAAATAGCAGACCAGCGTATTTAAACTGTGAATAGCCTTATAGTTTTAAGATTAAGATATTTTTTTATGTACCCATTTATAAAATGAAATGACGTTTTTGACATTGACAATTAGGCGATAACATTTGACTTTTTTGGATTTTGTTTTTGGTATGTATTTGGTTTCCCACAACTCAAACATTTAATTTTTCGTGTTGAACACTCAACCTACGCAAATAAAAAAAATAAAAAATAAGGGCATGCGTTGCCGAATCTTTCAGTCATACAAAAAAAAATATAAAAGTTTTTTTGGTTTTTATAGGTCTAGTGCTTAACAGAGTCTATAAGGATCACAATGAATCAAGATTCATCGAAATCAATTAAGTAGAACTCCAGATATCTTAGAAGCCGATTCAAAAAACCTTGTTTCGAGAAAAACGCGATTAAAGATTTAAAGGTTCTTGAATATCACGCGACATACGAATATAATATATGCTTTAACTTTTTTCTATTTGATATTTTTTTCTAAAATTTTGTATAGGTATTCTTAAGACCTTACAGAACCATATTCTAACGAAAAACAAAAATTGATTTTTAATTTTTTACCCACTGTAATAGTACCTTAATATAAATTTATTCAAATAATATAACTAATGCAGGGCCTTTGCTGTGCTTGCCCATCGATTTGAATTAAATTATTCTCCATACAGGTCAAATTGCGGCATGGACCTGACCTTGAACTTAAATCCAGTTTCTGAGTTTTCACATGACATACACTTTTATATCCAGAATAATCCCCATTACTCAAAAATTTTTTTGTCTTAGTTAAAAAATGTAAATGCTAATTTTTACCTGTGCGTCTTTTTGTATCTTGCGACTATTTGTTGCTTGCTACTTGTTAAACTTTGCGACTTTTTATTTTACGATTTTTGTACCTCTCGACTTGTAACCCTTTGATTTGTTTGTACCTTTTGACTTTTTCAACTTTGCGACTTTTGTATCCTGCAACTTTTTGTAACTTGCGATATTTTATATCTTGCAATTGTTTGAAACTTCCGACTTTTTGTACATTGCTACAGTTTGAACCTTACGACTATTTGTGCCGTACAATTTTTTTCGTATAATACGACAATTTTTGTAGCTTGAAACTTTTTATACCTTGCAATTTTTGTATGAAATTAATTTTTGTGTCGTGCAATTTTTTATCTTCCAACTATTTGTACTTTGAGACATTTTGTATCATGCAACTTTATGTAGCTTACGACTTTTTGGACCCTTCGACTTTTTGTACATATTTAATTTTTTCCGAGTTACTTTTTGTACCTTTTAATTTTGTCTCTTGTAACTTTTTGAACTTGGTTGCTTTTTTAAATTGCGACTTTTTTATGGTGCAACCGTTTGTGGCTTGTGACATTTTGTACATCTTGTATCTGTTATACCTTGTAATTTTTCAAAACTTTCTACTCTCTGTAACTACCCTTAAATTTGTTTTTGTAAATTGAGACTCTGTATACCTGCAACTTTTTGTATTCCGACTTTTTATACTTTTGCAATATTGTAATATGCGTCTTTTTGTATATAGCTACTTTTTGAACCTTGTCACTTTGTCTTTGGAACCTTGCGACTTTTTGTACTTTGCCGCATTTATCTTGCGACTTTTTACTTTGCAAATGTTTCAACTTTGCGAATTTATGTGTCCTGCAACTTTTTTTATCTTACACCCAAAAAAAAGCTTCGTACTATGTACAAAACAATTATTATATTCTACAATGCTGTTTGTTCTTTTCAGCCTACGAACGACTTTGTAAATAATACAAACGACCGTTTGTACATTGTACAAAGAAATATTTGTATATTTTACAAACGCATTCGTTTCATCTACAAAGATACGAACAAATATATAAACGCTGCTGCCACCGCTTTGTATATTATCAAACAATGTTCTTTCAGTTCACAAATTTCTACATTATAGATTTTTAAAAACTAGCGTTTGTAGAATGTACAAAGTTACGAATTCAAAAATTTTTTTTCATGCGGCCAAAACTACAAACGTTTGTACTATGTACAAAACATTTGTACATTCTACGAATAGCCTCTGTTTGTATTTTGTATGAAAGTGAATTTTTGAAACACTCAAAAATAAAGAAAAAAAAAACAACACATCAATTTCCGCGACGTATTTAATTCGAGTGCTTGTACTTGCAACTTATCTCGTAAACTTGTAATATTGTAGGCTTAAAAAAATAACAAAATAATAAAAATAAAAAACTAAAGTGCTTGAGTTTGTGTTTGCATGTGTGTGGGCCAACAATCTCACGGTACATCAGCAAGTCCAGCAAAGTTAAATTGGCTTTCTATGCTGGCGAACGTCCTCCAAGTGCCACCACCAGATTTTATTCGTAATTTTATCCTAAATATTTTTTGGGTGTACTACGTTTTATTAGATGCATTTTTTTCGCGTTGCGACTTTTTGTACATCGCTAGATTTTGTGTAGTGTAATTTTTTGTCATCGAGACTTTTTGTACTTAGGGACTTATTACACCCTCAAATTTTTATACTCTACGATTTTTTGTACCATGTAACATTTTACCTTCCGACTTTTTGTTATTTTTTCGACTTTTTGCACCATGCCACTTTTTGTATCTTTTTACTTTTTCCTAGTTAAATTTTGAACCTTGCGACTTGCGAAGAAAAAATAAATAAAATCAGATAAAGTTAAAACCATAACTTTATTTGAGCTATAGTGTTAACTTTATCTAATGATACAATAAGCATGGTTCAAACAATCCTTAAATTCTATTCAGTGAATATGAAAGCATTTTTTTAATATTTTTTTTGCAAACATTCCAGAAGTAAAGAATTTAACCATCCAGTAAACAATGGTCTAATAATATGCTGAGGTTCTTTTTAAACGGTATATGTGATAACTTTAATTTGCTTTCTTTCCAACATTAAGCTTTAAAAAAAATCATAATTTGTTTTATATGTACAGGTCTATGTTAATAGTTATTTCTTGCTGTTCCCCAAAAAGTCGTAATCTAATGCAACCAAATTATGTGTAAGGAAAATAGTCTCAGGCAGTTTCCTCTCGACCAGCTCCATTCTCATCAATATTTACTGCAGCTTCGCCACCATATTGGTCGTCATTCTCTTCTTCCTGGTCATCCTGATTTGCTGTTACATCAAAGTAAAATTTTTTCAAAATCGCCCGCACCTCTGGCAATAGCAAAGTGTAAGTATTTGGAAATTTTTCTCGTCGTGGTGGGCCTTTATCAATTCCTGACCATATATTGTGCACCGAAGTGCGTGCTGTCTGTGAGAAACCGATCTCAAAAGCTCCAGGACGTGGTGGAGTTTTGCCGTTGCCATTTCTTATCAGTTGAAATATACGATCTGGTATTTCGCGCTGTAGAAACTGTTGAAACTCTTCCGCCTTGGTTTGAAAAATTGGACATTCTTCGGTGTGTTCTATGTAAATCATGGCACGATTTTGGTTGAAGTTCAATTCGGCTGCCCAGTCAATATCTTTTTTAGCTTTCTTTCCCTTGCCCTTACCTTTTCCACCTTTCTTTCCCTTGGCCTTGGACATTTTTATTTTAATAATTTAGAATATTTATGGATTTTATTGTTTCTTGGTAGTAAATTATGATAAAAATTTTGACATGCTCTTATAATAGTTTTTGTGAAATTTACTAATTAGTTTAATTTTACAATCTTTTCACAGCAAACATGATTCCGCCCAGTCGTCCGAATGTGACACGCCTGTCAGACGACTCGGTTATGCTGCGCTGGTACGTACCGAAGAACGATGGTCTGCCCATACAATTCTTCAAGGTTCAATATCGCATGCTAGGCGATACTGCGCGTAAGATACCGCGCGAAAATTGGCAGACTACCAACGAGGATATACCGTATGGCAAGCGTGATCGTAATTATGAGGGTATCAAAAATTTTACCTCTTCAGTTTCGGGTCTTAAGCCTGATCGCAATTATCGCTTTCGCATTATTGCCGTCTATTCGAACAACGACAACAAGGAAGGCAACACTTCGTCGAAATTCTTTTTGCAGCGTGGCTCTGCCTTGGGTCCGTCCAAGTCTATTTTACCTGCGCCCGAGTTATCGCGTGTAGAGCCTTTATCGGAGACTGCTGTAATGTTGCATTGGACGCTGATGACTGTAAATCGCTCAAATTTGGTTGATGGATTTTATGCCTACTATCGTCCCGCCTCCTCTGCAGGAGAGTATCTGAAGGCTACCGTAGATGGTATGCATGCCCGCAAGTTCAAGATTGATATGCTGGAACCGGGTACGGCATATGAGTTTAAGCTGCAGTCCTTTAGCGCAGTAGCTGCCTCAGAGTTTAGCGCAATACTGCAGGGCAAAACAAAGAGTAAGTAGGAATTTTATGATGATTCCTTTTATATGAACTAAGAAAAACGGAGCCTTGGAGAGTAATAGGTTAACAAATATATTTGCGAATATTTCTTTTGCTTATAGGTTTTTAAAAGAGAGTTTAAGAGAAAGGCAGAAGTTTTAAGGACCTAATGAAAATAGTTAATACGACAACGTACATTGACCCATTTTTATAGGAGAATTTTTGAGGTGTTTTTTTTTTATATGAAATAACAATTAGTTTTTAATACCCAATTTCTAGGGACTATTTGGGTGATATTTAATTTTATCTTGGGTCTTATTTCATTATGAAATAAAGCCCAATGAAATAAGCCCCAAAAAAATTTTATTTAGGGCTTATTTAGTTTTGGGTTTTTTTTTTTGGTTATTTAATTATATTTTGGGGCTATTTCATTTTCTTTTTGGTTATCGAGGAGTTGTTTACAATAAAATGAAATCCCTCATTTTGTAATTTTTTATCAATTTGGACATTATTTTATCCATGTAGCCTGCGCGTTTTACAAATTATTAATTCTGTCAAAAGCGTATATGAAATAATGACATAACGCTAACCTCGGTAAAAAGCAATTCAAATTGTCTTTCATGGTTGTTTCGCCTAATCAATAATTCACGTATAGTTCCAATCAGTTCCTCTGAATAATCTATCCCTTTCCTTTCCTTTCCTTTCCTTTCAGGTCAAAGACTAAACCTTGTTTGTATAAGGCGCATGCCTTGGTTCTTTGATCTTTAAAAAAAATGAAAATAAAAAAAAACCAATTACATGGTAGAAGTGGGTAAAATGGATTCGTGCAAACAACTAGGTAAATTACTATAAGGAAGATTTTATATAAACTAAAATATTTGTCATTACTCTAGACACACAACTGCATTCTTAGAGATAAATGGGTGCGTTTCAAGTTATATAGAGAATTTTGACTCAGTTATATTAATAGTCCGGTATAAAAAAATACTTTTGATTGGAAAGAGATATTAGGGTAATTTTTTCATATAAATTATTTTTGAGACTTTTTTTTAAAAATATAGAAACAACATTTTGGAAAAAATAAATTTCGAGGAAAAAATTAAATTTGATGACAAAAACAGTAAAATAATTTTTGCGCTTAACTGGTAGAATTTTTGCAAAGGTAGTCAGATGTGCAATTTTTACTTGATTTAATTTTTCAACAAAAACAATTTTTCAGTCATTATTTGAGTAAAAAGTCAATGCTTTGAACCTTTTTTGACAAAGTCATAAAACATTTATACACTAATCTAACGGTACAGTTCAAACTATTTTTGTGAAGTGCTTTTATTGAACTTTTGTACAAAAAAAAAATTAACATTAATATGAAAATATATTAATGGACAGCGGAGATATTTGCATTGAAAGACCTTTGATTTTCATATCGTTTTTTTCCTCATTCTAAGGCAACGATGTTTTATGAAAAAGTCGTTGTACTGAAAATTTCTACAATTTCAAAAATGTTCTTAATGTCAAAATAACAAAAAAAATTTTTAATTAAATACACAAAAAACTCAGATACAAAAAAGTATTATAACGACAAAATTACCGTTAGTTGAAAAAATTCGGAGGGGGCGTGGCAAAAATTAAGTATGGAACAATTTCATCTAGAATGCACTTAGCATATATACCTAGTTTGAGCGAAATCCGTGGAGCCATTTAGATTTGTATAATGGCCAAACAAACATAAATAAGTTTTATTCCCAGTGGGAAAAACCGTCCTTCTATAATGCCTTATAGCCTACTTACTTTTCGTCCGCGAGGCATGCAAACGTCCTTTCCGAATCCTCATTTTAATAAGTAGGATATATGCATGATAACGTAAGGTAACCGTAATGTTTTATTATACGCAGTGCAAATAATCTATTTTAACCTTTTCCACAACCGAAATTGTAGGCACTTTATTTCACTGTACTTTTTTCTACACTTAATCTCTTTTAAGCAGTCGTTAAGAACCGCTGTCGTTATGCCGCTGCCATGGTACAATTACTGACAAGGTAGTAGCGTAGACTAGCTTTTTTCTCACGAGCGGTGATGGGTAGTTGTCAAAATTAGCTGTTCATGCAATTAATCAAACAAATGTGAAAAAATAAGCAACGACTTCAACATAGCTAGTCTAGTCAATCGCAGCAAACTAAAAACATTTCAATAAATTTCGCGATCAAATTTAATGAATCAAAAAAATTTAAAAATAAGCACATAGCTAGTCAACAGCAGCAAATTACAACTCCTTTAGCTGCTTTTGACAACTACCAATCACCAAAAAACTGTCACGGCTACCTTTTCAAATAATTATACCATGGCCGCTGCATGACTCCTTCATTAAAAAAGAATGTATGGCTGTGTGTCAATCGGAAACTTTTCAGTCGGATGATCAAATTTTGACAGTTGGTAGAGCAATTTTTGGCATTTGTGAGGTGAATATAATTGTCAAAATTTGTGCTAGCCCCAGGCGCTACTACAAATTTTAACAATAGAAAGTGAATTTTTGAAACACTCAAAAATAAAGAAAAAAAAAAACAACACATCAATTTCCGCGACGTATTTAATTCGAGTGCTTGTACTTGCAACTTATCTCGTAAACTTGTAATATTGTAGGCTTAAAAAAATAACAAAATAATAAAAATAAAAAACTAAAGTGCTTGAGTTTGTGTTTGCATGTGTGTGGGCCAACAATCTAACGGTACATCAGCAAGTCCAGCAAAGTTAAATTGGCTTTCTATGCTGGCGAACGTCCTCCAAGTGCCACCACCAGCAGCACAACCAATTACAGTTCAAAATTTCTTGCTAGCCAACATCCTCCAAGTGCCACCAGCAGCAGCACAAGCAAGTGCAGCGCAAATTTCTTGCTAGCCAACATCCTCCAAGTGCCATCACTAGCAGCACAAGCTAATGAAGCGCAAATTCTCCGCTTTCAATTTATTTAATTCACACCGGCAGAAATGGCAGAAATTTGCCTCTGCGCTTGAGACATGCTGAAATGGTGCTTCTGAAATATTGGAGAGTTGACCAGTCAATTGAATTGTGCTGCAATTGCTGGTGCTGCTGGTGGTGGCACTTGGAGGACGTTCGTCAGCAAAGGATGCCAATTTAACTTTGCTGCACTTGCTGGTGCACCGGGAGATCGTTGGCTCACACACACGCACACACAAACTCAAGCACTTTCGTTTTTTTTATTTTTATTACTTACTTACTTACTTACTTAGTTGGCGCTACAACCGTATGTCGGTCTTGGCCTCATCTAAGAATTTGCGCCAGCCATTTCTGTCTTTCGCTTGCTGGCGCCAGTTGGAAATTCCAAGCTTCGTCAGGTTGTCCTCTACTTGGTCTTTCCCACGAAGATGCGGTCGTCCTCTTCTGCGTTGACCGCCGCTGGGTACCGAATCGAATGTTTTCTTCACTGGAGCATCGTCTTTCATGCGCTGAACATGAACAAGCCAACGAAGCCGCTCGATTTTAATGCACTTGACTATGTCTATGTCAGCGTACAGCTCATAAAGTCTTTTCATCTAAACTGCTCAGCGTCCAGGTTTGTGATGCGTAAAGTAGGACGGGCATGATGAGCGATTTAAAGAGCGTGATTTTCGTTCGTCGAGAGAGGGCTCTGCTTCTCAATTGCCTACTGAGCCCAAAGTAACACCTGTTGGCAAGAGTTATTCTTCGGTTGATCTCAATGCTGATGTCGTTGGTTGAGTTAATGCTGGATCGCAGATAAACGAAGTTCTTCACAACCTCGAATGAGGTATTGTCAACGGTAACGTGGGTTCCAAGACGCTAGGACTGTTTGTTTGTTGACATTAAGTATTTCGTCTTATCTGCATTCACTGCCAGACCCATTCGACTTGACTCTCTTTCTAATCTGGAAAATGCTGCACTGACTTCGCGCGTATTATGGCCAATGATATCGATGTCATCAGCATACGCAAGCAGCATAACACTCTTGTAGAATATTGTGCCACTACGTCTCAGAGCAGCAGGTCGGATGATCTTTTCCATCAATAGGTTGAAAAAGTCGCACGATAAGGAATCACCTTGTCTGAAACCTCGTTTGGTAATAAATGGTGGGGAGAGGTCCTTCCCGATTTTAACTGCGCTGCTGGTGTTGCTCAGTGTCATTCTGCAAAGTCGTATTAGTTTTGCAGGAATACCAAATTCAGACATGGTGGAGTACAGGTGCTTCCTTATTGGGCTGTCGAAGGAGGCTTTGTAGTCGACAAAAAGATGGTGGGTGTCGACTTGTTTTTCTTGAGTCTTCTCCAAGATTTATCGTAGCGTGAAAATCTGGTCGATGGTGGACTTTCCAGGTCTGAAGCCACACTGATAAGGTCCGATCAGTTCGTTTACAATGGGCTTCAATCTTTCACATAAAACGCTCGACAGGACCTTATATGCGATATTAAGAAGGCTTATCCCACGGTAATTGGCACAGATAGTGGGATCGCCTTTCTTATGAATTGGCCAGAGCACACTGAGACTCCAATCGTTCGGAATGCATTCTTCCGACCATATTCTGCATAGAAGCTCGTGAATGCATTTAAGTAGAGCTTCGCCTCCGTTCTTAAACAGCTCAGCAGGTAAGCCATCAGCTCCCGCGGCCTTGTTATTTTTAAGCCGAGCTATAGCTGTCAGAACTTCATCATAGTCGGGCAGCGGATCCTCAACGCTGTCATCCAAAATTGGGGTTTCCGGAATATCATCTCTATTGGCGGGATTGTTGTCAGCGTCGCCATTTAGAAGCTTAGAGAAGTGTTCCCTCCATAACGTCAGTGTACTCTGGACATCTGTCACTAGATTCCCGTTTTCATCCTTGCAGGAAGAGGCCCCGGTTTTAAAACCATCGGCAAGGCGTCTTATTTTTTCAAAAAATTTTCGGGCCTCATTCCTGTCACCATACATCTCAATCTTCTCCTGCTCGCGCTTTTCTGCCTCTCTTTTTTTCCGCCTGAAAATATGTCTCTCTTCCCTCCTCTTTTCTTTGTATCGCTCCTTAGCAGCGCGCGTTACAATCGACTGCAGGGTGGCTTTGTAGGCGGCGTCTTTCTCTGCAGTGGCGTCGCGACACTCCTGGTCGTACCACTGGTTTCGGCGAGGGCGTTGGTAGCCAATCACCTCTTCAGCAGCCGCACGCATATAGTTGGAAATGTGTGTCCACTGCGCGCATATATCATCGATTGGAGGAGTGCTTTGAAGCAGGAGTGAGAGTCGAGTGGCGAAATCATCGGCTGTCTGTTTCGATTGCAGCTTGTCGACGTCTAGCTTTCTGTGTGTAGGGTTGCGTGTATTCTTAGCTGCGCATAGACGTGTACGGATCTTGGCTGCAACAAGATAGTGATCCGAGTCAATGTTTGCACCACGGATCGTGCGTACATCCAATACACAGGAAGAGTGCCTTCCGTCGATCAAAACGTGATCAATTTGATTCTTGGTTTTTTGATCAGGGGACATCCAGTTGGTTTTATGAATATTGAGATGCTTGAATCTAGTGCTTCTTACGACCATGTTTCGTGCTGCGGCGAAGTCAATCAGCCTCATTCCGTTATCGGAGGTGTTGTCGTGGAGGCTGAACTTTCCGACTATTGGACCAAAAATATTTTCCTTGCCCACCTTAGCGTTGAAGTCACCAAGCACGATTTTTACGTCGTGACGTAAATGAAAATGCTCGTAAGCATTTTCAAGGTGCTCGTAGAAAATTTCCTTGATCTCATCGCCCTTGTCTTCTGTCGGAGCGTGCGCACATATTAGGCTTATATTGAAAAATCTAACCTTGATGCGGATTATGGCAAGTCGTTCGTTCACAGGTGTGAATCGCAGGACGTGGGGGCCGTAGTCTCTTGCCAACTACAAATCCGCATCCAAACTCGTGCTTCTCCGCATGGCCGCTGTAGTAGATATAACAGGGTGCATGCCGAATGCAACCCTGTCCCTTCCATCGCATTTCTTGGATAGCAGTGATATCAGCTTTGTATCTTTCCAAGGCATCAGTCAGTTGGATAGAGGCACCTTCCCAATTAAGGGTTCGGACATTCCAGGTGTATATCCGTAAATCATTATCAGTTTTTCGTTTGCAGTAGTCGTCAGCAGATTTGGGGATCATTTTTCTTCTTTTCTTATTTGTTTTCATTGAAATGGATTTTTACGGGTGGGCTTCAAACCCGACGCACAACCTATTTTAAGCTTAGGGAGGCCCGCCGCTCAGATTAGCCGCCAAACTAACGTTTGTCAGTTTTGACGTTGCCCAGGAAACACCACGTGGAGGTTTGAGTCGACTTGAGGCGATTTCACAAAGATTATGCTGGCCTCGCCAGGTTGATACAGTCAGACATGTTACATTGTTACATCGCCCCCAGATTCCCATTATATTTTATTATTTTGTTATTTTTTAAGTTTTTTAAGTTTACAATATTACAAGTTTACGAAATAAATTGCAAGTACAAGCACTCGTGTTAAATGTGTCGCAAATTGAATAAAATGCAAATTAAATAAAATATTTGCTCTAAAACATGACCGAAATGTGAAACGTCAAAACTTGTAATTGTCAAAATTTCATCGTCCATTTGACAAAGCAAAAAAGGCAAATTTATTTCAACACACACAAATTTTATTCAACTTGATATTTTCTATCCTACCACGACTGAAAAGTTTCCTTTTGACACACAGCCTATATATAGAAATGATCACATGAAGAGACGATCGACTCAAACATGCATTCTTCTTTTTTTTTTTAAATCGTAAGCAAAGGCGTGAGGTATGATTCTATTCCTATCTTCATTAGCTAAATGAAATTATGCATTATTTAGTAAGTAACTTACGATTTTTCTCACTGGGATTACTGAAGGTATACTTGTGTGTGTTTTTATGATATACAATCTCAAATAACATAGATATTATATTTAACTAAAAAATTTAATATGTTAAAATTATCTCATTTAGAAGCTGTGACGACACCTTCACCCGCAGCACCTGCTGTTATTCCCACTACCAATTCCAACGAGGACGATAACTCAATTTATCCAGTTGTAGCTGGAGCTGCAGGTGGTGGCATCTTACTGCTCATAGCTAGCATAGCAGCTTGTCTATGCATGAAAAGACGCAAGAGCTCACAGCCCGAAGGTAAGTTCTTGTAAACTCTAGAACCCACGTCACTGATACTAAAACCTACTCTTATCATATTAGATGAAGACAAACCCCAACTTGATCACATACAAGCGGACTTTGTTACGCCCTCTGTGTTGGGCGTGACTTCACATCATAAGTCCGGACATCGCTTGAACGGTGTCATGCCGCGGATGAATATAACGCCCAATCCGCTGGCGCAAGAAGCAGATAAGGTAAGTTCGTTCTACTCTATAAAAAATTCGCACTTGAAATATACCAAAACAAGGTTTTTCTACTTTTGGCAATTATTAAAAAATATTTTTTTAACAAAAAATTCCACTTTTTTTCTATGCATTTCTTTGCTTTTGTATTTAGTTGATTTCTTAAATGTGGGGTTGTATGTTTCTCAACAGCTGTTGGTGTTTTCAACTTTAAGCAAACTCTTTTATGTATATACAACAAAAACGGAATATAATATTAAACACACATTTACTACTTAAGTTATTGTAAAAAATATGTATTTTCTTTATACTGGAAAAAAAACTAGTTTTGTAATTTTTTTATAATGTTTTGGCCGATTTCTCAACTCTTGTAATATACAGTTAAATTCTTGTAAATTATATACATACATACATATATTGTTATACATATTATAAATTTTATAAAATTTCAACTCTATACTATGCATCAAAACTCTTAGAAGCACTATCCGCTAGTTTATATAACAATTTTTTTAAAATGTAGTGATTCCTATACATGCTTTAAAACGCTGCCAAAATATTTTAAAAGAAAATTCGATATTGGTATTAATACTATAGCTGAACTCCATTCAATTTAAATATAAAAAAATAACTTGAAAAATTTACAGTGCCTAATTTAACAAGAGACTGCATTTTTAGTATTATTTTAAAGAATCCGAATAGCAAAACAAACTTAGTCGAGTTTGGATAAAGTGATATTATTTTTGCAAAGCCTGTTCTTTGTATCCAGATTGTTTGCATTTTCGAGTCTGAACTTTTTTTTTTCAAAAAATAAATGTTTTTGATTTTTTTAAAATTCTTTTTTCTTGAAACTTTTTTTATCTTTTTTACTTTTTTGCTTCCGATTCTTTGAAATGTCAGTTACTAAAACGTTCAATATTTTGAGTTGTTCACTATTTCGGGGGTTCGTTATATCCAGATTTGACTGTATTTGGAAAAACATACTTTAGAAATTTCGTATTAATATTATTTGCACCCAAGAACTTTTCAACGATCCGATTAGTTTAAATTCATAGACAATTCTCGTGGAACCTTTTTGTCATATAATCATGGGTTTTATTTTTTTAAGGAGTCACAAAACCAAGTTCTTTTAACCGAACAAGATCCTACTAAACCCTGGTCGAACCTTTTTCTATAGAACCATTGATATTTCTCAAAGGAGTCCATATAATCCAAAAAGGTTTTAATGCCCCATAAAGTTATATGTTGTCTGATTGGAAACTATTTGTCTAAGGAGTCCCTTTGTTTTAAAAATTTTCAACTTATTCTATAGATAGCTTGAGTGGAGTCGATTAGAATTATATATTTTACTATATGAAATTTACAGAAACCAAAAAACTCCTTTTGTTAAACTGGTTTCATAAATAGCCATTAAGGAAGCTATTTGTCACACAAACCATCGAGTTTTGGTAAAGGAATTCAGAAACTAAAAATTTCTGATAGCCCACTAGTTCTATAGACATTAGCAATGCAACCTTTCGGCAATAGATCATTAATATTTGTCAAAATGCTTACAGAACCCAAAAAGTTCCAGTGACCAATCTAGATCCATAGTGAATTATTGTGGGAAAAATTTTACAATTTTTGTATAAGGAATTCGTATATATAAAAAAAGTTCCAATGGATACAGTTCTAGATCTATACATTCTTCTTCTTCTTTTTCTTCTTCTTCTTCTTAGTTGGCGCTACAACCGTATGTCGGTCTTGGCCTCTTCTAAGAATTTGCGCCAGCCATTTCTGTCTTTCGCTTGCTGGCGCCAGTTGGAAATTCCAAGCTTCGTCAGGCTGTCCTCTACTTGGTCTTTCCAACGAAGATGCGGTCGGCCTCATCTGTGTTGACCGCCGCTATGTACCGAATCGAATGTTTTCTTCACTGGAGCATCGTCTTTCATGCGCTGAACATGACCAAGCCAGCGAATGCGCCAGCGATTTTAATGCGCTTGACTATGTCGATGTCAGCGTACAGCTCATGCAGTTCGTCATTCCATCGTATTTGGTATTATCTTACGTAGATCTTACGAAGAATCTTTCTCTCGAATGCTCCTAAAGTCTTTTCATCTGAACTGCTCAGCGTCCAGGTTTGTGATGCATAAAGTAGGACGGGCATGATGAGCGATTTATAGAGCGTGATTTTCGTTCGTCGAGAGAGGGCTCTGCTTCTCAATTGCCTACTGAGCCCAAAGTAACACCTGTTGGCAAGAGTTATTCTTCATTTGATCTCAATGCTGATGTCGTTGGTTGTAGTAGTAGTCAAATTTATCTACTAAAACAACTTTCTATGGCCCAAATAGTTCTATAGATCTTTTTTGTCTTTTTGTCTCAAGAATTCCAAAAACCCAAAGAAGTCTCTGACTAAACTGCATAATTTTAAATTGTTATACAGAAAAGATCAATTGAAATTCAGAAATTCCATTTAAAATTCAGAAATTCCATTGAAAATTCAGAAAAGATCAATTTCAATTCAGAAAGATAGTTAAAAATTCAGAAAACATGAGTTGAAATTCACAAAACATAAATTGGAATTTAAACTAGATCAATCTAAATACAGAAATTTCATTTCAAATTCAGCAAAGATCAATTGATATTATGAAAAGATTAATTGAAATTCTGAAAAGATCAATTAAAATTCCGAAATTCCATTTAAAATTTAGAATAAATCAATTGAAATTTAGAAGAGCTCAATTGAGGTTAAAAAATATCATTTGAACTCAGAAAAGATTAATTGATATTAAGAAAGATTAATTGAATTAGAAAAGAGATATTGAAATTCAAAACAAATGAACTGAAATTAAGAAAAGATCAATTTAAATTCAAAAAAGATTCATTGATATTCAGAAAAGATCAATTAAAACTCAGGAATCCCTTTTGAAATTCAGAATAAATCAACTGAAATTTAGAAAAGATCAATTGAAATTCATAAGAGATCAATTGAAATTCAAAAAAGACCCTTTGAAACTCAAAAAAGATGAACAGATATTAAGAAAGATTAATTGAATTTTAGAAAATATATTGAAATTAAAAATAGATCAAATGTAATACTGAAACGATGAATTGAAATTCATAATTCCATTTGAAGTTCACAATAGATCAATTCAAAGACAAAAAACATTACTTTAAATTTAGATGAGATCATCAACTGTTGCATTATATTATCATAAACTAGCGTCTTGTAAAATTTAACTTCTATGCTTGACGCCCTTTTTGCATCCAACTTTTTTTCATATGTTATAATTTCAACAGCTATTTGATAATGTTGGCCAATTACACGGTGCTACAAAAAAAGATCGCATGTACTTTTGAAGTGACATAGCACAGGTTGTAGATCTGGTCGAATGTAACATGACACCATACTTGAAATCGTTAATTTTATAAAACCCCTAAAATTTTATTTTAACGTTAAAAAACCGACTTTTTTAGGTACTTGACCCATTAAACAATCATTAATTCAGCAAGTTTTTAACCGATTTTTGATCCTAAAACGGTTTTGCAAAGATAGAGCTTTTAAAATATGTACATATCTTAAGAACTATAAAAATAACTTTTTTAACTTCTTTCCAAATTTTTCAACTTTGAGGATTATTTACTGCAAAAGTTTTGTTAAAAGCTACTATAAACGTAATAATTTTCCGAAGGTACACTTTATTGAGAATATAATGAATGTTCATGTTTTTATGATTTTTTTTAAAATTGGTGCATTTTTCAACACGAATGACAGTTTTTTATTTTCATATTCGGAAATAACCTTTTAAACACCTCCAAGATTATCATTTTTACATTAAACTAATCTTTATATCAATAAAGCAATATTTAAGATTCATGTAGTTTTCCATTTTTTGTTTCATCGTAAAAAGTTTTTCCGACTTTGATCGATATAAGGGCAGTTCACAGAAGAAATTATTACTGTCAAATTTATTTCAATTTGAAATGATACAGAACAACATTTTCTGTTATGTACATATATATTTTTATTAAAAATGCATATTTCCACAATGCTCAGAAATTCTAACTGTTTGTAAGCTGATTCTGATTTGACTTTTCACATGAAAACAATTTTCAAGTGATAGCATATCTTGATGAAATCGTTCACCTTGTTCATTGCTCAATTTACCAAGATTCTCTGGGAGAAAGTACTATGTTATATCAGAATATTACTTTAAGTAGAATACAGAAAAGGAATTTTCATGGACATTCTGCATCCCATTTCTCCGTAAACATTCAAGAATTCGTTTGCAACGTCAACTCAATCGGCCATCATTTGTTTTCCAAAAAATTTTCACATAAAGAAATAATACTTCTCTATGCTCTTCTTTCAATTTCACCAAATTTATCTGGGAAATTTTCATAGTGCATAATTTTTCGAATTTGAGGTCCAACCAATATACATGTAAATTGGCAAATATATTATTGCGTATAAATATTCTTTTCCGAGAAGAAAAGGCATGTACCTTCTTGGATTTTGGCATTACTTAGTCTAGGAAACACCGTTCTTAAATAAAAAAAGCTTCGCATGCTGTGTTTAGTTGTTTCACAAACTGCTTCATGTAAACCAATTTGAGATGCAATGGTGGCAAAATGATTTTTTTTTCAGCTTGCACGAGAGGAATGTTGACAACATTACTTTCTCCAATCATAACCAATTTTCGTGGTGGCCACTCACTGCTTTTGTAGTAAACCTTCGCACGTTCTCACTCACAAAGATAGCAGGGATACTTAGTAGATTCTCCTTGCATTCCAAATAGTATAGTGAGGACTTTCAGATCCTATACGATATGCCATTGACGTTGTGTGTATTCAATAACCCTCAGAATATTCGATTTAGTTATGTAGGCTTAAAAGGTAATTTTCGAATAGCAAAATAAAAGAAAAGGTCATTCGCATTAAAAAATACACTAATTTTAAAAGAATTCATAAAAATATATATAAAAGAACCGTCAAAATGATAGAATAATGCTCCCAAGACCTATGGACCAATGAATGCGTAATTTCTTATTTACAAACAAATTTAATAACTCAGTCAATTTTCATCCGATTTTCATAGATAAACACTTATTTTATTCTCAATAAAGTGTTCTTTCATAAAATTATAACGTTTGTAGTAGCTTTTATCAAAACTTTGGCAGTAAATAATTCTCAAAATTGAAAAAATTGGAAAAATGTAAGGTTTGGCCGATTTTAATCCAAAAAATTCTTAAGTTCTTAAGATATGTAAATATTTTTAAAGCTTTCCAAACCCGTTTTAAAATCAGAAATCGGTTAAAAACCTGCTGAGTTTATGATTGTTTAATGCGTCAAGTACCTGAAAATTGGGGTTTTAACGGGGAAATTAAATTTTGGGGGTGTATTAACATTTTCAAGTATGGTACCATATTATTCTGGACCAGATAGACAACATGTCACTTCAAAAGTACATTTTCACTGTAGCACCGTATTATTAGTGGCTGGGAGTGTGGACTATAAATGAATAAAATGATTTCGATATCTATCGGACCCAAAATATATCAAATATACTCATAATATTCCAAAAAATTTGTATTTAATAAATTGAGAATTCGATAAAAAAACAGGTAGTGCTGATGGTTGTAGTCTGAGTTCAGAAAATAAAGGATGTTTGTTGGTCCGCCTTTCATGCGACCGAAGAATGCTCAAAAAGATATGACCGTTTTAAAAAGAAAAACGATGGAAGCGACTCAACCGATTCATATGAAGCATAAAATCCGCGGTTTTGGAACGAAAGTCTCGAGCCATTCCGTATATCCCTATCACAAAAAGTCCCTAAACTCAGAAAATACATTGAATTTAACACTTTTGTATTAAAAAATATATAATAAATAAATAAATTCTGCTGCCAACTAAGAAAAAATTCTAGTAATCAAATCAATATAATTGCTACCAACAATGCTACTAACTAAGAAAAAATTCTAGTAATCAAATCAATACAATTAACAATCTTTTTATCACTTCAATAATAAAGGACGTTCGATATGATTTTTTAAAATAACTATATTTAATATATATGTTTAAAGACTTAATAAACAAGTTTTATAACTTAGTGAAATTAACTTCAGAATTAATTATTTATAATGTAATTCTACACATCATTTACCAAAATGAGCATCTTTGGATAATTTATTTAGTTTTTACATTATGGTCACAATATGGTTACAATATGGTCAAAGATAACGTAAATTTTTTTATTTATGTTGCCACGCTTTATAGTTTTCTTAATTTTTCATATTTCCATTCCATTTTAGTAAATGATGTGCATTCACAAATTTTCACTAAAGGTCTACTTTTGAACGTATTCTGTTTTTTCCGACGATCTGGAGCCGCGCTATGATGCGGCTCGATTTTCACCTTTTTTAAACATACCAACTTTAGCGCCATCTTTATATATAAAAATATATATGTCGCAAAAAAAATAATTTTATCCAAACGGTTGATGTAAACTTAACATGCAAATGCAATTTTTTGTCTAACTAATATACTTTTTTAGAAAACATCTTAATAATTATGCCTTAATTTCAATAGCTTCTAAACCAACATCAGTTTACGAGCTACAGCTCTCAAAAATATTAGACTAAATTTTCATGAAACACAGTTTTTTCTCTTATGCCCTTTTTTCACCCAATACATAAATTGATCAATTGAAATCCAGAAAATATCAATTAATATTAAGAAAATATAATTGAAATTCAGAAAGTATCAATTGACATTTAGAAAAGATTAATTGAAATTCACAACAGACTAATTGATATTAATAAATCAAATGAAAATCAGAAAATATCAAGTAATACAGAAAAATTTAAATCTACCGTTACCATTTCCAGTACCAGAACCATTATCAATACCTTTTCTATAACCATAGTCATTGCCGTTACCTATACCACAACAATTACCATTTCCATTCTAATTTTCGTTACCATAACCATCTGCATTTCAACTGATCTTTTTTGAATTTCGATTGATTTTTTCTGAACCTCAATTGATCTTTTCCAAATTCGAATTGGAATTTCAGAATTTCGATTCCTTTTTTCTGAACTTAAATAAGTCTTTTTTGAATTTCAGTATAAGATCAATTGATATTACGAAAAGATTAATTGAAATTCTGAAAAGCTCAATTAAAATTCCAAATTTCAGTTAATATTTTCTGAATTTCAATTGGTCCCTTCTGAATTTTAATTAATTCCCAATTCAAAATGAAATTTCAGAATTTCGGCTAATTTTTTTTTTGAACTTAAATTAGTACTTTTCGAATTTCAATAGACCTGTTCTAAATTTCAATTTATTTATTCCGAATTAGAGTTGATCTTTTTTGAATTTCAATTGATCTCTTCTGAATTTTAATAAATTTCTTTTGAATTTCAAATGATCCAGCTAAATTTTAAATGATCTGTTCTTAATTTAAAATGGAATTTCGGAATTTCGGTTAGTTATTTTTTAATTTCAATTAGTCTTTTCTGAATTTCAATTGACTAATTTAAAATTTCAATTGATCTCTTCTGAATTTCAATTGACTAATTTAAAATTTCAATTAATCTCTTCTGAATTTCAATTGATATATTTTGATTTTCAAATGATCTTCTTTGAATTGTAATTGATTTTTTCTGAATTCCAAATGGAATTTCTTAATTTCAATAAATCTCTTTTCTTGTTACACCTTGTTGTGGCTTGTCGTTTATCGTTAATTCCTCTATCCTTATTTTTAACTTATTCTATCATCAACTTTATTCACTCACTCACTCTGACTTGTTAAGAATTACATTTTCTCTATCTATTGCACTTGTTGGCTACAAACTAACCACGCCTATTCGGCACTGTATAAAAGTTCATAGCTTTTTCCCCCCTCTACTCTACTTTTTTGCTGGATTTATACTCGCAATACTATGCTTTTGGAAATATTTGTATGTGTTTGTGTGCGACTCTGAAGAATTTGCTATGCTGTTGAATCTGCTGTTGAAATGAATATTTAGCATTCAATGTTTTAGAATCGCAACGTCATGGAGCTGCGCTTTATTCCAAATACCTCGACAGTGCCTGATGAGGATCAAGCTAATCAAGACAGTACCACCTGTGAAGATCATGTGCAACGTAATTCGTCATCCTGCGAAACATTGGAGGCCGGTGAAGGTATCACCATCGGCAGCAGTAGTGAAAGTGCTGCCAACTCACCACTTTCTAAGCCGCTGCCACCGCTTCCTACAGCCAATGCAGCCAAAATCAATCATACAACCCCACAACAAACGAAATCAACGGTAAATGCCAAAACTCCCCAAGAGAAAAAACCAAGTCCTAATGTCCCAAGCTGTTAGCCTCATATAGACATAAAAACGTTTGCAAATATAATATGAATTCAATGAAATTTCTAATATTGTCTTCTTTCTTTCACAGGGTCATCTTGGCTCACACACGCAACTGCATCATGCGCAGCCCTATCATCAGACGCCACCTCCAGGCACGCCCAATATGCTGCACAAGCCCTACGGCAATCATCATCAGCAGCAGCAGCATCAACAACACTATCAGCAGCCGCACTACCAACAACCGCCACCAGTGCCACCACATCAAAACAATAACCATGCCCCACACCACGCGCATGCGCATCACTCACAACATCCAGCACACTCCCATCACACGCCCGCCATGGAGCAACATCGACGCACGCTTGAGCGCAGTGCACGCAATCTGCACTATCCGTTGCCCACCTCGGCATCTGCCGCAGCGCAGTCACAGTCACAAGCATCGCTGCCCTACGATGCTGCCATGAATATCGATGGTCTGCCGACACGTATTCCATCGCTGCGTCGAACACGACGCACCTCTGGCAATGCGAACAACAACAATGGCGGTGTGGGCATTCCCATAACGCCGGGTAGCCCGCGTGTCCAACGCTCGCCGATGCCAGCTCGTGCCATGATGAAGCGCAATCGTCTAGGCAGCCACAACGACAACATGTCGTCGGGCAGTTTGAACAGTATTGAAGTTTAGGTAAAGTGTAGCCGGAGGATTTGAGGAGTGTGTGAAGTGTGCATTGTGGTATTTACACTGTTCGACAATTTTTACCCTTTTTCAAAATAACATAGTTCGATCAACAGATTCTGGTAGAGGAGATGCAAGTACAGTGCACATGTATCGGCGTTTAAAAAGTTTTTATATGAGAAATTTAGAAAATATACATAGGTATTAAAGTTACTCTAAATTTAGCAGTAGACTAACATAAAGAGTAAAAAAATTTCTAAATATCTGTGGTCACTTATTTATTCATGTGGTCTGTGGTTTATTGCCAATTTTTGGAAGTATGCAGGTATCCATTTTTTGCTCAGAGTTGATCATGACGTATGTCTGCACATATTTTGTTTGTAACGGTTCGTAGTTCGTGCAACTAAAATATCGTTTTTTACGATACTTTGAGTTTAGTCGTTATTCCTTGTGACTACAGATATATTTCTTTGATATAGGTTCACATATTTATAGTAGAATTTTCTGAGAAATATTTTTGCAGAATGTTTCACATAACTCTCTAGCACTCTTTTTTATTAGTGTGTGTTTTAACTCCCTTTTTTTAAATAATATTTTAATTACTTCGTATAAAAAGTCATCACCTGCAGAAATGTTCATTATGCATTGTCAGAAGGAGTTGCATAGTTTTAGGGAGCTTTTAGATTAAGTTAATATTTTTTATTTTATGGAAGTACTTTTTCTCCATGAATATACGCTATAGACAAATGTTGTCCAAAAGCACTTACATATACTTAGTAAAATTTTCCAGGAAACATTTTCATAGAATACAGTTACCATCTGCAACTACGTTTAAGGTAATTTTTTTCAATTTAAAAAAGTTTAAAAATATACCCATAAAATAGGGTGCTAGAGGATTAGAATATTATGCAAAAATAATTCAAAGAATATTTTACTATATTTTTGTGAACAAGACGTTTAATGATACTTTTTTGAAAGTATTTTAAAAAAGCTCAAAAAAATACCCATAAAAAGGGCGCAAGAGCATTAATATATTTTACAAAAATATTTCTCAGAAAATTTTACTATAGGTTTGTGAACACAATAACTATGTTAATGAAAATAATTTATGGTTTTTTATATTGTTTATGTCAGTAAATTGTTAAATTTACTAATTTAAATTTATAAGTAAATTCTAAAACTAAAGGTAATGTTTTTTGACATATGATTTGATGAATACAAAAAAAAATTCGACAGTAAAAAAATTATCGGAAACCTCTAAAATGCAATTTAAACAATGCCCTTTTTGGGACCTTTCAAGGAACATGTGTATCTTAAAAGGCCCAAGTATTTCTTATCTGAAATAGTGCACCAAATACTACATTAAATTTTTTATAAGCTAAATTCGTTCATTTAATTGAAAAAAGGTAGTAACATAAATAAATATAGCAAACAAAATTATGTTTTTTAAGAAACAAAAAAATGCTACTCTCAGCTTTTGTTTTTAATTAAGAATAAAAAAATGAACGCTAAGCAACCTCAGTATTTTCACAAAACCTCAGTATTTTCACAAAACAATAACCTGCTTTCTTTTAAAAATATTTTTATAATTGCAACAAGCAATTTCACAACAAAGTATTTTTTTACGCGTCGCGCACTATAAAATAATCAATTGACTGCGCTCGCTTATTTTTGACGAAATAACATGAGAACATGTTTCAACATGCACAAGTACATGTACATTTGATAGTTAGAAAATCTTTAAATAAAAATGGGCTTTAAAAGGTGGCGGGCCTTCCATGGTGCACTTACCTTAATATTAATCTTATAAATATCTTGTATAAAAAATTACTCAGAGTTAATCTTATAAAACGCCGAAACATGTGTAAGTATTTATTTTTAGCTCCTCTTCCAAAATCTGCTGCTCAAAGTCTGTTATTAGTTTGGTTGTTGAACTGTGTTATTATTAAATTATTTAATTGCATTGAATTCCTTTGTTTTATTTTAATTTAAAACTATTTACATTAATTTATTATTTAAATTACCTAAAGAGCAAACTTTCAAAATAATTTATTTAGCTATAGAAATGTTATATAAATTACATTAATTAATAAAATTAATAAGTTAAGTGAATGATAAAAATTATTTTGTTTAAGAATGATAAATTATAACTTCAAACATAATATGATTTGTGTAAGCATAATAGTAATTATTTTATTATTATATAGATATAAGCAACATATCTCGAATTGTAAAACTTCAATATTTTCTAAAGCGGTATCTATTAATACAAAATAGAATGAATTTAAGTTTCTTTAATCTTACTATTAACATTGTTCAAACTCTTACATTTTGTTTAGTTTTGGAGTTCTTATAGTTCAAACGTTGCACGAAAAACTATTTTGGTTTGTTTGAAATTCAAAAATTATCAATATTTTTCAAAACTAACACTTGATTTTAAAATTTTCTAGATACGATTGTCAGTTAGAGCAAAAAGGCTTATTCTTTACAAAGCCAATACTTTTTGTTTAATTTCTACAAATTTTTTTATGCACCACATTTTCATTGCCAAACTTTTCTATGCATTCGAATTGCCCAAGTTTTTCTCAATTTTAGAAAGTAAATTTAAATTTATCTGCAGAGAAACAGTTTTTTAGGTATAGTAACAGTTCTTGAAAAATATTTTCATTTTAATATAACACATTTAGCGCTGAAAAATCAGACCAATAAACAGGTTATAAATTCAATCATAGATTTTCAACGAGATTATTTGTTTGTGATTTTTATAAATTACTTGTCAAAAGTCCATTATAAATGTTATTTATTGGTCATTATAAGTTAATATGGTCATTATTAGTTTTGTGTCAAAAATTCATAAAAAAATTGTATTTGCCAAAAAAGTCCGTGAAAAAAAACTTGTTTTAGCATAAAAAGTTATTCGTGTGCAAAGAGCACTAAAATTATTTTTTCCAAATATCTCATAAACTATTGGTCTACGAAAAAATTCGCTGCTATGAAATTGCTCAATAGCTAAATTTGAAAAAAAAGTCATATGCAATATTTCCATAAGACCAAAAGATTTCGAGATATACGGCTCAGAAAAAAAGAAGTTTTTATAAAGTTTGCTGCGAAACATTAACTGGCTAATTTTATAAATCGAAAACGCAAACCAACGACAAGCAAGGCACGAGAAACAAAAGAATTTTGTATAGAAAAAAGCATTGATTCTCGTGTCGTACTTGTCGTTGTTTGTATTTTCTATATGCAAAATAAAGCAGTAAGAGACATTTGAAGAGAGTTAATTTCTGTAATCTTTGGCCTCGAATTATTTTTTGCATAAATGATCTTTGGAATGCTTTTTATAATGACCACATTAATGACCGTTGCATAAAACTTAACTTGGATTTTTTTTTCGCATAAGAAATGTTATTTTCCTGGTCTAATTTTTTATGTTCTATGTATCTATGTTTTATGTATCTCGACCTATGATAAAGGTTATCAAGAAAAAGCTGTATGAAAGCTTATAAAACTAAAACAAAAACCAATTGTAAAGGTGGTATTATTCGACTCAACTTAGTTTTTAATCAAAAAATTGTGATTGGTGGTTTTAACAAAATTCTGAATGCACTGAAAATCTAAGTTTTTTATTAAAATTTCAAAAAACGAAAGTTAAAGTTCAAATCAACATTTATATTATATCGAAAAATCATCAACTAAAATTTAGAAATTATTTTTGATACTTGAGAAATCATCAAATGAAAATTAAAAATTTTATTGCATTTTTAGAAAACATGTATCGATGATGTTGAAAAAAATATATAATTTGAAATTTGCAAAACATTAAATGAAAATCAGACATTAAGTACCTACTATCTGAAAAACAAATCACTAAAAAATAAATACATCAGAACTTTAATTTAGAATAACAAAAATATTATTTGATATCTACAAAGCAACAAATTAAATTTAAAATGAGAATATTATTTGAAATAAGCAAAATATAAAATTAAAACAAAACATTCAATTATACCTTAAAAAACAAGTTAATATGGATATCAGTTATTCTATTGAATTTTCAGAAAATATCAATCAAAATCACGAACTTTAATTTCGAATTACAAAAATATCGTTCAAAATTTACAAAAAAACAAATGAAAATCATAAATTCAATATTATCTGAAAAACAAATGATAAAATTGCAACGAAATATCACTTATTTCGTGCAAAACAGTCACAATTAAAAATAAGAATTTTAGAGTTATGGACTGTATCGAAAAGAAACTGCACTCTTGAACTTTTTTTTTATTAAAATAATATTTATTTCACTTAAACTTTTAAAATCGACTTATTGTCTTAATATACACTAATATTTTTGTTTAATACCCTTTATTAAACTTTGAACAACTTCTATTGCAACGGAACTGCTTCTCATAAGCCAGTTTTTTTTAAATACTTCGATGTAACCAGCAACTCGACCATCCTTATTTTAGTTCCGTTTGACAATTTTTCCTCTTGAAAGGGTTTTCCTCTTTTGCAATATTATTGATGTTTTCTTCTAGTAAATTCAATATAGAACGGGCGTATTGTGGAGTGGCTAAATCATGCCAAAATATTGTTGACACGTGGTTTTTATAAAATGGTGTAAGGAGACAAATGAGACACTCCTTTTTGTAAATTTCTGCTAATATAGTGTCATTTGTGAAAAATGAGGTGGTCCTAAGGCCGGAAGCTTATATAGCCTGCTAGATGAGGTCTTTTGCGCCAAATTTTTAAATTCCAATTGTTGAATGTCAGAAAATTGATTAGTCAGCAGTACCACCTTTGAGCCCGAACAGAACCAAAGCGATAATTTTTAATGCAAATTTGTTCATCAACCGTCAATAATGATGAGTGTGAATGAAAAAAAAATAAGATGTCTTTACCTGCCATCTTAAAAATGTAAACTCCCTTTTTCGATTCCCCGGGAAAAATTGTTCATAATCGGTATATTATTTTTGACACTATTTACACTAGCTTTATACCTTTTGGTTAGCTTTCTGTAAGAAATATATTTTTCAGTGCAGTAACTGTTCACAATTTTCTTACACTTTTCAGTCCTTAAACATGAAGAAATGCTGTTTCAGAGAATTACCGATACAAAATCAAAAATCGAAGTAATAGATTATTATAATGCATTATTAATCATTTCATTAATCATTTGTATTGTTTCAATTCACTTTTATGATTTGAGATTTTTATAATAATAATATATGATTTTATTAATAATCAGGGGGTATTATTGAATATTTTCTAAATTTCTTTATGTTTAATTTATGTGTTTCCACTTTAATTTAGAATTTGTGGATTTCATCCGATTATTTCTGAAATACGCTTGAAAAAATTGCAATTCAATTTTAGTTCAATCTGGAGGTACTTAGAAATGCTTAGGAATGCTTAGAAATTTACAAATTTTAAATATTTTTGACTTTTTTACATTCAAATTATACTTTTAAAATTTATTTTATAATATTTTTAACCCTTAAGTAGTACTCTTGGTCTATGAGGCCAGAAAAAAAACAAAAGAGTATATTTTTCTAATAATTCAATTCGATTGAATTCAATTATTCAAAACAATTAAAAAAAATTTCTTAAATAAAGAAAAAACTTTATTTAAGACGTTCTAAAAAAAAACATACATTTCTAACTAAATTTTGTGTTGTTTTTTGGTATTTAAATTGGTGTGGTCCCTGGGACCAGATGTCTGTTAGTGTAATTTTTTTGAGGTGTACTAGCTAAGGGTTAAAAGTATTTTGAAAAAAAGCTCAAATTAAAATTCAAGTGAATTCAATAGATTAATGCTATTAAGTTGCTATAAATACATTTATTTATTAACAACTTAGAAAAACATAATTAAAATCAATAAAATCAAAAAACTATATTCTTTTAAAAAGAATAAATTGTTTACTGAAAAATATACCGTAAAGACTTCAATATGCAAAAACTATACTGTTAAAAATAGAAATTTAAGTTTATTAATACTAACGAGAAAAGATACGAGCATGATTGAAAAAATAATTTGTTTTTGCTTAAGTATAGAAAAAAGTAATCAACTCCAATATTTTTATAACTTAATATAAAGACTTCATAGCAAAAACTCGAATAGTTCTGTATAATTTTAAGATTAAAACTAAAAAATTACTTTCATGAACATATTTCAAAATAACAGCAACACAGCAACAAAAGTCAAAGTTCCGTCCTTTTTTGTTTTTAGTTTAACAAAAAACTGAATGTATTTTTTAATTATTTATTTATTTATAATTTAAGCTAATATTATGCTATATAAACAAAATATCTCTTAAGTTAATTTTAAATTAATTTCCGTGTACTTCCCACAGTTTTGACTGCATTTATTTGTTTAATTTTCTTAAACGTTTAAGTTAGTATTTTTATGTTTATATATTATTTATTCGTATTAATGTATAACTATTTGATGTATTATTTTTTAGTTTCATTTAATTTTTTTTTTATTGTTGTTCACTCAAAACATGATAAATTTAGCTTTACTTAACAACAATTTCCTTTTTCCCCCATTTCCCCCTTCTACCCGCCACCCCCGCAAGCAATGCTTGCGTAGTAATAAAAAGCTACATTTGTACTATGAAAAAATTTGTGAGTGCATAAAAATTCAGTTTATATTAAAAATAGGTATAAACATTTTATTTATTATGAAAAATACTTGCAAGTAAATAAAAATAAAAAAGTTGATAACATAAAAAAGTTTTGTACTGTACATATATTAATACTAATTGGTGTTGTTTGGATTAGTTTCGTAGAGGCAGTTAAAATTGAACGGTTAGTATCTTTTTGTATAACTCTAGATATCGAAATTAATAAATCAAGGAAATATTTTCATACTTCCATAGTAATTTGCTAATTATTTATTCAATTACTCAGAAATTATAACGTTTAATAAGGAGTTAATGCAACGCTACCAGTTTTTTGACCGAATATGCCTACAATTTAGGGTTTCCAGACCAGTTTCGTTACTCTGTAATGCGATTCGAAAAGCAAATGCGATGATTCGAAAACACAATCACATTAAGTATTTTCATTTTTGTTTGACAAATTTGTGATTTGTTCGAATTCAATGCATACAAAAACAGCATTTTAAAGCAGAGGTCGAAGGAACTGCCTTTTAGTAATCTTAGTATGTATTTACATGGTGTGATTTTCTTTTCGAAACGCATTACAGAGTAAAGCCTCAGTGCATTTACAGATTTTTAAAAACGAGAACTTAAATGTACTTCTCTTCAAGAATTGCAAAGTCAGTAAGGAATTGAACTGACTTGTTTGTTTGTCAGCAAAGAGTAGACAGTTTATTATTTGCAGAAATTATAATGCCTCTAATACAAGCATTATAATTCAAAATTCAATACCAATATATTTGATAATTTATGTTTTCTAGTGTCATTTCAAAATACCCTTTTTACGTTAAAATATTTTTTTTTATTTTAGTTAAATTTACTTCAATATTATTAAAGATTTTAAACTAATAGGTTTAATTTAAAGTTAATAATACTATATCTATATTCGAAAGATTTAACAAAGTTATTGTAAAAAATTTATAAATTAGTTTTCTTTAAAACAATGATAATACTTCTACTAATATTTGTTAATTTATTGGCAAAATTGATAAAGCACATATACAATCCTCAAAACTTAAGAGCATTATTTTCGATTATTTATTTTTTCTAGTGTCATTTCAAAATACCCTTTTTACATTCAAATAAATAAATTTCTTTTATCTAAGTCAAATTTTTTGTTTGTATTTTATTAAAGTTTTTAAATAACAGATGTCACTTAAAAGACACAATATAAATGTTAAAGTTTAGGAATATCATTGTCAAAAATACCAATAACATTATTTGTTCTCCTATTTTGACACAAAGTTTTCAATTGCTTCTCAATACCCAGTGGACAAAAGCAGGTCTTTGAAGCGCTTCTAGCAGGCCATCATGGATTTTTTAGCCCTTACGTACTCATATCCAAGCCCATTAACTTTTTATATGAAACGAGAAAATTTTCTAGGACTTCATCTCTCGCGACTTTAAAGAAGCCTGCTAGAAGCCCTTTTTGAGAATACTCGTTAGAAAGAAAAGCAATATAAATATCAACTTGAAATAAAAAACCTCTCATTTGGCGGCCCGACATCTTGTCCACTCGTCTACCGCAGTTGTTAACGAACTTCAGCTTATTTTACATCATTACAAATAAAAGTAAGCTTTTGGGAGCGCGGGTTCGAGACCCAGCTCGGACAAAAATTTTGTTGTTGTTTTAAAATCTACATTTTTTTTTAGAAATTTTTCTGTTCCTTTAAAAAATTTTTTGGATTTTTTTTATAAAATTTCTTCATACAAAAACAATAGAAAAGACTTAGAATTTTTCCATATAAAAGTCTTCATATAATGTTATATGTAATGTGTTAATTTCGGAGACCTGGGTTCGGGACCCAACTCGGTAAAAAAAATTTTTTTTTTGGGTTTTTTTTTTTGTAAATTTTGGTTTTTAATTGATCTGATCATATATAATTTTTTCAAAATTTTTTCATATAAAATAATATGAAAAGACTCCAAACCTTCACAAGGTAGGCCTTACAGAAGCACTCATCAATACAGCGAGCATGGAAGGTGTATTGACGCCAATAAGAGCACTACTAGCATGCTTTCTTTTGCGTATCGCTAACTGAAATGCCCACTGGGTAACAATTGATATCATCCCAGTGGGCTGGGATAACTCATCAGGTAACTTTTAAGACGACTATCGTTTGAACGATACTATCCGACGATATCGTTTTTATCGTCTCGTCTATCGTTGAGCTTTCTAAACTTTGAAAGCCACTGCAAAACATATATTCAGTGCTAAATGAGACATTTACTTTCATGTTTAATTTGTTTTTGGATTTATTTGCTTCAAAAGTGAAAATTCAAGCAAAAATGTAAGAATATTTCATTAGTTATTTTGTTAATAATGTTTTGAAAATATAATATTTGGCAGCGAAACCTAAGTAAATGAAAATATTGCTACACTTTATTGATTGAACATCCGCAGCTGGCCAACAATTACGTTGCAAACACAGTGCAGGAACGACCACTTTCTATGGACCACTTTAACAAAAAAGCGACCAAAACATTTTAAAATTCTTTTTATTATTATTTCTAACCAGAAAAATAGCCATAGAGAGGCAGCGAAAAAATTTCATATAAAAAATTTGCTGAAGGTGGTCAGTGAATTTGCCTTAAACAGGCCTGCTAGAAGCCCTTTTTAAGAATGCACTTTAGAAAAGAAAGCAATATAAGTATTAACTTGAAATAAAAAAAAGATTAACAATTTCCAGATTTGAAATTACTCGCCTACAGTAGTTGTACAAACTTTAGCTTGCTTAGCATAATTACAAAAAAAATTTTTTTTTTAATTTTTTAAAATCTACATTTTTTACAAGTTTTTCTGTTCATTTAAATTTTGTGTTTAATTTTTTCATACAAAAATATAAAGAAAAACTTGGAATTTTTCCATATAAAAGTTTTCAGACCTGTAGTGGAATTCCCAAACGCGTTAATAATGATTTTCGATATCGTTAATTAGCGAAAAATATAATTTTCTATGAACATGGCACGCACAATAACCGACAACAAATATTATCGTTAAATTTTTGGGAATTCCATTACTGCGTTCGAGACCGAACTCGGACAAAAAATTAATTTTTTTTTATATTAAGATTTTTTAAGTGGTTCTGATCATCTAAAATTTTTTCTAAATTTTTTAAAAAATTTCCCATATTATATAATATGAAAAGACTTCTTACCTTCAAAAGGAAGGCTATACAGAAACACTAATCAATACAGCGATCGTGGAAAGTGTATTGACGATAATAGAAGCACTACTAGTATGCCTTATTTTGCGTTACACTAGCTAAAATGCCCCCTGGGATATAACTATTTGAAACACAGATTTCTGGCATGCAAACGTACATACCTACCTAGTTTACACATACCTAAACTATATAATTTAGAGCTTTCTGCCCATAAAGACTTTTAATCAGAATGCCAAGATCTACAAAATCCTGCAATATGAGCAAATTCGACCGAAACCTAATTTCCGTTAAATTAGTGCGGGGTCCTTTGATCAGATCTTTTTTTTTTAATTAATACGAGTAGGGAGAAGGAATACACCAAATATTTTTTTTAGAAACTCACCTGCTTTAAACTGGTGAAATGATGCATGATGTATTTCACGTATAGTGTATTCGTATACACATAGAAGACATGCACAAAAAGAAGAGAAAACACAATCAGCATTGTTTTGCTACATGAAACAAAGATATCCAGATAGTAGTAAACCATGATACAATGAACTACATATAAAGTATTGCGCATGTCCGCCATCTTTGCTGTGACGTGCAAGGTGCACCTTGGTTAAAACGTAGTCACAATTTATTCATAGGGTATAAAGATTTTAAAATGCCTACATTTTCTTATGAAAACTTGTTTTACTGAAATGAAATAAATATTGTTATATAAAGCACATGTTCAAAATAAAGTCAATATATTTTTTAGTACTGTTTGTGAAGAAAAATTTGCATATTTTGTAGGGGTGCTTTTTCCCCTTTTTTTACCGATTTACACAAAAAGCGGCTACGTTGCTTGATGTGCTTGACAGAATTTTGACTGTTTGTTCGTTTTCATTTTGCTATCTTCGTCACTTTTCTACATTTTCTTTTGAATGTATTCATCAAGTGTCACATTTGACGAGCACCGATGACGAAGTGCGCAGTAAATTTTGTTTGTTGCGCCGGGAATACTTTACCTGTAGCTCTTTGTATCATGGTAGTAAACATTGAAATCTTCTGCACACTACGTCACTCGAGCTTGTTAGCCTTAACACGTGGTGCATACATACAAAAGAAAATGTGAAAAATCAAAAAGTAAACAGTAAACACAAGCAGCAAGCAAAACAATTACAAGCATTTAAGAAATATTGCATTCATTTAGTTTAATTTCTAATATTGTGCACTTATAATCGTGTAAATTACAGTTTTCAATTATATTTTATGTAATTAAAATTAGAACTAACGTTTTAGATGGTTTTGATGAGAGTAAAAACGATTTTAATTCGGGTCATGAAATGAATTCACAACTTTTTTCAACAATCGAAACAAACGAGAACAAAATGAAAACAAAGAAGCAATCAAAATGCTGTCAAACTCATCAAGCAACGTAGCTATTTTTTTTTGTGTGGGAGAACAAATGGGAGAAAACACCCCTATTATATATAAATTTATTTTCAATAATATTACTGAAAAATATATTTGCATAAATTTATGTATAAATATATATTTATAATGTAATTTACTTCATGTCAATAAACGAAGTTTTAATAAGAAAATGTCAATATTTTTCATCGCAATAAATAAAATATCCCCTTTAAATATATTGTGACTACGTTTTTATTTAGCCACTTTGACAAGCTCGAACCATGATACAAAGAACTACAGATAAAGTATTACACATGTCCGCCATCTTTTCTGTGACGTGCAAGGTGCTCCTTGGTTAAAACGTAGTCATAATTTATTCATAGGGTATAAAGATTTTAAAATGCCTACATTTTCTTATGAAAACTTGTTTTACTGAAATGAAATAAATATTGTTATATAAAGCACATGTTCAAAATAAAGTCAATATATTTTTTAGTACTGTTTGTGAAGAAAAATTTGCATATATTGTAGGGGTGCTTTTTCCCCTTTTTTTACCGATTTACACAAAAAGCGGCTACGTTGCTTGATGTGCTTGACAGAATTTTGACTGTTTGTTCGTTTTCATTTTACTATCTTCGTCACTTTTCTACATTTTCTTTTGAGTGTATTCATCAAGTCTCACATTTGACGAGCACCGATGACGAGGTGCGCAGTAAATTTTGTTTGTTGCGCCGGGAATACTTTACCTGTAGCTCTTTGTATCATGAGCTCGAACTACGTCACAACAAAGATGGCGGACATGCGCAATACTTTATCAGTAGTTCTTTGTATCATGCCCTAACACTACCTTACCTAGTTCTACTATGGTTGAGGAGTTCAAAGAAGAGTGAATATTTTATCCGCATGCGCTATGAATATTTTAAAATGATAAACTTATAACAAAGACAACTCAGAAGAGCGGGAGCGCATTTTAATTGCTTTACGTAACCTGGGCTCTCATCACGTATGACGAGAATCGTTTGACGATATCGTTTCAACGATACTTTAACATCACGTAACCTTTAATTTTATGCATCGTCAAAACGATATCGTTTTGCTTGCTTCATGTATGGCAAACAACTGTCAAATGATATCGTCGAAACGATTGCTTGGCGCGATAGCTAATTTGGTATCGTTCGGCTATTTTTCTGGTTGGAAATAATAAAAATAATTTTAAAATGTTTTGGGCGCTTCTTTGTTAAAGTGGTCCTTAACAAATAGATGGAATGTCGTTCCTGCACTATGTTTGCGACGTAATTGTGGCCCAGCTGCGGATGTTCATCAATAAAGTGTAGCAATATTTCCATTTACTTAGGTGTCGCTGCCGAATAATATATTTGCAAAACATTATCATCAAAATAACTTATTAAATATTCTTACATTTTACCTTAAATTTTCACTTTTGAAGCAAACAAATCCAAAAACAAATTCTACACAAAAGTAAATATCACTTTTGGCACTGAATATATGTTTTGCAGAGCCTTTCAAACTGTAGAAAACACAACGATAGACGAGAAGATAGCGATGGGCTAATCTCAGCAATCAAACTCAAATAATTGTGTTGTAGGTCGTAAACAGTTGTTCAGCAGGGTTTCCCAATATGTTAGTTGCAACATGTTTATTATTACTTTTTATCTATATATCCTTGTGGGAGTTTTATAGAATGCCCCATTGGGGTAATGGCCAATAGAATGAACATAACAGCCCTAGACTTTTGTCGGAGCTGCAAGGATCCGGATGAAACAAAAACAATAACCCACATTCTATGCGAATGTCCAAGTCTACAGAATCGTCGGCTGCGATATATGGAGAACAGATTTTTCAAAGACCTGGAATATTTAGTGAACACACCACTGCTAGATATCTGGAGGTTCATAAAAAGCACTGGCTGGTTTGAGGAATAATCGAAATATTTATGGTTATTATGGTCCTATTGGCCCCTCGGAAGCGCCGATAACGGTGCACAACCATATTTACCTAACCTAACCTTGTTATAAACAAAGATGTGATATAAAATTTTATTTAAGAGATATTTGTTAATTTTCCGTTTTTGAATTAAAAATGCTCGTGTTAATTTATGCCAATAAACACGGATAAATGTACAGTGGCTCACAGCTTATTTAATGCAGTACATACTTTCAATTTTAGGGCTTTATAACAACGAAACTAACAGGAATAGAAAAAATAATATAGTATCATTTAAAAGAACAAGATGTTTAGTTTACCAAATTAACTTAATTTATTGTAAAAATATATACTAAGTTGGCTTAAAATTAAGTAACCAGAAAATACTGCTTAATTTCATACCACAGCTTATTTTATGCAGTCACTTGTTATTTATAAATTTTTCGTATTAATTAATGATATATGATATTTTTATTATTTGGTATGATAGCCCTTGTTGTCCACAACAGATCTAAGGGGGTTTGGCATTGATGCGACCAGTTTTTGAGTGAAAGTTGGCGAAATATTCGCCCACTTCGTTTTCAATATCTCTTTCAGGTGGTTTTTGTATGAAATTTGATGTTTCCGGATGTTATTTTCCAATAAAGACCACACATTTTCAATAACATTAAGGTCTGGCGACTGTGCTGGCGGCGTCATCAACTGTGGGCAGTTGTATATTAGCCTGGTTTGCACAATACCCGCTTTGTGCTTTTGATCGTCATCCTGGTAAAATCGGAAATTTAATTTTATACCCAGAACCTTTTCACTCTGCAACAAATTGTTCTTCAGGATCTGTAGGTACTCAAATTTGTAAATTATTGTTTCAATAAACGGCAACTTCCCAGTACCAGCAGCTGACACTCAGGCCCAATCCATGACGCTGCCACCGCCATGTTTCACAGTTTGTTTTAAGTTTTTTTTTGTTGACCTCGGTATTCGGTTTTCGCCACATATAGCACATACCATCTGAACCGAATAAATTAATCTTCGATTTATCTGCAAAAGTAACTAAATTCCAGTATTCTGGGGCCTTGGACATATGTTCTTTGTCGTAGTTGAGTCTGCATAATCTGTTTTTGGGGCTAATAAACGGCTTGTTTCGTGCTACTCGGCCATGAAAGTTCTTTTTGCGCAAGACACGTCGAATAGTTTCAACACTACACTGTTTGCTCAGGTCAGTTTGAAATTCAAAAGCCATTTTCTGAGTTGAGAGTCTTGGGTTGGCCTTTATCTTCCGTACAATATGCAGCTCGTCGGTTGCATTAAAAATTTTGTTTGGTGCTTCTTTGCTCTTATTGTGCAATCGATTCTTATGGACGAAGTGCTCGATGATCTTTTGCACTGTAGAGGAATTGATATTAACCATTTCAGCCATTTTTCGCTGCGAGCTGCTATTTTTAAAATAGTATGCAAACAATTCTCGTTGTTGTAGCGTTGTGCGCGCTCCTATTTTAAATAATCATAGAAGCAGACACTTGAAGCAAAAAAATCAGACTTAAAAGCTAACACAAAGCAATTATAGCAACAGAACGAAGGCATAGCTAACGAAAGTACAGCTAGACAGCGCAGCATTAGAGTACCGTAACAGAGAGAAGTGACTGCATAAAATAAGCTGCGAGATGAAATGAACAGTATTTTCTGTTCTCTTATTTTTTAAGCAACTAAATACAGGGTTGCCAATATTCGAAGCGCCCATTTTATTTTTAAATAAATCAAAGAAACCACAATTTTTTGTCTGTTCGTCATGAATATCATTTAATTGGGTTCAAGTAGATTTGCTTATATTATTTCTTGAATATGATATCTCGTAAATGGTCGCCATTGGCCTCTACGACATATTGTGCCCGTTTTGCAGCATTTTCCATGGTTTTCTTCAACATTTCGATGGGAATGGCAGTTATTTCTTGACGGATGTTGGTTTTCAGCTCTTCTAGGGTCTTTGGCTTGTTGACGTAAACCTTTGATTTCAAATAACCCCACAAAAAGAAGTCTGGAGGCGTTAAATCTGGTGATCTTGGCGGCCAATCGAAATCACCATTTTTTGACATCAAACGGCCAGGGAACAATTGCTTCAAAAAATCGACTGTAGTGCGGCTTGTGTGTGGTGGCGCGCCGTCTTGTTGAAATCAGTAGTGCCTGATACGCTTTCGACGAACGATTGGCATGAAAAAATTGTTTATCATATCGCGATAACGCTCCTGATTGACAGTAACTCTGTGGCCATTATCATCTTCGAAAAAGAACGGCCCAATGAGCATTTTAGCACAAACGCCGCACCAAACAGTGACTTTTGCATCGTGAAGAGGTACCTCTTGAATCTCTTGTGGATTTTCAGTGGCATAAATACGGCAATTTTGTTTGTTTACCGTTCCGTTCAACTGAAAATGAGCTTAATCGCTCATTGAGTTGAGTTTTCACTATTGACTTGTTTTGTTGAATGTAAATTTCAACAATTTTAGAGCGTTCGCGTGGCGTGTACTGTTCCATTGTAAACATTTGCTTGGAATGACGCTTCAAACGCGGTATGTCATTAGTCGATTTGGCATCACTGCGGAAAGTTACAGTGTTGCCAGATGGGCGCTTCGAATATTGACAGCCCTGTATATGTATTGACAATTAATGAAAAACCTTTATTTAACTAGACTTTTTGCTCTTTTAAATGACACCATATTATCTTTTGTATTCCTGTTAGTTTTGTTTTTATAAAGCCCTCAAGTTTAAAGTATGCGTTGCATAAAATAAGCTGTGAGCCACTGTAAGTTAAAAAGTAAATATGGGATGTCGAAAAGTTTGGGAAATGCGTCTTAAGTTGAAACTGTAACTGAGTGAATTAAATTAAAAAGAGTTACAGAATAGTTCAGTGAAGTTAAGTAAAAATTTGCATAAAAGAATACTTAATAAACACTGAAAAAATGAGTTTGAAAATTACAAAGACTCTTAATTTCTTCAGATTCATATATTAATTCTTTGCTACAACCAGCCAAATACAAACGGTCCAACTTAACATTCAGATGTAATAAAACCACTAAAGTCTCTAGATTCAGAATGAAAATTTTTTACAAAGAAAACTCACAATTTTAATTATATTCATTCATTATTTAAGTGAAATATGTAGAAGTCGTACATGTAAGTAAGTATAGCAGACGTACTACTAAACTTATGCTAATAATATGGGAGGTAAGCGTGGTAGTTGACCTATCAGGCTCATATTTTGTTAAAAGTTATTTAACTATAACATAAACTAAGAAACAAAATTTCATCATAATACCATACATAAAACCAAACTTATGCAAAAACTACTAATCACGCCCTTTCTTTAAAAGTATATGTTATATATTAGATAAACTCAGTAATCGAATTTTATAGCTCTTACAACCAAATTAAATCTTACAACCAAACATATGCCATCAAAATTTCTCCATTGATCGCGACCATTTTATGTAAAAATAATTTTTTTAGTATTATAAAACCTACTTGCAAAATTGTATGTGTCCAGCTAGGGTACTTTTTGAGATATGAGTTTTTTATTTTATGATGAAGTTTTAATTATCTCAATAAAAAGGCTATTCACAGTTTAAGCGTACATTCAACAAATCGAATTTATAGCATTTGTTATTGTTCAAACTGTGAGCACCTCACCATGTGATTGTCGTATTAAAAAATTATGCAACCCTGCGATGTATGTGATTATGCGGCTGTAGCCAGAGCATAAAAATACGAGGTACAAAAAACACGTCCAAGGGCTACTTTTATTTACGCGTGCCTGCGTATTTGCGTTTGTATGCAAAACAGCAACAAAGCAAAATACACTTTCGTTAATTGGCGTACAAATAGCAAATCGTACAAATAGCAGACCAGCGTATTCAAACTGTGAATAGCCTCAATAAAATAACTTTAATAGTTTGAAAACCCGGGTTTTAATAAAAAAATATAGTATGTCATTAAACAGCATTGTCAATAAGGTCACAAATAATTTTAGTTAAAGAATTTAATGTAAAACTTTTTGTAGCTTAAATGCTCAAATTTTCTTAAAATTGATAAAATATTTTACTTAATTTTTAATACCATTTTTATGAAATATTTTTTCTAACGCGCCACATATTTTTTAAGAAATATTAGGCTAACTACTATGCTTTAGTATATTAATAACATCCGACTGATATATGGTGATATATACTATATATTTATTTACTGAAAGTTAGCTAAATTAAAATTCCTTAAAAAGTTGAAACAGATATTTTTAAGATTTTTCTATTTTTTTTTTTAAATATTAAGCTTAATGGTGGCTTAAACCATAATATATATAAAAAAAAAAGATGAAAGTATACTTTTTGCTTTAAGGCAAAAATGTTTAACATTGTCCTTAATATATTGGTTTGAATACACGAAATATTGTTTGAAAAAATTTAAACTTTTTCGAACTTTATAAACTGTTCAAAAACATTTCTTTTTTATTAAATTAAAAAATCTTTTATCTACCTGAAATCGAAAAAAGTGCACTGTGCGACGTGAAAACTTCAATTGCTTGTATGAAAACCATTTGTAATAATTTTATTATAAATAAGTGAGTTCATCTCATGCATACATGGCAACCCTCACACTGTAGCTTTTTGCTCTTTCTACCCGAAAGCTTTTAAACTGTGACAAGAGATAAAACGTTTTAGCGCACACCTTATTAAAAAGCTTGTGTCAGAGCGAATATGTGTGTTTCCGTGGTGTAGTGGTTATCACATCCGCCTAACACGCGGAAGGCCCCCGGTTCGATCCCGGGCGGAAACAGTACTTTTTTTAAATTCTTTAAACAAAAATCTGTTTTTATTTTTTTTTATTTTATTATTATTAATTGCATCTTTATATAAAACGAAAAGAAGTCTGAACTTCGTGAGAGAAACGAGCAAAAATTTTTTATGATATGGAAAAATATATTGCTTACCGTGTCTCGCACCACGTTCAGCCTTCTTTTCGTTATACACAAGAACACAGATACTATGCCGTAGACAATTTTTTATATGTAGAATCAAGCGCGTCAGAAGCTATGTTCATCTGGGGGGCAGTACAAATGGGGGTGCAAAAAAAATCACTAAAATTTCTTAAAAGAAACATGAATATGAACAAACAAATTTTTTTTTTAGTTTCAAATAAAAAAAAAAAATATAAACCTATATAAAAAAATAATAAAATTTCATTATTTTCAAAAGTTTTTCCAATTTCGATATTAGAGATCATTTTTTAAAGGATCTTTCATATGGTAATATGAAAATATAAGAAGTAATTGTTGCTTTTATAAAGCAAAACTAGGAATATCTTTACATGGTTTAAATGCAATAAGGTACAAAAAGTTATATCAATTTAAATTCTTCCAAAATGTTTCTTTCTGTCCTTGCGAAAAACAAACTCTTTCACCACCTCCATCGAATTCAATTCTTCGGTTTTATCTTTGTGAATGTGCATAAGTTCCGCATGAGTGAGTCGTCTCTGTGTCATATTTGCTCGAAGATACGTTTTAAGTCATCTTAGTGCACTAAAAGAACGCTCAGATGAAGCTGCAGATGCAGGCACAGTCAAAACCAAAGCAACAAGTTTTTCAACTTCATTTAATAGTTTCTTCAGTGTATCCGAATTTTTTTCAAATTGGATTGGAAACTCTACATTTTGTTCTATCTTGCAAACACAGAGAAAGAAAATGGTTACGCGAAAGAATGCTTATGAAGAAGAGAGAAAGAAGAGAAAAATATATAATACAAAAATATTATCGTTGTAAAAAAAACTGATATTTTGAATAACTTTTGAAGTTTTATTTTTAAATTGTTTATCTTCCTAAATAAGTGGGGGCAGGCAACTTCCCCCCTATCCCCCGCTTGCTACGCCAATGTATAGAATATATATACGACTTCTTCTATGTTACTTCTAATTTACTATAGGTTTGTCAACACTACAACTGTGTCAAAGCCGTTTATTTAAAAGTTATTTGCTTCTAGGAAAGTAAACTGAATGTATGTTTATTTTAAAATACTTAGACGAAAGCTTTTAACATTCACTGTATACTTACTGTCACTGGTGGTACATTCCAGGCCTTTTAAATGAAATAAGAATTATTTTTTTTGAATTTTTGTTAAAATTATTTATTAAATATTTCAGCTGTTTTGTTGTAAATATAATTATTTTTTCTATAGCTAATATATATATTAGGCTGGCAGTAGTGCGCTTTTTTAAAAAAAAAAGATAGCTTGTACGGGCTCATTATGTGAGGTTACTCAAAAAAATGATTGAGCCAAAATTTTTATGTGATCGGTGGGGGGTAGCACCTGCCTCACAGCCCTAAAAGGGGGCCTTTTGCAATAATTTAAAGAAAATAGTTCACATCTCGCTCTGATTGATTCCTAGAAAATTCAAAAGTATGTGGAGGTCTTATTATTTTTTCACTCCCAACGTTTGATCTGAACATACCTGTACCCTATATGTCATATTCTAGGGGCTCCCCTAAAAAATTAACTTGTTTTGAAAAATGTCTTAATAGCTCTCCAGGGGTTCCTCCTAGAAGGTTCACAAGCCAACATTTTTTCCGAGCATACCTATCCTCTATATTATTCCCTTTTCGTACATCGAAACCTACAAAATATGAAAAAATTTAAAATTTTATAAAAAATTCATAATAACTAGACGGTTAGAAATCTTGGACTAAATTTGAATCCCACTAAAATATTACTACATTTTGCTAAACCTTGCGGCTTAAAATTTAAACTTTTCAAATACTAACTCGTATTTAAATCTTTTCTGTACTAGAATTTAAACCATAATAGTTTAAACCATAAATAAATATTACAGCATCCATTTTAGCTTTTTGGTTTAAATTTTAACTTTTTGTTTCAATTTAAGCCTTTTTGGTTTAAATTAAAGTACAATTACTTTTTGTTTTTAATAGAAATTATACTGATTTCTAGTACATTTGGATACTAAATTTAGATTAAGACCCGTAAAAAGTTAACCTGGCAATCTGCGACTCAATATTAGGCGACTTGGTATGAATTTTTGCTTATCGCGCTACTTATAGGCCTATAGCCCTTGGCCTATGGCCTATAGTGGTTAAAGTAGTGAGTTTAACAACTGCTGTTATTTTTTAAAATTTTTATTTTAATCCAAGCCTGTACTAAATTTTAAGCGAAAGCTGTATTAAAACCATATTTTAGTAATTGCAAATACTAGATTTGAAACAAAAGCTGGTAGTATTTTGCAAAAAATGTTTGATACTCTGAATATTTTGGAGCTGGTTAGTAAATTTTTAACAGTTTTTATAAACTTTCATTAAATTTTGAATCATTTTTTAAGACAAAAAACTATTCGTCCGTTGCCGAAGAATATTGTGTAGTGCATTCACTAGTTTTTAATGGAAGGTAAAAGATGTCGTGCAATAGCAGCAAAACTCGACGACAGCAAAAGCGTCCTTATAAAAATGCGCAAAAAATATGGCCACACCGCCTCCAATTTGTGCAAGTGGACAGAAGAAAATCGTGAGAACATAACCAGAGCGGTGTATTCTTCGAGATCTGCTCCACCACAAAGTGGAGACGGCAATGCAAATCTACAAAAATTTAATTCGATATAATAATTTATACTTGACAGCAGCGATAGCTAAAAATACATTGCGTCCTGCTGGTTTGCGAGGTTCAGCAAAACTGAATAAACCTCTACTCACAAAACGTCATCAAAAGCTTCGCCTATATTTAGCTTGAGACTGCTCACATTGGACTATGGAGGACTGGAAGAAGGTCCTATTGTCGGATTAAACCAAAATTAATTGAATGGGATCAGATGGAAGGTAGTGGACTTGAATAAAACTGGGAAGTACTCTAAAGGCACGGCATGTGAAGTTTGGTGGCGGTAGTGTTGTGTTGTGCGGATAAACCTCTACTCACAAAACGTCATCAAAAGCTTCGCCTATATTTAGCTTGAGACTGCTCACATTGGACTATGGAGGACTGGAAGAAGGTCCTATTGTCGGATTAAACCAAAATTAATTGGATGGGATCATATGGAAGGTAGTGGACTTGGAAAAAACTGGAAAGCACTCTAAAGGCACGGCATGTGAAGTTTGGTGGCGGTAGTGTTGTGTTGTGCGGATGTATGGTAGCAGGGAAAGTTGGAACTGTACTGCGAATACTTGGCAAGATGACTGCCAAGTATTACTTTGACATTTTGTCATCAAATTTCACTTCTTCTTGACGAAAATTTAATATATAGACCTCAGATATTATGTTTCAACATGACAATGATCTCAATCACACTGCCAAAATAACTTAAAAAAGGCTTAAAGAAATCGGATTTGAATTGCTATCCTGGCCACCCCAGTCACCAGATCTCAATCTGATTGAACACCTTTGGGGTGAACTGAAAACGAGTGTAGTGGGTGTTCAAAGTTCCTTGGTTGAATTGGGGGGCATGTCGTGAGTGCTTGGGAAGTGATACAACCCAGTGTGTGCCAGAACCTGATCGAAAGTATGCCACGAAGAATTGAGGCTGTTCTAGCTGCCAACGCGAATACACAACGTATTAATTTAAATTATTTAACAAATTTTGTATGTTTTACGTAAACACAAACAATTGGCCACATGTACTTTTTGCACTAATTTGAGAATAAAAAGATAACGCTTTCTAAGCTTGCTTTACCAATGCATTCATTTTAAAGAAAACACAATAACTTGTAAGCATTTGTATACACAGTAATTAAACACGTGGTCAGTTGTTTGAGTCACTGTATTTAGTACAGAAAAGTTTAAATTTTAGTACAAGATTTCTCACCGTGTACCTCGGAATGACTCTGGGAAGGTTCAAATGTATAAGCAGGTACTATTTATTTTTAACCCTCAACATTACGTCCAAAAAGTCCTACCCCCTATCTTCCCCCCTTTTAAGTGCTCCCATACAAAAACTTTGAAAAATTCGAAAATAAACAGATTTAAAGTCGTCTTAGATGGTCGTAATTTAGGAAGTCCAATATTTTCTCCAAACATACCTTACGCCCATCTGCCCCCTTCCAGGAGGGCTTCTCACAAGAACTCATCCTTCATTCAAAAAATGCAAAGAAAATAATTGACTGGAATTCTAACGTCTTTTTACGTTTAACATTAAAATTTTTTTCAAATATCTAAGCAGGCTTAGGAAAAAATTTTGTTGCATTTTCTTATAACAACGCCATTTCGCTGCAGAAAGTGGTAAGATTTTTTATTTAAATGTGTTGTGCTAAATTTGCTTCAGCATTGCTTTGTATGCTATGCCAGGTTTCGACAACTTCATCAACAGAATCCAGTGATTTAAACGAAGCCCAAGCCGTTGATATTGAGACAAATGTCCCACGATCGTTCCGACAACTAACAGCAACAGGAGGCTCCATTGAATGCATCACCAGTAGAATGGTTTCTGCTTTCAACAAATGTGGAGTGACCGATCGTGATGCTATTCACATTCTCATTGCCACAGCTGAGGGCATGGGGCTCGATTCAGGAAATCTCATCATATATCACTGGTCCCTTTGTGAATGGCGCAATGAAAATCGGAAGAAAATAGCAGACATTTTGAAGTTAAATTCACACGTAGGTTATATATACATACATATATGTCGTACTATAATGAACATTTTAGAGTGACATGAAAATTTTACGTTTTCAGTTCGATACGGAGAAATTCTTAGTAGTGCATTGGGATGGAAAAATGCTTCCAGATTTTGAAAGTAGCAGGAAAGTTGATCGACTTCCAATCATCGTGTCGTTCGACAGAAAAGAGCAGCCGCTAGGTGCGCCGAATATCACTTCAGGCATAGGATAAGGCAAGCGCATTGCATAAGCTATTTACAGTCTGCTCGGCATATGGTGAATCGCGGATTCTCATTCGACACAACAGCATCGAACACTGGTCGCTTAATAGGACCTGCGCGTTCTCCTGAACAAATGCTAGGAAGGAATATATTATATTTACCATGAACTGGTTTTGCGGGAGGTGTTCGATACAAAAATTCGGTACAACTACTGCACCAGGTGTTCTAATTTTGGACAGATTAAAGTAAGAATGTCAAAATGTTAACAAGGACGCATACACAGCCGGAATTAAAGATGATAAAATCGGTAAATGTTTACCAGTCGCAATACAAATAGAAATCAGAGACTTTTGTAAAGCTTTTCTAAGTGAAAATCAACCACGACGAGACTACAAAGACACAACTCATTCTTCCATTTCTTGGCGAGGATCTTGGAGTGTACTCTGTCTGGCCTCCTGGACCTATTAGCCATGGCTTAAGGAATTTACAGCCTAAAAATATTTTTATTTAGCAATCAATTTAAATAACTGTAAGCAAACAAAAAGCCTTAGATGATGTTTGCACCTTTTTAGTTCACATGTACGCCAAAGCCTGGGTCCAGTGCAGTCGTGCTGAGGAGGCTCCAAGCCAGGATTTGAATTTTATTAGTAGAAAAAGAATTGTGTAAGAAGCTTTTGTCTAAATTCGTTGGCGAAGGACATACATGGTATCTTTCAAATGAGGGCATTGCAATCGTGTTTTTTTTTATCCAAACGTTTCGAAATACCAAGAACAAAATGGTAGAATTCCTTTTGTGCTCAATCACAAGATTTTGGCAAAGAAGAGGAAGAAGAACAGGAGGAAGAAAAACAGCATACAGAATCCGATGAATTTAACGAAGAAGACGAACAAGCTTCAGTCGTAATAAACCACAACGGAATTAAAAACGTCTGATAACAATCAAGGACATAAATGGAAAGCTTTTAAAGAAAAATTTAAGTGACTTCGTCACGTGCAATACGTCCAATTTTTTACTCGCTTCGGTTTGTCCTAAGACTTCCACAAATATCCTCCAGAATCTTGAACTGATTTAGAGGACTTCAAGGACGCTCGAGCAGCAATAGAAAAATTTAGAGTGGTCAATGACACTGCTGAAAGAGGAGTCAAAGTGATGTAGGAGTACAACACAGGTTTATGCACAAATGCAGACGAATTTCAAGACTTGCTCTTAGTCGTAACAGAGTATAAAAAGAATTTCGCAACGACCAATAAAAACAAACTCATTAAACTTCATAATTTTACCCGAATGTGTTTTTACTTTAAAATGTTTTTTGTAAAAAAGGACTCCCTAGAAGTGGGGCAGATGGGGGTAAGGTATGTTTCGAGAAAATGTTGGTTATAAAAAATTAAGGGAGCTCTATAAATTACGACCATCTAGGAGGACTTCAATTATGTTTTTTTCAAATTTTTATAGTTTTTGTATGGGAGCACCTAAAAGGGTGCTTTTTCGAAATTATTATTTCGAAAAATTTGCATTTTCCATATTTTTGTAGGGAAGCATCAAAAAGGGAGGTAGATAGGGGATAGGTATATTCAGAAAAAATGTTGGGCGTAAAAAGTAACTAGGACTTGCTGATACATGTAAACCTTCTAGGAGGAACTCCTGAAGAGCTATGAGCTTCTAAGCGATTTTTCAAAAAAAGTGCATTTTATAGTGGAGCCTCTAGAAATATGAGATATAAAGCAAGGGTATGTTAAAATAAAATGCTGTGAGTAAAAAAATAATAGGACCTCCACACACATTTGACCCCTCTAGGAGTCACTCAGAGCGAGCTGTGAACTATTTTCTTTAAATTTTTGCAAAAGTCCCCCCTTTAAAGCCCATGAGGCAGGTGTTAACCCCTTCCGATCGGAAGAAATTTTGGCTCAAATATTTTTTTGAGTTACCTCACAAAATGGGCGCGCACAAGCTACAATTTTCCCTTTATTTATTTTTTCATACAACACTAATGCCAGGCTAATATATATAGGTATGTATATAAATCTTGTTTTCAAGCTTTAAATTTTCATGTTACAAATACATAAAATCTGCGTCGTTCCCTTTCTGTAAATATAGCAGTTAGACGCTTTTTTAAATAGTTTCATTTATATGTTAATACATTTTTAGAGCTTTATATAATATTTGGTAAATAAAATTTCTTTTTTGTGTATAAATTAAAACCTTTAGCTTAAAATTAGTTAATGCTTAATTAACAGTTATATAGTTAAGTAGGAGCTTTTTCCTCATTCAGTAAACTAATAATAATCAAATCATTTTTTATATAATCTGAAATAAGCAAATAAAAAAAGAATCTTTATGCAGAAACAATGGCTGCAAGCAGTTATAAATAAGCCACGCCCACGTTAACTGTCTCCGCCTCGATATTACTATTCCGATTTCACAGCGCATTTCACAATTTTAAAAGCTCTCTCTTTGCAATCACTTAGAAATTATTTTGGTCTTAAACAGTTTTTTATTTATATAAAACTCTTGCTTAAAAGAAACCTTAAATTTTTTAGTTGTTTTATTTAATTTTTTTTTATATTTTTTAATGATTTTTAAAACTAAATTATTACACAAATTAAGCTAATGCACTCGATTTTGTTGTCATAAATATTTGCGGAGGCATTTTTTTGCTAGACATCAGACATTTGTTCTGAAATTAAAGAAAAAATTTGTCAAAGTATCTGAGAAATAATAGAGTTAATTTATAACAAAAATTATTATCTGCTGTTTATCATGCTAGTTTAATTTAAAAAATTCTTAATAAGTGTACAACTTTAACTATAAAAGCTGAAATGGATGAAGCAACATATTAATAGCATTAGAAAAATAATAACAAAAAATTAGACAGTATATTTTAATAACATTAATTCGCTAATTGAAGTGATAAAATTTGCATTAGTTTATTTTTCTACATACTATATAAACTATATAAAACTATTTTTATTTTTAAATTAAATTTATGTTTGAGGTATTTACTTTTACAACATATGTATATTGTATTTAAACACAAAATATTGGATATTTGAAACTAAGTCAGAGCCTAATATGGAATAAAAATGGTGCTAAAACAATATCTCACACAAATATCTATTAAAATAACAATAGCTTATCTTTTTAAAAAAAGTTTATAAAAGCTTTGTTTTTTAAACCGTTTACCTAACACAAATGGTTGGATATGCATAGATCTTTTTTGAGAACTTTTTCTAATGCTACTTCTTTTCTCAGTTGAATATCATTCAGTAGCACATTCCTGTATATCTGTGTCAATAAACAATTACAAGCTATTATATGGAGCATTCCACGTGAAGCGAACAAGTAAAAAATGTTGATGCTTCCGATTTTAGTAATATTTGATTACGTTATACCTTTTTTATATGCGTCTTCGATCCAGATACAAAATATTTTTACAGTATAAAGCCTGGTTAACGAACTAGATATCTTTAGAAATTTGAGTAACCGGCTGGTATGAACTTCTTTTAATTCCATTACCCTGTTTAAAAAGTGACAATAAAATAAATCAAGGAGTCAAATTCATACCTTATTTAATGAGCTTTTCATATGCATTTTTGTATTTTAAGAAAAACTTTTTTAAATTTTTGAAACTTGAATTTAACAAAGTTGGACCTTTTTAATTTTTTTTTTTTCGAGAATAGCTTATAGTGTTTAAATAATCCTTGCCAAATTTCATAATGGGCGTGGGTGGAAGTCGTTTAGGAACTAGACCAGTAGTGGAATTCTCAAATGCGTTAACGACGTTATTCGATATCGTTAGCTTGCGAAAACTGTCATTTACTATGAACGTGGAACGCACAGTGACCGATAAGAATAACGAATATTATCTTTAAAATTTTTTGCAATTCCAATACAGTTAAAGTTTTGAAGGTGCACAGTGCGCTTTTTCGATTGTAAAATAACATTTGCATTATCTTATAAACTATAGAAGCTAGGGTCATGAGCTAGGGTATAAATGAGTTTTAGCCAAAATTAGGTAATAACACAAAAAATCAGAATTCTAGGTCAACTGCATCGCCTACCCCCCCCCCCCCCCTACAAACCCTATTATAAAAAACCGCATAAAATTGCTTATTTGTTTTTTAAAGAGTAAATATAATTTATTTAAATATATTAAAACGTCATGCTAAAAATTATTACAATCGGTTAACTTTTAGATATATCTCCCATAAAATTAGATTACACAATTAACGAAGTTTAAAAAAACAAAAATTAAAAAAAAAAGAAATGGTTGCTAAAATAAAATTTAAATTAGGTCACAATTCCTTTTAACTAATGAAACCTACAAAATGTCTTATAAATCAGTGCGTTTCTATATAACTATAAGGAGCCATGAAAACTATATTTAAAGTTTTGAGCAGGGAAACGATCTCAGGAAACTATAACAAAATCACTCGTTACACGTCCGATTACGTAAGCAGTTGCGACCAGAGATGCCAGAAAGTGAAATTTTTACCAAAACTGGTAAATTTTTTTTTCGATGTGAAAACGTGAAATTTAATTCCACTTTTTTAAATTTTTACAGTGACGAAACAAAACAAAAATTTTTTTTTAAAAAACGTTCCCTCTACTTTAAAAATAAACTGTTTTGTGTTGCTTGCAAAAACGTATGAACATATTTGGCCTTTTTCAATGTTATCGAACTTGCCTGCTACGAAAAAAACAACCCCGTTGAGCCCAATGAAAATCACTACAATTTCCTAAATTTGGCCTAAATAGCGACATGGATATTGTAGACTTTTGGGACGAAGTTGCCTCTTTAAAAAATGGCATAGAAAAAACTGTTATATAGAACTAGCAATTTTTGTCAAAATTCCTCACAGTTCAGTCGCTGCTGAAATAAAATTTTTAAACCTCTGTTTAATAAAACCAAAACTAAGAATTAGACTCGATTGTAAAACCATCTATAGTAATAAAACTATTTTCTGTTTGTTTGTTTGTTTGTTTGGCCTTTATACAAATCTAAACGGCTCAATGGATTTCGATCAAACTAAGTATACATATTAAGTGCATTCCAACTTAAAATGTTAAATATTTAGTTTATGCCACGCCACCACTGAAATTTTTCAACTAACGACAATTTTGTTATTATAATACTTTTTACTATATGAGTTTCTGTGTATTTAATTTAAAAAAACTTCTGTAATTTTGACATCAAAAACACTTACATATATTCAAAATTGTACAAATTTTCAGTACAACGACTTTTTCAAAAAACATCGTTACCTAAGAATGAGAAAAAAACGACATGAAAACCAAAGTTTGGTCTTTTGATGAAATGTCTCCACTGTCCATTAATATATTTCATTGAAATTTTTTTTTTGTTCAAAAGTTCAATAAAATCACTTCGCAAAAATAGATTGAACTGTACCGTTTAGTCAGTGTATATATGTTTTATGATTATGTAAAAAAAGGTCCAAAATCTTGACTTTTTACTCAAAAAATAGCTCAAAAATTATTTTTGTTGTAAAAGTTAAATCAATTAAAAATTGCATATCTGGCTACCTTTTATATGACAGCATTTATTTGCAAAAATTCTTCCAGCTAAGCTCAAAAATTATTTTACTGTTTTGTCATCAAAACAACATACCAACTTGATTTTTTTATGCAAAATTTATTTTTTTTCCAAAATGTGCTTTTATATTTTTTACAAAAAGTCTCAAAAATAATTCATGTAGAAAAAATTACCCCAATTTCTCTTTCCAATCAAAAGTTATGGTTAAAAATCTATTTTCTATCCTAAATATCTTCCTTATATTAGTACGTCTATATTTTTGACACCCCAAAATGTGTTTTGTGATGATGGCATAATTTCTTCTCACTACATTATTAGCGTTGTCACTCTGTTTTTTATCAATGTTACTTTAGTTTTTGTATATATATCACCATTTCATCGAAAAGATGACCGCGAATAGAATGCGGTAAAAGTTAATATTTTCGTGTTTAATGTGTTATTTGAACAATATTGTTGAAAGTCAAATTTCCACGCCAACTAAATGTACCGACATATAAAAGACAGCGAAATTTTGACATTTTAACTCTCCAATCATGGTTGTAAGTTTGGCTGCATTGAACAAATTTTTCAGTTCAACAGCGTACTAATCAACAAAAAATAATATTCGACTACATTGTTTGTAATTGAAAATGAAACTAATAAAAATTTTTTAGCTTGAAGCTTAGTATGCTGCAGGAACGAAAAAAATTTCCAAGTGTTGAATTTATTATTTAACAAATTTATTGTTGCATTTATATAGTTTATTAATGTGTAGTCTTGCATTTTATAGGATATAAGATTGCAGCAATAAAAATATGAATCTGTCAACAAGAACATGTTCTAAATTGGAAGTAAGCACTGCATTACTAACACTGTTAAAATAATTTAAAAAGTCGGTAACGGTTCGTTTAGTTCTTTTCGCACAAACTTGCAGCAAAAAACATAATGGCACTTCCTGCACTGTTCTTGGAGTTTTTTTCAGCTGGATTTATGTCGATTCCCAAGGAGAGGAACTAGACATTTTCTGTTTTTCAAGTTGAGTCAGTGCAGTTCTAATTACGCTCTTCATGAACCTTTACGATGTATGTGCAGTGATTTCAATGATAAATTAACTTCGTCAAAAAATTACATGTAGCGTTGTTTTCTTATGAAAAAAAAAGGTACACAAATTTTTAAAATAGTAACATCTTTTGCTAATAAACGCTATGTCATATGAAGGCTACTTTAATATGCAACTTTTAATTTTTAGTATTTTAACAACAAAACAAACTTTTGTGTCATTTTTTGAATTATTAATAAAACCATAAATTAATATTTTAAAGGTTGTCCTTATTAATTTGGCCACCCACTGTATAGGTTCCTCAGCTTATATATTGACAATTTTATGCTTTAAGAATTATTAACTATTTTTTAAAAAAATATTTTACTAAGTTACTTTTATGATTATTGTAAATTAATATTAAAAATTTAATTTTTATTAAAAAGAATGTATACTATATTGATCTCACGTAACCATATGCACAATAAAATAATACACACAATTGAATATTTATGTATTAAATATATTTACTATTAATTATATGTTAATTTTTTGTTTGATCATATTTGATAAACTTTTGTTTTGGATGTGAAAATTTTTTCTTAAATGTGAAATTATATTTTAAATATTGGTAAAACAAATTTTTAGGCTGTGACAACCCTGGTTGTGACGCCACTGACGAAACTAACGAAAAAATTTAAATACACAGCGTTATCGGTTTGTCTCTTTTACACAATTAACGTAACTTTAGTAGCAACATTGCAGTATAAAGAAATTATTTTTAATGATCACAAATGGCGCCACTGTAAATAAAATTGTATAAACATAATTTAATGATGTTAAGCTTCTCAAAGTATGATTTAACATTGACCTATTATCATAGTCAAAATAAAAGTCGACTCTAAATTTAGTGCACGCTTTTTGACAACATATTATATTAAAAAAACTGTCAAAAATGCTTATACTAATTTAGAGTCGTCTTTTATTTTGACTTTGATAATGGGCCATTGCAACTTAAAGTATTTTGTGCGATTGGAAGTTTCTGTAATATCTCTTTTAACATTTTTTTTTCAAACTTCGTTAGTTGGATAATCTAATTTTATGGGAGATATATGTAAAAGTTAACCGATTGTAATAATTTTTAGCGTGACGTTTAAAACTAAATTTACTTTTTAAAAAAATATGGTTTGTATGGGGGGTAAGTGATGCAGTTGACCTTGAATTCTAATTTTTTGTGTTATTATTTAATTTGGGCTAATACTTATTCATACAAAATTTCATGACCCTAGCTCTTATAGTTTTTGAGATAGTGCAAATATTATTTTAAAATCGAAAAAAACTCACTGTGCGCCTTCAAAACTGTAACTGGTCTAGCTCCTAAACGGCTTCCACGCCCATTATGAAACTTGGCAAGGATTATTTATACACTTTAAGCTATTTTTACTTTAAAAAAAATTAAAAGAGTACAACTTTGTGAAATTTAAGTTTCAAAAATTTAAATAAATTTTATTTTCAAAAAACTTTTTTTTTTAAAAAATCCAAAAATGCATATAAAAAACTCATTAAATATTTGATTTATTTTATTGTAATTTTTTAAACTGGGTAATGGAATTAAAAGAAGTGCATACCTGCCGGTTAGTCAAATTTCTAAAAAGCTCTAGTTCGTTAACCATATTTTATGCTGTAAAAATATTTTGTTTTATCTGGATCGAATACGTATATTGGTATAACATAATCAAATATTACTAAAATCGGAAGCATCAACATTTTTTACTTGTCCGCTTCACGTGGAATGCCCTTTATACTACGTTTATACGTCTACCTTATTTGCAAATAAAATATTGGATATAGTAAATTTCCCCATATAAACGATGACTTAAAATTTTATTTGCAATTAACGAAATTGCAAAAACAAGTTGTGGTTAACGAAACTAATTGCAATAAAACGAAGGGTGTTGCCATTTTTTTAAAAATGACTTCAAAAAGCATATGTTTTTATATCAGTGCAATTAGTGGTAATGGTAATGGTAATGGTAATGGTAATGGTAATGGTAATGGTAATGGTAATGTTAATGGTAATGGTAATAATAATGGTAATGGTAATGGTAATGGTAACGGAAACGGAAATGGTAATGGTAATGGTAATGGTAATGGTAATGATAATGATAATGATAATGATAATGATAATGATAATGATAATGATAATGATAATGATAATGATAATGATAATGATAATGATAATGATAATGATAATGATAATGATAATGATAATGATAATGATAATGATAATGATAATGATAATGATAATGATAATGATAATGATAATGATAATGATAATGATAATGATAATGATAATGATAATGATAATGATAATGATAATGATAATGATAATGATAATGATAATGATAATGATAATGATAATGATAATGATAATGATAATGATAATGATAATGATAATGATAATGATAATGATAATGATAATGATAATGATAATGATAATGATAATGATAATGATAATGATAATGATAATGATAATGATAATGATAATGATAATGATAATGATAATGATAATGATAATGATAATGATAATGATAATGATAATGATAATGATAATGATAATGATAATGATAATGATAATGATAATGATAATGATAATGATAATGATAATGATAATGATAATGATAATGATAATGATAATGATAATGATAATGATAATGATAATGATAATGATAATGATAATGATAATGATAATGATAATGATAATGATAATGATAATGATAATGATAATGATAATGATAATGATAATGATAATGATAATGATAATGATAATGGTAATGTTAATGTTAATGTTAATGTTAATGTTAATGTTAATGTTAATGGTAATGGTAATGGTAATGGTAATAGTTATGGTACTGGTAATAGTAATGGTAATGGTAATGGTAATGGTAATGGTAATGGTAATAGTTATGGTACTGGTAATAGTAATGGTAATGGTAATGGTAATGGTAATGGTAATGGTAATGGTAATGGTAATGGTAATGGTAATGGTAATGGTAATGGTACTGATAATGGTAATGGTAATAGTTATGATAATGGTAATGATAATGGTAATTTTAATGGTAATGGTAATAATATGTAATGATAATGGAAAGGGTATTGAAGGGTGTTCAGTAACCAGATAACTCCACTTTTTCGCGAAATTTGTTTTTTAATGCAGAACTATCTATCTACCTTCTATCTATATATATAAAAATGGATGTATGTATGTGCTATATCACGTATAGACTCCAAAACCGCTGAACCGATCTTTATGAAATTTTCAGGGAAACTGAAGCCACATCTTAAGAGTGTTCCTATGAGTTTTGGTAACGATTGGACGAGGGTGCGTGGTACCTCCCATACAAGCCAAATTTGCGCTATCGATCACAAACCAAAAAAGGATATATATCAGACGGTTTCGATCGTAAAAAAACTAAGATTTAGTAATTTTGTAAAGATAGTTACTGTCGGTAAGCGTAAAAAATGGGCGTGGTCTTAATAGAAATACGCTCACTTTTTCGAAATCATGGCAATTCCGGAGTTCAACATATTTTTACAGTGAAACTTGCTGTGTAGGTGCTCCAAGAGCGGTCACTATATATAAATGTTTTCACGCCCACTTTTACCGCCCACAAATCAATATCTATGTATATAAAAAGCAAAATTATGTGTGTCTGGCTATGTGATGCCTATAGACTCCAAAACTACTGAACCGATTGGCCTGAAATTTTGGCAGCCGATTTAATTCAGGAACGAGATCGTTGAGGAAAAAATTTCCTGTGGCAGACCAACGTCTGCCGAGGAGAGTGAGTGTTCCTGTGAGGTTTGGTAACGTTTGAATGAGGGGGTGTGGTACCTCTCATAAAAGCCTAATTTGCGCTATCGATCACAAACCAAAAAAAGGATATATATCAGACGTTTTCGATCGTAAAAAACTAAGATTTAGTATATATATACGCCCACTTTTTCGAAATCATGGCAAATCCGGAGTTCTACACATTTTTATAGTGAAACTTGCTGTGCAGGTGCTCCAAGAGAAAGTCACGATGTATAAATGTTTTCACGCCCACTTTTACCGCCAACAAATCAATATCAGTATATGGGCAATTCCCAAAATCTTTTAACATTTTGGTGTAAAAAAAAATGGAAACAAATTTGATGGCACATTAATGGGCATACTCAACAAGCAGCCCATCAAAATTATAAATCTGAAAGCGAACACAACATTTAGCGTGGCGCGCGGTAAAGAGGCGCGGTTTAGTGGTTTTTTGTAGTTATTAACCTTAAGCATGAGAGCTAGTGCACCGATTTTGGTGAAATGGGTATCAAATGATTCGTATGAGTTCGAGGGAATAGAATTTCATTATATTTTGACAAATTTGTCACTGAAATACCAGAAATTTCGTTAGTTTATCTTACAAAAACCTTAAGAGTCAATATTTTGTACATATTCATGTCAAAATTTTAACAATTTTTACAGAAACCCAGAATATTAGTTATGAACTGCGGACTCAACGAGAAAAAGTCAATGGAATCATCCTTTCGTCAAATAATCCTTGCTCTACCCTACTTAGAGTAAATATACTTAAAATTTTGTTTTTAGATAAAAACGACTTATAGAGGTTAAAATTTTCGATAACAGCTCAATATTTTGACATTTATTTATTTATTTATTTATTTCTTTACTTGATTGCTAAACCTTAACAGGTTTTATAGCAAATTTAAAATTATAAAATAAGATATTTAATACAATTCAAAAATATAAAGTATGATTTTGATTGAAATCATGTATTATTAACAAACTAAAAAGTTTTAATAAATTGCTTAAAGCATATAATTTTATTAAAGTATAAAAAATAACAGAGAAAAAAGTTAAGTCAAATCGAATGATATCAGACAGCAAAGCAGGGTTGCGTTTTCAAGACAAACAAGGTCAAGTTAGCAACAATTTTTGTATACGACGGAGTCGTGTGACAAACAAGGTCTCATACCCAATAAAACACCACTCCAATAGGTATATATATAATATATATCGTTCTGTCTTCCTGAAGCCGGTGAGATCCTGGCTTGACAGGGTGGTTACTCGACAAACTAGGTCAACTTCACCAAACCAATTTTCATAAAATAAAGAAAACCAGTTGCGAACGCAGGCACCAAGACAAACTAGGTCTTATCGGCCACTCATATTAATATATTACAAATCGATCTAACGTAGTGTTTCAAGAGGTAAGAAGACACCAAGACCTCACGGTACCGTCGACTAACGTAGTCACAATCATCATGAAGATAGGAGGCAATTGAAGATCCCAGGTTTAGGTCCATTCAGATTATTTAGATGATTATACACCAAAATTTTCCATTTTACGCTTAGGTTCATTTATCCATTTAGATTGTTATTTTAATGATAATAGGGCTATTCCCGATTACGGGCAAATAGCGTGGCATCGTGGCATTTGCAAAATATGATGGCAAATATTTTCAACACAACAACAAAATGTACAGATTTGCATTTGCCCGACTGTGTCAAATTTGCAACACTTTAAATCGCATTGCATACAGTCGAGCATAGGCAAAACTTATTTGCCAATCAATCAGTTGTCACATTTTAACCAAATGCCGCTAATAAAACAAAATTAACAGACTCTGATATGGAACTCACTTTGATAAATAATACACTTTGATAAATAATAATGAAAAACACCACAAATACTGTTCGTGTTGTTTTTTTTCCTCCAAAACAGCTGTGAGTTTTGTTTGCAACAGTGTTTTAAAAAGTGTGCTCACAGTTGATGGCAAATATTTGGTAGGGCATACATTTGCAAAGCTATTTGCCCGTAACTGGGAATAGCCCTAATGTGTTTACTAATCACCAGATGCATCAGATATATGTTTGAAAGAACTTTACATAATCAACGTCGGTACTGCAGGTAATCTATAATTTTATGTTTGATTGAGTCCATGGATTCACTTAAGGATATAACATCAGATACAAAATTAAAATCACCGCAAGCGCTTCTAAGAGGTTCATTTTGCAAATAATTAGTTCTACAAAAGTTCATGTGGAGTAACTCAAAAGATCTTCTAGGACGAAGAGGAATATTAAATTATACTTTACTCAATAAATATGGACTGTTGACATATCCATGCAAAAGTTTTGTAATCCAACAAGCATTTATCATAATTCTCCGATTTTTTAAAGAAGGAAGATTTAAAAGTTGTAACCGATATTCATAAGATGGTAAGTGAAAATCAGTATTACAATAAAGATAGCTTAAGCAAAACAAAAGAAATTGTTTCTGCACTGATTCAATGTCGTCTATGTAACAACCGTATCGTGGGCACCAAACAACTGAAGCGTATTCTAAGATAGGCCGCACTAGAGAAGTAAATAAGGTTTTCGTTATGAATGCAAAAGACGAACTTTGTCGAGAGAATTGCGCTTGTGCTCTACTTTGCACAAGGTGTTAGTATCAAAAGTAGGTTTAAAATCAAATCAATATCTTATTATTTTTAGCAGGATTATTGGCATGCTTATTGGCTTATTACCAAGTTTTATGGTTCTTGGGCAACTCCTTCAAATTTTATATTACTGAGCTTATGCGTTATCAAAAAAACGGATTTTGATCATCTTGGCACATCCAAAATATTCAAAATTTTTAAAAGCACCTTTTGACAAACATTCAAAAACGTCGAAAGCTTGCATGTGTAAGGAGGAGCGTTCTCATCCTATCAGGTTTTTCGATGTGCCAGCGAAAAAAGTTATATTTTTTTATGGTGTTCCCATTTTTGAGGAGTTGCTGTGTGGGTAAAATTAATGGCACACTAATGACACCTACCTCAAAATTATTGAAATCTCATTGAATTCATTAAAATAAGTTTAAAATATAACCTTTCTTATGGCGCGCGTTTTCTATATCTCAAAAACTACGAAAAATTAACAAATCCCACAAAAGCGATTCACGCCTCGAATGTGTTAAAACTTTCGTTATCTTCATAGCACATCAATAATGAAAATATATATTTTGTACTCAAGTATTTTCGTACAAACACCATTTAAATTTTACCGAAAGTTGGTGGCGCACGATTTTTATATAGCTCAGAAGGTAAAAATCTGTGTAAATCAACTTAGTTTTTAGTGTTTTTTTTTACTTTCGATCCCATGTATTCTAAGTAGACGCACATTTAAAACTTTAATTTAGCTTAAGACACATGAAAATTATTGACACGGTTATACAAAAATCATAGATCTTAAAAGATTTTGGGAATTGCCCATATATAAAAATGAAAACTTGAAAACGACTGGACCAATTTGGATACTTCCTTCTACGGGTTTGTTCGTAACTGCTACGCAAAGGTCTAGGAAAAAAATAATGCCACACCCCTTTCAACGCCCACAAATTAATAAAAATGCTATATTTAAGACGGTTTTGGTCGTATTAAACTAAAATTTGGTAAATAAGTTTGTATGATAACTGTCATTAACTTAAATAAAAATGAGCGTGGTCACACTTCATCTCCTCCTACTTTTAAGAAAATATCAAAATACTTCGAAACTATTGGTATGATTGAGTTCAAATTTTGTAAGTGGCTTTGCTTTGAGTACGAGATGGTTAAATAAGAAATGCCACACCCCCTTTTACCTCCCACAAATATATAAAAAAATTTGTGTTATCGAATAGCTTTAGAGTTATGGGTCGCACAGCTTAGAAACTCGGTATTCGACCACAATTTAGACGTACCGTTTCAGTGATGAAATTTTATGGGAGTTGCACAAGGAGGAGGGGTACCTCCCATACAACCCAAATTTGCGATATCGAATAGCTTTGAAGTTATAGGCCGCACAGCTTTGGAAGTCAGTTTTTGACCTCAATTTACACATGCAGTTTCAATGATTTCATTTTATGGGCGTTGGAAAGGGGGGCGTGACATCTCCCTTACAACCCAAATTTGCGATATCGAATTGCTTTGAAGTTATAGGTTGACAGCGTAAGAATTCGGTATTCGACCTAAATTTATGTATGAACATTCATTACGTACATTTCACGGGCGTAGGGAAAAGGGGAGTGGCACTTCCCATACAACCCAACTTTGTGCTATCAAATAGCTTTGGAGTTATATTCGACCTCAATTTATACATGCAGTTTCATTAATTATATTGGGCGTACGACAAGGAGGCGTGAAACTTCCTATTTAACCCAAATTAGAGATATCAAATAGCTTTGGGGTTATAGATCGCACAGTTTTTGAATTTAGTATTGGATCTCAATGTACACATGCAGTTTCATTGATTACATTTTATGAGCGTTGATCAAGGGAGAGTGGCACCTCCCATACAACGAACATTTGTGATATTGAATAGCTTTGGAGTTCAAGGTCGCACAGCCTCGGAATTCAGTATTCGACCTCAATTTAGACATGCTGTTTAACTGATAACGTATTATGGGCGTTTGACAAGGGAGAGTGGCAGCAACGCGCCGGGTTTCAGCTAGTATGTAAATGTTTTTGGTGTCAAAATAGCATACATTGTTTACTATGAAACTGTCAAAAATCTTCGAGTGTAAAAAGTATTTCTAGTAAGTAAATTTGCGTTAGTTGAAAATAGATGGAAGTAGCGTCGTCAAAACTAACTATCTAACTGTAACAATCTTCATCCAGCTGTTTAAATTTGTATTCTGATCAAACAAAACAAACAAAAAATTAGTTTTATTTATTTATGATATACAAACACATATTTTTTAGAAATAATTTTTTTAGTTTATGTGTTTTTTAAGAACGATGAAATAATAACATTTATTTCTGATCAAAAAATAACTACCGAAAATATGTTTTTATTTCTTATCAGAAAATATATTGCTAAAAATAATTGTTGAAAAATGATTTATTGAATTGACTACTATTTGCAGTCAATAATATTCTCACAGTGTATTCGATCAAAAATATTGATGGTGAAATGTTTTCTTCTGCCTTATAAAGGGTTAACTAGAAAAAGCAAAGTGAATAAATAAAGCTAATATAGTGAATGCGATGCAAAACTAATTAGGACTAGTTTAAGTTAAAAAGCTATTTACAGCAGTAAATAAATTAAGTTTATTGAATGCAGGAAGTTAAAGCATAATCGTACTTAAGAGGAATTATTGGTCAATTTTGCTTATTTACATTAATGAATTTTAACCAAATAAAAAAATAACAGTTATTTTCGAAATTGCTATTCAAAATGTCAAATTGAAAGAGTAAAATATATAAAAGTCAAATTTTAACTTTTATTTTTGATCGAAAAATAAAAGTAAAAAAAAAGGTAAAAGTCAAATTTTAACTGTTATTTTGGTCAAAAAAATTAAAATCAAATTTTAACTTATATTTTTGATCAAAAAAATAAAAGTCATATTGTAGCTTTTATTTTTGATAAGAAAAATAAAAGTAAAATTTTAACTTATTTTTTTTGATCGAAATGAAATCAGTCAAAAAACAACGATTATTTGTTGACTTCTTTGAAAAAAAATCATAGCCGTTACTTTCCCTGATTTTAACACATTCTGCCAATTTTAGGTAATTATTTGCAGAAAAAAAGTTACTCTGTGCGTGTAAATATTGAATTTTTTAATGCATGGGTAAATTTTGTTAAGGATGGAGTTGGATTTTTGGGATTAAGATTAAGTATTTAAGGATTTACAGGGTTTTTTTTTGCTACTGCTCTGACAACTCAAATACAACTGACTCGGGAGGTACTGATGACGCTGGCGGTACTCTAAGTACCTTTTGGCCGCGAAAGCACAAACTAAGCATCCAGCTGCTGTTGGCGGCAGTGTTGTCGCCGGTGATGTTATTGTTTGCATTGCTGGTACCACCACCACATCGGCTATTGTTGTTGCTGATTTTTTGTTGCCGTGTACTACGCTCACCTGCGGCTGTGATGCGAGTTTGTATGTGTGAGTTGTTGGTGCTGGCGCTGGACATTCTGCCAATTTGTAGCGTCGCATGACTGCCTAGCCGTTCATTGGTGCGTTTCTTATGGGGAGGCGAGTCGTTTCTGTGTTAAAAGTAGAGTTGAAAGTAGGCTAAGTATTAACTTATTTGTTTAGTTCTCTTAAAATTTACCTTCTGACCTCATGCGGCGCATGGGCTTCCGTATCTGGTGCCGTATGATAGGCTCCCGAAAACATTGAGGCACGTCTGGGCACCCAATTCGAGTGGCCACGCAGCGACATATAGACGGTAACACTTTTCAGCAGAGCGGCGCGTACCTGAAACATAAAGTAAGAGCATATTCATAATACCATTTTGAAATTGTTGGAATTTTTCGATGTACATTCTCTCAAAAAAGTACCGAGAATTGGGGAGCAAAACACATCATATTTATTATTTTTCTAAATTTATTGTTTCTTTATAGGAAGTAGGCCGCCTACCAAATAATCACTTAACCCAACGAATAATCCAATTATCTTTACATTATTTGAACGAATTTTCTGTAATTAACTCAAGTTCTCTTCGCGATTTCTCTATTATGTCCTCTATCGACTAAAAACGGGTGCCTCGAAGTGGTATTTTGAGATTTGGAAAGTAAAAAAAAGTCGGACAGAGCCATACCAGGTGAATACAGTGGTTGTTCGATGGTATTTTTTAAGTTTTTGGCCAGATCGTTCATAATGGTCTCACCTTGTGAGATAGTGCGTTATCGATGTGCAAGAACCATGTCTTTTCTTTCCACTAATCTGGCCTTTTTCGATAAATTTGCTTTCTCAAACGCCGTGTAACGCTCAGATGATAGTCTTTATTTACCATATAACCTTCTCGAAAGAATTTTGAGTGCATCACACCGTGATAACCAAAGAAAACAGTCAACATTACCTTGACTTTTGACCGACTTTCTCGTGGTTTTTTGGTTTCGGCTCAGTTGGAAGACGCCATTCCGCAGTTTGTAGACTGGTGTGCATATCAAACTCGAAAGACCATGTCCCATCACTAGTCACAATGTTTTTTATGAATGTGAGGTCGGAGTTGACTCGTTCTAGCATATCTTCAGTGACCTTTTCGCAATTCAGTTTTTGTAGAAAATCCAAGTCTTTTGATACTAGTCGAGCGCAAAGGTCTTTCATGCCCAAACAATAATTTAAAATGGTACGAAATGATTCGTGAGACGCAAAAAGTTCAGGGGCTATCTATTTCAAACTGACGATTTTCAGTCACCATTTGCTTCACTTCACTTTTCTTTCCGATGTTAACTTCAGTTGAAGACGTTCAAGGCCGACCAGAGCGGGGCAAATCTTCCACCACATCGCGACCGCTTTTAAATACGCTGTATCACTCATATGTTAGTACTCTTGATAAAATCGACTCATTGAAAGCCTTCTATAACATTTTCAGCAATTCGGCACACGAAATTCCATTTGAAATGCAAAATTTGAGACAAATTTTTTGTTCAATATTTGTATTCATTGTAAAATCGCTAAACACACTTGAGATGAACTGACAACACCAAGAACTGTTAACAAAGTAAACTATAGATCGCGTCAGTGTTTCGCACAGTTGCTCTAACTTAACGACACAAAGGATTTGGAAAATCCCTTTAAGCGGACTTTTTAAATTATCGATTCCCGGTACTTTTTTGACAGAATGTATTCCACATACCTCGCCATTAAGGAAACAATAAATCATGGCAATAAAGAAGCCTTGAAAGGACGACAGGAAATATGTCAAGTAGGCCCACACGCCAAAAACCCAGGCAGGGCGTCCCAGCGGTGGCATGATGTACAGCAGATTTGTGACGCCCAACAGCGGCAGCAAGACCACAGCTGCACGAACAGCTTTGCGAGCCTGTTCAACATCACTAGCTTGGCTCTGGCGCAGCTTAACAACAAGGACGCGTATGATGTTCAGCAGGAAAACAAAGTTGAGCTGGAAACACAAGTAAAAATAGAGATGCGTCAAAGTGGACTCTCGACAGTTTTGATAATTTAATTATGATAAATTGATGCATTGGGTCATACAAAATGTTAAAATTGCTCAAAAATAGACTTTTTGACAGGTTCTCAAGTCCTTTTTGCATGAATAGCAAATAGTGATTATATTAGCATAAACTAACGTCCTGCAAAATTTTACTTCGATGCGATGAACTTTATTATTGTTTTATGCGAAAAGGACGTACAGCTAGACGTTTTTCATAGGATATGGGCGTGTCAAAAGAGTCTCTTTTTGAGCAATTTTAACAGCTTGTGTGACATTTATTGGATACATTTCGATGCGATTTCAACTTCAATCGCAATAACTACTACTACTTAATCGCCATAATTACTTAAAAAAAAAAAATTTGAAAATGATCCAATCAGAATGAAAACCACGCCTTCTTCCCTACAAAATAACTTTATAAAAAGGGTAAAATCTGTTAAAAATCAACATTATTTTAGTGACTTTACATTTTGCACTTGAGTTTTGAACACAAATACGCGTGCAAGTGAAAAATTTGGCAAAATTAAATAAATCTCTTGAAATTCCACAAAACTACTCTAATGACTTGAAATTTTGCACAAAAGCTTTGATCTCAAATACGCGCTGTGCGTTTGAAATTTGGTAAAATTGAATGAGAACTTTGCCTACTTTCCCACAAAGTAACGTCATCAATAAATACTACGTTTATACGTCAACTACTTGCAAATAAAAATAAATTGGAAATAGTGAATTCACGGTTTATATGGCAGTTTCTTTTCAGAAATAGTTTTACTTTTCAGTGCTGCCTGATTAAAACCATACAATAACATGGTAGCACTAATATAAAAACATATGGTTTTTGAAGTAATTTTTGAAAAAGCGGCAACACGTCTCATTTTATTGCAATTATTTTCGTTAATCACAACTTGTTTTCGCAACTAAGTTAATTGCAAATAAAATTTTAAGTCATCGTTTATGTGGGGAAATTTGTTATTTGTTATTTGTATATTTTTATTTGCAAATAATGCAGACGTATAAACGTGGTACTAGAAAGACCTAAATAAATTTCACAAGGTGACGTCACCAATATAACGTAATCATTAAAAAATTAATGTTATGGCTTGAAATTTTAGACATGAGATTTAATATTAACAGCGTACTCTAAATTCGAAATTTTCAACAACGAATGAAAATCACACATTTTTCTAAAGCAAAGTGATGTAATTATGCTAAATATAGAACATTCATCACTTCGAATGTACAAAAAGCATTGCTGTTTGGGTAGTTAAACTTCGTCCAAGTCTGATATAGTTTTTTAATTGAAAGTATCTATTATACAGTATTAATTATTTACCATTCAGTAGTTAATACTGTAATAATTATGATATCAATATTTTGATCAGCTATCAGTATTTTAACTAAACTTGAGAAAAGCCAAATGCCAAATATTGCATTCTACTGTGATTTTTTGTTGTTATACAGTTTGGTTGCTATGACCTGGCCTTTGAGATAGAAATGAAAGCAAATAGCCTACTCTTTGACTAATTTCTAGATTCTAAAAAATTTTCATTTTCCGAACTTGACCTTCACTGGCCTTACTATAATATAAAGTTTTTTCGATATTATGTTGATTTTATATGATTTAAATACAAATTCTAAATGTTTGATAGTTTAAATCATGCTTGATTTTAAATACAAATTCTAGTTGTTTTTTTGATATTTTATCTTGTAGGGAATTTATTGAATGTATCCTTTATTGTGGTGTGCGAATGGACATTTTTTGGATATTCAGAAAATTGTTAAAAATTTAACTTTTTTAAATGATCCAGCAGGGCTCCTAAATATGGTAAATAATACGTTGACAATGGGTCCAAAACAGCAAAATGGCGTCATTCAAGTAATTGAGCATTACAATAAAAATCATCCGGACAACAGAAAACTTACAATTCTTCGCAATTCAAACAAATGTCGTATACACTTTTATCTTATGGTTATTAACATACCTTCTTATATATACGTTTCATTACAATCAAATATAGCTACGTGTTGATTTTTGGAAAAAGTTACGTATCATAAATCTTCAAATTATACATCATTGCTTTGAAATTCCTTGAAATACAAAATTTAAATAAACAAAAAATTCCTTCTTATGCTCTTGTTACACGGGGTAATAACGTAAGTTCAAGTTATCAAATTTTCGTAATTATTTTCATCAAAATTTCACTTTGCAAAGTTTTTAGAATAAATAAAAATACCAAACAAAATTAAATGTTTCTTAGACTAAAAGATGGCAAGTTTTATTAGGTTTTAAACAAGTATAAATTGATATAAATAGTTTTATTAGTTCCTTAGTAACTAATATGCAAAATATTGAAGAACAAATTTCTTGTTTTTTCGAAATAATGATTTTTTAGCCAAAAGCCCTTTGCTCGACCATTTACCTTTTGTTAATATTAAAGTGTTATATATTAAAATTAATGTTTTAAAGAGTAGAATCTGAAGTGAATGTGTCCCGGGAACTTTTCGAAAAACGTTGAAAAAGTGGGATGGTCTTATATACATAGGAATCAGTGTTTGGCGAAGAAAAAAAAAAAGTTAAAATTCTTAACCGATTTCGATGTCCTTAAGTTCAATGGAAAGGTATTTTTACGTGCAATAGATTTTTGTGAAAAATTAATGTCTTTGATGAAACACTATTTTATGAAAATTGATAGAAACACAATTTTTTTTTCATTAAAGAAAAATACAAGAACTTGCTTCGCTGCACTCTTCATTTTGTATTTTATCGTATTTCTTTTTACATAGTCTTATTCCACGCAAATAATATAAATAAAATGGCTGTAGAAATTCAATAAATGTCGACAACACAAAATTTTAACACTTAAACTTAAAAATAAATTATAAAAAATTGTGACGACATTGAGAGGTCGGACCGGGTGCGATGGAATCGAACATGTAAGAATTTCTTTAGAGTTTTGTTGTGCTTTTTTTTCGTCGATTTCGTCACACTGTGTTATAATTCAAGAAAAAGAATTCAAGTCGGGTTTTTTTTGAGCGCAAGTGTAGGTATCACAAAATGATATGTTAAATGGTTATCGTCGTTGCGCGTGCAATACCTCGTATCCACCGTACGTTTTCATATACGTATACGCGGTATTGCACGCCCAACGACGTTATGTTAAATGCAAGGACAGAGATGACTGACTTATATGTACTTAGCAGTGAATCAATCATCTCTGTTAAAATGTTTCCGTGACTACATGGTAAAGAATTCCGTCTTGTGATCGAGATGGTGCAAGTTTACAACTTTCGTACGGACTAAAATTTTTTTAAAAATTTACGATTATCTATCTGTTGGCAAAAAAACTGAGAGTTTTTCGATTTTGGTTTCAGCAAATCAACAAAACGAGGTTAGTTTTGCTTCATTTCTTAAATGAAATAAATAAAATTTACAAATATGAGTTTTTAATTTTTTGATGCATGCCAAAACTTACCATCATGACTAAAAGACGTGGACCCTCGAGAATCCAATAGTAAATGGTTAGGTTATAGTTCCACCAGCAGGGTTCATTCTCTGAATATTCCATTTTATTGGCAGTGACTACCGCCCACACTGCAGTCATCAGCACCGGCACTCCCCAGCCGATGATCGAGTAGATGGTGTGTGGAAAACGTCCCTGAAACACCTTCACCGTCACCACATTGTGCAAATACAAACCCTCAATGAACATCCACATAAACATGGCGGTGCGTGCGTATTCGAGCAATACATACGAGGCTTCACACAAATACGGCTGTAAAAAAGAGAACAATTAAAAAAATCTTCGTTTTTAATTTCATAACAAGCTGACAATCAAAGTGATGGCATCAATAGCTCAACAACAACTTCATACTGACAATAAATAAAGTAAGCATAAATAATCGTTTATTAAATAAGTTTCATCGTTGAATAAATAGTTAAGCAACCCTCTGGGGATGGTTTTTTTTTTTGCTGTGGCTAGTGTACTCAAGGTCTTCTTCTGTATGGCACTCAAGTATGCAGCGCAGTTCCGTTTCCGTTCATTCGTTTTACTTCATTGTTTCCGTATGGTTTACCGTTAAACATCGATTTTTGTCAGCGATTGCTTAAATCTTCTTCTGTCTTTTTGTATTTTGTCAAGTTATCACTATTGGCCAGAGGTCATTGAAAAAACAAGCTGCAGGAAGTGGATACTTCCGCTTCCGAAAGGGTTGAAAGTTGACTTTAACAGTGCCAACGCTATGAAATGCAAGGATATATGTTGTTTATGCCAATATTGGAATGCAGTACTAAGAAGCACTTCACGAAAACAAAAGTCGTTTAAAAATAAACTATTTAATATGACCATTTCGATTTTAAAAAATTATTAAAAAAGTTATAGTAAAAATTGATGCGTTTGTTTTAAAAACACAAAATGGGAGCACGAAAAGATTGAGATGCATAGCGACAGGAATGAGGCCCGAAAGATAAGACGACTGGTCGATGGTACTCCCAGGGCCTCTTGCCACAACATTAAAACGGTAATCTTGTGACTGGCTAGTGTCCAGAGTACACTAACGAATTTTTTAAATTATCAATTTCCGGTACTTTTTTAGAGAAAGAAAAGCCAGCAAAACTGTTGCAAACCTATGATATTCAAACACTAAAGAGGTTTAGATGTTATTGAATTTGAAGAAAATAGTTAATTTCTAATTATATCTTAAATCAAAACCAATGAAAATAATACATTAACAGCTACATTATTATTTTTCATAAACATTATGGCACATAAACATATTCTTGCGGATTCTACGGATATGCACTTTGAATCTCCGGACCCTTAATTAAGAAGTTATCCAACTGACTGATGTCTTGGAAAGATACAAAGTTGATATCACTGCTATCGAAGAAATGCGAAAAGGGACAGGGTTGCATTAGGCAACCACCCTGTGATATCTACTACAACGGCCATGGGGAGAAGCACGAGTTTGGATGCGGATTTGTAGTTGTCAAAAGACTACGGCCCCACGTCCTGCGTTTCACACCTGTGAACGAACAACTTGCCATAATCCGCATCAAGATAAAAATGTTTATTATAAGCTTAATACGTGCGCACGCTCTAACAGAAGATAAGGAGGATGAGACCAAGGAAACTTTCTAAGAGCGCCTAGAAAATGCTTACGAGCGCTGCCCCCATCACGACGTAAAAATCGTGCTTGATGACTTCAACGCTAAGGTGGACAATGAAAATATATTTGGTCCAACAGTCGGAAAGTTTAGCCTCCACGACAACACCTCCGATAACGGAATGAGGCGGATTGACTTCGCCGCAATAACACTAGATTCAAGCATTTCAATATTCACAAAGCCACCTGGATGTCCCCTAATCAAAAAACCAAAAATCAAATTGCTAACGTTTTGACCGACGGAAGGCACTTTTCCAGTGTATTGTATGTACGCACGATCCGTGGTGTAAACATCGACTCGAATCACTATCTTGTCGCAGCCAAGATCCGTACACGTCTGTAGGCAGCCAAGAATGCACGCAACCCTACACAGACAAGTTGCAATCGAAACAGAGCCGAAGCTTTCGCCACTCGACTCTCACTCCTGCTTCAAATCACTCCTCCAATCGATGATATATGCGCACAGTGGACTCACATTCTCAACTCCATGCGTGCGGCTGCTAAAGAGGTGATTGGCTACCACCGCCCTCGCCGAAACCAGTGGTACGACCAGGAGTGTCACGACGCCACTGCAGAGAAAGACGCCGCCTACAAAGCCACCCTGCAGTCGATTGTAACCAGCGCTGCTAAGGAGAGATTCAAAGAAGAGAGGAGGGAAGAGAGACGTATTTTCAGGAGGAAAAAAAGGGAGGCAGAAAAGCGCTAGCAGGATAAGATTGAGATGTATGGTGACAGGAAAGAGGCCCGAAAATTTTTCGAAAAAATAAGACGCCTTGCCGATGGTTTTAAGACCGGGGCCTCTTCCTGCAAGGATGAAAACGGGAATCTAGTGACAGATGTCCAGAGTACTGTGACATTATGGAGGGAACTCTTCTCTAAGCTTCTAAATGGCGACGCTGACAACAATCCCGCCAATAGAGATGATATTCCGGAAACCCCAATTGCGTATGACAGCGTCGAGGTTTCGTTGCCCGACTATGATGAAATTCTGACAGCTAGAGCTCGGCTTAAAAATAACAAAGCCGCGGGAGCTGATGGCTTACCTGCTGCGCTGTTTAAGAACGGAGGCGAAGCTCTATTTAAATGCATTTACGAGCTTCTATGCAGAATATGGTAGGAAGAATGCATTACGAACGATTGAAATCTGGCAATGCCTCTATTTGTGCCAATTACCGTGGGATAAACCTTATTAATATCGCATATAAGGTCCTGTCGAGCGTTTTATGTGAAAGATTGAAGCCCATTGTAAACGAACTGATTGGACCTTATCAGTGTGGCTTCAGACCTGAAAAGTCCACCATCGACCAGATTTTCACGCTATGACAAATCTTGAAGAAGACTCATGAAAAACAAATCGACACCCACCATCTTTTTGTCGACTACAAAGCCGCCTTCGACAGCCCAATAAGGAAGCACCTGTACTCCACCATGGCTGAGTTTGGTATTCCTGCAAAACTAATACGACTTTGCAGGCTGACACTGAGCAACACCAGCAGCGCAGTTAAAATCGGGAAGGACCTCTCCCCACCATTTGTTACCAAAAGAGGTTTCAGACAAGGTGATTCCTTATCGTGCGTCTTTTTCAACATTCTCTTGAAGCATTCTCCAGACTAGAAAGAGAGTCAAGTCGAATGGGTCTGGTAGTAAATGCAGATAAGACGAAATGCTTGGTGTCAACAAACAAACAGTCCCAGCGTCTTGGAACCCACGTTACAGTTGACAATGCCTCCTTCGAGGTTCTGAAGGACTTCGTCTATCTGGGATCCAGCATAAACTCAACCAACGACATCAGCATTGAGATCAAACGAAGAATAACTCTTGCCAACAGGTGTTACTCCGGGATCAGTCGGCAATTGAGAAGCAGAGCCTTCTCTCGACGAACGAAAGTCACGCTCTATAAATCGGTCATCATGCTCATCCTACTTTATGCACCACAAGCCTGGACGCTGAGCAGTTCAGATGAAAAGACTTTAGGAGCATTCGAGAGAAAGATTCTTCGTAAAATTATTTATTTACTTGATTGCTAAACCTTAACAGGTTTTATAGCAAATTTAAAATTATAATATAAGATATTTAATACAATTCAAAAATATAAGGTATGATTTTGATTGAAATCATGTATTATTAACAAACTAAAAAGTTTTAATAAATTGCTTAAAGTATATAATTTTATTAAAGTATAAAAAATAACAAAGAAAAAAGTTAAATCAAATCGAATGATATCAGACAGCAAAGCAGGGTTGCGTTTTCAAGACAAACAAGGTCAAGTTAGCAACAATTTTTGTATACGGCGGAGTCGTGTGACAAACAAGGTCTCATACCCAATAAAACACCACTAGGTATATATATAATATATATCGTTCTGTCTTCCTGAAGCCGGTGGGATCCTGGCTTGACAGGGTGGTTACTCAACAAACTAGGTCAACTTCACCAAACCAATTTTCATAAAATAAAGAAAACCAGTTGCGAACGCAGGCACTAAGACAAACTAGGTCTTATTGGCCACTCATATTAATATATTACAAATCGATCTAACGTAGTGTTTCAAGAGGTAAAAAGACACCAAGACACCACGGTACCGTCGACAAATGTAGTCACAATCATCATGAAGATAAGAGGCAATTGAAGATCCCAGGTTTAGGTCCATTCAGATTATTTAGATGTTTATACACCAAAATTTTCCATTTTACGCTTAGGTTCATTTATCCATTTAGATTGTTATTTTAATGATAATGTGTTTACTAATCACCAGATGTATCAGATATATGTTTGAAATAACTTTACATAATCAACGTCGGTACTGCAGGTAATCTATAATTTTATGTTTGATTGAGTCCATGGATTCACTTAGGGCCATTTTGTTCACAGAGAGATAAATTTATCCCCGAGTTAATTCCATGATTTTTCCAGTTTTTCATTTGTTCACAGCGAGTTAAGCATTTAACTCTTCAAACTGGAGATAAAAATGGTGGCGAGATAGCTTAACCCCAGAAATATTTAACTCGTGAAAATTGGTGAGATAAGATTTTTAATTCGCTCTCATCACTCTCATTTTAATATTTTTTATTTACTTGGTGTCAAAATATTGAAAATACAGACTTTTAAGCATATGGAAACAGTATTGGGGGTTACTGATTTCGAATCTGATGTCAGAATTTTAAAATTTGGATAAGGTTGCCACCTTAATTTTTATTTTTACGAATTCGGGGCTGGCGCGAACTAAAGGGTAAAAATGGGTCGCTGAATCCGAATCCGTTGTCAGAATTTCAAAATTCGAAATTTTTTCTACACATAGGGTTGCCACCTAAAAATGTTTTATTTTTAGAATTTTAAACATGAGGGAACAATATTGGGAGGTTACTGATTTCGAATCTGAACTCAAAATTTTTAAATTCATGATGGTGGATAGGGTTGCCAGCTTAATATTTTAAATTTTTACGAATTCGGGGCTGCCAAAAAAAAATGGTATACCAAAAATGGGTCGCTGAATTCGAATCCGTGGCCAGAATTTCAAAATGATAAAGTTTTGAAATAATAGGGTTGCCACCTAATAATATGTATTTTTTAGAGTTTTAAACATCATTTAACAGTATTAGGGAGTCACTGATTTCGAATCTGAAGTCAGAATTTTAAAATTCAAGATGGTGGATAGGGTTGCCACCTTAATTTTTTGTATTTTTATGAATTCGGGGCTGGCAAAAAAAAAATGGTACACCAAAAATGGGTCGCTGAATACAAATTCATGGTCAGAATTTCAAAATGATAAAGTTTTGAAAATATAGGATTGCCACCTAATAATATGTATTTTTTAGAATTTTAAACATCATTTAACAGTATTAGGGAGTCACTGATTTCGAATCTGAAGTCAGAATTTTAAAATTTAAGATGGTGGATAGGGTTGCCACCTTAATTTTTTGTATTTTTATGAATTCGGGGCTGGCAAAAAATAAATGGTACATCAAAAATGGGTCGCTGAATCCGAATCCGCGGTCAGAATATTAAAATTATAAAATTTTGAAATAATAGGGTTGCTTTTACTTTTGAAAATACATATTATTAGGTGGCAGCCCTGTTATTATAAAATTTTATCATTTTGAAATTCTGACCACGGATTTGGACTCAGCGACCCATTTTTGCGTACCATTTTTTTGCCAGCCCCGAATTCATAGAAATACAAAAAATTAAGGTGGCAACCCTATCCACCATCTTGAATTTTAAAATTCTGACTTCAGATTCAAAATCAGTGACTCGCTAACACTGTTAAATGATGTTTAAAATTCTTAAAAATACATATTATTAGGTGGCAACCCTATTATTTCAAAACTTTATAATTTTGAAATTCTGACCGTGGATTCGTATTCAGCGACCCATTTTTGATGTACCATTTTTTTTGCCAGCCCCGAATTCATAAAAATACAAAAAATTAAGGTGGCAACCCTATCCACCATTTTGCACTTTATAGTTCTGACTTCAGATTCGAAATCAGTGGCTCCCTAATACTGTTAAATGATGTTTAAAATTCTAAAAAATACATATTATTAGGTGGCAACCCTATTATTTCAAAACTTTATCATATTGAAATTCTGGCCACGGATTCGGATTCAGCGACCCATTTTTTGTGTACCATTTTTTTTTGCCAGCCCCGAATTCATAAAAATACAAAAAATTAAGGTGGCAACCCTATCCACCATCTTGAATTTTAAATTTCTGACTTCAGATTCGAACTCAGCGGCCCCCAATACTCTTTCCTCATGTTGAAAATTCTTAAAATAAAACATTTTTAGGTGGCACCCCTACGTGTAGAAAAATTTTCGAGTTTTGAAATTCTGACAACGGATTCGGAATCAGCGACCCAATTTTACCTAGTGTTTCTCCCAGAGAAATTTATTTCGCATAAATAAACAAGAAATTAGGTTGCAACTTTATCCGCCATCTTGAATTTTAAAATTCTGACACCAGATTCAGAAGAAGTAACCCCCAGTACTGTTTCTTCATGTTTAAAATTCTTAAAAAAATGTTTAGTTGGCAGCCCTGTGTAGAAAAATGTTAGAATTTTGAAATTCTGACATCAGATGCAAAATCAGCGATCCATTTTTACCTAGTGTTCACTCTAACCCTCAAATTCGCAAAAATAAACCAAAAATCCCCACACATTTTTTAATTAATGAGCAACACTCTAACATTCCAATGGAAATCGAGATAAACTGAGAGCGAATTTATGCTCTAAGCATAAAGCTGGGATAAAATGTGAACAAACCCACTTTTTTATCTCCCGATTTATACGCTTGGTATAAAATTAACCTAGAGATAGTTATCCCCGAATTAATTCATATTTATACCCTTTGTGAACAAAATGGCCCTTAAGGATATAACACCAGATACAAAATTAAAATCACCGCAAGCGCTTCTAAGAGGTTAATTTTGCAAATAATTAGTTCTACAAAAGTTCATGTGGAGTAACTCAAAAGATCTTCTAGGACGAAGAGGAATATTAAAATTTATTTTACTCAATAAATATGGACTGTTTACATAACCATGTAAAAGTTTTATAATCCAACAAGCATTTATCATAATTCTCCGATTTTTCAAAGAAGGAAGATTTAAGAGTTGTAACCGATATTCATAAGGTGGTAAGTGAAAATCAGTATTACAATAAAGATAGCTTAAGCAAAACAAAATAAATTGTTTCTGCACTGATTCAATATCGTCTATGTAACAACCGTATCATGGGCACCAAACAACTGAAGCGTATTCTAAGATAGGCCGCAGTAGGGAAGTGAATAAGGTTTTCGTTATGAATGGATCTTTAAACTCTTTTGCCCAACGTTTAATAAATCCCAAAGTACTATTTGCTTTATTTATTATTTTATTTACATGAATATTAAAGCGTAGTTTAGGATCCATTGTAACTCCAAGATCATTGAAAATATCTAAGGACTCCAATGGATAACCACAAATTTTGAAGGTACATTTAATTGGTGGTTTGCGCGAGAAAGACATATGCTTGCATTTCTTCATGTTGAGGTTCATACGGTTCGTTTTGCACCAGTTATGAAGATGATCAATGTCGGCTTGCAAAAATACAGCGTCATTATCGTTTTTAAAAGAAAGGAAGAGTTTGACGTCGTCAGCAAACATTAAGATGCTAGAATGCATTATGACAGATGGCAAATCGTTTATAAAATGTAGAAACAGAAGGGGCCCAAGATGACTTCCTTGAGGTACTCCTGAAGTAACAGGAAACTCATGTGATTTATTGAGCTTAAAAATAACAGATTGTGTTCTATTGCTTAAGTAAGATTCAATCCACTTAACCAACGGTATAGGAAAACCAACAAGATGTAATTTTAAGATCAATAGTTTGTGATTTACAACGTCAAAAGCTTTGCTAAAATCCGTGTAAATAACATCAGTCTGCATGCCTTTTCCAAAGTTTTCTATAGTTTTTGATGTAAATTCGAGAAGGTTAGTAACAGTAGATTTTCCAGAAAGGAATCCATGTTGGAAAGGAGACATTAAAGATTTAACGCTATGCGATAGTCGTGATGTAACAATTGCCTCGAAAAGTTTAGGCAAAGCGCTTAATTTTGCGATGCCACGGTAGTTATCAATTAAAGACCTATTTCCGGATTTATGCAGCGGAATGATAAATGAATGCTTCCAGGCTACAGGAAAATAGCAGGATTTTAATGATGAAGTAAATAGTAAAGAGATTGGAGTTACTAATTCTCCACAGCAGTATTTCAATATACATGAAGGTATGTTATCAGGACCACTTTTATATGATGTTTTAATATTTTTTAAAAATGATAAGACTGTGTTTGTGTCAATTATTGGGAAATAAATATACCCAGATTGAATATTAAAAGGATAACTTAAATAATCATAGGACGATGATGAATAAGTCGCCTTGAAAAAGTCAGCAAAAAGATTGCAAATACTATTATCATTATCAGACTCAACAGAATTATACTTCATAAAAGAAGGATATGAATCAATCTTACGTTTTGTGTTAAAAAAGTTCCAGAAGGATTTAGCATCAGATTTGATGTTTAATTTTACTTTTGTTAAGTAGATATTATAGGACTGTTTGCATAACTGTTGGTAACTGTATTTAATCGAGGTATATGCTAAATTTGTTGCACAGAATTTCAGTATTTAGAGTGTTAGGTTTTAGCCAAGTCTCACTAAAAGCAATTATATTAAAGTGAAGGATGTGACTCAAATTTAATATATTATTTAGTTTTGTGTTAATGCCACGAACGTTTTGGTAAAGGATAAGGAACTGAAAGCAACAATCTAGTTTTTTGATTTTTGTTAAAAACCGGAAAAGTAGCCAATGAAGTTGCAGGCCGAGGTCTAGAAATAAATTCATGCACCATCGTATTGTCAGGCCAAAACTTTTGATCCAATACCTTGTGAAAAAGATCACCAGGCAAAGATATTTTATTTTTTAATCTAGAGACTTATCTGCGTCAATGGCGAGTACCAAACACGGTGGAATGATGAACTGTATAAGCTGTACGCTGACATCGACATAGTCAAGCGCATTAAAATCGAGCGGTTTCGCTGGCTAGGTCATGTTCAGCGCATGAAAGACGATGCTCCAGTGAAGAAAATATTCGATTCGGTACCCAGCGGCGGTCAACGCAGAAGAGGACGACCTCATCTTCGTTAGAAAGACCAAGTAGAGGGCAACCTGATGAAGCTTGGAATTTCCAACTGGCGCCAGCAAGCGAAAGATAGAAATGGCTGGCGCAAATCCTTAGATCAGGCCAAGACCGACATACGGCTGAAGCGCCAACTAAGTAAGTAATCATATTCTTCATGATTCTCATCTCTATTATCGTCATAATTTCCAGTTGCAAAGCATAAAGCTAAAGTCTTTTTTTTTGGAACACTTTTCCCGTATGATTCTGTAGACAAATATGTTTTTTAGAAATGTTTTTTTTTCAGAAATTACAAATTTTTTTTTTTTAACTTTTTCTACAAAAACCACTTACATCACCTATCTTCCGTTGTTTAACCAATATACGAATATTATGGGAAACAGTAAAAAAAGCGAAACAGTAACAAATATACCCCGCTTTACTGATTGATATTGCTGCTGCCACAACTTCAAAAATCAAGTTCTGCAGAACGGCAGCAAAAGAATTTTTTGTCGCATGGCAACATTTTTTTTGTTTGTTTTAAGACGCTGCACAGCGATCAAAATTCTGTAACTTTTGAAAGGATGAAGACATCAAAATTTGCGTGGTAGCCTTTTTATTGTATTACAAGTGCATTAGTGCATAAAGTTTTAATAGTACTAACTATAGTTTTCTAAGTTTTCTTAACCCTTTAAGGTAGAATTGAACTCGAAAAAAGCAGTCTCTCGCGTAAATATGCAGGCTCACCAGAAAGTATTACTTTATGCAGCAGCACTAGAGTTCGGAATTTTAGTATATTATCGAGGGTCATATTTAGTGTCTGACCGAATATTCGGTTTCGGCCTCAATATGGCCGAATAGCCGAAACTAGCCGAAACTTTTGGTAAAAATTCTTGCATCAGTCATTTAATTAAAATATTTAAGTTTGGTTTAGTAAAAATATTTACCAGGCATTGTGCAAAACAAAAATTATGAATTCGTTTATAATTTGATTTATCGTGTTAACAGAAAACATTTTGGTTAATTTTATGTGTTCGATACTATCACTTTCGATTTTATCATCTTAAGTGCAATTAATATTAAAGTTTTATAGGTACTCAAGCCAAAAATTGATAATTAGACTTCCGAACGAGTTTTTTGTGTGTGAAATAAAGGAAAAGAAAACGAAATATTTCTATTTTTATAATACTAAACCTTTAAAAAAAAACACAAATACTTTGTTTTGTAGTTCTATAAAAATGAACCTATGTTAAGAGTGTGCACTGAATACATTAAGTATGCAATATTTTTTTAATAAAATAAAAAATTAAAAATTATCTCATTTATTATTAAAGTAAACTTTAATTAATGATTATAAGCTTCAATATTCAAATAATATTTTTTTATATTATTGGGGGTTGGAATTAGTTTTAAAGGTTTTCTAAGAGATGGCGTAACTATCAATAGATCGCATCGGGCACACCTGTGACTATATTCATTTCAAACCACATTGTCTAAGCTTCATTTTTCAGTATGTGTCATTCCACTGAAGTGTAAACAACATATATTTTTTTCTCTGTGAACATGTCGACTTTCGTTCCAACAAAACGCAATTTGCGGGAAGGTTTACTTTTGTGCTTCCATTTGAAGAAAAAAGCGGTTGAAGCAAAACGCACGCTTACTGAGGCTTACGGGGACTATGCTCCATTGATTTCTACTTGTGAGTACTGGTTCCGTCGGTTTAAAAGTGGTGATTTTGATACGGAAGACAAAGAGCGTCCGGGCCACCCGAAAAAGTTTGAAGATGAGGAATTGGAGGCTTTGCTCGATGAAGACCCGTGTCAAACCCTTCAAGAATTGTCAGAATCATTGGGAGTCGACTTATCAACGGTCGGCAAACGCTTGAAGGCCATGGGAATGATTCAAAAGCAAGGAAATTGGGTGCCGTACCAGTTGAAGCCGAGAGACGTTGAACGGCGATTTTGCATGTGCGAACAACTGCTTCAACGGCATAAAAGGAAGAGTTTTTTGCATCGTATTGTCACTGGCGATGAAAAGTGGATCCATTACGATAATCCTAAGCGAAAAAAATCGTGGGGACCACCCGGCCATGCATCAACGTCGAGGGCCAAGCCGAATCTTCATGGCGCCAAGCTTATGCTGTGTATTTGGTGGGATCAGAAGGGTGTCGTGTACTATGAGCTGCTAAAACCTAACGAAACCATCACTGGGGAACGCTACCAACAACAATTGATGCAATTGAGCCGAGCATTAAAGGTTAAACGGCCGGAATATGCCAAAAGACACGACAAAGTGGTTTTTCAACATGACAACGCACGGCCACATGTTGCAAGAACCGTCAAGGAAACGTTGGAGGCGCTGAATTGGGATGTGCTACCCCACCCGCCTTATAGCCCAGACATAGCCCCTTCCGACTACCACCTATTCAGATCGATGACGCATGGCTTGGCTGAGCAGCGCTTCACTTCTTACGAGGATACCAAAAAATGGGTCTATTCGTGGATTGCCTCAAAAGACGAATCGTTCTTCCGGCGCGGAATCTATATGCTGCCAGAAAGATGGGAAAATGTTGTAGCTAACGATGGACAATACTTTGAATAATATACATTGTACCGTTGTTTCTAAATAAATGCTCAAAAACCGAAAAAAAACCTTTAAAATTAATTCCAACCCCCAATAAATTTTTTCTTATGTGTATGAAAGAACTTTTGTTTACTTTTAATAAAAAAAATATAATATTTTTAAAAACTTAAATTTTCATTTTAATAACCAGTTTCGGTTTCGGTTACGGTTTCGGCCGAATATTATAAAATGGCCGAATTTTCGGTTTCGGTCGGACACTGGATATATTATTCTTTTAGATCGGGCATGAAATGCTTATGTTAAAGAAAATGTTAAAGAATACCATTTCGACTGTTTTTCTGGTGGTTTTTGGAATCCTCTAGAGGTCAGTTTTGAAATAGGGGTCATCCTCGTATGTTCTACGCAGATCTCTGCTATGTTGTCTTAATTTCACGGTGATCCATAGTATGAAATCGATATAATCGAAAAAAAGGTCTAGGAGAAGAAATGGTGGCTCTGAGCAAAGATTGCATAAGACAAGCCTCTTCAACATCCCAAAAACAGACTAAAATTTCTTAAGAACATTTATACATGACCGCAAAACTTTTGGTCACAAAATTGTCTTGACTTGGTTTCATCAACCATTTTTATCCAAGTATAAAATACTGCTAACCAATAGGGCTTATAGAATTAAACATTTTTTCGAATTTTTCATTCTAAGAGGTCTCAAAATTTGCATTGGGTTGTCAAGACCTCTCAAAAAGAGTTTTAGAAAAAAAGGATTTCTTCCTCTCCCGCAAGGACAAAGTTGTTTTTGGAAAAAAACAGGAAGAAATAACGATCTCAAAATGCTTTGATTTTTTTAAAGAAAAACTACATATGCCTTGCATATGAAAATGCAAATATAGACTTTAACTAACAATATCTTGCTTAACACGATGCCACTTTTGATTTTTACCCACAGTGTCCTGTGTAAAGGATATTCGAATCTTAAGGTATACTCAAGATAGCACAGAACTTTTTATTGTTATCTGATTGTCTAAATATTGGTGGTATTGATTATAGTGTTAACGCATATCCATTTTCTTGTCGTTGAGAAATGTATACTTGAATGCAATTTTTTAACTTTTTCAAAAAACTCAATATAAGGTTCTTGAGCATCAGAAGGGATATCGAAGATAATTTTCTCAATTTGGAATCTTCAAATTTTCTGAACGAAATACTGTCTAAAAGTATAATTTTAAAACACCAGCTTAAGACCACGATCATTTTTCGTGTTTCGATTTTTAAAAAAGTTTTATTCCCTAGCATGATATTTAAATTTCATATATTCTCTCATTTCATTTTAAAATAAATAGGCAGTGCAATTAAATTGTCGTGAAAAAATGTTGCTTAGAAACATGTTGCGATCATTGCACAGTGTGGTAGATCGCAAATCTAGCTGGACAAAATTAATAAATCGCGTTGGGTTCACTTTTCACTTATAAATTATATAAAAAATGAGTTCAAATATATAAATGATTATTAAAAATCAATTTTTTTTTAAAAAAGAAGATTTTTTTTAATAAAATCACTGCCAAAAAAAAATAAGATTTAAGATAAAAAAATTTGTTTCTTAAATAAATCCTCTGAGATTATTTGTAGTTATATATACTAGTATTTAGGTTGAATAGAACTTAGATTTATGATTTATATTATTATTAAATGAGTTTTAACGTAAGGAGTCGGAGATAATAATTTTTAATATTAAAATAATTTCAATATTTTTAATAAATATTTGATAATAATTGTTTTCGTTTCTTATTTTTGCTTTATTACATTAATAATACAGATAATAACACATAAATACACATAGAGATTTTAATTTATTCACTTTTATATTTATCGTTAAGATTCTTCTTACTCAAAAGCATTAACAGATAATAATGAAAGAACTTCTTTTGTTATCAAACCTCGAACTCGAAGAGGAGTGTGACGCAAACTTGCGATAAATGGATCTGAAGAAATTAAGAGACGATTGAAAAGATCTGTATTTGTGTCTATTCTCGATGTTTTTCTCGTAAACAACTCTCTAAATTTCCTTGTGTCCTTATTTCTTGCTTCTTGAGCTTCTTTTGACAGCTGTCCTATAGGAAGAATGCAAGACCTTATTATGTCTCTTCCATGAAAAAGGATTTTATGGACGCTAACTGGCATAATGTACCATGGGTAGTCGTTTAAGTATAAATTTCTTGTGACAACAATAAAACTTTCAAAAGCATCTTCATCAATAGGGTAACCACTACCTAAAGTTTCCAAAATAATATGAAACCGTTCAATTAATTCTTTATTGACACCAGTGATTTCTGCACTCTTTTCTGCTGCTCTAAAGAACCGTCTAGCAGTATTACCGTCATTCGTATTACCTCCGTGTTGTGTTGGCATGTTTACAAGCAACCCCATCTCATTTAGAAATCTCTGTTGAATATTTTTTTTAACTTCAGCCACTTTTGCTTTATTTTCCGGTCCTCGAGCTTGCCAGGTCATTATAGGAAGCTTATATGCTATGTGTAATACACACTCCATAAAACGGATCCATGAATGTAGCGGAGACATTCCAAAGGTTAAAGATCGTTCATCGACAATTTTGTTTAAAATCACAGAAGGTTTATTTAGTTCACTTGGTTTCGCTCCACATATGAAACACGTTTGAAAAGAAGAAGTTACAGATGATAGTGCAGTACAAATTTTTCCTTCTATCATAGTAAGCATAAATGTAGACTCAACAAGAAAACTTTGTTCGCCATTTCTGATAAGAGTTGGAGACAAATCTGTAATTTGTTGCTCTACTAAATTAACTTCTTGAGAAATTAACTCAGTGGACTCTTTGGCAAAAACAAACTTGATTGGACGGCAGTATCTTGTAGATGAAGGAGCAGGATTTTGCCATACAATAATTTTTCTTTGTGTAGAACTAAAACTCATTTGAATAGGAACCATTGAAATACTAAATAAACTTTCATCTGTATGGCCCTCCTCCGAAGAAAACTTCTGTTTATACTGCTTTTGCTGAGCCCCATCGCATCCCCATTTTATCAAAATATTAAGACGATTTTCATCAGTTTTCAGTTCATCAATACCGAGTAAAACCTCTTTTTGAGCCAAACAAAGCCTTTCATAAGTATGATTCACTAATGACTGAAGTGAACTTTTTGCATGCATCTCAGTGATTTCTGTTTCAGCTGGATAACATTTTTTCTTAGCTTGTTGAACATTGGTGTAGCAGGGTAAAATATTTTTGCATTTTGCGTTCAGTTTCAGCCGAATAACATCGTATTGATGTTTCGACAAATTAGCATCAAGCATTATAGATAAGGCTTCATCGGGAGAAAGGCTCACTAAAGGAACAGGCTCAGAGCTAAATCTCTTACAAATTTTTTTCACTTCCGTACCTTTACTGCATGAAGCTTCCGACAGATCTTTCACAAGTGTGGCTGAATCTCGCTTTCCCATTTTGCGAAACACTATCTCACTAGCTTTAATAATTTCTCGATGGTCAGTTGAATCTAAAAGACTTTGTATCTTTCTTTTTTTCGATTTTTCACTGCAGTCATCAAAATTTTTCGGTTTTCTTCCAGCTTTTTCACATCCTTTCGGTTGTACACTTTCAGGCAATACATACGGTTCATCAAGCCAAACTGAATTTGATTTTAAAAAACGGCCATGATGTCTTCCACTTTTTACCCATTTTTCGGCTAGCTTAAAACAAATAATATTTATATTTGCCTTAAGATTTGTCTTCACTTTTACTGGTATATCTTGAAGACCATATCTATCCATTATTTATGTCAATAAGGCATCTTTGCGCTGTATTTTGGGAGTTTTTATCCATTCTTCAAAAATTTCCTTTCGCGTAAGAGTGGAGGTCATACTGGAAAAGTTAAAAAAAATGTATGGCGGTCGCAAAAAATCGCAATAGGTTTTTAATTAACCTTAAAGTGAACTCTTGAAAGATTAACCCAAATATAGTTTTACACCGGAACTATGCGTAATAAACAGCTTTAACTCTACTTGAAAAAAGGAAATATTTTATTTTTTTCACTTTCTCAACTTCTCACAAAAAAAAATTGTTTTAATACTTACAATGGCAACAATTAAATGAAAATAATAATTTATTTCCTTGAAATATCGCTTAATAATAATAAAAAAAAAATTATGGCAATAAAGTCACCGTAGCCTTTTCAATCACAAACCAAAGTCACACAACAAATACGCTTCTCTTTGAAATCTGAATGCACGTGTTGACAACAACTGACTTTAAAGTTTAGTTTTTCTAATCAGAGCTAAAAACAAACAAAACAAAACATGAATTACAGTTACCTATTGTATTGACAAGCTCATTAAACGATTAGAAGGAATGTTGCCAGACTTTTTTTTTATTTTGTCCAGCTAGATTTGTGATTTACCACAGTGTGCATTGGAGTAAAAAAAGATTTGATTGGAATTTCACATGAACTTAACAAAGTGCTTACGGCATAGTACTATGTTTGCTTGCGTGAAATTTCGCTGACAACATTCATTTGTTTGTTGCGTGAAATTTCTGACACATATTTTATTGCGAGGAGCTCCGTTGGCAACGTTTCTCCAAGAGACTTAAGAGAGTGAATTTGGAAATTTTATATGATCTCTTTTTCACTTCAAAATAAATAGGCAGTTCAATTAAATTGTCGTGATGTTGCTCAATGTTGCTCAAAAATATGTTGCGATAATTTCACGCAGCGAAACGGAGTACTGCTCTGACGAACGTGTTGTGAAAATTTCCAAGCTGGTTTCGCCGCTGTCATTTTTTGGATGGATATTTCAGTGAAATTTCACATGAAACTGAACAGAGTGCTATGATTAACACTCAAAAAATTATACACAGGACAAAGAATCTTTACAGCTAAAAACTGTTATAGAAACGCATTTGCCACAACAATGAAATTGGCAATAACATTTTTAAGCATAAACAGAGTGTCTGTTTCGGTTCATGTGAAATTCCGCTCAAAGTTCCATACAAAAAATGACAACTGCGAAACCAGCGTGGAAATTTTTACAACGTGTTCATCAGAGTAGTACTCTGTTCTTCTGCGTGAAATAATCGCAACATGTTTTTGAGCAACATTTTTTCACGACAATTTAATTGTTCTGCCTATTTATTTTGAAGTGAAAAAGATAGATCATATAACATTTTCAAACTCACTCTCTAAGTCTCTTTGAGAAACGTTGCCAACGGAGCTCCTCGCAACAAAATATCAGTCAAAAATTTAAAGCAACAAACATGGTAGAAAAATACTGGTAGATGCACCAGATGAGCGCATACTGCCGGAAATGTCAAAACGAAGCAAAACTTTTTATTTCTTTTCTTTTGTTTCCATTCGCCACACAGCTGAATTTGACAGACAAGACAGAAAGAGAGCACAGTCAGCGCTGCCGTTACCTTTACCCAAAGTTGCTAACACATAAACTGTACGTGAACTGTCGCACCACTTGTAAATTGTGCAAGCGAGACAGAGAGTGTTATTGACATTTCTGAGAACCCTGGCATCTGATTGAAATACTCCTCAGCAAAACAGTTGAAAATAATTTAATTTTAAGCATTTTTCACAGCCTAAAAAGCGACAAAATCAAAGAAAAAAATCAAAAAACTTTGGTTCCACAGGTAAATATATCCATACGGTTTGAATTCTTTTAACAAAAGTGCTTTATTTAGTTTCTTAAGATATTTTTTAACTTATTTGTATAAGAAATGTATATATTTCTAATTAAAAATGGTTTAAAAATGCAAATTAGATCCCGTTGATTTTGCGCCAGTTTGATCAAACCACATCTGTCAAAACACAAACACTGCTTCAGGGGCGCAGTCATTTTTCACAGCTGAATATATTTTTGGGGGCTCTTGTTTTCAGCATAGTGAATCAGATTTAGTACCTGTTTGTTAAATTTTTCTGGTTTCTGCACAACAACTAGGCAGAAACACCTAAAAAAGTAAGGATTTTAAAAAATTGATCTAATTTCATTTGTAATTAAAGTTCAAGTTTAGAATTTATAAGCCTCCAAATTTAGAAAAATTACCTAAAAATCTTGCTGTTTTTCTAGTTTTTAAACTAAGCTTTATGGGTATAAAACAAAGGTAATGCGCGTATCTATGCAACGAGGCTACAAACATAAAATTCCATGCATAAATTTTTAAGAGATAATGTTTTTAATTACATGAATTTATTGTGAGCTTTAGATCAAGTAAGATTTTAAGAAGGCAACAACAACTACAACTCTGTATAGAGTCAATCACTTATCTGACTAGACAGTCTGTTTCGATAATCGTAATTATTTTTATAATTAGAATGAGTCTGAAAAACTAGTGGTTTCCCTTTTACGAAAGCAATACATTAAGAAGAGAAATTTTTTAAAGATAACTGCCTGCAGAAGCACTGTAGACAGCGAAGCCTTACTGGACTTACTGAGGCTTGTAATCCCTATCTAAGCAGCGGCCGAAGGCCTCCCATTAAAAAGAGACACCTAAATATATTAGTTTTTTTATTAAATTTGGAAAAATCTCGCAATTTTAAGTAAAAAAAGGGTTGTATCTTAAATGCATGTATTGTTTTGTTTGATAATTGTTGAATAGATACTTGTATTATCTCTCTTTTGATACCCATAAAGTTTAGTTTTGTTGGAAAACTTAAGGAATCAACTAGATTTTTAGTCTATTTTTTTTAAACGTTGGATGCCTATAGCCTTTAAGGCAATTGCGAGCGATCTGAAATTTTTTAAAATAATTAGAGCTGTTGCTATTCTTGAAATCTTCCTAAAATTTTAATGCATAAGAACAAACTTTAACATTAGGGCCTTCTTTAACGATACAACCGAATGTGGCCCTGTGTGATTGTTTTTGTATATGTGTGAACCAACACCAATAAAGAAAATATCACACTTTTCTGCTATTACACCACTTCCTTATATTTTTCTTCTTTGCTTCTATCTTTAAACCTTGAACACATAGACGACGACAGCAACAGTGCGTCAAATGTCAAATTATTTTTACATGCTTTTCTTATGGAGGTGAAAGTGGTGAAAATGTTGCAACGCCAATGAGTGATTGCAACAAAGTCGCTGTCGTCGGTTTAGAATTTTTTCCTAATTTGACGTGCGACAACAGAGCAATATAAGTGTTTGTGTATACGTGAATGAAACAATCTTATGATACTTCCAGATTGTTGTTTCTTTCTTCATGTTGTTTCGCACTGTTGCAGTCGTCGTCAATGTGTTCAGAACGTTATACCGCAGCAACATATAAATATATGTTGTCAGCGAAATTTCACGTAAGTTATTATGACAATAGCGGCGTTTTCATCGCAACAATGTGTACGCTGTTGAAGTAAGAGTATTTGCTACAAAGAAAAAGTTGGTTTGACAACAGTTTTAATTTTTTTTGAAAAGTAATTCAAAAGCGACACTGTTTGGCCAAAAATGTGTGAAATGACTCATTCAACAATTTTTACCGACAAATTCAATGATATTAAACTTATTAAAACAAAGTTTAAGTAAAAAAATTCATACTTCTAAAGATCTCCCGTACAATAACGACAGGCAGAACTTTTTTTATGATTTCAAGTAAATCAACTTTTACGGTTTTTTGTTAGCCCAACTTTAAATTTGCTGCCTATTGTTTCCGTATTTTTTGTTTAAATTTTAATTAAATACACATTTTTAAAGGTACTAAATTGAGTTACGCAATTTTGTCATCGCTACTGAAGTGATTGCTGTAGAGAAACAGTAAAAATGGTATTAACATGAATTAACTACACAGAAAGTAACTACAGTTACTGCCTTCTGGTTTTGTACGGGAGAGATCTCAAAGACGATTTCACGTGAATCAAACAAACTATATAAAAGTTTAAATTGCACAAACTTATTTGGCAACAGCTTTTTGGGAAAATAGCATAGATTGTCACTATGGGTAAAGCGTATAAAAAAGATATCGAAACAATCTGATAGCGCTTTGTGAAATTGTAAAACCTATTCTTAAAAAACACATTTCTACGAAGAACAAAAATTATTGTTTAAGCAATACATATAATTGAATTATTTTTGTTCACAGACATACTTTTTCAAATAAAAAAATAAATAAATCAATCAGTACAAAAAGTTCTAGCAAAGTAAAATACATAATTGTTTCCTGCTTTGCAATTGCCAAGCCAACAAAGTGGGCGGAATTCTTTGGTTAACCGGAAAAAAAATAGTAAGCAAAATAAATTTGTTGGAAATTTGAGACAAGCCAAATTATTGTTTATCTCAAAAACAGAATAATTATGTTTCATCACAAAAAAAAAAGTAAAACAGTTATTCCAAGCAGCGAAAGACTGCTTTTACTTTGGAAATGTGCGTATCTAACTTGACTTTGATAAGGCAGTAATGTAGTAAGCATCAATTAAAGTATGAGTCACTTTATTATTTGAATACATTTCGGATCACGGGGAATTGCGGACCAATCATATTTTTTCCCCTAGTAGTGGTTGCCAGCTGCAAATAACTGTCATCAGTTAATGTCATTAAGTGACTCATGTTAAGGTAATTTTCCCTTCAACACTGTTACCTCGCTGCGACAGCTAATAGAAATGTGATGCTTCGGAAATTTTTTTCACTTTGTGTTTCGTTTGGCAAACTTTGTCTCGTTTGGCAGCCAAGAAATTTCGCATGAAGTTTGTTGCATTGTGTTACTCATATGCTGCCATACTGCTAAAAAGAGCGTTCGGGTAATTACGGACCATGACATTTCACAAGCTAATTTCGTATATGTGATACATATATGTAAGTATTTTTACATAACATTTGCAAAATTTCAACACAGTATCAGTCTTTCGGCCATTTCTAATAATTGTTTATAAACAAATGATAAAAATTTACAATGTCTGCTTATTTCTAATTAAACACCAAAAGCAAAATAGCCTATTTTTGGCAATTTTCTTTTTGCCGCTTACAGGGGAAAAAAGGGGTAAAGTAAACAATAACATTCCATTTTCAGTCACAATTTTTCACTGCATTCCACTTTATTTTTTCTTTAACAATAAATATTCCGTTATTTTAAATCAATTACAATTACAGCTTTTTCTTCAAATTTTCAAATTTTCAGAAAAAGTTCTTTTTGGCGAGTTTTAGGCATAATGAAAATGCAGTCCACAATACCCTAATCTCCACTAATAATAGTCCCACAAAAACTCACCGTGTTGTCAATTCCGTGCACGCTAGCATTGCTTGCCGTTTGCTGGTTGCCACGTGTGAAGGCTTGGTCCAAGTACAGCGTCAGTCGTATTATCACCTGTATGACCATTGCTATAAAGAGATTCTTGTGGATTTTGGTGCGATTATTACGCAAAGTACGAAAGTTAAAAAAGATGATCAGTGACAGTAGCAGTGCAAAAAGTGAGAGTACAAGTCCGACTATTTCCATGGTACGCGTTCGAACAGCGATGGCGTAAATTACCTGCAAGAAGATGTTTATATTTTTAAAAATGCAATATTAAAATTGTTTTATTATAAACATCGAGTAATACTTAAAAAAATATCGCTTATTGCAATATATTCTTGACTCACATCCTGATCCTTAATTTGATGCAGTAAGTTAGTCACTTCCGGCTTGAAGCATTGTGTAAAATTAGTCCAGCCCAGTGGATTGTAGGAATCATTTGGTCGCCCCGACCAACGACCATCGAGTTGGCACTTGCGATCGGCAAATTCTAAGAAAATAAAGTAAATTTTTTTATGTGAAAACAGCTGTTTGCTTAGTATTTTATAATAATAATATTTGTTTGCTTTTAGTTTTATAAATTTTTATTATCTTAATATATAAAAAGCAAGCACGCTGCTCCGTGTCCAATATCTCTCAAACTGTTCAGCCTGAAAGTATGCAAATCTTAATACATAAAAGGCAAGCATGCTGTTCCGCACACAGTATTTATCAAATTGTAATGATTTTTTGACAGTAAAGTAATCTTACACCAGTGTTGCCACTTTCAAAAACACAAATTCCCCGAAAATTCCTCAAATTTAAATAAAATTCATCAAAAAATTTTTTGGAACGATATTTTATTTAACAACGAAAAAGCAATATCCATTTTAATTCATAAATTTTTCATACATTTTCTTCTTTTTTATATTACTAAATGACTTAAAGTCTATGTATTGCAAGCCACTGCTAGTACTTTAAATATTAAAAAAAAATTAAGTTCATATTTTATTTAGTTGTAAGCATAAATTATAGTTACGTAACTTTGTTTTTCCAATTCAATTCAAACATTTTTTCACTTGGTTCAAATAAGGCATGACCATTTTTATTAATTTCTTCTTTAGTAAATATTATTGAAGAAACCGTTTCTGTATCGAGCCTACTTCTCAAACTAGTTTTACAATTGTTTAATTTGCTAAATGCTCGCTTAACAGATGCATTAGAAAAAGGAAGGATCATTAGTTATGATATTACTTTTCTAAATTTGAGTTAAACGATTTAGGATCTAAAGAAGAATCGAGATTAAACTTTACGTGATCTAAAAATGCATGTTCTCTCAACTCATTATCAAGATCTTGCATAATAATTAAATGAAATTAAATCGTTCTTTAAAAATATATAATGCTTTTCATTTGAAAGATTGGGATCAACAAAATACAGAATTTCATACATTTCGTCGGAAAAATCGAACCGCTTTTTTATTTGACTTATGGCTTCAATGTAAAAATTTCTGCATTTAGTTCTAATGGCTGACTGCTCGTTAACAGAAATTTCCCCGGTAGCCAGGGTTCAATTCCAACTCAGACAGAAAGTTTTTTCACTTAAATTAATCTTTCTAGTCGGTCGTCACCTCTCTGCAGACAATGGCAAACCTCAGAGAGTAAAAATTGCCATGTAAAGCTTCTTGAGAACATAAGCCATTTGGAGTCGGCATTAAGCACGTAAGTCCAGTTCTCGGTCATTTGTGATCAAACATTTAATAACACGCACAACACAATTGATCAATAGAAGCTATGTCAAAGTCCTTGAAAGGGCTGAAATGGCCAGTTTATTTATTATTTTTTAAAACAGAAAACTGCTGGTACACGCAGAGAAAAGACATGGTTGAGACATGATTACTGCAATAATCCTTTTTTTACTTAAATTATTGTATTATTTCTGGAAACACAAATTTTTGCCTCAATGGTGGTACCAAAAATAACATTATAGTTGAAATCATAACATCATTGAAATCGTCAACATACTATTATTGTCTCAACTATTAGTTGCAACAAAAATGCTGTAGTTCTGTCAATCATGATAAATGTGAATATTATTATAAAGACAAGCATATAAGAATGTTGATTGTTTGTCTGAACTATTCTTTGATTGTTGTCAAACGAAGCAGAACATAACCAAAAATCGAAAGAATTTATTGTGTTTGAACAGTTTGCAGGAAAAATTTTCCTGGCTATGTGCCGTTTCGTTTGTCAACTGTTCAATTATTGCATTTTGTTTTAAATCGCCTTATTCAAAAAACAGCACGCAGAAAAGTGACATTTTCGACTTTAATTGTAGCAAACATTTACCGTAAATGTATTTCGCAATTCTGACCACATTTTGTTTATCACACATATTGCTATTTTTGTGACAATGAACTTTTAATGTACCATGTTTATCAATGGCATTAGTCAGGCGAGCGGTAGTAGCGTCTGTGGCTTACTGGTAGTGTGCGTGGCTTGTAAGCGAATAAGCCGCAGTTCAAACCCAGCTCGGACAGAAAATTTTATCAAAAAGATTTTTCAATCGAATTAATATTTCTGTTCAGCCCAGACAATGGCAAACCTCTGGAGATATCTTTATTAATTAATAGCTGTGGAAATTGGAGTGCATGAAAATAACAAAAATATAATTATTGTTTCAATGATATTCCGAATCCTTAAAATAAATTCATAATATAGTTGTTGCAATCATTCTATTTTCCTCCTAATGAGAGAATAATGGTTGTTCCAATAATATTTTGGTTCCTACAAAAAAGTTCCTTTTCTAAATGTAGTTGTTGTAATCATTTTATCATGATCAAAGAAAATATTATATGTTTAAGAACATGTTAGCAACAATCATAATCCAAATCATACTATGATCCTCTTAAAACATGGTTGTCGCAACTATGTGTTTTCTCTGCGTGTAGTACCATCTAAAAATTAAATTTTTTTTTTTATTTTAATTTTCATATTTCTATCTCATTACCACTTTTTTTTTAATCACCCTAATATAACGTATATAAATATTTTTAAAACTCCCTCCCGAAATATTTTCCTGGATCCGACCATGATCAAAGCATATCCTCCGTCTGGCAGCCTCCTTTGTGGCTTTGTCAGAGCAAGAGAAGAGAAATTATTATTGTTTCATAGTAAGTTTTATCTTACTGATTGTGTATTAAATTTAATTGGAATATTATTTCTGAAATTCCATGAGATTTAAAATGCTTATTACAAAAATATTGGTATTTATAAGGACAATGAATAAATTAATATTGCATAAAGTATTTATAACAATATGCCAATTTTTAATTTTTTAAATGACTATACTTGGTCATCAGTTTTAGCTCTGACAAACCACTTTTTTTGCTACATTGAGAATATATCGAGCCATAACCGCCAAAAAAGTGTAACCAACACTCATTTCGAAATTTACTCTTAAATGACAATCAAAAATACCTACCATAACAAATCTATCTACTCCTTCTACTTTGAAATCCTCTAAGTTTAACCGTTCTATAGCTATACCCATCACAAAAATCGAGTTTACATGTGCTGCTTATGCAAAACTAGAAAATTGCTTCTTCTGTAAAATTTTGTTTTTGTCGGTTACACTTTTTTGTACGGCTATGGCTCGATATGTTAGACATCTAACTTTTTTGTTATAATCATTTATTTTATATTTTGCATTAAAGTTGCTACAAAATGCAATGGAAATGCTTGCCAGACCAATGTGGTGACCTGAAAAATAAAATAGATATAAGAAAACTTGATGACACTCACTTTTGTTGATGTAGTTGTTGACTTTGTTTTCCGTAGAAATTTATTTTCTCCGTTAAAAATTAACTGGAAATTTATTTTCCTTCTCAAAAATTATTGGCAATTATATTTTTATGAGCAATCATGGATAAGATTTTTTTCATGAAATGCTATATTTCTTTTATAAAATACCCGTTAGCTTTTTATAAAGAATTTTTTACAGATGCTCAGAAAAATATGATAGCTATCGTGGGCTTTATTTGATTGCTTGGTGCTCAAAAAAATTGCTCAAAGGTATTGAATTGCTTAATAAAACAATCAAAATCAAAACAAACAAACAAAACATCGTTATTGATTGTTTTTTTTTTTTGGACTAATGACCAACATTTTTTGGGGAAAAAACCAGTCTGTGTGGAATTATTGCAATTATTTATTTATTATTAGTTATATTTGTACAACATTGGCAACAATACAGAGTCCATATACTTACAGCAGCTAGTGAACAACAAAAACAAAAGAAAATCAAAACAAAATACAGATCATTAAAATTAAAAATCTGCCATAACTTAATTCTGTTGAAAAATATAAAGGTAATTTATATTATACAAAAATCAACAGTTCACAGAAACTATTTGCAGTAATGGAAAAGTAATAATTGTGCCGACAAAAGGCAGAAGTGGGTCAACTAGCAACTGCAACAACATCACAAAAGCAACAAAAAAAAAACAACAGCACACATTAGCAACGATAATTACAAGAGAAACAGTAAAACAGGACGATTACAACAAAATCAACAACAACAGCAAAATGTCATCAACAGCATGAACTCATTAAAAAGTATGCAACGTGCCGAGAAATATTTAATTGCTATCTATTAAAGCTTTCAACATGAAAGCGCACAAAATATTAAAACAAATAAAAAATTGCATACTTGGAGGAGCATTAATTATGAAAAATTCATATAAATCATTAGTCAGAATGATAAGGACGCCCACAAGGGTGGCAGATAGTGTGTAGGCAGGCCCGTAAAGTGCCAAGTCCTGGCCGAGGGATCCCCCGAAACTCTTAAAAAAAATGCAATAAAAAATGTATAAACCAGTGCAAGCTATTGCGAGATCTATGCTAAAATTATTATTTAGTTCTTTACCATGCAATAACAATAGAGTTCAGCTACTACAGCTTTTTCGCACTTTCTCCGCATTAGATCATCTTAAGAACCAGCCCAAATTACATTAAAATATCTCAATGATATCGATAAGAGTGGTCCAAAACAATCTAAAGTGAGAAAAATTTACCCACCATAATATGGGTTGGGCTCAGGGAAAATACAAGACATAACAACTAACCATGCGTTTACATAGATATAATCATACATTAGTTTTCAATCTACTTTTGAGTTGACCTTTCGATAAGTTAACATCAAAAAAGCTACAGTTGTTAACAAAGGTACTCATGCGATGTAAATAAGCAGTAGCCATATAATTTGTTCTATTAAAAGGTAAGTAAATTAAATTGTTAGCATTTCTACGGTTAGTGTTAAAATTTATAAGAGTTAGGAGTTCTGGTGAATCGAATGCACCAGTTATGAGTTCTTAGTTATTATATATAGTACATCGTTGTTGTCTGTATTAGTTGTCTCTACCTAACGACTCTACCTAACGAATTTTTTGTCTGACACTCCGAATAATTAAAATGTACTAATGATTCGCATTATTATGATTTCCTTATTATTACTTTCATTTTTTTAAGTTCTGTTTATTCATTGTAAAAACACGAGTTTTGACAGTTTCATACAACTATTGATATTTAAAATTCTGAAAGGGTCAATTTGTCGCATAATTGCAGTTTTGAATTTTTTACATTTATTGGGATTTTCTTTTGTCAAGAAAAAACTTACACTTGCTTTTTACAATGAAGAGAATTTAAACTTATATAAAAAAGACAGAAGGGTTTCTTTTTACAGATAGTGTCAAAATTAGACAAACATCATTTGAAAGTAGATTATTATCATTAAAAAATTTAACTTATTATAATCATGAATATCTTCATTACTTTCAAAGGAATTCAAGCTAAATTTTTACAATCAGAATTATTCAAGGATTTCTCAAAAAACGTTATAACATCCAGAATATTATTGGACTTCAAATAAGTTAACAAAACAACCTAACTTGTATTATATCGAATTTAAATTTATATCGATATTTGTATTGGGGGTTGGAATTAGTTTTAAAGGTTTTCTAAGAGATGGCGTAACTATCAATAGATCGCATCGGGCACACCTGTGACTATATTCATTTCAAATCACATTGTCTAAGCTTCATTTTTCAGTATGTGTCATTCCACTGAAGTGTAAACAACATATATTTTTTTCTCTGTGAACATGTCGACTTTCGTTCCAACAAAACGCAATTTGCGGGAAGGTTTACTTTTGTGCTTCCATTTGAAGAAAAAAGCGGTTGAAGCACAACGCACGCTTACTGAGGCTTACGGGGACTATGCTCAATCGATTTCTACTTGTGAGTACTGGTTCCGTCGGTTTAAAAGTGGTGATTTTGATACGAAAGACAAAGAGCGTCCGGGCCAGCCGAAAAAGTTTGAAGATGAGGAATTGGAGGCTTTGCTCGATGAAGACCCGTGTCAAACCCTTCAAAAATTGTCAGAATCATTGGGAGTCGACTTATCAACAGTCGGCAAACGCTTGAAGGCCATGGGAATGATTCAAAAGCAAGGAAATTGGGTGCCGTACCAGTTGAAGCCGAGAGACGTTGAACGGCGATTTTGCATGTGCGAACAACTGCTTCAACGGCATAAAAGGAAGAGTTTTTTGCATCGTATTGTCACTGGCGATGAAAAGTGGATCCATTACGATAATCCTAAGCGAAAAAAATCGTGGGGACCACCCGGCCATGCATCAACATCGAGGGCCAAGCCGAATATTCATGGCGCCAAGCTTATGCTGTGTATTTGGTGGGATCAGAAGGGTGTCGTGTACTATGAGCTGCTAAAACCTAACGAAACCATCACTGGGGAACGCTACCAACAACAATTGATGCAATTGAGCCGTGCATTAAAGGTTAAACGGCCGGAATATGCCAAAAGACACGACAAAGTGGTTTTTCAACATGACAACGCACGGCCACATGTTGCAAGAACCGTCAAGGAAACGTTGGAGGCGCTGAATTGGGATGTGCTACCCCACCCGCCTTATAGCCCAGACATAGCCCCTTCCGACTACCACCTATTCAGATCGATGACGCATGGCTTGGCTGAGCAGCGCTTCACTTCTTACGAGGATACCAAAAAATGGGTCGATTCGTGGATTGCCTCAAAAGACGAATCGTTCTTCCGGCGCGGAATCCATATGCTGCCAGAAAGATGAGAAAATGTTGTAGCTAACGATGGACAATACTTTGAATAATATACATTGTACCATTGTTTCTAAATAAATGCTCAAAAACCGAAAAAAACCTTTAAAATTAATTCCAACCCCCAATAGTATAAATTCCAGAAAAACTTATCTTTGAATAAACGCAAGGTAGTTTTGTAACGAGTTTATTTGATTTTTCGAGAATTTGTTTGTCCCCACAGCATGAATAGTACAACTCTAGTCGATTTTCGATTCGAATAACTCTATTTGTCAGTATCTCTAAATTAAAGATTAACTAGTTTCTTTTTCGAATATTTCCGATTTTTTTTTTACTCAAAGTGATGTTTTTTTTATTTTTTCATATTCACTCCCAATATTACATACCCAGCAGAAATTAAGATCCTAATAAAAATTCAAGCTGACGTCAATAATAAAACATGCAAGATTTTTGTTTTTAAGCCAAAACAAAAATGTTTATTTTAGCTAAGTTACTATTAGATAAGGTGGATAAGATCAACAAGAAATAAGAGAGACATTTTGGAAATAATTTCTTATAGAGTTTGGCACTTTGAAAAAAAATTTTTGCATCAGCAGCAGACTTAAAATTTGTTTAAGTAAGTTGAGAAGGATCCGTGGCAAATGACTTTTAAGCGCTCTCTGAGCGTAATTTTTCACATGTACATAAAACTCAAAACAGAAGAGAATATAATCAGTGTTGCCGTTTGGATCCAATTGGATCCATTTGGACACTTTTTTCCTTCAAAAATTGATGGATACCTTTTTAAGCCTCAGTGTAGTTTTGGATGCTTTTAAAAAAATCTTTATTAATATGAATATATGTTTTTGTTTGCAAAATATAAAAAGTAGTCAGTCCCTTAAATTGGACAAAAAAGTTAAGTCAAATGTTGACATTGAGACAATTTTGGGCAATATTTTCTTATCAAGAAATGCATTAAAGCAGCGATGCCCAGCTCCTAACTCTTACCACTATTTTGCAACAACTTCAATATTTTCACGATTGTTGTAATGCGCCGAATTCAGCTTGCAATTTCAGCATCGCTTCTTAATGTAATTGTTTTTGTTCTTTCGAACAATCGAAAGCTGTTCTGCCATTGCTTGTTCTTAATTTTGTTCTTTGGCACCATCGATCGCGGTTGTTTTGCAATGTTTTTGGCATTCGCATTGTAGACGCTAACAGTATGCGTCGTATTATTTATATTTTTCGTTGTGCGAATACACACTGAGAAAAAGTTATTGAACATTTGCAGGTGGGTACTTTTTATATTGTATCAGAATAAATTATTTTTATAGGGGTTATTATACCTTTAAAACTGGGAGTTTGCTTGTTTGTTCATAGATAATAAAAGATTAAAAAGATTTTAAACTTAATTATATTTTTATTTACTTGATTGCTAAACCTTCAAAGGTTTTATAGCAAATTTAAAATTATAAAATAAGATATTTAATACAATTCAAAAATATAAAGTATGATTTTGATTGAAATCATGTATTATTAACAAACTAAAAAGTTTTAATAAATTGCTTCAAGTATATAATTTTATTAAAGTATAAAAAATAACAAAGCAAAAAGTTAAGTCAAATCGAATGATATCAGACAGCAAAGCAGGGTTGCGTTTTCAAGACAAACAAGGTCAAGTTAGCAAAAATTTTTGTATACGACGGAGTCGTGTGACAAACAAGGTCTCATACCCAATAAAACACCACTCCAATAATATATATCGTTCTGTCTTCCTGAAGCCGGTGGGATCCTGGCTTGACAGGGTGGTTACTCGACAAACTAGGTCAACTTCACCAAACCAATTTTCATAAAATAAAGAAAACCAGTTGCGAACGCAGGCACCAAGACAAACTAGGTCTTATCAGCCACTCATATTAATATATTACAAATCGATCTAACGTAGTGTTTCAAGAGGTAAAAAGACACCAAGACACCACGGTACCGTCGACAAGTGTAGTTACAATCATCATGAAGATATGAGGCAACTGAAGATCCCAGGTTTAGGTCCATTCAGATTATTTAGATATTTATTCACCATAATTTTCCATTTTACGCTTAAGTCCATTTAGATTGTTATATTAATGTGTTTACAAATCACCAGATGCATCAGATATATGTTTGAAAGAACTTTACATAATCAACGACGGTACTGCAGGTAATCTATAATTTCATGTTTGATTGAGTCCATGGATTCACTTAAGGATATAACATCAGATACAAAATTAAAATCACCGCAAGCGCTTCTAAGAGGTTCATTTTGCAAATAATTAGTTCTACAAAAGTTCATGTGGAGTAATTCAAAAGATCTTCTAGGACGAAGAAGATTATTAAAATTTATTTTACTCAATAAGTATGGACTGTTTACATAACCATGTAAAAGTTTTATAATCCAACAAGCATTTATCATAATTCTCCGATTTTTCAAAGAAGGAAGATTTAAGAGTTGTAACCGATATTCATAAGGTGGTAAGTGAAAATCAGTATTACAATAAAGATAGCTTAAGCAAAACAAAAGAAATTGTTTCTGCACTGATTCAATGTCGTCTATGTAACAACCGTATCGTGGGCACCAATCAACTGAAGCGTATTCTAAGATAGGCCGCAGTAGGGAAGTGAATAAGGTTTTCGTTATGAATGGATCATTAAACTCTTTTGCCCAACGTTTAATAAATCCTAAAGTACTATTTGCTCTATTTATTATTTCATTTACATGAATATTAAAGCGTAGTTTAGGATCCATTGTAACTCCAAGATCATTGAAAATATCTAAGGACTCCAATGGATAACCACAAATTTTGAAGGTACATTTAATTGGTGGTTTGCGCGAGAAAGACATATGCTTGCATTTCTTCATGTTGAGGTTCATACGGTTCGTTTTGCACCAGTTATGAAGATGATCAATGTCGGCTTGCAAAAATACAGCGTCATTATCGTTTTTAAAAGAAAGGAAGAGTTTGACGTCGTCAGCAAACATTAAGATGCTAGAATGCATTATGACAGATGGCAAATCGTTTATAAAATGTAGAAACAGAAGGGGCCCAAGATGACTTCCTTGAGGTACTCCTGAAGTAACAGGAAACTCATGTGATTTATTGAGCTTAAAAATAACAGATTGTGTTCTATTGCTTAAGTAAGATTCAATCCACTTAACCAACGGTATAGGAAAACCAACAAGATGTAATTTTAAGATCAATAGTTTGTGATTTACAACGTCAAAAGCTTTGCTAAAATCCGTGCAAATAACATCAGTCTGCATACCTTTTCCAAAATTTTCTATAGTTTTTGATGTAAATTCGAGAAGGTTAGTAACAGTAGATTTTCCAGAAAGGAATCCATGTTGGAAAGGAGACATTAAAGATTTAACGCTATGCGATAGTCGTGATGTAACAATTGCCTCTAAAAGTTTAGGCAAAGCGCTTAATTTTGCGATGCCACAGTAGTTATCAATTAAAGACCTATTTCCGGATTTATGCAGCGGAATGATAAATGAATGCTTCCAGGCTGCAGGAAAATAGCAGGATTTTAATGATGAAGTAAATAGTTAAGAGATTGGAGTTACTAATTCTTCACAGCAGTATTTTAATATACATGAAGGTATGTTATCAGGACTTCTATATGATGTTTTAATATTTTTTAAAAATGATAAGACTGTATTTGTGTCAATTATTGGGAAATAAATATACCCAGATTGAATATTAAAAGGATAACTTAAATAATCATAGGACGATGATGGATAAGTCGCCTTGAAAAAGTCAGCAAAAAGATTGCAAATACTATTATCATTATCAGACTCAACAGAATTATACTTCATAAAAGAAGGATAGGAATCAATCTTACGTTTTGTGTTAACAAAGTTCCAGAAGGATTTAGCATCAAATTTGATGTTTAATTTTACTTTTGTTAAGTAGATATTATAGGATTGTTAACATAACTGTTGGTAACTGTATTTAATCGAGGTATAGCATCCAAAATCTCATATGTTATGTGTTTTTTGATATTTTTTATAGTATTTAGATTTCAAGTTTCTCATTTTTCTTAATTTATTTGTGTACCATACCGGACCCGATGTCAAAGAGGGTTTCCTTTGCGGAACAGCCTTAAGAAAACAATCATTGAGCGTTCTATTAATCTTCGGGTGTAACCAGAGGATCTGATTTAGACACAGAAGCGATATTGCTGTCATCAAAAAACACCAGATCAAGCAAACGATTATTTTTGTTAAAGATGCTGTTAAGTTGGAACAGGCCTTGGATTGAGAGCTCGTTTAAAAAATAGTTATCAGATGAACATTCAGACGAAGGTAAAAATATTTCAGGAATTTCAGAACAGCAGTTCCAAGAAACGTTTGGCAGGTTAAAATCTCCAGTTATTAAAATATGATCATTAGATTGCAGTTTTGAGCAAACTTTACTAATAGAAGCCAAATGTTTGCTATAAACTTCTAAGGTAGAAAGGGGAGGAATATATGAGCATGTAATAAAAAGACTCAAGGAACCAAACTTAACATGAACACAACAGAATTCAATGTCTAAGGATTCTGGAATTAATAACTCTTCAGAGAAATGTGTCGCTTTGACTGCAATCAACACACCCCAAACTGTATAACAGTTTAGTTAATAATAAAACAGTAAGATAATAAAGATATAGAAGAAATTAAGGTTACAGAATATAAAAATAATTATAAGATTACAAAATGAAAAAAATGTAATATAATAAAAAAATTCACAAAAAAAGAGAACATAAAAAAGAAAGTAAAAAAATAAAAAAAATTAAGAACTATAAAACAACAAATAAAAAAAGGATGTCTTAATGTATCTGATTAGTTCAAAAAATTAAATATTTGGAATTACATGATTCATTATTGATTTTAGCAATATCAAAGCATATTTTAAGTCTACCTCATGGCTCAGCTGCTGCTCATCGTATTTTTTCTGATTTAAAACTAACGAAATACGATAATACTAATAGATTTTCTTTGAAAATGGTAGAAAATATATTGTTTTTTAAAATGCTTACAAAAGAATATATTAAAAATTCTAAATTTAAGGTGACACTGCACGTTGAAATAAAAAATTAATAATACTCAATTTAAGACATTTATTGTGAATTTGGCCCAATATAGTAACAGCAAAAAGTAAATGCGACTTTTTAAAAATAATCTGTAATATTTAACCCTTAAGATCTCCGTAGCGATTGCAAATTGTAACAAAACTTAATAATTCTAGTATGGGTTGTATCAACAAGTACCTTTATTAATATGCACTTAGATTTTTTTGATTCCTATAAATTGGGACTAAAATGTCTTGACCCCGGCCGAAAATGACCACTTTTTTACGCCTCCTAGCGAGAAGAAGATGCATTAAAAATATATAATTTCTGGAATATTGTTGGTTTTTTTATGTATTATTTACGTAATTTTCAAGTCTTTATCTCTTACTAGCAAATACCCGCTGCTTCGCCTGCGATAAAAATATTAAATACCATGTAAAAATTTTAAATCTTAAAATGAAAGTATTTAGTTGTATTAAAACAAATTCAAAATATAAAAATTATTGTGTTTGTTTTGTTTAATTATGAAAGAATGGTATATTTAGTAAGAAATGACTTTATTTAATTTGAATAACTTATTTTATCGGTTATTGTTGTGATGACATAAATTTACCTGACTTTCTTTTTTTTACTTTTGAAAATGTACTGCATAACAGCGTTATAAAAAAATTTGGGTAAAAATTTTTTAAAATTTGTAATCAAAAATGTAATTTTTTACATATATTCTGAAAATAAATATATTCTTCTTAAATTGTTGTAGTTAATCGGCCTTCTTCAGTTATTAATTGTTGTTATTGGGCTTCGGTCAAGCAACAATTCTTCTTAAATTAAAAAAAAAACCGATATAATGACATCAAACTTTTGGCGATATCTCAAAAACTATAGACTTTCTCAATGCATAACAATGCATTTTTGTATGGACAGTCGTTGATTAATAAAATAAACGGTAATTTTCTTTTCTTTTCGGAAATATTTTGTACGGATATTAGGTATGTTTTAAAAAAACCTGTCATTATAACATTAAAATTCTTGCAATATCTCAAAACCATAGATTTTCTCAGTATAACTCATTAGCCTCAGAATGAGAAAAAAACGATTGAAATTTCATGTTTTGACTTAGCAAGCAAACATTTCCGCAATTTACAAATCGGTTTTCATCCAATTTTCTTTGTTTGAAAGTTCAATTAAGTAAATTGGAAAAAATTAGAAAAGGTTTACCGTTACCTCAACAATGCAACGTCTTATACTGTTTTCAAAAAACCTCTAAAATATCCAACTTGTACTAAACAGTAGGCCAAGAGTTGCTTTTGTTGTACATATTTTTTTAATTTAAATTTTTTTTAATTTTCATTTTCCTTATTCTTTCATATAACATAATTTACCTGCAAAAGTTTTTCTATTTTGACACTAACAGTTTCTATCATTAAAAATCATGGGCCACCTACCCCCCCCCCCCATGATTTTTTGATGAAAACTAATTTGCTTAATATGTTGTTATATTTTTTACAATGTGTCTGTAACACTAATTCATGTGAAAAACATTTTCAAATATAGCTTAAAAAAGAATTCTGTGAAAAATATTTCAAATATTTCAAACTATTCCAAAGTTATATACATAAATCTATGTTTTAATCTATTTCCTTATCTATATATTCATAGTTAACGTTATAGTTATAGTAGAATTTGTCCTGACCCAATTCAATGAATTTTTTATGATCGTTTTGTGAATTTGTAAAAGTGTAAATTGACCTTCGAACAAAACACATGCTAGACGTTTCCGTTTGAAACATCAATGCATAACGATCAGAATTTCCTGATATATACAGAATTTTTATTGATGACGTTGTCCTGCCGCAGACCACCTTACTGCTATATACGAATTTTTAATGCTGTTCGAAAAAAATGTTATATATTCGCCATTTTTAGTACAGTTGCCGAAAGTAGCGGTATGAACTAAATTAACAAATTTTAGTGTAATACAACCAGAACCGTTCGAAGAATAACATTTTTGATTAATTCTGGGCGGTAATGGGGGTGTGGCAAAATTTTTTCACTTAAACCATCTCATACTCGAAACAATAGAATGCCAGAATTTCAGCTCAATTGAGCTTAAACTTAGTGCGCTTTGCTTTACTCCAAGCTTATCCCCCGAAAAGTGGACTTAACTAAAGTGGGTCATGTCCATTTTTAGTAAAGTTAGCGAAAGTAACCATACAACGTAGATAACCAAATTCTAGTCTCATACGACCAAAATCGTCTGAAATATAGCACTTTTTGCAAAAAGTGGGCATGGCAAGTAGACGTTGCAAATCTAACATAGCATATTACGATAAAGTTGGAATAACAAATCGTTTGATACCTATATCGTGTTAATCTGTTCAGTGGTTCTTGCGTGTTTGTCAAACATCCGTGCAGTGTCACAACGCTTTTATATATTCGTATAGATAGACTAACACAATCTCAAGTGGGGAAAAGCTGGCTGGCAAGGCTGCAAAACATAAGTAATGCTGATAACTAAATTCTGGCAACTTCCCTCAAGACATTAACAAAGAAAATTAATTAAGACTGTATGAAAGCAAGAATCTCCCTGAAAGTAAAGCTGGATTCACTGATCACCTTCAGCATGTTTTTAAAGTTTTTTTCATATGAAGTTTTCGCTCAGAGAGAAAAATTTCTGTACGCTCTCAACTTGATTAACATTATTTTAAATCACAAAAAAACATGCTGTGGGTTATCAGTAAATTCAGCTTAACTACACGGCATGGCTGTCGTGTTATATTGAGAGAAGCTCTCTTGCCAAAGAGAGAAAAGCTTTGTTTGCTGATATATTGCGCTGCTGGTTGAATGTAGGCATCAAATAAAATGCGTGATTTTGCAATAATTAAAGAATGCATTTTTCAAAAAACTTGGTAAGCTATAACAATCTTTATTATCACAGGAATCGAATAAAAAAAGAATTATTAAAATCGGTTCAGCGGTTACCGAGCTTATTCTGGATCAAATTTGTGAGTCTCCTTTTATATAATAGTATAGATAATCTTTTTACAATAAATGTTAAAAATTTAAACCTTTTATTTTTTTCAACGTTATATATAATTAAAGGGCAATAGTAGCCCATATAATTTATTTTACACTTAACTGAATGTATTATTTCATTTTATGTTCCTTTTATAATGCAATTATATATTGTTTTGTATGATGCTTATAACATTAATGTAATACTTATAACATTAATGTAATAAAAGGGCAATACCAACTCATATAAAAGACTGAAGTACTGAAATTAATGTTACTTTTAAATATTATTATACATGTTTTGTTTTATTATTACATTTTAATGAACATATTTGTTAGATTTAAAATTAAAAAATATAAAATTGTTATGGAAGCTCAAAAAATTGGGTTTCGTTATTTAAAAATATAAAAGTCATATTTTTGTGTTAAAAAAATTAATACACATATTATTTTTTAAATTTTGATACGTGGATATTTATTTTTCAAAAGTGGATACTTTTTTGACCTTTTCATGGATATTTTTTTTAGAATCGTCGCGGCAACACTGAATATAATTCAGACGTTCGCTGACGGTGATGCTTTAAAGACCTATGCCGGAAATTTAATGTACACTCTTAAAAACCTAACTGTTTTGGCTTGCAGATTCATAATTCTTATGCATACATTTTGTATTTCGTAGAATTTTGTATTGTTCGTATATATTAAGGTTTAGTATAATTCATACATATTGCCTATTAAAATTCTTTGCATTATTTTTTTATATTATGGTATTCATTAATTTTTTGATACTTAATTTTATGAGGTTTTGATTATAATTTTAATGATTCGTATTTATTAGGATTTAATAATAATAAATAAAACAAAAACAAAACACCTCAAAAACAATGTTTGACTCTGAATCGGAATGCGATTTCTGTTCTGCAGAGAACCTTTCTTGCGAAGCAGCATGTGTAATTTTCCACTGCAAGCAAACTAATAAGAATTATGTACTAAGAAGAAAATGCTAGTGTAATAATGACATTGAAGAAATAGTGAACAATACTGATGACTAAAAATAAAATATTTACACATATTACAAGTATGTGTGGGAGTATAAACATACAAACTTGCAAATCTAGTTAAATGTGACAACTATTTCGCTCAGTGTGCGCTATTCGAGAGCGTACCAATACTAACAAGACAAAATAAAATGTGGCTGTGTTAGAATGCCCAGCCCAGCTTTAAAGCAGTATCGACCAAACACGAGCTTACAAACACAAACAAGGCTTGCTTTTTCCCAGTGGACAATTGCAGGAGTCCAAAGGCCTTCTAGCAGGCCTGCGTTAGGTTTTTATAGGCCTTCCACACTCCTTGCAAACACCGTTGTATTGCTTGTATGAAATGGGAACATTTGTCAGGCCTTCCGCTCTCCTTGCTTAAAAGAGACCTGCCAGAAGCGCTCTTTCGAGAAGTCATGTTAGAAGGAAAAGCAATATAAATATCAATTTCAAATAAAAAAGACTAACAATTTCAGATTTGTACCATGGTCCTCTCATGCGGCGGTCCGACATCTTACCCACTCGTCTATCGTGGGTGTTAAGTATCAGTTGCTTATTTTGCATCAATACAAATGAAAGTAAGCTTTCGGGAGCCCGAGTTCGAGACCCAACTCGAAAAAAAAAATATTTTTTTGTTTTTTTTTTAAATCTGCATTTTTTTACAAACTGTTCTGTGCATTTAAAATTTTTTTTAATTTTTTATAAATTTTCTTCATACAAATATATAAAAAAAGACTTGAAGTTTATAATACAATACGTAATGTGTTAGCTTTCGGGAGCCCAGGTTTGAGACCTAACTCGGACAAAAAAATGTTTTTTTTTTAGTTTTTTTTTTAAATCTACATTTTTTTTACAAACTGTTATGTAAGATTCAATGCAGCAATCAAGGAAGGTGTATTGACGCCAATAATAGCAGTGCTAGCATGCTTTCTTTTGCGGAGCACTCGCTAAAATGCCCACTGGGTTATGGTCCCATTTACATTTACTGAAGTGATGTGAGCAAAACACGCTATAAAACTGATTGCTTGATTATCAAACATACACTGACTGAGCTTGCTTGCAATAATCGGAAGAGCTTGCTTGCAATAATCGAGAGAAAAACACGAAGTGTTGTTTCCCTCGCGAAGGTACTACGTGGTCGACACTGCTGTAAAGTATCAATTTCTATTATTATTATTATTTAAACTATCAAACAACTAGAATTTGTATTTAAAATCAAGTATGATTTAAACTATCAAACATTTAGAATTTGCATTTAAATCATATAAAGTCAACATAATAAATAAAGAGGTCATTTAGGAAAAAACTTTAGGAAAAACTTTATTATTATTATTTTTGAGTTTTTTTATTTTATAAAAAACATATAGTTTTTCGTATCAATTCGAAAATAAAAGAGTCAATGTTTCAAACTTATACTATGTTTCTTTTTGCTCGAAATCTTGAGATTTTGTGAGATTTCGGAAATCCATATTGAAATCAACAGAGTTCGCTATACAAGGTTAAGATTTTAAAATCATGTGATTTAAACAAAATCTCATAAAATGCAATACGGTATCCCTAAAAAGTTATATCAGCATCCAGCACTATTCAGCTTATGTCTAATTTTTCATATTGATAATTGGCAATGATAACTAATTAATTATTTAAAAAAAAAAACAATAAGAATAATAATAAAAATGAAAAATGCAAAACAAAGGAAATATGAAAATAAAAAGGCTTGGAGCTTCAGTGAGGAGCAATCACTAGTAGCAATTTTGGAGAAAAAAATTAAGAGCACCGAAAATGGCAAAAGAAATGCTACAACGCAATTGCTCCTTCACGATTTGCTCATTCTTAAATTTATCAAATGAATTCTTAATTGTCACTTTGAAATCCCTTTTTAAAAATCGCAAGATTTTGATGCTCCTCACATGGAAACACAGTTTTACAAATACGAGTAGATAAATAAATTTTATGCACAAAAGTTATATGTCATTTCCATAATTGAAAAAATGTAAACATACGTTTGTAATGTTTAATTCAATAGGGATAACCTATCACACACACACACATTATTATCATAGAAACGAAATGTTTTAAAGATTTTTTTAAGTATAAAAACAACGAATTTGTGTTATTTATATATGATAACAATACATATAAAGCCTTTTAATTCCCTAGAATCAATGATTAATGTTCTTGGAGAAGAGTTACATAATTTTTTTGTTGTAACAATAATAAAATTATTTCATTATACTTTTACTTACTTCGTGTATCGATGCCATGCCAGCCCGCAGGACAACGCATACGCGCTAGTACACCAGCTGGTGTTGGCGGCCAACAGAGGTATGAGTCCCAGGTCCAGTTACAAAAGAGGCCTAATAGAAAAAAACGAGGCATTATATAAATCATTGAATAATGAATGGAAAAAAAAATATTTGATATATAATTATTAAGAAAGTCACATGAAAACATAACTCATTTGTTTGCATAAGTAAGCAGAAGAAAAAAAACCCTAATCAATGTCCTTACAACGACAACCACACTCAATAAAACCGTGTCGTAATACTCACCTATATAAACGCTAAATGCTTAGAGTTTATTGTTACATGTTTATCGAGCGTGTTATAATCCCACTTGATATAAGTATGTAAAGCTTAAATGAGAAACCAACCAGAAAATGTGGGCGAACAGAGATGATATAAGCATCGGGTTGCCCAGCTTAAACCAGACCAATGTTGGTTATATGATATAATCCAATTGATTATGCTCGATTTGCTGCTTATTGATGTAGGAGCAGCATCAACAGCAATACAAAAACAACACTAAATAAATTAATTTTATCATCTTGCATAATTTTAGCTTATAATTGGATTTGTTTTTATTTGTATGATTTTACAATTTGTTACAATATATTTTGAGTAATGTAAGGACGTAGTTATAAGCAATGCCGTAGGATTTCTGATAAAAAATGAGTTTGAGAAAAATGTGGATTTTCGTCATTTGAGTGTTTTGAACTGTTTATACCCCCACGCGTACTTCGTAAGTACGTATATTAACTTTATTATTTCGTTTGTAACGCTGATAAGGAGGCGTGACAGGTATAGAACAGTATTTATATTCTTGATCAGCATCACCTCCTTAGTAGATTTTGACATTTTCGTTTGTCCTTCTGTCGGTCTGTCTGTTGACACGATTACAGCAGCAGTTTTAGAGCTATCGTATTGAAATTGGATATATGTGCTTATATTTAAAAACGCAGATCACGTTCGAGAATGAGTAAAATTGGATGAAAACCACGACTACCTCCCATACAAAGGTACTTTATCAAAACAATAAACTCTCTAAAAATGCCATAAAAATCAATGTAATGACTTGAAAATTTGTACATAAGCTTTGGTCGCAAAAACTCATCACACTAATTTAAATATGCCAAAATCGCCACTCCTACCTTCCATACAAAGTGACTTTTAACAAAATTGTAATATCTTTTTAAATACCACAAAAACTAATGTAATGACTTAAGACTTTGCACATAAGCTTTGGTCTTAAATATTCACCATATGTTTAAAATTTTACAACGTATATAATATTCTAGTTCCCATACAAATTAACTATACGAAAACGGTTAAGTCTCTAAAAACTCAACAAAAATTAATATAATGAATTAAAATTATTTGAGAAATTTGAGTTTGAAATTCTGCATACAATTCGTCTTTGAAACTCGCCATCCTATCACATTCGGCGAATAAAAAAAAAAAATAAACGCAATTTAAACATAATTTAATAATTTATTTTACACGTCCATGAATATGTACGTTCTTGAAGTATTCACATCTTGATTAAATTTTAATAATGGTTTGATCATATTTGTACTACCAAAATATAGCTTAGTTTCACTTCACTTAAAATACGGTTTGTCTTTTTAAACTTTAATTTGCGCATATCTTTAAATCTAAAAATGTTTTATCTAAATTTGTAATCTTTCATATCTTTATTTTTTAATTTTAATATTTAATAAATATATTTTCAGATTTTTTATGATATTCAATTAATGTTATGTATATTAATTTTAAAATAATTGTCAATAAGTACATCATCTACAGGGTTGTCCATATTCGAAGCGCCCATCTGGCAAAACTGTAACTTTCCGCAGTGATGCCAAATCGACTAATGACATACCGCGTTTGAAGCGTCATTCCAAGCAAATGTTTACAATGGAACAGTACACGCCACGCGAACGCTCTAAAATTGTTGAAATTTACATTCAACAAAACAAGTCAATAGTGAAAACTCAACGTGCTGAAAACTCATGAGCGATGAAGCTCATTTTCAGTTGAACGGAACGGTAAACAAACAAAATTGCCGTATTTATGCCACTGAAAATCCACAAGAGATTCAAGAGGTACCTCTTCACGATGCAAAAGTCACTGTTTGGTGCGGCGTTTGTGCTAAAATGCTCATTGGGCCGTTCTTTTTCGAAGATGATAATGACCACAGAGTTACTGTCAATCAGGAGCGTTATCGCGATATGATAAACAATTTTTTCATGCCAATTGTTCGTCGAAAGCGTATCAGGCACTACTGGTTTCAAAAAGACGGCGCGCCACCACACACAAGCCGCACTACAATCAATTGCGATTTTTTGAAGCAATTGTTCCCTGGCCGTTTGATGTCAAAAAATGGTGATTTCGATTGGCCGCCAAGATCACCAGATTTAACGCCTCCAGACTTCTTTTTGTGGGGTTATTTGAAATCAAAGGTTTACGTCAATAAGCCAAAGACCCTAGAAGAGCTGAAAACCAACATCCGTCAAGAAATAACCGCCATTCCCATCGAAATGTTGAAGAAAACCATGGAAAATGCTGCAAAACGGGCACAATATGTCGTAGAGGCCAATGGCGACCATTTACGAGATATCATATTCAAGAAATAATGTAAGCAAATCTACTTGAACCCAATTAAATGATATTCATGACGAACAGACAAAAAATTGTGGTTTCTTTGATTTATTTAAAAATAAAATGGGCGCTTTGAATATGGACAACCCTGTACATGTTACGGTGCTTACCATAAGACTTCTGTATCGTTAACTCCGTTGTCGAACAATAAATAAATAAATAAATAAAGAAATAAGAAAATTGATCAGTATGATGGTCAGAGAGGCAGACAAGAAAGACATTCGGGAAACTCAAGTTTACGCGGTAATATGAGTCGAGTGAATTCTGTGCACCAAAGAAGGTAAATACGATTGGCAAAAAGGGCAAAACAAACTTTGTGACACTCAGGTAGGTAGGTAAATCCGGATACCTTTTGATGAAGGCTCACATAGAGCAATAGGGTCCTTAGTGGTGCCGGTTACGAACAAGTTAACCTTTGTGTTTTAGTGAAGTCTTTAAAGATTTGAGTTGAATTCGCAAGCCTTAGGAATCACTCCAGAGATACTTTGGTTACATCTTTTAGCGACAGGAACGTCGATGAGCCTTGGTATTTGAGTGTCCTGCAATCTCTGCGCGGGCGTGCCAAGATGAACAGAGTTCGATTTCCGCATTGTGCATTGCATATTATTTTCGAGATTTTGCACGATGTCATATCTCTCTATCTCTCAATCACAATTCACCGTGATTCTTTATTCAAGGTTCCTGTACAACTCTTGTAGCGGACTAAGCACATGTTCTGCGAATTCCGATCTCAACCCAGTGCCTTTTTTTGCTAAACCATCTGCCATCTCGTTCCACTCAATGCCCTGGTGGCTAGGGACCCAGTAGATGCGCACTTCTTCGAAACGCATAGTGCATCTCTGCCAGTCAGGACGCTTTTGGACTTGATGGCAGCGGTTTTCTAGGTCGATTTGATCGTCGCTTTGCTGTCGACGTAAATGTTGATATAAGAGTAGTGTGTGTCCATGCCGGGGGCGGCCTTCCTTATGGAGAATACATCCACTTTTAAGATGCTGCAGTGGTTCGGCAGTTTGTATGGCTGCCTTATACTAGGCTCTGCACGATACACAGCCGCACCAACCCCCCCGTAGGCTTTTTGGAGCCGTTTGTATATATGTTGAATGACTGTTGTGCTTGTTCTATGCCTTTGCACCAGTCGTTTGGTCCAAGAAGGGTTCGTGTTTTGGAATTTATCGTACGAGGTAACATGTACAATGACCAAAATTTTAAAAGTGCATGTTGCCAGATGCCGTGAGGCGTTGTGTCGTTTTTCCGGCTATTAGTTTTGCGTGTATGCCCAGGAGATTCATACATAGAATGGTTTCAAGCGCTTTAGTTGGAGTTGACTTCAGTGCCCCCGTAATGCATAGAGCTGCCTGCCGCTGAGTTTTCTCCAAGTGCCTGAGGTATGTTAATTTGTTCACAGCCGGCCACCACACAATAATTCCATAGAGTAGAATTGGACGAACTACCGTTACATAGGTCAAGTGCATCAGAAAAGGCTAGAGACCCCAGGTGCTGCGAGGGTTTTGAGTACAAAGGAGTTTAGACTTATTGACCTGTAGTCTTTCGGATACAGATGGCTGCTCTTACCTGATGTCGATAGAAATACAACCCTGCTGTCCTCCAGGACACAGGTACGTAGTTTAGTCTGATTCATCCGTTAAATATATTCTCCAGTCATGGAACGACTCGTGATATACCGAGAACGAGTTTATATCTCATAGTATTCCATCCGACGTTATGAGGTCACGAGGAATCTGTAGCGGTTTTTCCTGTGCCTTCGTATTGCGGTAATGTTTGGGGCTTCAGCACAGCAACGTAAATGTGCTTTTAAAAGCACTTCGATGGATTCCTTACTGCTCTCCGTTGATTGAACATTATCTTTGTGTAGCTGGCTCTGAATGGAAGATTTTTCTATGCTTGAGCAGAAGTTTTTCGAATAGTTTCTTTTTGCTCTACGCACGTTTGTTTTAGGAAGTTTGAGCCTGAATTTGAATTCCCCCTAAATTTCTTCTTGGTCAGATATTTTAGTTAGTTTGAAGAAATATTAAAGGTCACGTCTTTGCCCTGTAAGATCCGGACTCCACCATGGTGGTCTGATCTTACGCTTCGTTCACGTGGGTTTAGAAGAGGAGTGATAGGCCTTGAGAAGTGGACCGAGAGAATCTTCAGGGACCTCTCAATGCCTTATTCCATATTAATATGTTTGTGAGATGGTAACTTAGTCTCAATGATGCTATTAAAGCGGTTCCAGTTATTATTTCTAGAGTTTCTGAAGATCATCTGAGCTGGAGTGTAGTTAAAACTTATATTAAAACTAATATAATTGTGGTCTAAGAAGGAGGGCTGTTCTAGCACGCTCTAATCTGTGGCCAGAGTGTTGTTATCAGAAGACAGCGTTAAGTCTAATACATTTGACGAGGTGGGGATTACATAAGATGATTTTTCGCCAATGTTAGCTACACTGAGTTTATGTTGTAAAATAAAGCTAAGTCGTGACTCACCTCGATCATTGATTTCTGGGCTGCTCCACACTGGGTGATGTGCTTTGGCATCTGCTCCGATGACAACTGCTTGTTTCTTTCCATCGGCGATAGCTACCAGCCTTTGGGGCTAGTTCGGTGTTGCGTTGTCGCCATGCGCCATGTATCATGAGGCGACCAGGATTAGCTCATCCTCTAGTGCCAACGAGACATAAAATAAGTAAAGATGCCTTTCCTTATAAGGATTGCTGTTTTTGTTCTACTTACTGTTGTACTTAAAACGTTGTTGAAGTTATGTGACTTTAGGCCAGATACGGCGTTGCCCAAGACTATCCACGGCTCCTGCACTAAATCGACATCTTAGCCTCCTTCCTCTAATACGGGAAGGAGTTTTGCGCTGGCAGTTTTGCTTTTATGCAGGTTTATCTGGAAGTCTTTCAACTGCACAAGGTTGAAGGTTCCTTTACGGGGTCGACTTGCGTGGTCGTGCCTCCATCACCCGCATCTTCTAGACTGAGTCCTTGGGCAGCGTCGATCACGGTTTCTAGGCTGAGATCCTTTTCCATTTCTCTGAACTCTAGTGTGTTGGTGTTGTTGTTTTTGGGGTTGCGCTTTTTGAGTGCTTTTTGCACTTTTCCAACACCCCATGACATCTTCCCGTAGCGTGCGTAGAGAATATCTTTTGCCTCCTTGTTGATTTGGAGGATGTAGATTTGCCCCCCGCTACTACCAAGCAGAGGATCAACAACCTTTAGCACCCTCCAGTCAGCTGTGCAAGTTTGGATTTTGCTTTTGGAGAAGCTTCAGCGCGGACTCCTGTGACACTACTCTTGGGAAGAGCACCTACGCTTTTGGTAAAGACGCGATACGAGTTCTGTCCACTACCTCCAGCTGGGCACCCTCCCATAAGCCTTGGAGTGTTGGGTTACTGCTTTAACTCAGTGCAGAGTTGGATCATCATTACACTTCAAGATCTTTACCCCATTGAGCCAGCCCGCTCCATCAAAGGTGGGCATGGGAGCGTCAGGTTGGGCTTCCAACCTCGCAAAAATCACCTCGAGATGCCTCATCTCTACGGAATTCCATCTCTCGAGAGTCATTTTGCCTTGGGGATAGCTCCAATCGATCAGCGCTACGATCAAGTGTCGTTTAGGCACGTCACTTGCCATGGCTCTCACCTCATGTTCAGGCTGCGAAATTGTATTTGCGATCGGTTCCTGCCTCTGTTGTTTGCTTGCTGGATCTCCAAATTTCGCACTTTTCACTGATCTTTGGCGTTTTTGAGCAGCCTGATCTTCTACTCTGTTCGCGAACTGCGAAGTCGTATGTGCAAAGCTTGGCCTGCTCGCGAAGTGTATGCGGCTCTGTTCTACTTTTAGCTTAGCTCAGGCGAGCGACTCCTTCTCCTTGGAAGAGAGATCGATTTTGCCTGACATCCGGCTGCAGATTTTAAGGGCAGCTTTATAGTTGGCATTGACTTTCATCCCCTCCTTAGACTTGGTCTTGGGCCCTTCCTTGCAAGAGGTGCTGGAGCCCGCTGACTTGTCCGTGGAGAGGAAAAGCCTGTTTTCGTCAACTGAGTTAAGAGTGCATATGCTTTCGTGGTCCGAGTCTGCATTGACTATGGCATCTTTGCGCAGTAGTGTGTGTTTTTTGGCAGTGGTTGTCTTAACACCAGGACCCTCTCCCGCCCTGGTTACGTTTTTGGCAGTAGCTTTACAAGCACTATGGCCAGCTCTAACCATAAGAGAGGTGTGAGCGCTAGCGGCACGCAGTGAGGATTGCTCCGACACTTCAGACACTAGTGTCTGCCGTCGGCCACTAGTGTTTTTTGTGATTATTTTTGTGTTGTTTTGTTGTCTTCCATAAAGTTCCCACGAGTGTGGGACAATGGAAGGTCAACCCCCACATACGTCCCTATGCGAAGGTAAGGCTGGATAGTACCGAAGGGCACCTGGACTTTTTCGATGGGACTCCAGCCTAGTAAATCCTCAGCACAGGTCGCATGACACCGTGATTTAGCCCATTAGAGAGACTAGGATGGGACAGTTAATATATAGAGAGAAAGGTAGGAGGTATAGGGAGATGAATGGAGATATAGGAAGGGAGTGAATTGCTCTTTGTGCATTGCTCCACAATGGACTGTATGGCTTGGGTGACACTACCAGAAGCTTGCGCTCTAGCCATCATAGCCCATTGCTTCTTTGAAACCTAAGCCCCCTCACCAACGTCAAGGTTTCTATTATAATGGGGGCTTGTGACACTTAAAATAAAGAATAAAAAAGTGATATATACATTTTTGATGGGCTCAGGAGCAGATATTTCAATATTTAAAAACTACATAGAACATTAAGTAGATGTAAAACAAGTTGAAGAATTAATGGTTTTACGAATAAAGCAATTTGCTCAAAAGGTACACTTAATATAGAGTATTAAGTGATTATTTTACTGAACTGAAATTTTTAGAATATTGTAAAAAATAGAAATAAATTGAATATATTTAAAAACAGAATTGATAAATTTAAAACAATTAAAATTCACAACAGTTCAATTGAAATTGAAAAATTTTCAATCCAAATTCAGATTAGATCAGAAGAAATTCAGAATTCCAGTTGGAATTAAATTCAAAAATTCCCTTTGAAATGCAGAAAAGATCAATTGAAATTAAAAAAAAAATACATTTTATTTTAATATAGATAACTTTAAATTCAGAAAATATCAATTGAAATTTAGAAAAAAACTTTTTTAAGAAAAAAAAAAAAGATCAAAAAACCAAGGCATGCGCCTTCTACAAACAAGGGTTGGTATTTGAAATGAAAGAAAAGGGATAGATTATTTAGAGGAATTGATTGGAACCATACGTGAGTTATTGATTAAGCGAAACAAATATTAAAGGCAGTTTAAATTGATTTGAACCGAGACTAGGGCCTTAACCTCGGCAAGCATTTCCAGCCCTTAGTTGTGTTCCTCTCCTTTAAATCCACATTTTTCAAAATTTACGCGTGGATTTTAAGTTTTTCATAATTCTTAAAAGTGAGAAAGAACAAAGAAAGTGAAAAGAACCATGCCCGAGCCCGTATTCGAACCAGGAACCTCTGGGTTGATAGTCTAGCGGACTCTCCACTAGACTTTAAAGGCCGACAATTTAAAGAAAGAATAAAGAAATTAAGTGAAATTCAGAACTCCATTTAAAGTTCAGATTTAATGAGTTTAAATTCAGAAATTAAATTTAAAAATCAGAAAAGATAAATTATTATTCAGAATAGTTCACATTAAATTCTATTTCATTTGAAATAGGCTTCGTAAAATTCAGAATAGGTGATTTTTGAGGTTCAAACCTTCCCCAGAGAGTAGAAATTTTAATAAAAATTAATGCATTTAAATAATTATTTCATTGAATCACTAAAGAAACTTAACAAATCATATAATTATGTTAAGTTGCGTTTACGTTTAAAAGTCTTTGTTATGAGTTGAATCGTGTAAGCTGCGATAGTGAAAATCAATATGTCATTATTTATCGGATAAAACTACCATCACTATTCTTTTCACTACCCTTGATATCGGCAGCTGTAGATGATGATGATAGTGATGATAACAGTGAAGCCAACAAGAATACATGCATACACATGTATACTGAAAAAACCTTTCTAATTCGAACAGCATAAGAAAGATTTTAAAGGATACTTCAGCCAACTACTGATTTTAATTTTCCCTCGAGCGGTTCTCGAAAATTTTATTTTCAGCATCCTTGGTTTTATCGCTGGAGTTGGTTGGCTTACTCCAAGTATGCAAATGAAGCTTATTGTAAGTTCTGCGTTTTCCTTAGCGCTACTTATGGTAGTATCGCATCATAGCCTCTTCGTAATTTACGGCACAAAACAAGTTTTTATTACAATAAATAAATTTTTCTGCCCCTATCATTGTGACTCTTTTATTGTCAAGAGTTTTTAAACAATTAACTTTCCAATTAAAGATAAGAGTCTAAACCTGGTTTAATTATTGAAGAATGTTTGAAGTTACTCTTGAGTTACAAAAAGTTGACTTATATTTTTCAAAATTCTGACCCCAGGAAAAGTTTTAAGTCAATCGTTTAAGTAATTTTGTGAATTTGCAGGTTTTAAGATTTATGAAGTTTGTGTAAATGATTTTCTGTCTCTAAAATTTTATTATTTTGAAGATAAATGAGATATCGTTCTCATCCCTAAAATTTCTTTAAACATACTTCCATAATTCAATGGGTGAGATCCGTTTGAATGAATGTGTCCTTCCCTTAGCACACACAGTGATCGTACAGTAACAGAGCAGGACGTGTTAGTAGAATTTAAAAAAAAGAAGACTTAATATTTTAAATTTTTTATTTCCATACAAAAACTTTAAAAATTCAAATAACTTAATTTTATTTTGACGTAGAATTACGTTTTACAGCGCAGTTTATAGGGGGTCATTTTAAAATCATCTTTCAAGCACATTTAAAGATTTTAGTTGACACTTTGGGGTATACCTACAGTCTTTAATATTCATAGTGCATGGAAAAAATATATGCCAAAATATCAGATAGAGTGCTGTCCAATTTTGTGTAAACGAATATCCAATTTTGGGTTTTTTTCACTTCTGTAATAAAGGCACAAAATAGCAAAATATAATGCAAAGAATAGACGTTGCCACCGTTGGTACAACTTGGTATAACTCAAGGTTCATTTATATAAAGGTTGCGTACATTTTTGACGTTTTCTCATTTCGGCAACCTTATTTTAAAATGAGAGCAAGAAAGCGTAGTCATTAGAGCAAAAAATTCACACTGTTGCTGGAATATGAAACTATTTAATAGTAAATTGAATAAATAGTAATAAGTTTTTTATTACTTTTAGTACTCCTTTTTTATGATTTTTTCTTTGTCAGGCAATTTGAACTTTTTTAAAGGCAGCTTTATTTACAAAAAAAAGTTTAATGCCCTTTTCATCGTCTCATCAGCGCGCAAATTTTGAGTCAAAAATTAAAAGGCGTTAAATATTCATGAAGCTTCTGCCATTACGATAATAATTGTATATACAAAAAAGTTTACCGACAACTTTTTCGTTATGCCTTTTTCATCTGAAAACTGTAAAATAACAGATATTCTCGGTCCCTGATAAATTTACATGCAAACTATCGAGTTTAAAAAAGTTAATTTTAAGGACGATGCATTTTTGTTTTTTATTTCAACAAGTAAAATAAAAAAAAAAATTGGGAAAAATTTAGTTTTTCGTGGAAATATACTAAAATTGTATGTAACTTCTTGCTTTCAATTAATTTACACTTTATTTTTTGCTGTTCAAGGATTGAGTTTAAATTGAGGATTCTAAAATTGATTTTAGGCATTTAAAAGAAAGTTTACGTAAAAAAGGTAATCTCGAGTAAACTCCGGCTTAACTCGTCATGGAAACGTAGTATAAGAAGAACACAGCGAAACCTTGAAAAATGCGTTTTGTTAAGCATCACAAAACTCTTATAAGCAAATGTCAAAATTTTTTGTTTACATAAGATAAGGATGCGTCAAAAAATGTATGCAACCTTTATATAAATCAACCTTGGGTACAACCCATTTGGTAATCAAGTTGGGCGTTTTGCCCACAGACAATACAATAACATTAACACTTGCCAAAAAATTGAAATGTTTTTTATTTTTCGTACAACCTGAGTTGTACCAACGGTCGCAACGTCTATTCCTTGCATAAGAAGAAAAATTCATATATTCGTATGAGAAATGTTATACACACAAGCTGCTTCAGTTGCTGTTGTCATTTTTGTTGTTATGGCTGTTGTGTTTGTTGTTGTGGTTATTGGTTTGGTTCGCAATCGTGTCGTTTGTTTTTGTGCTGCTTTTGTTGTTGTTATTAATATGTATGAAAATGTACATACATATATAAATACATACATATCAGTTGCTTTCGTTTTTGTCGTTTGTTATTGGTTTTGTTTATTTTCAGCAAGATAATTACAATAGAGAATACAGATGCGTGTTGCTACAAAGCCAGTATGTACCCAGTTGTTCCAGTCTTGAAGAAATCTCAAATGAATCATGTTCGATTTTTCTTGATCCTTGACGAAACATTCTGATTTGGCTAAACATTTCATTGACGAAAATTTCATATAAATGTTCCGAATTCGTGCAAGACGCAATGCAGAAACGTCGGGATTTATCATGCACAAACCCAATATCGAAATATTGAGGAAGTTTCGTTAACGAAAAGAAGACAGCAATATAAAGAAAATTGCTCCAGGAATTAAAATCGAAACGTGCTTCTGGACCGAATTCAACGTCGTGTGATATTTTTGATATGGGATAAAAATATTGCATCCTCTCTCAACTCCATTGGAAATCGACGTAAGGTTGGTTTCGTAATGGCCTGACGCCACTACACCGTATATTTTCCAGGTCCACTCGGGCAGCTGTCCAAGCCCATTCCTTTACCATTGCCTTGATGCCACACAGAACCTCACATTGTAGTGATAATTCGTTCTGAAGTTGTACGGTAAAGTTGTGGAATAGTCTCCCTGCGAGCGTGTTTCCCGTCAGTTTTAAGCTGTGCAAATTTAAAACAAATCTTCACCGAAACTACTCCATTTTTTTCAACTTCTTACTATCACCACTATCACCCATCTTCCAAATCAACACAATGCTCATACATTTATAAGAAACATCACCTGAGCTTTCACTCTACAAAACAGAAAAAAATTATACCAAATTGCTAAAATCAAACGAATTCGACAGCAATGGCAATGACACCCAAACATTGGTGTCAATGATTATTTAAATACTATCGAAAACCATCGATAGTCAGTCCAAAACTGTCGATAGTCACGATAGTGTGAAATTATCGATAGTATCGATAGTGTCATCGATAGTTTGCGAACTCTACAGCTTAGCCTCTAAACGATCCCATGAATTACAACAATCATGAGTATATTGAAGTTGTTGTAATAGAGTAAAAAAAGTTAGGCGCTGACAACCGCTACTTTGCATTATATTTTGTATGAATTTTTTTTAAGTCCAGCAGCTCATGTAGAAACTTCCTTTACGAAATCATAACGAAAAGTTCGTCAATGATGCCGGGTAGGACTATTGGGTAGCTAAAAAAATGATTTACTACTACTCAGGTTTGCGCGTGAGTTGTTTATACTATGCATTATTTATACTATAGGGCAGTTCACGATCTTGTTGCATCGTTGCAAATGCAAAATAAACAGCTTTTACAAAAACAAAAAGCATTGAAAAGCTTTTGCAATATATTTTTTTTTGTTTTTGTAAAAGCTGTTTATTTTGCATTTGCAACGATGCAACAAGATCGTGAAAAGAGGATGTTGAAGATTGCAAAAATTCGTTACTTTAAGTTGACCTTTATTTTTCGCTGGGACTGCAAGCATTCCTCAATCACCTCATCGTGGCCTTCATTTATGCACATATTTTCTACCAACAAATTAAATCACGCCACTTTACAGCATCTGCGATTTATACACCACTCTCGTTGACACCACCACAACCATTCAACTCATCACAATTTATTTACGAAAAGCATGATTTTTGGAGATTTTCGCAAAATGTCTTAGCTCACTGGCGGTTATCAGAATAGCCAAAATATTTTGGGAATCGTTATAAAAAAGACGATAAAAAATCGTTAGAGAGGTACAAATGGAACTTTTTTCTAATGGAAGTCGAGGCACCTTAATATATTTACTTAGATACATATATCTAAGTCGGTCTTTGTAGTCCAGTGGAGAGTGCGCTAGACTATCAACCCAGAGGTCCCTGGTTCAAATCCGGGCTCCGGGCATGGTTCTTTTAACTTTCTTTATTCTTTTCTACATTTAAGAATTATGAAAACTAAAAAGCCACAACTAAGTTGAGGAAAAAGTGGAATTAAAGGACAGGAACAACTAAGGGCTGGAAATGCTTGCCGAGGTTAAGGCATAACACTAGCCTCGGTTAAAAGCAATTCAAATTGTCTTTCACGGTTGTTTTGTCTAATCAATAATCCACGTATGGTTCCATTAAATTCTTCTAAATAAATCTATCCCTTTCCTTTCAGGTCAAAGACCAAACCTTGTTTGTATAAGGTGCATACCTTGATTCTTTAAAAAAAATATATAACATAAAAAATTGTACGTGAAAATGAAATGAAACAAAAACTTGTATATTTTAATTTTTTATTTTTGAATAAAAAAGTTTTTATCAAAATCCCTTACTTAAATTAGTTTGTTAGTAAAAAAAATTGTATTTACTTTATAAATTTTATTTATTTTTACAATTTTGATCGTATACAGAAAGAAAAGCAACTTCAATATGGTAGGTAACGTAAATGCTTTATTAAAAAGCATAATCTTTAAAAATATTTATTGTAACTTTGACGAAACCGGTCAAATATTGCATAAAAAAATTGTGAGCTAAATTGTACATTTTGTCAGTTTTGAAATTGTTTCTTCAGTGTATAAAAGAAATTTTCCAATGTTTTATATTTAAGTGAAAAAATTACTTTTATTCAATAAATTTTCATCACAAAATTTCATAGGAAATTTATTAAAACGTCAAGAAAAACTTTGAAGTCCTTTAAGTCTCGAGTAATTGTAAGTCATTGAATAAATTGCTTTCACTTTTGTGTATGATGTACTTTGAAGAAGTAGAATTTTGCTTAGTATTTAAGAGTATTCAAATTAATTTTAGAAATATCCAATTAAAACTTTTACAAAAGCTTTACAACACCTACTTTTAACTCTTTGATTTTAAACCTCAACAAGAAGCAATTCGAATTTATTGAAAAATGTTAACTTCACAAAGCAATTAACGAAAACAATTTAACAATCAACGAATCAACGAAAGTTACTAGCAAAACAGGTAGTCATTCAAAAAAGAAAAAATAAAATAACTAGTTCAATGAACTGATACTACAAATAAAATGAAGTCCTTGCACTCAAAAAGGATTCATGCAAGTTTAAAAACAAAACAGAAAAAGTTTTGAAAACAGGTAAAAGCAAGCAGTAACTGCAATGAATCCATAGGAAAAGCACTAAAAAGCTCACTCACTCAAAGTTCAATTAAAATTTTATTCTTGCCTTACTTTTAATTTGTTTGATAGTAATTTATTTTTTTGGGTCACCATTGATGATGTATTTGATAATGATGACAATGATGATAATAATGATTGGTCAGTGTAGTGGCACAGCAGCAAAAGTTGATGTGTGACAATAATATTGGTGTTGTTGTTGTACGCGTTGTAATGGTTGTAACACACATACGTTGCCAGCTTATGTTGACATTGCGGAATAATTTAAATTGGCATTAAATAAAGTGAATAACAAACGAAATGAAACGCATTCGAAGCAAGGAAACTCAAAACAGTCAGACATGAAGTCACAACATGTCCGCGTTGCCAGCTTTTAGCATTTGCCGTTAAATGGTGTTGGCTTGATTTGTAAAAGCCATAATGTTTGTCGTCTATAAATAAAATATTTTGTGCGCTTTGCAATACAATATGCGGAAAATTTATGGTTTTATTTGGGTTGTTGTTGTTGCCTTTGCGATTTTTCAGTAGAATTCCTTTGATGGTTTAAAGACTGGAGTCAACAAGTATAAAAAAAGAACACAAATTGAAGGACTCAAATTAAGTTTTCCCTTCTTAAGTTTCGTTTGGTTTTGCAATTCAGATATGGCATAATTAATTGGTTTTCAGAACTGAAGTGAAATTTTTTATTATTTCAAGGATCTATTTTCAAAAAGACCCGTTCTTATTAGAAAAAATCCTATACTAAGAATTTATTTAGAAGAGAGTCAATGAATTCGGATAAGACCTAAACACTGTTTCAATTTTAAATTTTTTAATTCGTCTATTGTGCTGTGATGTACTCAGCTAGTGCTATAATGTCCTATTGACAAATTTAAAAAGACCTATTTGAATTTCGTTCCTATAACATTAAGGCTATTCACAGTTGAAGCGTACATTTAACAAATCGTATTTATAGCACTGTGAGCACCACGCCATGTGACTGTCGTATTCGCAACCCTGCGATGTATGTGATTATGCGGCTGTAGACAGAGCACAAAAATACGAGGTACAAAAAACACGTCCTCGTTTAATTTACGCATGTTTGCATATTTGCGTTTGCATGTAAAACAAGAACAAAGCAAAATACGGTTACGTAAATTGGCGCACATATAACAAATCGTACAAATAGCAGACCAGCGTACTCAAACTGTGAAAACTATTGGATGAGGTCAATTTTAAATATTTAAAACATGTCATTGTGAAGTTCTTAACGAGTCGTGAGGTAAGTAAAACTAAACATTAATACTGTTACTAAATAGGCTAAAATACTTAAAATTTAGAAATACAGTGGTGGTCACGAATTTAGCACACACTGTGTTAGTAACTCTAATTTGAAATTTTTTACGTTTTAGCTTAAGAATTGCAATCCAATGGTTTTTTTAAGTGTTGTTTATGAAGTTAACTCTAAGTAACGTTAGTTGATATCTCAGTTATTCTTAAATTTTCTTACATATCTCAAGTAATATCAATCAATGTGGTATAAATGCTGGACACGAACTTAGCACAGGTTAGAATTACTGTTCCATTTCTTATTTAATTTGGTTTTATTAAACTTTACTGGTAAGATATGCTAAATTTATTAAGTTTCTAATTGAGTTATAATAAAAAATTTAAGTTCTAACAGAAAGGTATGGCGAAAGGCTGCTAAGAAAATCTACTGATTTTCAGAGGCTCATTAGATTAGGCTGAACAGCCTTATTCTTTTTAATTTCTGATCTCGAGCTGGTGTGTGGTGAAGTTGTGACGCACTATACCTTAGTATGGGCTTAAGAAAAATAGCATATTAACTTCAGTTTAGGAGCAAATATTATGTTTTTTAAATGTACTACCTTTACCACCAGTCTTCTTTAATAAAATCACGAAATGTGTGGGAAAAAAGTATTAGTTTTTTTTTGGAAATAGACTCGTTTCATCGTTTTTTATTTTGTCGATGTATAAATAAAGGGAATGTGCATACTTCATGCACATTTTTTCTAATTTTTTACCGTGATTTGCGCTATTTTGCGCTCTACCGCTTTTCTGTTTTTTTACAACTCGAACTTGCAGAGAACATAACTACAAAAATACACATTCATATTTTTACCAAAGCCTTCAACAATAATAACTAAAAAAAAGTATAATAAAAAAAATCAATGATGATTGAATAATTATTTTGTCTTCATGTCGATTCATTGATGCAAAGCAAAAATCCAAAGGATTTAATTGCCTGACAGATATCTTTTATCCCAATGACATACATTTTTTGTTCTTTTAACCTTCATCGGTCCCTTATTTCTAGAAACGAAAAGGTTCCTTGTGTGTAAATTTTACACACTCTTTTTCAGGAGCAATATTTTCATCGATGAATGAAATGCATACAATCTTCTCGTTAAAAGTAATTACTTATTCATTGTTTTATTCAATTTAAAAAAAAAATTTCAAATCGATTAATCGAGTAAAAATTCTATATATATACAAATGTGGATGTTTTCAGGGAAATTGAAGCAACATCTTGAGAGCGTTCCTAGGAAGTTTGGTGTCGATTGAAGAAGGGGGCGTGGTACCTCCCATACAACCCAAATTAACGCTATCACCCAAAAACCATAAAAGATGTTATATATCAAACGGTTTTGATCGTAAAAAACTAAATCTTTGTTTAGATGGCTACTATCGGCTACTGTACTAAAAATGGGCATGGTTGCACTTTATCAAAGCCTACTTTTTCGAAATCATGTCAACTACTGAGTTGTACAACTTTTGATATTGAACTATACTACCCTCCTAAGTAAAAAAGTCATATCTCCATTTGAGTAGTTTTGAGATATTTAGTTTCAACGTTTTTTATCTTTCTAAAAAAACACTAGAAGTGACCACTTTACTTAAATTTTTCAGTCATTTGGAGTTGAAAATGGGTAATCTTAGCTTAACACAAATATCAGAAACTCATTCACAGTTCCGAATCTGCTCTTTTTTACATTTTGGAATTTTGGCGTTTGTGACTTTTTTTCTTAGGACGGCTGTATATACACGCAGAGAAAAGACATGGTTGAGACTTGATTACTGCAATAATAATTTGTTTACTATTATTTTTATTTACTATAAAAACTGTTTCTAAGTTAGTGTTATTTATAGTGTAATTTATGTTTTTAGCAGGTCTACGCGAGAATATAATTTGCTTACATTTTTTTAAGTTGAGATTTAATATATTTAAGCTACACCAGTCCACAAGTTTGTTTAGATGAGATTGTAAAAGATGTCGTTCTTCGGGTGATTTGTAACAAAGAAAAAGTTTCACGTCGTCAGCGTACATTAAGACGTTACAGTGCTTTATTACCGAAGGAAGATCATTAATGAATACTAAAAACAAAACCGGTCCAAGATGACTGCCCTGTGGAACGCCAGAAGTGACCGAAATACTTTTTGAAAGAGAATTCTTATATAAAACCTTTTGAGTACGTCTAGATAAATACGAATTTATCCAATTTAATAATGTGACAGGAAACCCAATAAGGTGGAGTTTTTTCAAAAGAAGATTATGGTTAACACTGTCGAAGGCTTTGCTAAAGTCCGTATAAATAACATCACAAGGCAGTCCCAAAGTAAAACTATTTATAGCACGCGAAGTAAACTCTAAGAGGTTTGTTGTGGACCTACCCTTCAGAAAACCATGTTGAGAGACAGAAATGGTGGAAGACACGGAGTGGGTTAATTGATCAGTTATTATTTTCTCAAATAACTTATTGATTACACTTAATTTTGCAATAACTCGATAGTTAGAAACATCTATCTTGGAGCCAGATTTATGAAGGGGTATAATATAAGAATCCTTCCATATAAAAGGAAAATAACCACTACGCAAGGAAATATTAAAAATGTTTGCTAGAGAATTACACAGGTTTTTAGCACATTGCTTTAAAATGCAGCTTGGAATTTCATCAGGGCCGGTCGTAAAATAGAATTTTACTTGTAGAAGAAAACACAACAATATTTGGGTCTATTACAGGAGTTTCAAAAGAGTTAACTGGCGGGAGAAAAGGATACACCGTGCTAGTATTAAATGGTATATCGGAGTAAGTTGATTTTAATAAGTTTGCAAACATGTTAGAAATTACATTGTCACAAGATGATTCTTCCTGATTGAATTTCATAAGGGGTGGAAAGCTGGAGGCTTTACGTTTTGAGTTAACGAAACTATAAAAAGTTTTGGATTATCTTTAAATTGAGATTTTATGTTAATTATATAAGAGATTTTGATATATTTGTCTTCGTTGAAACGTGGTTAAATCATGATTTTTTATGGTGAATTCTTCGACACTAGCATGTATCAAGTTTACCGGAAAAATAGAGATTCTGTAAAGACAGGCCTTAATCGTGGTGGTGGCGTTCTTATTGCGGTAAAGCGTTTACTATGCTCATCGTTGCATCCACTTTAAATGCGGATTCTTTGTTTGACCAGCTTTGTGTCGCTTTAAACGGACCAAAAGGCACTCTGTATATTTGTGTGTCTTATATTCCACCTTCAAGCCCTGATTCCATCTACGCAGCGCATGTTGACAATGTATTAGCTGTTCATTCATCTATTGGTGATAAAGGTCACTTATCAGTCTTTGGCGATTTTAACCTCAATAACATTTCCTGGTCATTAATTGCAAATCAACTCACACCATTAAATATTAACCATAATCATGAAATGAATTTTATTGATAGTTTGCTGAGTATTGAACTAATACAAATCAATTCATATTTAAGTAGTTTAAGTAGAATTTTGGGATTCTGGGGGCGATGTAACAATGTAACATGTCTGACTGTCTCAACCTGGCGAGGCCAGCATAATCTTTGTGAAATCGCCTCAAGTCGACTCAAACCTCCACGTGGTGTTTCCTGGGCAACGTCAAAACTGACAACCGTTAGTTTGGTGGCTAATCTGAGCGGCGGGCCTCCCTAGGCTTAAAATAGGTTATGCGTCTGGTTTGAAATCCACCCGTAAAAACCAATTTCAATGAAAACAAATAAGAAAAGAAGAAAAATGATCCCCAAATCTGATGACGACTACCGCAAACGAAAAACTGATAATGACTTACGGATATGCACCTGGAATGTCCGAACCCTTAATTGGGAAGGTGCCTCTATCCAACTGACTGATGTCTTGGAAAGGTACAAAGCTGATATCACTGCTATCCAAGAAATGCGATGGAAGGGACAGAGTTGCATTCGGCATGCACCCTGTGATATCTACTACAGCGGCCATGCGGAGAAGCACGAGTTTGGATGCGGATTTGTAGTTGGCAAGAGACTACGGCCCCACGTCCTGCGATTCACACCTGTGAACGAACGACTTGCCATAATCCGCATCAAGGTTACATTTTTCAATATAAGCCTAATATGTGCGCACGCTCCGACAGAAGACAAAGACGATGAGATCAAGGAAATTTTCTATGAGCGCCTTGAAAATGCTTACGAGCGCTGCCCCCGCCACGACGTAAAAATCGTGCTTGGTGACTTCAACGCTAAGGTGGGCAAGAAAAATATTTTTGGTCCAACTGTCGGAAAGTTCAGCCTCCACGACAACACCTCCGATAACGGAATGAGGCTGATTGACTTCACCGCATCAGTAAACATGGTCGTAAGTAGCACTAGATTCAAGCATCTCAATATTCATAAAGCCACCTGGATGTCCCCTGATCAAAAAAACAAAAAATCAAATTGATCACGTTTTGATCGACGGAAGGCACTCTTCCAGTGTATTGGATGTACGCACGATCCGTGGTGCAAACATTGACTCGGATCACTATCTTGTTGCAGCCAAGATCCGTACACGTCTGTGCGCAGCTAAGAATACACGCAACCCTACACAGAGAAAGCTAGACGTCGACAAGCTGCAATCGAAACAGATAGCCGATGCTTTCGCCACCCGACTCTCACTCCTGCTTCAAAGCACTCCTCCAATCGATGATATATGCGCGCAGTGGACACACATTTCCAACTCCATGCGTGCGGCTGCTGAAGAGGTGATTGGCTACCAACGCCCTCGCCGAAACCAGTGGTACGACCAGGAGTGTCGCGACGCCACTGCAGAGAAAGACGCCGCCTACAAAGCCACCCATGTAACGCGCGCTGCTAAGGAGCGATACAAAGAAAAGAGGAGGGAAGAGAGACATATTTTCAGGCGGAAAAAAGAGAGGCAGAAAAGCGCGAGCAGGAGAAGATTGAGATGTATGGTGACAGGAATGAGGCCCGAAAATTTTTTGAAAAAATAAGACGCCTTGCCGATGGTTTTCTAAACCGGGGCCTCTTCCTGCAAGGATGAAAACGGGAATCTAGTGACAGATGTCCAGAGTACACTGACGTTATGGAGGGAACAGTTCTCTAAGCTTCTAAATGGCGACGCTGACAACAATCCCGCCAATAGAGATGATATTCCGGAAACCCCAATTTTGGATGACAGCGTCGAGGTTCCGCTGCCCGACTATGATGAAGTTCTGACAGCTATAGCTCGGCTTAAAAATAACAAAGCCACGGGAGCTGATGGCTTACCTGCTGAGCTGTTTAAGAACGGAGGCGAAGCTCTACTTAAATGCATTCACGAGCTTCCATGCAGAATATGGTCGGAAGAATGCATTCCGAACGATTGGAATCTCAGTGTGCTCTGCCCAATCCACAAGAAAGGCGATCCCACTATCTGTGCCAATTACCTATTATTCAAACAATAAGAACATATGTTCATACTAAGCACTACTATCTATCTCATTCGCACACATGTACCCATATGGCTGAATACAAAACATATGATATTATATTATACTTTTTACTCCTACACAAATATGTTAACATATGATTATGTTTACGTTTTCTATTCTACTCACTCACACATATTAAACTATTAATACTAAACTACAAATATGTATTAGGATATTCTACTATTACTTTTACACTAATTAAAGAACATATGATTCTATTTACATTCTAAACTACACAAACAATTGTTAACTAGTTTTAAGACAAAATACCGTTATGCTTACTATAAAAGGATGAACATATTTGAAAATAAATCAATTAGTTTTGAGCTTCTAACAAGCTGCCTACTAATTCATTTTTAAATAAGTCTTGAGCTTTAATAGCTGCCGACTTAAACTTTTTAGCCTCTGCACTTTTTATAGTGAACGGCTGTAAATGTAATAAAAACAAAAATAGCGCCAGTGGCGAACTTCGCCGGCAACCAATTAGGCAGGACCTAATTAAAGTAATTAAAATATTAAAAGTAAATCCGCGAGTCCTTTTTTAAATAATCGCGAACTCTTACATGGCGATGCTATGTCGCGAATAAAATTATGTGGCGATCCAAAAACATATTTACTACATGGCGATCCAGTCGCCAAAATATTATTACATGGCGACCCAAAAACATATTTACTACATAGCAACAACATTCAGAGAAAAACATCGCTCACTAATAGTGTACACTCTATTCTAATAGTTTACAACAGTTGACTCCACTGAATGCGGCCAATTTTCGCTTTCTCATCATTTTCAGATTTTCTATGAGCTGTCTACTTCGTTTTGACAGTTTCGGTAGTCTGTCTCTCCGAAATGCATATACCTTCTCTAATTCTGCCATTATTTTGAGTAAAAAATGAAAACGTTACATATATATGAAAACGACTGCCAAAAAGCTGTCGCATATAATAGATTGTCAATTTTATATGTAATAATTTTGATTATCAATTATCAACTATCACCTTAGCCGTTTTTATTATTTGTATAGAGATTTTAGATATGAATATGGAAAACCTTCCTTTGGGGGTGCAAAATCTATTTCCTCCCGGGTGCAAGCAATCCTAGCTACGCCACTGAAGCAGTTGAATCCTTGCTTTGTGTCTGTGGGTGAATGCTGGTTGGGTTTTGATGTGGTCTATTTTGAACCAGTCGATGTTTTTGTTATAAGACTTTTTTTTGCTTGCTGTTGAGCTGATAAATGAATACTCATTATGTTTGACTTATTTTTAAATCAATGCTCATCAACTTTGTCCTTGCTTTTCAATTTTTCGCGTGCAAAAATTAAAGCTGTTAAAAAAACTAAATTCTCCTTTGAATGTATTCGAAACGTTTATAATTGAAAATACGATATGAATTCAACTTGTTTAACTTGCCTGTTTAATTCATTGTTGCAAATTGCAGCAGCTTTAAAGGTATTAAAATTTCGGTATTTTAAACACACATTTAATGTGTGTGTAATTAAAGGTTTGCGATTTAAATTTCTTCACACAATCATTTGCACTCTAAAAGCTATACATACATATGAATGCATTCGGGAAAAACAAAAAATTTCAACTACCATAATAATGCATATTTGTAACGCATCAAATGGCGCGCAATTCAACAGGAAGACGAGTGCCACAAACAAACGCCCAAAAACACAAATGCACGCTGACAAGCGTGTAAAAAAATAACACTGCTAAATTACTTCCATTTCCGTTTGCAATATTGCGCTTCCGCCGCGACAGTAAGAATGAGAGAGAGAGATAATAAATAGAACTAAACATCGAAATAGGGTTGCCAGAGATACAATTTCTAAATCGGTCGAAATTTTTAAAAATAGTATATTTTGTGCCCAAATCAGGACAGTCCTTTAGGACACAGAAAAACTTGGTTTCTTATATTATTTTGAATAGTAAAGACCAGTGGTAGATCCACCACAAAAATTGATCGTGGGCTAAATAATTACAATTTTTTCACATATGGGCATTTCAAACTGGCGTTACGGACGATTTGTACGAATAAATATTAAAAAATACAATGTTAAAGTCTAATTTTTAACAAGTTTTTTAATATTTGCGTAGTAATTAAGTAGCACTATATCATATAATTAGCATATAATTAAACGCAACCATATTTTTCATCATTTCGAAGTTTAGAGAACTTAAAACATGTAAACAAAAATAAGCTAAGAAAGAGCATGAAAATCAACAATATTGAAAACAACAACAAGTACATAGTCTTTTGCTTTGATTATGGCAACGGCATTTTTTAAATTATTTCGGTGAGCACAAAATTAAACGCATGTGACTTTTATTTAGTCCAACTACTATCATTGTTGAATTAAGTTGCTGACACAATTCTTTTGTGCATTTCGTAAAAAAGCTAAAAAATGGGGAGAGGAAAATGTTTAAAAGGCCTTGAAAAAGGTAAAATTACTGCACTTTTTAAGCAGGGTCTTTCAATGAGAGCAATTGGAACAGACATTGGAAGGTCGGAGACTGTAGTTCGCAATTTTTTGAAAAAAGGGTACAGTTATGGCACTTATAAGAACATCGGAAAAAAAATCGAAGCTAACTAGTCACGATAGACGTCTAATTGTAGCTACTGCCAGCAAATCTATGTTGAGTGCGAGTGCCATAATTAGTTCCTGTAAGTTAGAAGTGTCCCGTTTCACTATATATTGAGCACTTCAGCAGTCGAGTGCAATAGTAAGACAGCGTTTAAGACTGCACCGAGACTTAAATGTCAACACAAATTTGCACGTCTTGAGTTTGCAAAGAAAAACATGGCGCTGGACTGGACCAAAGTAAGTTAATTTTTTATTTTTAAAATAAGTTTTCACATGTGATTAAATTGACTTTCAGATTATTTTTTCTGACAAAAAAAAATTAATTAGGATGGTCCGGACGGATTTGATTGGTACTAGAGAGATCTAAGCAAAGAACCACTATATTTCTCCAAGAGAAACTTCGAAGGTGGTTCTCTGATGGTTTGGGGCGGTTTTTGTTTAAAGGAAACGTTAGAACTGGTATTTACTAGTTCCCACATGAACTCTACTGAGAACATAGATGCTCTTAAAATGAACGAACTGCCTTATTTGAAAAATAATCGAAGAAAAAATTATATTTATAATTATGCTTATATACTAAGCATTGGCTGCGTTCGGAAAAAATCAGCATTTTACAGTGGCCACCATGTTCTCCTGACCTGAACCCAATGGAAAACATTTCGGCAATACTTGTTTTTCAAATTTACAACAAAAATAAACAATACAACATTGTAGAAGAAATAAAATTTGCAATGAAACAAGCTAAGGAATCTATAGAAGCTTCTATGCTAAATCCTCTTATAAGCAGCCTGCCAAGTCACGTATTTGAGGTTATCCAAAATGGAGGATCCATTCATTACTAAATTGTATTTTTAAAATTTTTATTTAAGTTTTTTTGAATAAATAGCTTTGTTTTTCTTATATAATCGAACAGCGTTTAATTTTGTGCTCACCCAAAAACTTAAAAAAATGCCGTTAAAATAATCAAAGCAAGACACTATGTACTTATTATTGTTATCAAAATTGTTGATTTTCATGCTCTTTCTCAGATTATTTTTGTTTACTTGTTTTTGATTCTCTAAGTTTTCAAATGAAGAAAAATATGGTTGTGTTTTATTTTTTGCTCACCAGTGTATTAAGTAAAAACAATGACAACAAGTAACTAAGGATCTTAAGATATAAGCAAAAAAATGTGTGTTAAAATATATGCGTTACGTTACAAAAAACGGAAGTGGTGATTTCTGACTTGGATCAAACAATTTGAAAAACTCTCTGAATTAGGCAAGCCTTTTTGTATAAGACTTTTTTTAGAAGATTTTAAAATAACATAAGTTTATTTTCCAAGTGATCAGATTTGAAAATCTTTTCTGGTTTTTCTTTTATTAGATCTGGCGTTACGTTACCAAAATTTCCATTGCAGTTTAATTGGATATTTAAGTAGTTTGGTAGTTAAGTAATTATGTAACTAAGCAATTAAAAAACAAATTTGGTATATTGATCTTTCCTTTCCTCAACCATTTTTTCATTATCTCTAGCCAATGTCTTCCATTTTTACTAAAACAAAAAAGCTTACGAAACATTTACGAAAAAGAAAAACTACGTTTGTGAAACAGTGCAGACGATTTGATCATGATGATTAATGAATTTATGTTGAAACAAATAAAATTAAAATGTTTTTCTTAAATGATATAATAAAAATTTTTTAATAAGTTTTAATTTTTTGGTCACGGTAGACTTTTTTCTGGAAATGCTTGGAAATAACAGTAAATACTTTCAGGATATAAAGTAATCAATTGTGGATATATATTTTAATCGGTCGGTTTAACTAATCGTCGGTTTAAATTTTAATCGATTTAATTTTAATTTTCCCTTTGGCTTTTACACAATGCTAAAAAAAATGAAAAATTGTCATATTCCACAAAACCTTAGTCCATGTAAAAGGCGCTTAAGAACGAGGCTAACCTTGATTTACTTATATGTAACCTTCTCCGAAAAATGTGTGTGAAAATTAATTTTGAGAAAAATGCATTTAAAGTTTCATAACGCATTATCACTGTGAGCACTCCTTCAGTTGGGAGATGCGATTTGGTATGGTTAGTTATGATTGGGTGCCGACTTTGAAATCTAACTCATTTCATCTTATTCTACATCCTTTTAGGTACCAGAATCCACTCTTAAGTCCAAACCCGTTTTTTGACACACTAGGTCCCTTTGCTCGGAGAAGGTCACATATATTGCTGACACAGAAAAATTTAAAAGGCTAAATTTTTTTAAACTGCAGCGTTGAAAGACTATTAAATTGTTAGTTCAACCGAATTAATGAACGGTTAAGCAAGGTACAAACATGTGCCTAACGGTACAACTGCAGCTACTTTCAGTAAATAAACAACAGTTAAGCTTTAATCACATTTTTGTCTCAGTGCTCTCTCTTGTCTCTGTCTGTTTTTTAAAAATTCAGGACTGAGTTTATGTGAATTGCTTTTTTTTTGAATTGCCACAATTGCTTTTTGTTATTTTCATGCATTGAAATTTAGTTAAGTCGGCAGACGACAATCACCATTCATTAAGCTTCACTATTCATTTAGCGGCCCATTGTCTAAAACTGACAGAAAATTTCAAAACAGTAGCTGATTGATTCTTATTCGATCGCTGTACGGGTGCAGTTCGACCCTTGTTTATCTTCTGTGGGGCCTTAAACCATTTTTTTTTTATTTGAGACATGAGTTAAGTTTTTTTTTTGCAACACAATAAGTTTATTAAAAAACTTAACTCGACCTGTGTTGTTATTGTAGAAAATTATTAAAGTAAAAAAGTTTTTTTAATGTAACACGTTTTTAAAACGAACTAAAAAGCTAAAAATAATTTCTCCTAGAATGGGGCTTTTAGTTCTCCTAAAAAAGTGTGGCGCATGCTATAGAGAATATTTAAAATGTTTTTTTTTTTGAAAATAATTAATTTGCTACACAGTAAAAAATTTGAGTGCAAATTTTATCTTTTTTGAGACATTTGTGTGGTATAAACTTTTGATATTCCAAATAATTTATAAATTTTATACCACTCAATATTATAAAAGAAATTTAACAAATATAGTTTAAAAATTTTATATGGGTATCATGTGTAAATTAAAATATATTCTGGTTCGAAAATAAAAAATTCACCGAAATCGGGAAATTTAAAAATATAGTGGCCGACAAGAAAAAATGTCGGAAAAAATTTATAAGATTTGATGGTATAACTTTTAATACATTTTTGGTTTGGATTTATATGTATGTCAAATAGTATAAAATTTATCCTCATATTTTTTACTGTGTACATTTGATTCTTAGTTCGTCACACATGTATTGCATTAGAAATCTTGCATAGAAGCAGTTACTGGGTGGACTCTTCCCTAAGGTTAGTGATGCAGGTTTAATATTATCTATAGCATGCGCCCCACGTTTTTAGGAGAACTAAAAGCCCCATTCTAGGAGAAATTATTTTATACTTTTTATACTATTAAAAAAAAATTTTTACTTTAATAACTATTTTCTGATTTTTAGTCTTTGTCAAATTTTTGTCTTTTCTTTTGAACTGCCATGCATTTACTTGCTCTTCTTGTTAATTTTCGGTAAGAACTTCATCATCTACCTGTATCGATGGCACTGTTGCCAGAAAAGCACGATAAATAGTGCTTATGGTATTTTAATTAAATATCTCTTGCGTGGAAAAAAAAATACCTCAAAATACCACAAAATCCCTGAAAATACCACAAATTACCACAAAATACCACAACGATATTTTTTACCACGCGTGGAAGAAATACGAATTAAGAGAACGAAGCGTATATTGAATTGTTCAAATGACTGAATGCACTTGTTTGTAGTGGTTTGTAGCATGTATCCATTTTTTCTTTGTTTTTTTTACAATTCGTCATTAAACAGAGCACACTTTCATTCAAAACTCACACTCTGATGATCGTCTTTATTGGAAGCAATTGCTGATTTTACTTTAATAAAAAGTGTTTAAAGTAGTATAATGCCCGGAAAAAAATATCTTTGTCGCAAAGTTCTTTCTGCAAACATTTGTAAGTATACAAAAGGGGTATTAACGATGCAGTGAATTTGGCGGAGCAATTGCAAATTATATTATGCATTTGCATCTAGCTGTGACCGTACCTTAGGAGTGCACAGTGGCAATATCATTTTAAATTTCAAGAATTCTTTGAAACAGCAGGAAAATCAGCTGATTCAACCATAAGCTAAGTTTTACTTTGTGGGTTAAAGTTTGATATGCCAAGAAAAATCGTGAAAAGCTTTGATTATTTAGTGGGAATGGATGCATCTGAGATATCATGTAACACATTTCTAACAAAAACATATCAAACTTTTAATGAACTGATAGTTATCAATAAACAAATCAACCATACCACAAAAACCATGGGCTGGTTCAAATAATCCACTAGTAAATTAATTTCATTAGTGGTCCATTTCTTAGTGCACTCAAATTTTTTTTTCTATTTTCTGTGTAATAAGCATATGTACAAAACCTGTTTATTCAAAGTGTCGATGCTGAAAAATCGACTGCCAAAATTTCAGCTTGATTTCGTTTATACCACTAAACCAGCACTTCGATTTACTCCACGGTTATCTCCTGAAAAAGGTTCGCAAACATAGTGCGACCACGCCCATTTTTAGTATAGTTGCCGTATTTATTTATGAGCGGTTAAAGGGGGCGTAGCAAAACTTTTTCGTAAACCATTTCGTAGTCGAAAACAATCGACTATTAAAACATCAGATAAATCGGTCCATTAGTTTTAGAATCTATAGCCAACACACAGCCAGACAAACAGACAGTCTTGTGCTTTTTATGTATATAGATTTTTTTTATATATTTATATATTAAAATCTCTGATTTGAATGTATTGTGGTATTTTGTGGTAATTTGTGGTATTTTGGTAGTGTGGTAATTTTAGAGAATTGCGAGAAAAAAAGAATTTTGGTGGTAATTTTATCTGGCGAGACTGATCGATTTACGTGCTTCTCCTGTTCTAGGCGTAGCTTTCGTTGTTATTTTTTGTTGTTGTTGTTGTCTCTTTGACTGTTGCAAATTAATTTTATAATTTTTTTTTAATTTTTGTATTTGTTTACTTTTTTACGCTTTTTATAACACGCAAAACACTTTTTACATATACACACAGTTTTATGCTGAGTATTCTTATAAACAACTCATTTATTAATCAATATTTATAAAAAATTGTTTGAATTCCGACAAAAACTTTAAAAATTCGAATTTTCAAAAATTCACAACTTAAGGTGACAAATGAATTTGTTCAAGAAACCGAAATAGTTCCATATATATTAAAAAATAAAAATAAAAAAACCGAAAAAAATCCATTGACATTGTTAAGGCTCACAACCTCACGATTATAAAAAGCAAGCTCAGAACTCACAAAGAAATATTTTCAAAATAGCAATAAATCAAACTATTTTCTTATAAAATAAATACAAAATTTTACTCGTATTTACAAGTCTATTCTGGCAAAGTTTTAATTGTTACCTAGTATTTTTATTATTTCTATATGTTTGCTGTAATTTTGCGCTTTCAAAATAAAATTTGAAGCTTAGAAATAATAAATTTTGATAGAAATTGTCACCTGCTTTTTAGATAGTCACAATTTCATTCAAATATTTTGTTTTTTGAGCTCCAAATATTGTTTTGAAATCACAAAATTACAGCAAACACATAGAAATAATAAAAACACTGGGTAACAATTAATACTTTGCCAGAATGGACCTGTTCAACTACTTTTTTACAATTTTTTTTTCACCCTCACTGGTGAATTTTTGAAAATTTGAATTTGTTTCATAAAAAAAAATTCTCCCACATTGTTGGGGCTCGAAATTATAGCCTCACGACAATAAAGCTAGCGCCTTGTGCCCTGAGCTACTGAAATTGCACAAAAACTTTTTCTAAATGACTTAATAAATTCACTTCAGCTGTGAATTTTTGAAATATAAAAATGTCACAGAACTTTTCAGTATTTTTATTTGATTATAATATGTATGTATGTATCAAATAATTTAACATTTTAGCCAAACAAATAAACGTATAGACAAGAAAGTAAGTGATTATTGCGTTGACATTCAGTTCTGAGCTACATTTTAAATTTCAAAACTCTAGCTCATCTGGAAGTTGGTTAAAAATGGCTTCCAAGATTTGTACGTTAGACCCAGAAGTGAAGCTAATAAAAACGTTTTAAAATAGAAGCTATGTATATAATGTTGTTGCATTAATCTGCTATCCAATCAAAGTACATTTTAAATTAATGTAAATACTCCAATCTTATTAGACAATTTTACAGTGTGATTTTTGAAAAGAGTTTTTCAAAAATTGTAAAGATAATAGGGGTATTCACTTCATTGCTGAAATTTCAGAAATCGGAATTTTCCGACGAGTTGAAGTGAGCATCAAATCAGCATCAAATGCATGTGTAAATCTTAAAATCGCCATTGCTACATTTCGTTGGTGTGCTTGTTACCAAAACAAATAATTTTGTTAAAAAAGTCATGCTTTCTGCCATTTATTAAAAAAATTACTTGAATTTACTACGGAAACAGACCTATTGAATCAGCTCTTAGGAGGGATTTGACAGAATGCTCTTCTTCTTATCGAAATCATCATATTCACAATAGGTCTGATTCCGTACTTACTTCAAGCAATTGCAAAAGAATAGAGAGTGTCATTGTGAATGTTATTCTTCTAACTCGTGCTTCAAAAACTAGTAAAATAACTGTAACCAGTAAATAATTTGTTACTGGACACATCTTTTCTTCGCAAATTTCCGACGATTATTTTTCAACTCAATAGGTGCTTAATTTTAAGTAAATTTCGGAAAACCAAAACAACAACAATTGTATTGATGGTATTGTATGAATGCTAGAGCTCGTTTTAATTTTTCAGTAGTTTCACTAAAAATGAACTTAAAATTGATTTTTATTTAGTTCAAAAATTTTACAAAGCGAACAATGTTTAATTTTATTAGCCTTACAACCAAAAATCAATATTCAGTTGAAAAGCGTTCAATGGTAAAGATAAACAATGTAAAGCTGGCAACCCTGCCTGATTGCACTCACCTTGTTGTGGCTTCGTGTAGTTTGCGAAGAGCGCTGAACAGTTGTCAAAACTACGAATCGCTACGCGAAAACTAGGATATGTAATGATGGGCGTAGGTGTAGGTGTGGGTGTGGTATATTCCGTTGATATGTTAAATGATGGTATTGTTGTTGTTGTGGTCGATGTGCCAGCTACCCCTACACTAAGTGTTGTTGTATTACTATGTGATAATTGAGCGCGCAATGTTGTTGTTGTAGCTGTTGCCGCCTGCTTAACTGTTGTTGCTGCTACTTTTGCAGCGAAATTAAAGGCATTTGCAATGCGTTGCGGCATTGCTGTTGTTGTTGTGGTGATGCTGGTCGGTTCATGGGACATTGATGTAACATTCGAAATTGTTGGTGTGGGGAAATTAACGTGATATTGCTGCTGGTGCTCATCGTTGGTGACATTCTGAAAGTACATGTTAAGGACACGCGTTACGTTCGTGCGTATCGATGTAATTGTTGCAGCCAAGTTGTTGCCAGAGTCAATATGAAAAAACTCCTCACTGCCGCTGTCATCGTAAATACTGCTATTTCGGCTGCTGTTGCGAGTGCTACTCTCGCTGCCGCTGTCCTCAGCAATGCGCGTTTCTGGGCGCTCAAACATTTTTGTGGATTGGTTTGTGTTAGTGGGTTGTTGGTGGGTGGGTTTTGAGAGCTTCTGAGCTATATGTTGTTTTGAAATCACCTTTTGTTGTTACTGCAACAATAATTGTAACAGCTTTTCTTGTTGTTTTTGGGTTTTTCAATGGGTATGTCAATGTCCTTTGCTGCCATTTATGCAGGTTTTTGGAGCATTAATACTTTTGCGGTATTAAAATAAACACAGAATATATTAAGTTATGCTCTTGAAGTGCAACAATGTCGATATTTCTATGTTCCTTTCCAGCTATGGATTTAATTTTGACACTCATCAAATTGGGACTAAGAGCTTTGAGCATGAGTGTTGCTCTTTGAGAAACTGTGAAAAGAGAAAAAGAAATGGTGTTAAAAATGAATACTTTATTAAAATTTCGAAATGACTGCACAATTTCGTGCAATCCAAAATTTAAAACAGATCTAATTTAACTTCGGAATATTATTTGAAATAAAATAAAGACAATAAAAATTCAGAATAGGTCAAGTTAAATTAAATATTCAATTTAAAATTCAGAAAAGACATATCGAGATTCAGAAAGGGTCAAATAAAGTTTTAAGAGTCAGAAAAGTTTAATAAAAATCCGTAATTCTATTTGAAATTTATATTCTGAAAAGATCAACTTAAATTCAGAACAGATAAATGAAATTTAAAGTTAAATTTAAAATTTAAAAAAGTTCATAAAAATTCAATTTGAAATTCTGAAAATATAGAAAAAATTCTGAAAAGATCAAGTAAAATTTGGAAAAGGCCAAATGAAATTGACAAAACATAAATAGGTTTACATGATTTTAAGTGTGAGCTATTAAGATCAAGAAAGTTTGAAGAAGACAACAACAACAACAACAATAACAACTCTGTATATAGAGTCAATTACACAGCAGACTAGACAGAACTGTTTCGGGAAATGCTAAACTCCATTCTTCAGTAGTCTTAAGTTATTCAGCTGTCACTAGACAACTGTTTAAGTCTCATATGTTTTGACACCTATTAGAACAAAATCCTCTGTTTCGATCACCAAATAGCTCACAATCACAATCAAGATCACAATTAATTATCAAAAATTAAAGTTCTATGGTAGAGCCAGACCAAATAAGAAGCCATTAATTAATGTCAAATTAATTAAAAAATCGAAAAAAATTAATCGATTTCAGTCAATGTCATAAATAATTTAACATGTTCTTGCGCCAATAGGCAGCAAGGTATATAATGGTTTGTACATAACAATTTCAGATACGAATGTTTTTTTGTTTCATACTTTTTAGAGTGTGCTTTTTAGTAGTCGGGTATTAGTTTTTGAACAAATTTTCTAATTAAATTATTTGAATATATAATTTTTATATAAACGAAAGTTAGAAATTTAGAAAATTCTGTGCTCCTTAAGTTTTGATACAATTTAATAGTTTTACTGATGTATAATAAGGTCCAAATACAGTTTAAACTTTTACATCGGAACTTGATTATACAATTACTAAAAATAGCTTTGAATTAATTCTTTAAAATAAGCAAAGCTCATAATAAAATAGTGAAATAATAAAATTTAGTTTGCCGAAATTCTTTGTCGGCCATTCTCATAAAAAATCAGCCCTATTCCAGAATCTGTCGTAATGAATTTCCGAACGTAAATTTACGCTACGAATACGACAAATTTTCTTATTCAAATTCCGAACGAAACTTCCCCTTTTCGAATTTAATTTCGAGAATAACTGATTTCAACAGCAGACAAATAAATAAAAAGAAAAATTTTAAAAACAGATGTTTTTGATCAACATTTTATTTTTAGTTGTGATTTTTAATGGATTTCATTGCAATTGCAATTTACACACAATAAGAGGAAGATTTCTCACAAAGAGAATCTATAATAAATTTCAACTAACATATTCACAGGTCTAAAAAAAAATATTTTCCATACATTTACAAAAAATTAATTTTAATTTTTATTTTGCTGCCTTGTTCTTTAAAAATTCAATTGTTTCCTTTTATCGTAAACAATTCCGTCGAAGTAAAGTTTTCGTGAAAAAATCCTAAAAACAGCTTTCAAAAGTTGATGCGTTAGAACTGTGGAATAGCAATGCTACGAATATTCGAATACGATGTAATGATTCGGAATGCAGAATACGACATTACGAATCTGAAAGTAAATTTGCGCTGCGGCGGATTCTGAAATAGGGCAATAGGACAATAATAGGACCTAAACGGATGTAATTCACAGTTTTATAAAGTAATTAATCGTGTGATTCCTGCAATGAATATTACCATTGCAAATGCGTAAATTTATAAAAAAGCGACATTGAATTTATGATAAAGAATCACCAAAAATATAAATGCAACAAGTGTCTGTCGGCCCGGCGTAATTCAATGCACACCCCGCCAACTGGTGTCACAATCATACAGTCAGGCTCATATTTTCTAAGAATTGTGAAGATAGCCCCAATCGGTCAACTCCAAATATATACTCACGTAGGGAAAATGTTCAGCAGCAATATTCTAATGGAAACAGCCCGTAGCTAGCTAATGCTGAATTTAAGCGCTTGCTAGATCTAATGGACCAGCGCTGTGCCCAGCAAAGTGAACGTTCAGACCAGGCTCGTTGACAAGGGGGATTAAGGGGTTAAAACCCCCTTAGGGTAAACCCCCTTAGGGAAAGTATACAAATCTAATATATTACTATGAAGGCAACTATAACGCAACAGCGTAAAAAGTAGCAAACCACTTCAATTTTGAACAGAATTGAGACCTATGCTTTCAGATCATAGATAATAAAGGGTGTTTTTTTTAGAAGTATAGAACTTCGAATTGAAATAACACAGAAGAAAATCGTTTTAATGTCCATCAATTTGGCTTTATTGGAAGGACAATTTTATGCCATTAATGTCTAAATATGATTTCGGGCATGTGGCCGCCACGGCTGGCTCGAATAAAGCCAATTCTACAGGTCCAATTTTCAACCACTTTTTCGAGCATATGGGGCCGTATGTCGGCAATAACGCCACGAATGTTGGCTTCCAAGTCCCCTAACGTTTCTGGTTTGTTGGCGTAGACGAGCGACTTCACATATCCCCAAAGAAAATAATCCAATGGTGTCAAATTACACGATCTTGGTGGCCAATTGACAGGTCCATTCCGCGAAATTATGCGCTCATCGAATGTTTCCTTCAATAAATCGATTGTGACGTGCGCTGTGTGGCATGTAGCGCCGTCTTGTTGAAACCACAACTCATCCACATTCATGCCATCCAATTCGGGAACAAAATAGTCGGTTATCATGGCTCTATACCGGTCTCCATTAACGGTAACTGACTCTCCAGCATTATTTCGGAAGAAGTATGGCCCAATGACTCCACCAGCCCATAGAGCACACCAAACAGTCAGTTTTTGTGGATGTAATGGCGTCTCAAGGGTCTCATGCGGATTCTCTTCACTCCAAATGCGGCAATTTTGCTTGTTGACGTAGCCATTCAACCAAAAATGAGCCTCATCACTGAACAAAATTTTGCGATGAAAATCAGCATCGAGATCAATCTCAATTTCGGCCCATACACCAAAATCACGACGCATTGCATGGTCTCGTGGCTTTAATTCTTGCACAAGCTGGATCTTGTAAGGTCGCAAGCCAAGATCTTTGCGCAAAATCTTCCATAAAGTTGATGGACAAAGCTCCAATTGCTGTACACGGTGGCGAATCGATTCATTCGGGTCCTCTTCAACATTTTGGCCTACAACGGCAATTGTTTCTCCGGTGCGCACTGTTCGACGTCTCTGCGGATGCGTATTACCACCAGTGTTGCCATGAAAAAAAAAATAAAAACGTCATTTTGACGAAGTGAAAAACGTCAAAAACGTCATTTCATATATTTAAAAACGTCAAAAAATCGTCATTTTCTTCAAATCAATAATACAATTATTATTATTTTTTATAATCGTTTTTATTGATGTTTAATACAAACATATGGGTTTAAATAAAAATTAAATAGCATTTTTAGTAATTCATGTTCACAGAGATCGATTGATTATATCTATATATAGATATATATTTTATATAAAATAAAATAAAAACAAAGTTAAAATACGATTTACAACAATTTCTAATGATAGCCAGCGGGTTTGACTTGACTGCAAAATTTTTTTTGGTTTTTCCTCTAATAATGTTAAAATTTCTGCAAATTGTGAACTTCTCTTTGGGCTGTTTTGAATATAATTGTAAATGTCTCTTACCATAGATTCGACACTCGAAGGAAGTTTCAAACACGCATTTGAGGAGCATAAGGCAAAGGAATGGCAAATACATTTAAAAATTACAAGATTTTTACAGTCATTTTTTAAAAGAGATGCAACAGAATGGTTTTTACCAGTCATATTGTTCGCACCATCCGCCGCGAAACCAATTAAATTTTGTTTATAGTCTATACCATTTTCTATAAAAACCTTTGTTATAGATTTATAAAGACTGTCAGCACTAGCTGATTCCACTTCGACAAGATCAAGTAAAAAGTCGCAGACTTTGGAGTCTATTGTTGTTCTTGCAACAATACTTAAAATTTTTATACATGCTACGTCTGTAGACTCGTCGGCACATATTGAAAACTTATTATTTTGTAACAATCGTATCATATTTTCGAATTGTTGAGCTCCTAAAACGTTTCTTACCAAACATGTTGTTTTTGTCCGGTTTGAACGAATTTCAGCAGAAATTTTAGAGTCAGCGAATGAGGTTTTTTCCATTTGAACTAAATGTTCAGCCAGGTTAAAGGCGAGATTATGCTCAACAATTAAGGCCGCATTCTGCAACTCTGCTCTTATGACATTCGTTTTTATTCCAACAACTGCACTTAAGCTTTTTACAATTGAAGGTTGAATTTGTACTGCATTCATGTTCGACTGATGTTTATCTGTTTTGGCATGGGCAATTAAATCAGCTTTTCCTGACTTAACATTTAAACCCATATCGCAGACTTTACAAACAGCGGGAAATTTGGAATCCTTTTTGCTATTGTTTTCCAACCACGTGTTTAAACTAGGATCTTCATCCCATTTTCTGCAGTATCCTCTAGAAGCAGAATTAGGAATCTGAACGGAAAAAATTTGCATCATAAAATTAGTGTTAACTTTTCTTTAGTTAAATTTACCTTCGGCGGCGGTTGATCTCCATCTCCTGTGCTTGGTGTGCTGGTTTCCGCATTTGAACTCTTTTCAGCTAAAAATAATTTATATTTTAGTTTTATATTAATGTATTTGTGAAAATAAGCTTACCTTTTTGGAAATAACGCTTCATTTTTTTATTTCTTCTAATTTTTATCTAATTGGAGTTTTAGTGACCAGCACTTGGCGGCAAACAGCAAGAAAAGAAAAAGCAAACAAAGAAAATGAAACACGCACTGCAATAACTTAACAGTTTGAAAGCAAGAGTAACAACACAGTACTCTCACGCGACCCAGTAAACCATTGCTTAAGCACAACCCAGCAAACATTAATCAAATTTTAAATAGTAAAATATTCACAGAGTCAATTAAAAAACGTCATTTTTGGGATAAAAATTAATGAAAAACGTCAAGTCATAACTGAAGCCAAAAAACGTCAAAATGACGATAAATCGTCAATAATGGCAACACTGATTACCACATAGAGTAAACGTAGTGCGAAAACGACCCATGGTTAACCGAATTAATTGCTCTGATGGACGATTATGTCGACCATAAAATGGACGGAGCTTGCGGTAAACTTCGCGAACTGAACCATTATTTTCGAAAGAAATTTGCACGATTTGCAAGCGTTGTTCTTTTGTCAACCTGTTCACGATGAAATGGCAAACCAAACTGAACATAAATGACATTAGAGTTGCCAGATTTGACCACAAAATGCCAGTTTTATTTCTATTCAAAAAACAAACCTCTAAAAAAAAACACCCTTTATAAGGACTTCGGCATAAATTGCGATTTTAAGTTCGGACAGGGTTACGATGGTGCGGTTGTCATGAATGGTACACTACAAGAAGCACAAGCGTATATAGCGGAAGAAGAGCTATAGGATGCTGTTATTAAATCTTTAGACACCGCAGCCGAATTTTGAAATACCACAATATCGCCTCTCGTATTTCAACTTATAAAAACAATATAAACTTTTGATTTTCAAATTGCTATTAATGTGGTCGCAGTTCCAGCAAAATAGATTTGTGATCAAAATTGTCCATTCACATTCTTTTTTGTTTTATCCCAAAAATTAATAACTAGAACAAAAATAATTTAATAAGCGTATTAATCAATAGTTTAGTAACGTCAATAGAAATGTTTAACAGTTATATTTCACTTTGGTTATGTTGTAGAGTTGCTATTTCAAAATATATAAAATAACTCTATTTTAAAATATTTAAAATTAATTACTGAATTTTGTACAAGAATCAGAATCAGAAATATTTTTTAAAATTATTGAAATCATTTTAAATGATAAATAAAGTTTTTTTAACTTTCTTATGATTTTTTTATTTTTGTGTTGAAATGCCATTTTGAGGACTTTTAAAAAAAACATCAAGTTGCGACAGCTATAATTGTTTTTTGTAAATTTTGTTCACAAAATAGCTTAAGACTCTGCTATAGCAAGCACCTCGTTACGAAATTTTTTTTTTAAATTTTGCATTTTCATATTTTTGGGGACACTATGATTTTCGTGTCTGTTCAAAAGAGCTTACTTCGACATAGTATGATGTTGAAGAAAACTGAAAAAGTCTAGTTTGTGTAGTGCTTAAAATTCTGAGACCAACAGCTAATATATGATATAAGCACGGATAAAAAAATGTTAATGGTTTTAATGTTAAAGAGATTTCAAATTTAAAAATATGTCTTTTTATGCAGTCACTAAAGTAATAGGCATTTTTGATAAAATTTTTAAGTATTTTATAAAATGCGCACAACAATAAAATATGCTTAAGAAGTTTTCACAGAAATAATTAATTCACTAAACACTTAAGTGCCCTATGTGGAGTTCAATACGTTCACATTCTTCGTCGGTTTCTCATTGTAGTAATGAGGATTCATTGAAGACTTTCATTCATTGAATAGTCTCGATTTTCTTAATATTTTTTGTGCAAATGATAGGATTAAATATTTTAAGTGCTAAACCATAGTTAAAACAGTTTGTTTTTAAAAATGTTAAATAGGAACTTTTGAACAGAGTCATTTGTATGACTCCTCATTTGTATTAAGTGTTGTTTCAGAAAATTTGGATTTTTACAATTTTTTTTTTATTGAAACAAGAAATGAAAAAACATTTTTTTAAATGTAAAATATCACAACTCGGATCCTTTTAATCCTTTTTATGTTTGTTAAAGCATTTTAAAGAATAATTACATTAAAAAAGAAGTGGATACTTTTTTAAAAAAAATTTACTTCAAAAGATGTTTTGAACTCTTGTAAAACGCTTTTCCATTTATTGGTCTCTTGAGCTAGTTTTAAATGTCTGTCAATCAACACGAAACTTTATAGATTTTATTTTGTATCAAACGAATACTTTTAGTCCATGGCGTCAAGAATTTGGTCTATGGGGGCAAACATTGAATACACATATAAAAATACCTTTTGACTTATCGATATCAAAAACATCAATATATTTTTTTTAATCAAAATCCCCCCTCGGGTAAATCCTGGCTACGGACCTGGTTCAAACTAGCGCAAGGCAGAGCTCATTCGCGCTATGTCAGCTAAGGTTAATGAATCAGAGAATAGGATCCTAGAAAAAATGGATGAAATGGTTGCAGCAATCAGAGGCGAGCTAACTTGAATTAATGTTCGTGTTGCGAGACTCGAAAGCGAGGCTACTAAGGTTACAATGCTGAAAGCAGATGTCGATGCATTGAAGGAAAAATGACTTGGTCAAGAATGCGTTACAAAACTTGATGGCGAAGCTTCTGAGGTTGTGATGATAAAAGCAGATATCGATGAGTTGAAAAAAAAAACAGATGCGTCGCTGAACACACGAGAGAAGCGAAGCTTTTTCGCAGTTTTATACGTTTCATAATTTAATGGTTTTTTTAATATAAAATTCTTAAATTGAAAATTTTTAAATACCTAATGTTAACTAAAAAAATAATTTGTCACCAGTAAATTGTATTACCTTACATTATTATTTAACATTAATTTTGAATTATTTTTGTAAATGTTAATGAAATTATTGGGTTTTAATATCTAAAATATCAAACGTATATTATATAGATGTAGTGTCATCAATATTTCTAGGAATTATTACATCAATAGTTGTCCTAATCTTGTTGTGCAAATATTTGGATCGCTTGTCATTCGCAAATTATATTTATCAAAACAGCATTGCTTAAGGCTTTGAATTTTTATGAAACTGATTTTTTTATATTTCAAAAGTATAGTCTTTCTGACGTTAATGTACAATTATAATAGAAGTAACGTAATGTGATCTAATGTCAGTTGGGCAGTGCGTTCTTTTACTTATTGTTTGAAACAATGCTTTCTTATACAAGTGGTTTTAATAAACGTAACGTAACGTGACGGGACGTATAAATCCTTGGATTTTAGATTTCTACGTTACTTAACATTACGTCTTGTCAAAAAGCAACTGAACATTGTATTTTCACTTCTACAGCCGTTTTAGTAGGTGTCGAGCCACTGTGTTTCGTCTACATTCATTCTCTTTATACGCATTTATATCGAAACTACTTTTTCGGCATGGTGTTGTAGAAAAAACAAAAACTATTTAGCCGAATCATCTGAAATATAAAATTGCTATTCATAATAACGGTGGCTATCGCGGGAACTAGAATCAAAGTTTTATTTAAAAAACATCGTATATTTTACACTTAATAACCGGTAGAAAACAAGCTGTTTTAAGAACATAATTTTCAAAAGCGCGTCATTCTGTCAATTCTTCATATCTTTTTTTCTAGTGCCAGCCATAGCTGCACTCATAGTGATTAATAATATTCTAGGTTTTTATTTTTCAGATAAATAGAACAGTCAAAATCTACAACGCCGCCCATGCCCCTTTTCCTTGAGAGCGTCTCATTGACCGCCATTTTGAACAAGATCAACAATTTTTTATATTAAAAAATATTTTTTTATGATGAATGAGAGTAACAATACACCTTAAAAAAATCCTAAAAATACCTTAAATTTTCGAGCGCTAGACCACCATCCTTGCCTTAAGTGCCTATGTCTGAATTCGCAATTAAAATCCACATGTTCAATGGAACCTTGCTACTTTTGTTGCATGGATAGCTAATGCAAAATGCTTTTTACTACGTTTCCATGGCGAGTTGATCCTAGGACGGGTTATCTTCAAGTTGACATAATTGCGTTTCTAGCTCGAAGTGCTTGCATGCACAACATTGAGTCGAGTTGGACTTCTGCCATTCTATTCGCCATTTTTTCTTAGTATAAATGTGTGCGTTCAGAAGATACAAAATTTACTAAACATATTGAGTCTTTGATCAGTATTAGTTTCCGCTACTTTGTGTGCCTGCTGAACAGATTGTTACATTTTATGTCAACGCAGTGGCAGAAATAAAATAAAATAACAAATAATCAAGAAAACCTCACTCAACAGTTAAGCAACGAAATTCAACTCAACTCGCGTTTCCATGAGAGTTAATCCTGAGTCAACCTCGATTTAACTCGCCATGGAAACGTAGTATTTGATCGATAATTGTGATCTGCTGCATTATAGCTTCACGCATTCACAATAGAATATGTAGGACAGCTAATAAACAATCCCTTTAATAAATTCCTGTCATCTACTACAACATAGCTTCAGTTAATATTGAATGAATCACATCACATTAGAAATGGTTGGTTTAGAGTAATGGTTAGTGTGTAGAACTCTTCGATCGGAAGGCGCGAGTCCGATCCTCACGCTTGCAAAGAAAAGTATTTTTAATTTTATATCCTCATTGTTGTAATAGACGCAAGTAAAAAAAAACAACAACAATTCTAAGAAAAAGGTGTACGGAAAAAAGTGTGTAGTTTTTCAGATTTCACTCAAGCAAATCAAAAAACGAGGCGTAAAGAGCTTCGCTTCAAAAAAAATATTTGATCAAGAAAGTGCAGCCGGAATGTTAAAAATTCAGTTTGAAAAGCAAAAAACTTTGCAGTTGCTTGTGACGTCCGCATCCATGGTGTTCCACAAATGATTGGAGAAGATCAACACACAATTTTTCAAAATCTTTGCATTTCGGTCAACTTTGGCCCACCTCATATTTTAATCCATATTCCGAATCAAAATTAACAAAAACCTGCACTCGAAAGCTGACGCGCCTATATATTGTATGTCACATGCAAAAAATCAACTACTTAAAGCTATCTACGACTTCAGGTGAACCTCGAATAATCTTCTGCAACTAACTCGTGCAGGTTTTGACTCCAACGCTCCAGCTTACGTCAATAAAAGTCTTACAAAAACAAACCATTACATTCTGAAAACAGCGATCAAGTACAAAAAGCAAAAGGGTCATCTATCTGTTTTTGTCAGGCGCGGGATAGTACATATTAAGAATACTGCGAACGAGCATCCCGTCTGTATCAACTCTCTTGATGTGTTAGACCAATATATTCTCTGTGGAAGTGATGAGAACGCCACCAACCAACAACATCTTTTTCGTGATTCTCATACCAATACCCAACCTTAAAGTTAGTTAATTTTCCTGGATTTTTTGCGGATTTTATTCACTGCTCTATGTAATATATTTTACTAATCTAATTACGTTTTATATTCTATATACTGTTATTTTTATCCATTTTAATTTCACTATTCCAATAACTTTTGATTTTCTACACATACTAGTTCTTTACTTTTCTATATTCCATACAATAAATGTACAATCTCCAACTATGACTAGTATAAAGATGTGTGCCTTAAGGCTTCTTTCAGTTTATCCATTTAATGTTCCTGATTGCATAACTGAATTAGCACCTTTTTTTATATTTGTACTTAAAATATGCCATGGAATGGTTCAATTTCTTTATGACTCAGTGGCCAACGTCAAATGCGAACCGAAAGGGGTTGTGTATCCGAGACTTAGTTTGCTCCTGACCTAGACGATTCACTTTTTAAACTTAATGGATACAAAATTTTCAGGGCAGATAGAAAAAATCACGCTAGGGGGTAGCCATGTGTGTTAAAAACGGCATTAAATGTAAGTTGGGCTGCAAGTCATCTTTTGGGTGCAATATCGAATATATCTTGTGCATTTAGACCGAACCGTCTGAAATGTTTATATAGCTCCGTTTATGACTGTGCTGGATAACTTACACATTTCCTACAATAATATAATCATTACCGTAGACTTCATCAGTAATATCCTTGTTGAAGCTAAACTGCTGAATGAAATGTTGACTGCCGGACTTCAACCGGAAAATTCCTTGTACCCTACTCTCTTTACAAAAACAAGCAGTAATCTTTCGGATTTATTTCTAGTAAACAACAGACAGCTTATTCTAATGTATGATCAACTTTCTGCAACTGCTTTCTCTAAACATGATTTAATTTTCCTTCAATACAACTTTTGCCTGACATATACTGAAGAATCGTTTAGCTTCCGTGACTTCAAAAACTTGAATTACTCATTGCTCTATGAAGCACCTCTCGTAATTGTCACGTAACTGGTAACACATACATATATCTCCTGACAGATGTTAATGAACAAGTTTACTTTTTACAAATCAGCATTTCTAACCTTTTTAATGAGTTTGTTCCAATAAAAACTAAAAAGTCTGTTACGGAAACATAAATTAACTTTTTAAAAAAAAAAAAAACAACTTCAAAACCACTACAAAGTAAAAAATTATTTTAAATTACTTTTCACATTAATTCTTGGTCAAATTATGATAATTTATATGTTTATATTATTAAATTATTAAATAAATAATTATTAAAAATAAAAAAATCAATAAATCTTATTATTATAATTTTTTCTTTTTTGTATTATTATCATATTTCTCTATGACTATAAAACCTTTAAAGCCAGAGCGTTTATTTTATAAAAGTCTAATTATATAAGTGCCGACTTTAAAGAAAATAGAAAAAAATTATAATAGTAAGATTTCCAATTTAAAAATATATATAAATAAATTACCAAATTTTATCAAGAATTAATGTGAAAAGTAGTTCAAACTTATTTTTTGCTTTGTAGTGGTTTTAAAGTAAGTTTTTTTTTGTTAAAAAGTTTTTATTTCTTCTTTTTTAGAGATTATGATAACAATTTTGCTCATTCTTGTAACGAATTTTGGTACCCTAGTGTCAACATTAACTGAGAAACAGTATTTTTCTTATATTGCCACCCCTTTTGTCCAATAATGCCCACTTTCTTGACCGTAAATTTTCATAATTATGCCTACCCCCGTCCCTAATTTCAGTATCTTAGTGTCAATATTATTCAAGTTACGGCATTTTTCTTATATTGCCACGCCTTTCTCGAATAACGCCCACTTTCTTAACCGTAATTTGTAATAATTGTTCCAACCCCTGTACTGATTTCCAGTACGTTAGTATCAATATTACCTGAGATACAGTATTTTTCATATACTGCCACGCCCTTTTGTCTAACGACGGCTTCTTTCTTGACCGCATATTTTCATAATTATGCCTACCCCTGTAGCTAATTTCAGTACCAGGCGAGTAATTTAGGAGTTATCGATGGACATACATTTAAAAAAAAAACCAACCAACCTCCTTGAGAACCTCCTCTTTTTTGAAGTTGGTTAAAAAAAATTTATTTTCTAAATTGACTTCTTTTTTTAACAATATTATAGAATGAGTTGCACGTACACAATAGTATAGATAAAAACTCAACAAAAAGTGGACCAGCGAATAAGTTATTTCATCACTATCATCGCATTCATTAATTTGAAACAAATTTAATTTAGTGATGCACATACTTAAATTAATTATTGTTTAACCCATTAATGACAACGTATAATATATTATACGCGATGAGAGCATTTTTAAAAAGTATTCCAAAAATTCGCAGGCACTTTTGCTTCCAACTGTGTGAGAAAGTCAAAAATATGCTTTTTCCAAAACAAGATCTTAAATTGACATCTAAAGCCTTTTTGCTTATTTTTTCTCACCAGTTCGTGCAGTATCTCAAAGAAAAGTGAAAAATGGTACTCAGGTTAGTCATTTTTTTTATAAAGCTCAAGGAAAAAGAAAATATAATTAAAAAGTGCATTAGATTAAAGTTGAAACCCTCAACGAAATTTTGCAATTTCTCATTTTTCTATTTTTTTTATTTCTCTACTTACAAACAGAGCCTACTTACAAACTCAAAAATCATGTCAAATTTTTTTCCTCCAAATTAAAATTTTTATTTCCGTCAGCATTGCTAAAAGCAAAATTTCACCCAAATTGGAGATGGTCATTCCGTAAGGCCGGTACGTCGCAAATGGAATTGCTGTTTAACATTGAAATTCATTTGATTTTCAGGAAAGAACAATTAAAATTAAGATATTGTATTTCAATTGAGCTTTAATGCTAATAAATTATTTTTTATAGTTTCTGGACCATAAGGGGGGGTTCTTAGGGTAAAGACTTTTACTTCGGGCCTAAAAAGGGGCAAGGTAATTCTCAATTGTTGAATACCAGCATATGTTCTTTGATTTTCCACCTATTTTTTCTGAGTTTCTTTTTTTTTTCTTGATCTTTTTTGAATTTCAAATTAAATTTTTAATTTTTATTTTACTTGTTTTAATTTACAATTGGAAATGGTATAGAGAAACAATATGAGGAATGAGTACGATGTGATGGCCATTAAAAAAACTAAATTAATATAATTCTCTTATAACCAGATGAGCTGTTTTCAATGCAAAATTTTAAAAATATCAAAACAAAGCAAAAAGTATAAAGAGAAATGAAATTTATATAACAAATTAAAAAATAAATTTACTGAAATAATTATAAAAAAATGATGAGAATAGATTAAATAATATAAATAAGCTCTTTGATCAAGAGTTTCATGAAATTTTCGCAATCTTTTTATTGTATATACATAATAACATGATTGACAATATCTAGCAACTGCACAAAAGCTTAGCTGCAACCTTGATACTGCACAGCAAGTGGCAACACTGGCAGCAAACTATCATTAATACAAAAACAAAAAACTATAATAAACATATTGATAACATCGCATTGAACTTGAACAACAAAACTAACAACGACACTTCGAAAAGAAATAAAAAAAAAAAAATTCAATACATTATGGAAAGACTTAACCCGTACGCAGGAATATTTTTTTATGAAACAGTGCATCTTCATATGATTCTATTTGAAGCTTTGGCTGCAAGGAAAGATCAAAACACATGCATCAATTTAAGGGAGGTTTTAGGCAAAAGCGGCTAAATTAAGGAACATTTAAGAAGATGTTTTTGAAATAAGTTTACTATATATACAATAAATTTCATTTACATGTTAATTTTAAATCATAAGTGTGAGTAAAAAATTTGTTGTTTTCTTAACATTTTTTTTTATGTATAATAATGGCGCAGAAGTTAATGTGCTTAAAAAAGGTGAAAATCGGGCCACATCATAGCGCGGCTCCAGATAGTCCGAAAAAAAAATAAAATGCATTCGAAAATAAACCCTTGAATGCCAATCTTTTACGAAAATTAAGAAGCGTGGAAAAAAGTTGAAAAATTTACTCAATTTTTTACCATTTTGTTGAGTGTAAAAACTATGCATAAAAAATTCTCCAAAGACGCTCATTTTGGTAAAAGATGTGTTGAATTACATAGCAAACAGATTAAAAACAAATAAATAAATCAGTCGATTAGTATGTTTTCAGCCGTGTGTCTTGTTTTGAGAAAGTATGTTTCGAGTAATTTAGAGTAAACAGGTTGAGAGTTACTTTGGTTTGTTAAAGCAACTCTGGCGCACCGGGTTTTAGGCACTGTATAATCTGTATTAAAAGCGGGATTGATTTGAAAATTTTTATACATAGTCTTATAGTTGTAAATACAACAATAATGATTTAAAAAAATCGATCTTCAAAAAATTGTTTGCTGAGACCATTGATTTCTTAAATTTTTAATTTTAATACATTTTATATAAATAAATAAACAAAGTAAATAAAAAAACTAATTTTTTCCCATTATAAAGCTTATGTTAAGCCATTTTGTTTACTATCAAATATACATAACTGAGCTTTAGAGCTCGAGAAAAAGTTTTTTCTATGCCACCAATGGGTTAAGATAATAACCAATACTGCAATAAATGCAATTAAAAATAAAAAGCTGAGATGTGTTACAAATTGATATCTGTTCAGGATATAACAAAACAGCTCTCTATCAATCTTGTCACATATTGTTTCAATACAAAAGGTGTGTATTTAATATAAATAATATATGAGAAATTTCAATTGAGACATTATCAATCAATTTATTTAACATGATACTCTATATGCAAACAAACAAATACTTTTATTTTTGTAACACATTTGTGTGAATATGTGATTTCAAAAAGGTTAAAAACAAAAACGATTTAATAAGTACATAAGTTTTAAATTACACAAAAAATTTAATATAAAACGGTTTTCTTTGAAGAATTGATAACCTTTCATTATTTAATCTCTGATTTTCACACATATATCTGTGCTGTAAAAAAATCGTTTTGTATATAAATAATAAGTTTGTTAAATTTTTTTAGGCACAGAGCTTTTTTTGACTTCAAAAACTTAGTATTTGAAAAATATTTAACAAAAACATGCCATTAAAAACACAAAGTCTTCCAGGCAATTACTTCAGCAATTTAAGTTGCGCGTGGAGGTCGCTCACATCAAAGTCATCTGCATAAAGATCTAGTTTTGTTTTTAGATTTTGTTCAGAAGGCACTTTTCCGTTGAAGGCTTCGATTACAATATTACAGTATTAAGCTACATACTTAAGGGTGCTTTTAAACTGAAGTGGTGGGTTTGCAGTAGAAACTCTAAATTTTGTTCTATCTTTTTGCAAACACAGAGAAAGAAAATGGTTATCCGCAAGCATGCTTATGAAGAAGAGAGAAAGAAGAGGAAAATATCTAATACAAAAATATTATCGTTGTAAAAAAAACTGACATTTTGAATAACTTTTGAAGTTTTCTTTTTAAATTGTTTATCTAGCTAAAAAAGTGGGGGGCAACTGCCCCCCTTTCCCCCGCTTCCGACGCCAATGACAATATGACATTATAACATGATAATGTACACCTTGTGAATACCCTAATTGTTTTTATAAGTTGAAATACGAGAGGCGCTATTGTGGTATTTCGAAATTCGGTTGCGTTGTCTTAAGCTTTAACCCGAAACACCCTGGCGTTGCCATATGGACATGCAAACGCAAACACTTAAAATGTGCTTATTTAAGTTAAAACCATTTTATACTTGCATTAACAAGTCATTCTGAAAATTTAAAAAAATTCACTCAGGGTGATTCGGGTTAATAACAGCAACCTATGCCGAATCTCCTTAAATTATCTATGATCTGAATGCATAGGTCTCAATTCAGTTCAAAATTGAAGTGGTTTGCAACCTTTTACGCTGTTGCGTTGTAGTTGCTTCAATGCTAATATATTAGACTTTTATACTTTCCAGATCCTAACGGGGTTTTAACCCCTAAAATCTTCCCTTGTCTACAGGCCTGCCGTTAATACCCCTAATATGTTTACCTGTGAGTTATTTTGATTTGTTTTTTAATAAACGGCAATTAATAATATTGAAATTGAGCATTTGTTTTTTGTGGAATAAAAAAAAAAAATGTGCAAAGTTGTACCGGCCAAGTGCTGTAGACTTGTAGTCTACGGTGATATGATTTTGCCTTCTGCTCCTTTTGTAGTCTCACACTGAGCGTTGTGACACTGTGAGTTGTGACAACTGTGCGGTGTGGGATACTACCTAACAATATTGATAGCAATTGACAGGTAATTGCAAAGATAAGACAAAAACAAAATATTTAGGGGAAAAACTCAGTTTTCGCTATGCTGTGACACTTCAAAGTTGAGATATTTAAAAAAAAAATTATGTTTTGTTCAATTCGGTTTGGATTCTCTTAAACAAATAATTGTCAAAAATTTGTGTTTTGATCAAACTGAGCCAAGTTAATTTTTTTTATTATAAAAAATATTTGAGTAAAATATTATTCTGGAATTAAAATGAAGAAATCTTAAAATATATAACATTTTAATATGTGATATTATCAAATGAAAAATTTTAGAAATTGACCAATTTCGAATAAAAAAACCAATCTTACAAAATTTAGAGCAATTTTTTTACATAGTATACCGGTTTCTAGTATAGATTCTATGTAACCTGAAACTGCAAATAATATTTCCCACTGTGTCCTAGAAATTTTTTTTTTGGGAAATGCCTAAAATTAAAAATTTACATACAAAATCAAGTTAAAAATGAATGCATGTAGGTCCAAAGGAGGTACCCCTATGGTCTAACCGATTTCGAATATTTTCAGTATACATCTATTAATCTATTTGCCAACTATTTTGGCGAATTTTTGCTTGGATCAGGAAACCTTTGTATGTACCGCCCATACAAAATTAAGTAAAAAATTACTACAGGACCAAGGGAAATACTCCTAGGGTAGGGCTCTGCCATACGTCCCGGTTTTCCTGGACATATCCCGGTTTTGAAATCGATGTCCATGTGCCCCGGTGCACATTTAAATTGTCCCGGTTAAAAATGTTGAAGGAAAAGCTAAAAGTTTGTCAGTAAAAACTGAACAAACAATTTGCAAATTCGTTTTAATATATATAAATATATATATTAGGGCCGGTCGATTTATTTTTCGACAATTTCCCTATGATTTCCGTATTCTATGGGTTATTCCATGAAAATTTGCCAAAGGAACCATACCTCTATCGTTAAAATCGAGTCCCCTACTTTTTGTTGGTAGATTTTTTCCCAAATTGACGTTCGTATGAAATATTACCTACACGTTCACATCCATAACTCAAAAACTATCGATCGGGTTTAATCGCCAGTAGGCGCGTTAGAAAGGTGAGCTCATTTTGATCAATTTACTTGTTTTTGAAAAAATCTTCAACATTGGTCCAACGGTTCAAAAGTTACGGGCATTTTTGTCCAAATTTTGGAGCATTTTTCCATTTTTTTCATGATTTTGTCCAAGAATATTAATTTCATGGCCATTTTTTTGGCTCAATTTTTTTGACTTATGAAGCTTACGAACCTTACGTTACGACTGGACTGATTTGCGCTTTACATTATTGGCATATTTTTTCACAGGGTGCACACCCTGTGTTATGTTTGTTTATTTCTTTTTGTTTTTAGTTACTACACTCAAATTGAATATTTTTTTTTGATAATAGGTTGTTAGATACTTTATTATCTCTTAATTTGAATTTTTGTAGAAAAAAAAAATAAAAAGGGAAAAAAAATCAAAAAGTTGGTTTTATGTGTTATTTTGTTTTAGCAATATCGCATGAATTAATCAACCGAATTCGATAAATTTGGGCTTAAACTCTTCGTTTTGAATTGTAAATTGAATTAAATAATGGATTGAGCCAAAAAAATGGCCATGAAAGTAATATTCTTGGACAAAATCATGAAAAAAATGGAAAAATGGTCCAAAATTTGGACAAAAATGCCCGTAACTTTTGAACTTTTTACCAACAAAAAGTAGGGGACTCGATTTTAACGATAGAGGTATGGTTCCTTCGACAAATTTTTATGGAATAACCCATAGAATACGGAAATCATAGGGAAATTATTGAATTTTTTCACTCCCTACAAATCGACCCGCCCTAATATATATATAAAGGTATAAAACAAATTAGCTTTTCATAAAAAATAAACCGTGTTTCTTTAATTCCTGTGGACAATTTTTTTGTTAAGAAATATCCTAACTTTCAATTCTTTTTTTTAATATGATAACCTAATAATTACTATATGGAGTAAGTTTATACTTTTTACTACTAGTGACAGTTTCTTTATTTATCTATAGTTCACAGTAGTTTTTTTGGCATTCTCAAAAATGAAATTTTATACTGAAGCTTGTATTAACCGTTTCACAGATATATAGTTGCGCCAAAACCCTAAGAAATTTACCTAAGCACTAGGGCTTTCCACCCCGGGATCCCCAACCATTTTCTAGTCCCAAAATCACTGGATTCCAAACCCAAAATCCCGGTATTTTATTCACAAGAATATATAAAAATTTTTAGCAACTATGAATGCAGCTGCAATGTAAACGAGGTTTTTTTTCTTATCAAAAATCACTCTGCTCTGTTTTTATATTTATGTGTTTATAATAAAGTGAAAAATTATTTGATATTTTTAAATATTTTTTATTTTTTTATTCTGAAATACTAAATATTTTTGAACTTTTCTGAAATATAAAAAATCATAACAGTTTGTATTAAATAAACTTATATAATTTAAATATTTAAAAATAAAACAAATTAAGGACCGTTAAGGTTATGATTTTTATTAAAAAAATCATCATACCATTATCGTTATTTACTAATATAATTTTTTTCAATCTTAGTCATAAATTTTGCACGTGTTTTTCATAAAAATAGAAAATGGAATATCAGATTTTGACTTTATCTTCCAATTATTGCTGAATTTTTTCCTTTTATTTTTCTTTCCACATTACAACTGTTTTGTAATCCTTGTCTGCATTAGTTATTATGATTTCGTCTTAGAGTTTTCTTATAAAGTTTTGAGTGTTTTTGAATATTTAAAGTATGATATTTTATTATGATATGATATGATATGATATGAAATTTTTTTGCATGTTATACTTTAAGTAAGATTTCGTTGGGAGTTCTATTTTAAAAACCAAACAAGAAAAAAAAATTATATGCAATTCTTTTTGCCAAAACGCAGAAGTTAAGAGAATTTTTTTGAAAATTTTGGCATTTCGGGATCCCTAAAAATCCTGGTATTTGTAATTCGTTTTAGCTAAAATTCTTCAAAGTTGAAAGCCCTACTAAGCAGTTATTCTGTTTATACCTTGAATGACAATTTTTTTTGTCATGTAGTTCACAACAAGTTTTTCGACGTAATCAAAAATTTTATGTTAATAAGAGCTTTTGTTTATCCTTTGAAAGTCAACACACACCAAAACAACAAATTTATCAACACAACCACTACATAAAGTAGGTTTTTACTCTAAATTACAGGTTTTTGCATTTATAGTTCGCAATAGTTTTTTCGACATTCTTAAAAATTAAATTTATACATTTTTACTTTCTGACATAAGCTTACTCTAAAATAACCAGCAGTTCATTAACACTATAAATATTTAAAATCAATTGAATAATTTTATCACAACTATTTCGTGTGGCTATAAATCACAACCGTTTTCGAGACTTTCCTGAATCTTACATTTATATTGAAAGTCTTATTTAAACCTAAACACACAACTTTGCATGAAAGCCATCAGAAGTTTATGAACACAACCACTTTTATAATTCGCAATAAATTTTTTGAAAAATAAATTTAATTTTTTTTTTTATATTTCATTTTGCATACAGCATACTCCAGAATAACCAGTTATTCATCAACACAATAATTATTCAAATTTAGAGCTATTTGGTTTGGCTTTAATTCACAACACTTTTTCGACATTCTCTTTAATTAAGTTTGTAGCGAAACTGGTACCTTAAATTATTTAATTTATTTACCCTCTGACAGACAGAACACTCCAAGTTATTCATCAACGCAATAAGTATTAAAAGCTCGTTTAAGCTTTATATTTTTATTTGGCCGTTATTCTGACATTCGAAAAATTAAATCCTTTAAGAAAGTGTTAAAGATTTAAAAACTGAAAGTTACCAATTTTGTTATATCTTTTCTTCCTGAAATAAACCTTAAAGCTTTTTCATTTAAAATTTAAAGTTTAAACATACATTCATAGCTGACAAAAGCACAGCTTGTTAAATCTTTAAAAAAGTTCGCTTATAACTGGTGTCGAAATTTTCAGCATTGAGTTTGCAGCAGCACATTAAACAATATCAACAGCGCAAATTTAAGCCATTTTAAAGCTTTAAGAAAAAGTTAATAACCTGTGCTAGCAGCTATTTTTCTCTTCTCGCCACTTGAATGCGCTGCGTTAAACTTTTTCCCAAAATTGTTCTCTTCGTGCTGTGAGTTTGTTCATATAGTGGATGAAAAAGTTTTCAATATTTTGGTTTTTTTCTTGTTTTATTCGCTTCCCTCTACAGCAGAGTCGCATAGATGCAACGCTGTTCCGTGGCGTGGCAGTGGCTGAAAAATAAGTTTAGAAAAAAAAATTAACAATCCCGATAAGCTGCCTCTAAAGGCAAAACAACGACCTTGAAGTAGACTTTATTAAAAGGCAAGAAATCAATGTGAAAACTAAAAAAAATTAAAAAGAACAAAATAAAGCCAAGTAATAAACTATATAGTTGAAAAGTACGACAACAGGCACGCCTTTAGCGCAGTCTATGAATGAATGCAAGCGCGTTTGATATAGTTACTGTAAAAAACAAACAAACGGTTTAAAAAAAGAAGTGGTTTTTAAAATGAATCTGAAAAGTAGGACAAATGCTCATAATAGGCGCTGTAAAAATTGGAAAGAGAAACTAATCAAGTAAATAATATGAGTACAAAAAAGAAACCACACAAACCAATTGCTTTTGCTTTACACTTATATATATTTGAAAATTAAAAGTAATAGTATAATTTAAGGTTTTATATCAAAAATATGATTTTTTTATAAAGTTCCAAAAACTAGTTTTACTTTTATATTTGGTCGATAGCTATTGTTGCTCGTGCCGCAAAATATTTTAAAGTAATACAGTCATTCATAGTTGTATTTTTAATAAAAAATTCAAAATAAATTGTGTCAGAAAATGTGTTTCAAATATTAACCACCAATTCGAAACCAATAAAAGTTGCACGAAGAAGTTATAGTGTTTAGTATAAATCGGAATAGAAATACTGCCATTTTTTTCTAAACGATATTCTGAAAATCCCCTACGTCCAGCTATAGCTAATAATATATATTTTAAGAATCTTTTTCATTTTTTGTCCTCAGATGATTCATGTGACCGGATTGCTGTCAACGCCACTGAGGCCAGATTCAAGAGGTGAAATTTTCAAATGACCGTTATCCAAAAATATACCAATAAACTTTTTTAAGCTTTAAACTTTTTGTCGGCCTTTGTAGTTTAGTGGAGAGTGCGCTAGACTCACAACCCAGAGGTCCCTGGTTCGAATCCGGGCTCGGGCATGGTTCTTTTCACTTTCTATGTTCTTTACTACATTTAAGAATTATGGAAAACTAAAAAAAAAACCCACAACTAAATTGTGGAAAATGTGGAATTAAAGGCCAGAAACACAACTAAGGAATGAAGAAAATGCTTGCCGTTTCGCCTAATCAATAATTCACGTATAGTTTCCAATCAATTCCTCTAAATATTCTATCATTTTCCTTTCAGGTCATAGACCAAACCTTGTTTGTTGTCTAAAAAAAAGCACTCTTTTATGTTCTACAGATGTGTACAAAGTTTGATAAGAATTCATCAAACCGATTTCTTTTTATAAAATAAACCAAATCATCTCAAATTCTGACGATTGCACTGTTCATACCCCTTAAGAATATCGATGACTCGAATAATATTACGACTTTTCACCAAATCTGCAATCACTATCATTTCTGCAAACAGCTCGTCACCAAGAATTTAGTTTTAGAAAATATTTAGATTTATTAGTAAATTTAATCAAATATCTACATATGTATATGTACATGAGATAAGACTATTTATTGTTCATGAATTATGTGCGCCATTAGAATTTTAACCCAAATTCACTTGTGAATTGTTCTAACTTCTTTTTTACCCAATTACGGCGAAGCAAAAGGAGAGGTATATGTGTTTGACCAGTATATATGTATTAGGGAGTCAGTCCAATGCCGGAAGCTTTTCTCGATCCTGGGATCCCGGGATTAGTTCGGGATTGAACATTTTAAGAAGCAAATAATTCAAAACGTTTTTAATAAAATTTTTTGTTATTTATTACTTGAAACTAAAAAATGTAAAGTAATTTAATTATAAAGTAACAAAAACAAAACAAAACACATTAAGGATATTCATAATTGCGTGGTTTTTAGTGTAATTAAAAATCCCCGTGGTGTTGTACCACACTTTACCGAGCGGTTTTTATATTTTTTCTTGTTTTAGATGAAATATCTAAGCCAAAAGTGTGGTAATTTTAAGTAGCTCAATGATATGTTTTACAAACCTGGTTTTTAAAGTTCCGTAAACAACTTATCGGTTGCCAGTTATTTTCAAATTGCAAAAATTGAAGAAGCTCAAAATGAAAGTTAAACTTTTTTATGCCATATATTAACAAAGTATATCAAATTGGATAGTTAATTTATTTGCATAGTAACAAAAAGCTAAAGTGGGAGATTCCCAACCACAAAATCTTTTTTAAAGGGTGCTCATACTGTCATTTTCAACTATGGCAGAAAAATACATTCTACTATACCACACAATTGTGAATATCCTTATTGTTTATAAACACAAAAAACAGAAATAATATTAATGACTAGCACATTGTATTAATGTTACCCTTTCAGTGGATTTGCCTAATATATTGGACACGTCAGAAAGTAATTTTTATATGTATTTATTTTGCAAAGCTTTTTTTAAATTAAATCGTTTGGTTGTATGAAAAAAAGATGAACCAACATGATAAGAATAAATTTAGAGACATATTTGACATTAGAGTCAGTTGGATTTTCGTTTTTGTTTCGTTTTACGAAGAAAAGCAAAAAACAATTTGTTTGGCCTATTTTATAAGAAAAAATCAACCGGACAAAGATAAAATTTATGTTTTTGTATCTTTTAATGGCTTTAATGACAAGAATGTTTAGAGGGTTAAAAAACACAGATCTAAAGGGTTGAGAAACCTTTAAAAGATTAAAAAAAAAAATTGTGCCGAAGAGGAGCAAAACAATTTTTTCTTTGTACAAGCTTGTAAAACGAAAGTAGCGCAGGTTAAAATTAAAGGTATGTTTTTTTTCATCTTTTAAGGACCAAAATGATAGGAATATTACCTTAAAAAATTATTTTGTTCTTAGTTAAGCCTAGCCATTGAGAGAACTAAAGAACAAAAAATATAAAAAAGGCAATAGTTTTAGGCATTACTATATAAATGTTACACTATTTTTTTGTACACCGTCTTCATGTTTTTTTGTGTTTAAGACAAATTCTGGTCGAAATAGGCTTCAAATTGAATTTTTGGTTTTAATTATTTTTAAAGTAATACATTAAGTAGATCAATTCGTTTTATTTTTTATTGCACAGTTCTGATTCCATTCTAGTTGGAGAAATAGTTGTACAATAGTAGTAAGCAATTTGTAAGTTTCGATTACGATTGCCTTCACCATAAAACAAAATTATTTCCTAAGTCAGAATATCTGACAATTTTTAAATACATAGCTGACTTCCCGATGTTGCTAGTTCTTCTAAGACTTTGTAAAGTCCTTGCTCCAGTGATTCACACTCATCGTCCTAGCAATCTTTTTCATCCTCAATAAAAGTTTTTCCTAATTCTATGTTCATATCAACTTAAAATTAAATGTATGCATTTACATGAATATTTGTAATAGAAAATTTTTATTTAAAAATCCCGGGATCCAGGAAAGATAGTCCCGGGATTTATAGTGGCTTAAATCGTCCGGGATCCCGGGATTGACTTCCCTGATATGTATGTTTTTTTAATTTTTTTTTTTATTTTATTCGCGAAGGGGGAACCTTCAAAAGGCCCCACCGTGTAGGTGGGAGTGTACGATTTTTACGCAAAAAACCTACATGATACCTATATCATAACCTCCGCATTGAATCTTCGACCCTATAGAACCCCGTGGGACCGCCGTAAAGCATAACTTCGCGGGGCTTGGGAACAGCACTAGGCTGGAAACTGTTTGGCTACTGCCGGGATCTACTGTGAAATGGTCGTCGGGTCAACAACCTTTACCTCATCTGTCTTGCGCGCGCTCAACTCTTCGCAGCTCTTCGGTTATTCTTCTAGCCAGGGTGCTAACCATCGACCAGTTCTCTTCGCTCTTTAGCATAAGAGAAACCATATTTTGCTGTGTTAACGTATCGTTGAGACAGGCCGAAGCCTCAAGTCTGGCGTTATGGAACATAGGGCACGCAAAAAGAACGTGCTCCGCGTCTTGCAGCGTGTTTCCTGTGCAATTAGTGCAGTTAGGATCGATCGCGTGTTTATATTTGTGAAGGTATGCCCTGAAGCAACCATGTCCGCTCAGTGTCTGTGTAAGGTAGAAGTTCACTGAGCCGTGGCTTCTGCCATACCACTCGGTTAGGCTAGGGATGAGCTGGTACATCCACCGACCCTTCTCCAAACTATCCCAGCGGTCTTGCCATTTTTGCAAGCTTCTCTCTCTAGCAAGTTTTTTATTAGCTGCTGTGCTTTCGCTACCAGCTGTGAGTAGCGCTTCTTCCACGAGAAGTTCAATAGCGATCGCGCTAGCTAGAACCAGTTCTGCATCTCCGGATACCGTTCTGAAGCTGCAGCAGACCCTGAGTGCGCCAAGTCTGTAAAATGACTCTACTCCATGTCGGTAGGACTTCGTTTTCATCGCTGTGGACCATATAGTCGCACCATACATCATAGTAGATCACACTACGTTGAGGAGCAGTGTTCGTCGTGCTTGTTTGGGGCCTCTTGTGTTCGGCATTATTCTAGATAGCGCCAGACATGCTTCGGATGCTTTCTTGTGTGCGTACTGCATGTGTTGCTTAAATGACAGTCTGGAATCGATCATTACACCGAGATATTTAATGAATGGCTTCGATTCAATTACTGTTCCACGATTACTGATGCTGGCGGTTTCTAGTTTTTTCCGACTTCTAATAAGTACCATCTCAGTCTTATGTTCAGCTAGACTAAGTCCCGCTCTTCGCAGCCAATCGCAAATCATAGTGATAGTTACACTACTGAGGGCCTCAACTTCTTCATGGTGTTTTGCTGTCGCCACAACTGCAAGGTCATCGGCAAAGCCAACAATCTTGACGTCTGCTGGCACCTCAAGCCTGAGAACCCCATCGTCCATGACGTTCCATAGCAGGGGACCAAGAACCGACCCCTGTGGTACTCCACCGGAGACATTGTACGTCTTCGTGCCTTCTTCTGTGTCGTAGAGCAGGACTCTTTCACTGAAATAGTGTGGCACGATCTTCGTGAGGTATCGTGGTACTCCAAAGTTCTTGAGGGCTGTCATAATCAGACTCCAGTTAGCTGAGTTGAAAGCCTTCTTTACGTCGAGTGTTGCCACTAAACAGTACTGCTTTGCTCCATTCACTCCCTCAATTGCTTCCTGCGCGGTGCTCTTAACTAGCTTAATAGCATCCGTCGTTGATTGGGCCTTTCGAAACCCAAATTGTCGAGCGGAAAGTCCTCCTCCGGCTTGGATCGCGTTTTCCAGGCGGTTGCACACCACTCGCTCAAAGACTTTGCAAAGACTGAACGACTTCAGTTTTTTCATAACTAATCTGTATGCAGTACCCCATGGATTGGTTTCTGCCTCATCACACAGCTGTAGGAAGAATTGGCGCTTACTCGTACGGATTGCTTTTTTCAGGCCTTTTTTGAGCATTCGATAGGTTTCGAGGAATTCGCTGAAGCTATATGAACCTCTTGCACGGTAGTACATCCTTCTTGCTTCAAGGCATTTCCTGCGTGCTTCAGCAATTTCCGCCGTCCACCAGTAGACCGGGTCTTGCTTGCGCTTGCTCGACCGCCTCGAGATCATCGCTGCATCGCAAGCTTTTCTTGTTTGGTCCAGGGTCTGCCTTGCCATATCATTTGGCGTTCCAGACAGATGCATATCGGCCATTACTTCTTTCAAAATCTCTTCGTCTAGTGTTTCGACTCTGTACGAATATTTATTTCCCGTATTTATACTGTGTCGGCTACGTGATCGACCATCGGGCTTATAAATGATAGCTTGGTGATCGCTGTGCGTGTACAGATTGCTAACACGCCACTCTGCTTGCCTACTTAACTCGCTGCTGGCGAAAGTCAGGTCGATTATGGAGCTTCCGCCTACGAATAAAGCCACGTTAGTTTGTTTTTGACTTCCCCAGTCAGCTGCCCACGCATTAAAGTCACCAGCGATAAGAAGTGGTTTCAGGCCTCTCGTTTCGCTGACTATCGTGTCAAGAATCTCCGTGTATTCCTGGATCGACAGACTTGGCGCTAGGTAGCAACTCACGAAATGTATGCCATCTACTTTCACGCGTACGAAACCGTTTTCACGTGTAAGAAGCCTTAGATAGCAGGGAGCCCTTCCACAAGACCATAGGGCCGGTAATGTCCGAGGCCCATGCTGCTACTGTTTTTTCGGCGTAAGGTTCACTCAATATAGCCAGGTCAATGGCCTGGTCTCTGACGGTTTGCCCTAGGAGGTCCTGTGCTACGCCACAATTGTTGAGGTTTAACTCTCATCTGCATCTCCGTTGGTTGGCTCCTTGAACGGACTGGCATTTCAGACTTCCGGCTCGGTGGTTGGATTCTTGGCCTTCTTTAGCTTTGCAAAGAAAGCAGCTTGCCTTTGCTTCGCAATCTTTGGCCTTATGGCCATCTCTACCACATTTCATACAGCACCCACTCCGGTCTGTACTTTTGCAGCTTCTTGCAATGTGCCCAAAGTCAAGGCATCTGAAGCACCTGGTTGGAGCTATCTTCTCGCAGGCTCGGCAAATTACCCAGCCAACTTTGATTTCACTGATTTCTATCAGTTTTTCGCCTGCGGAGCCGGTAGGCCTACGACTGCTGTTTGGGTGCCGGCTCACGCTTTGCGAAGTGACTTAACGTTAGCAACAATGAAATAGAAATGAAATAGAAAATATCCTTTTTTATTTTATGGTTAGTAGTTTAGATTCTATATAAATAATACTAAACACGTGCCAAAAACGTAAAACACCCTGTATCTTGAAAATGTTACAATATCAGAGAAAACTGTGTACAAATTTGGAACGAGTATTGAAAGCACATTTAGGAATGATAATCGATTTACCGGATCGAAAATTTGTAGACTAGTATTATTTATCCAAACATGTCTGAATATAAGACTTCTGCTTTTATTTTGACCGCAACTGTATGTATGTGTGTATGTTCACCTGTTCCTCTCTCACTTCCAAACTACTTATCATAATTTGACAAATGAGGTAGCGTTGGAGGCTTTTTGATAGTCTTATAGTCAGTGGCTATGTGACGTCACATTTAATTTAATATAGCGCCTTCTAGCGGACATAAAGTCATGAGAAAAATTTTTTTTAGTGGCATAAGCAAATGAGGTATCGTTAGAAGCGTTTTGATTGTCCGATGAAGAAAAGTTATGTGATGTCATATAAAGTTTAACATAGCGCCCTCTAGAGGCCAAAAAATCAACTAAACCCCTAACTTCTACCTACCCTAACTTCTAAACTACTTATCATATTTTGACAAATGAGGTATCGTTAGAAGCGTTTTCACTGTGCGCTGGCTATAGGTTATGTGACGTCACATAAAATTGAATATGGCGCCCTCTAGAAGACAGAAAGTAAAATAAGCCCTAACTTCTAATCTACTTATCGTAGTTTGAGAAATGAGAAATCGTTGGAAGCGTTTTGACCGTCTGTTGGCTAAAAGCCATGTGACGTCACATAAAATTTAATATGGTGCCCTCTGGAGGACAGAAAGTCAACTAAACCCCTAACTTCTAAACTACTTATCAGAATTAAACAAATGAGGTATCGTTGGAAGCGTTTTGATCGTCCGCTTGGTATGACGTCACATTAAATATAATATGGCACCATCTAGAGGACAGAAAGTCAACTAAACCCCTAACTTCTAAGCTACTTATCAGAATTTTACAAATGAGGTATCGCTGGAAACGTTTTGATCGTCCGCTGGTTATAGGTGATGTAACGTCACATACAATTTAATATAGCGCCCTCTAGAGGACATGAAATAAACTGAACCACTAACTTCTAAACTACTTATCATATTTTGACAAATGAGGTAATGTTGGAAGCATTTTCCTCGTCCGGTGGTTAAAGGCTATGTGACGTAAAATTGAATTTAATATGGTGCCCTCTAGAGTGCAGAAAGTGAACTAAGCCACTAACTTCTAAAATACTTTTCATATTTTGACAAATGAGGTATCGTTAAAAGCGTTTTCCATGTCCGCTAATTAAAGGCAATGTGATGTCACATTAAATTGAATAAAGCGTCCTCTAGAGGACAGAAAATTAACTAAACCCCTATCTTCTAAAATACTTATCATAATTTGATAAATCAGGTATCGTTGAAAGCGTTTTCTTTCAGTCCGCTTTTTATAGACTTTGTGACGTCACATTTAATTGAATATGGCGCCTTCTATAGGTCATAAGTTCATGTACAAAAAAAAGTTGTAAGTGCCATAATTAACATCTTTGTTTATAAATTGGTATCGATCATCAAATAATTAATAAGTAGTTAATACTTTCGATAATATAAAAATTGTATCTCCAAAATAATTTAAATAAAAAAATAAGTTAAAAAACTAAAACCTGACTACTAAAAATCACGCTCTAAAAATTTTAAAATAAGAAAATGTTCTCATCTTAAATGTTTATGTATAAACTATTCAACGTTTTTTGTTTATTAAATAAACAACTTACACATAACATATTTTATTTTATTTTATTCATATTCATAGTGATATTCAGAAGATATCCGTAGTCTTATGATACCTCATATACCATATATGATTATGTGATGTCCTCTAGATGTATGGTGATATGTCGTCCTCTTGATGCACTTTGCCCTAAAGCGTATGATCGCTTTCCACTGTTACAATGTATTGTTTTGTTCGGATAGGTGGCATACGGCCACGGATATCTTCTGAATATCACTATGACTATGTGCAAAACACAATAAAATATATTATGTGTAAGTTGTTTATGTAATAAACAAAAAACATCGAAAATTTTTTACATAAAAATTTCAGATGAGAAAATTTTCTTGTTTCATACTTTTTAGAGCGTGATTTTTAGTGGTCGGGTTTAAGTTTTTTGAACTTATTTTTTTTATATAGATATTTTTTTATATATACCTTTGAAATGATACCAAAATTTTTGGTCACCGCACATTTTTTGTTTATTTATTTTTGCAATTGAAGCACCAAAAAGCTCACATGATTTCGTTTATGCATTTTGCTTTCCTCAAACCAGCAGATAACAATTGAAGAGACAACAATGCGAAAAACTTTTCTGAAATGCACTTTGAGCTACTGTAAGTCGCTTTAAGTCACTTTAAGTCAGTCGCTGATCCAGTTTGTTTCGACTTTTTTACAATTATTTTCTACTGTTTTTTGTTGCCTTGGTGCTGTGTTTTTATTTAAGTATAATTTTTTTACAGAACAGGAAAGTTAATAACATTATAAACAGCGGGGGAAAAATGAACCGGTTAAGCGATTCATCGAAAGGCTTCCTAAGCATTTGCCCTAATGCGGACTTTACACGGTCAATCATTGAACATCAATCATTTATATGTGTTAGTAAATATTTGTTTGTATGCATTACACAGACTTGATGGCTGCATTAACCAAAATCTAATTATATTGATATTTTACATACGCATTGTATAACAGATTGATGTCAAATGATTGATTTTTGCGACAACAAATGAGAAAATTTGGAAGAAAACAAAAGCCACTGATCGTTTTTTTTAACTTTTTCACCCACATGCTTTTAATCCCAAAAACCAACGAAGAAAAGGCGCAACAGCAAAAACAAAAAAAATATATGTATGTATTTTATTGGAGTTTTCCTTGTTGTTTTTTCTTTTCATGTTATTTAATTAAATAATAAGCAAGCATAGTGTAAAATAAAACTAAACACATGCAAATCATGCGAGCGAGTGAGAATGTAACAATCGGCGTGCTGAATACCAGCGCACAAGTCGCTTTAAGCAGCTTGTTTGACTGTCACTATACGCACTATGAGTTTATTTCATTATATTGTATGTGCAGCGTTTTTCAGCTTTCCTTCTCAGTTCGGCTCGGCAAAGTAAGGCTCAATGGTGCGTATATAATTGGCAATGTACATTGACTCGAAAGTCATAGCAACACTTCAGCTATAGCCCTTTTAGACAATACCTCAACAACAAGAAGACTGAAACGCTTCCATATTTTGGATTTGCCTCATCGTTAAATAAAATATGTTTCAATACGAATCTGTAATTATTACATGTGTAAATGTCTTTAAGTAACTAATTTAAGATGTAATATTATCTTGCTTTTATGTAGCTACACTCATAGGAGCGTAACTATACTGTTATTTTAATTACTAATACATCTGAATACATATGCTTATTGTAAATTTCGACAAATTGCAAAAAAATAAATATATATATAAAAAAAAAACAAAAAGATTTGGATTTCCATTGACTAAGCTTTTCCTTATAAAATTATATTCAATAATCCTTTCTAAAGATGAAACATATGAATACAGAACTTTGATTTGTTGCTTCATATTTGTTTAAGGTGCGACTAAAATGTGTGACTTACTTCACCACAATACTTCAGAATGTTCTACCCAACACAATGCACTCAATTATTTTACCTTATTAATTAATTAATAATAATTTAATTAATTGAGAATAAAACTCAAACTCACTGCGCTGATAAAAGCCTTGTTGGCATTATTTTAGACTCATAATGGCGCAATTGCTTTAACGCACTACGCTGTTACAGTAAACTGCGCCATAGCTTGGAATATCAGCGCAACATTTCTTATCCACCTTTAAGCATTTTGTTTGACTTAACATACAGAATTATTGAAGTAAAACTCTAAATCACTCGGAATGAAGTCCACGAAAAGAGACAGAAGTGAACTAAAAGCGCAATAAGTAAGGACCTTCACAAAAACAATGAAATTTGGACTGTAGCCGAGTATTATAACAAAGACTCTATAAAAAAATTAACTGGCTCGTCTTTTCAAGCAAATGTGGGAGTCAGATATAAGAAACGATAGTAATTTGGTTGTGAACACACTAAGAATAAAAGTTGTGTACTTGTGGTTAAAGTCTTCACATTAAAAATGGTTCAAGCAATAAGTGAATAACTAATATATTGAACCAAACAATAAAGCTAAATTGAAACTTAAAAACGGTATAACAGTAGTTACAATGATGATAAAATGATAATAATTGGAGTTGATGATAATCAATTGCTGCATGTTAAAACAATGTCTTGCGAAGGCCCGTTGTCTATCCGTTCTTCGACTGCTGTTCGGCCAAAATATCTAGCGAATCCACGTTGTTCAATCGCTGTTCGTCCAAGTAGGCATTTCAGTCTCAAAACAATGGTAAAATTATAAAATTTATAGTAAAATTTTTTATAAAAAAATGTTCTGCAAGCGCCCGTTATTTCACCATTGTTCGACCGCTGTTTGGCCAAAATAGCTAGCGAACGTACTTTGTTCATGCGCTGTTCAGCCAAGTAAGCCTTTTAGATACAAAACGATGCTAATATGATAATAAATGGAGTTGGAACTAATAAGATTCCAGCAAAAAAATGTCCAGCAAAGATTTAAGATTTAAATGTACTTCAAACAACACGTGTTCGATCCTTGCTCGATCCTTCTTCAACCGTTGATCAGTCATTGATTGTTTTTGCTTTCAAATATTTAGAAACAAAATAAACACGAAACGCCTACAAAAGTAAAAGTGGGCGTTTAAATATTGGCTCTGTACAACTTAATTTAGCGAAATTTGGCCAGTTCGTCTAAATATTCAAACAAAAAGCTCTTATTAAAAATGTGTGTGTGACACCCCTTTACTTTTTTTTACGGGCGTATTTTTTTAAAGCCGATATTAGTTTTGTTTAATAGAAGCTGTTTAAGGAAAAGTTTTTCTATTTAAAAGTATCGAACAAAAGAAAGTAAAAAATCAAACGAATGCCTTTTTAGTTTTTAAAAATACGCACCCTAAATTGATTCAGATTAAATATACTTGAGCCTAAAAATAAATTGGAAATTTTAAGTTAGACTTTATATACAGCGCGAATCAAAGTAACTGTCGCACCTATATTAATACCAATTACACAAAAAGAAGCAACACTGGAAAACATATGTGATTTTTTTACGACTCTGGCATTAATTGTACACTTATTGCATAAACCGTTTCAAAAAATTTGTCAATAATAATAATAATAATAATATTGCAAAAGGAAATAAGTGCAGAGATCCTTCGCCAGCACGCAGGTTGCAGTATAATATTTTCCGACGAAAAACTCTTATTTTTGCAAGCAAGCCACAACTCGCAAAATGATAGAGTGTACGCAGCTTGCATGGCAGATATTTCTAAAGAAAAAAAAAACCATTGAAAGATTTCAAAATGTCTCGTCAATCATGGTTTGGAGCGATTTCTCCGAAAAAGGCAAATTGCCCCTTCTTCTTATCAAAAAAGGTGTTAAAATAATTCTGAATAATACTTAGAACATGTTTTAAAGAACAATCTTATGCCGCATGCCAAGCAAATTTACGGAGAGTCACTTTTGTTTTCAGCAAGATTCTTTTCCAGCACACAAGGCAAAAATTGTGCAAAGCTGGTGCAGAGCAGCTTTGCCATGTTTTATTTCTGTTGACGAATGGCCTACGTCATCCCCTGACCTAAGCCCCCTGGACTTTTCTATTTGGAGTATAGTGCTGAGCAAATTAACGAACATAAACACGTGACGGTAGATAAATTTAAGCGACAATTAATGAAGAAATCAGATGATATACCTGAAAACCAGATGCGTGCCGCATGCTCGTCTTTCACCAATTGTTTTAAATTTTTAAAAAGAATGAATGTTGAAAGATTCCAATTTAATGATAAAGAGTTATAAAGAATGCTTAAAATAAAAAATAAAAATTTTTGTTTTATAAAGCTTACACAGTGCTTTTGATTTATGGCACAAAGTGCGACAGTTATTTTGATTCACGCTGTAAAATTAAACTAGTCCACCACTTATAGATTTCAGATTATTTTTTTGTATAGTTTCGCTTTAATAGCACGTGGCGCACTCATTTAAATTTTTTTTTACTTAAGCCAGGTATCAATGACTCACGGACTAGCGAAAAAAATAATTGTTATCACCGCACTTAAAAAAGTGTGAATAATGGCAATTTTATGAAATGTGTTGCTTTAACTGCCAATTAAAAACATGTTTATTTATCTGTAATCACATTAATATTACATAAGCTCAACATAATTGAGGGCTTTAATGCTAGGTTAACATTTAATTTGGAAGCAATGATTTCGGTTAATTAAGCAGCAGCTGATGGGGTTATATATTTTTATCAACCTGCTTTATTTAATACTGAGTTTGATCAAATTAAATTTTTTTTAATTATAAAAAAATTAAATAATCCATTAAATTTTTCTCTGAAAATTCTCTTTAAAAGCTTTAATTGCCAACAAAGTTCAGGCACAGTTATCTTATGTTGAAAAGTTCATGTATATCACTTGAACATGGAACTTTAAGGTATTGCTAATTTTTAAAATTTTAAATTCTCTATTGCCAAAAATGAAGATAATTCAGATATTTTGAGTAACTCAAGGCATACCGTTTAAAACTTTATTTGTTTTTACAATCAAAGTTTATTTGTCAAATAATTTATTTTGGCAAAACGGAGACCATATTTCTGTAATACATTTTTAAAAGTATAATTTTTTTGTAGAAATTTTAATGATGAAACCACTTCCTAGAAAACTTGCCTTTTGAGCATGGGCTTATATTGCAGCACAAAATGCAAAAAAAATTTTTTAAGGTTGCATTTCATTAATTTATATAAGTTGTCGTACGCTTTTGTTATACACTCAACTCTTTGTTATAAGTTGTGACGTACAATCATAAATATTGACGGTCGATAAACAAATAGGCATTAAAAATTTTCAAAATATTTTTGAACTTTGTCTTAAAAATTAAAACTCCCTTTTCTGATTCCCCGGGAAAAATCATTCAGAATTGGGATGATGGTAAATTTAGGGATGTGTTCAAAAACTTTGAAAAAATCGTGTAAATTTGAAAGTTTTTAAAATTTTCCCACAAAAACGTGCAAAAAATTAATGATTTCAATGTGACATACAATTTTATTAAAAAAAAAAACAATTAATTTTACTAAAAAAACCAAAGTAAGCAAGAAAAAAGAAAAAAGTAAGAGTACAACGTAAAAAAGTACTTTAAAAGTCGGTTGTCCCCGAAACTTGTAAGCGTAAAGCAGTGGTTGGCAAAATTTTCAATTCAGATACACACACGTGGCTCTGACGTTGATTAATCCTAAAAATATCAGAGAACAGGATCAAATGGGCTCTGTTTAGTTACTTGAGCCTAAGTAACTAAAGTAAACTATGGCTTGTAACTTGAGCCTAAGTTACAAGCCATATAAGTCTGCTGGGCCTGATGGTATTATTCGAGCAGCTCTACAGCAGATGGCGTCTATAATCCTTCCATGGCTTATTGTCATTTTTAAAGGTTGCCTTGATATGACATACATCCCAGCAGCAGATTTGCCAGTGGCTACCATAGAACTAATACAGAATAAATTACCAGGTAAGGAAGCATTACTTTTTTCAAAAAGTAATGCGTCTGCATATAGCAGAAGTAATTAACTCATACCTCATTACCTGTAATGTAGCATACAAGGAAAAGTAATGCAGTGATTTTGCAAATATCCGAATAAGTTAATACAAGTAGTATGTTACTCCATAACTTCTAGGTAATGCTGAAGGGAGGCGATCACTTACCTCCTGTCTCATTCAATGTTAAATGTAAGGCCTTTTATGCATAGTAAGGTAATATAGTCGGAAGTAGTGGTCATTACAAGGTAATTGATGCTTCATATATTCGGAATATATTCCATCCGCTACTGGGATACCATTAAAATGGAGAGAGGTAAAGGTATTACTTATCGCTAAAGCGGGTAATCAGTAAATCTTTTACACATAAGTAAAAGCTTTTATACATTTACACACCCTGAATACCAAATTTGAAATACTTGGATAAAACCCACGTCCTATAAAAGTGACGTCATTAAAATAATATAAAATTCAAAGCATGGAATATAATAAAATATGGTTTTGGAGGTATTTGAACTTCGGTTCATTCGAAGATAATTTCTTACTTGTTTTTATATGGTTTTAATAGGTTAAATATTTGATATGGTTAAATATTTGCGAGATCGCTGATTATGATTTCAACATTAGATTTTTAAAATTCAAAATGGCGAATCCAATGTACCTACGGTGACCATAAACATAAATTAAAGAAATAGAAACGAGATTTTTTTGTTTCAAAAATTGAGTAAAATGTAAATTATAGATATTTTGCAGAGTTTTAATTGTCGTCAACATCATCATCAAACACGCTATCAGTATCATATTTATCATGATCTCAGAAAGTGGCACCCCAAGCAAGTTTAATACAATTTTGTGAAATTGTGCATTAATTTGTTTAGCCTTTTTTCGGTTGTGTGGTCCAAGTAAATCGGTTCTTTTAATAAAAGGGGGAAAAAGAGGGACCAACACTTGGCGTATTCATACTAATTATAAGTTATTTGTTCAAACTTTCAAAGAAATATCGTGGAGTTTTATGGAACTTTTTTTATAGCTCTAGCTAAAGTTAATATTTAAATTTTTTTCAGAAGGGTACAATATATTCTATATTTACTATTAATAATTGTTATTTAAATAAAAATTTAAAATTTAAATACATACTGAAACACATCTTGAAACTTCATGTAGAAAAACTTAAAACTGAATTTTTAAAAAAATTGGCGGTTGCAGCTGTGCAATTCTTCAAATGCAATTTACCGATAAAGATGCTTTAACCCTGGAAGGACATGTTTCGTCGAATCGACTACGCCATTTTTCAAAATGGTCCTACGGATTACCTTTAGGTCATAATGTTTCAATATCACTAATTTTTGATTATAAGCTTATGTAGAATAAATAACTACAGAGTGTTATGCTGCTTGCGTATGCTGATGACATCGATATCATTGGCCATAATACGCGCGAAGTCAGTGCAGCATTTTCCAGATTAGAAAGAGAGTCAAGTCGAATGGGTCTGTCAGTGAATGCAGATAAGACGAAATACTTGGTGTCAACAAACAAACAGTCCCAGCGTCTTGGAACCCACGTTACCGTTGACAATACCTCATTCGAGGTTGTGAAGAACTTCGTTTATCTGGGAGCCAGCATTAATTCAACCAACGACATCAGCATTGAGATCAAACGAAGAATAACTCTTGCCAACAGGTGCTACTTTGGGCTCAGTAGGCAACTGAGAAGCAGAGCCCTCTCTCGACGAACGAAAATCACGCTCTACAAATCGCTCATCATGCCCGTCCTACTTTACGCATCACAAACCTGGACGCTGAGCAGTTTAGATGAAAAGAATTTAGGAGCATTCGAGAGAAAGATTCTTCGTAAGATCTACGGACCAATCTGCGTCAATGGCGAGTACCGAATACGGTGGAATGATGAACTGTATGAGCTGTACGCTGACATCGACATAGTCAAGCGCATTAAAATCGAGCGGCTTCGCTGGCTTGGTCATGTTCAGCGCATGAAAGACGATGCTCCAGTGAAGAAAACATTCGATTCGGTACCCAGCGGCGGTCAACGCAGAAGAGGACGACCGCATCTTCGTTGGAAAGACCAAGTAGAGAACAACCTGACGAAGCTTGGAATTTCCAACTGGCGCCAGCAAGCGAAAGACAGAAATGGCTGGCGCAAATTCTTAGATGAGGCCAAGACCGACATACGGTTGTAGCGCCAACTAAGTAAGTAAGTAGTAAGAATAAATAAAAACAACAGTTAATTTAATATATAATATTTTTTAATAAAAATAATAATTTTTCACAGTTTGAGTTAATTTGGATTGTTTTACAAAAGGTACACTTAAAAAACAAAATAATTATAATTAAAGGCGCATATTTAACATGGAATTTGTTGTTGCTTAAGATATAATGTACTAAATTTTAATGAGATCATATTTTTAAAGGGTTGAGAATATATTATAGGCCAAAGGCACAAATCTCTTTTTTATGCTCCCTACACAAGGTCATATGGCATTTTGAGCACTATGATTTATTTGTTCATGCGACGGTTGGAGGAGGGGCAAAGCACATATTTTCCTCTTCTTCTCAGAATTTAATTCTGGAGGGTTTAGATCATTCTTCAGCCATAGACTATTGATGCTGTTTCACACCGCTGTCGGCAATGTTGGAGTCCGTATCCTATTAAATAATTAAACTTTAAGAAGTGAAAAGTGTTATTTTCATGAAGCCGGCACGATTGAAGGCCTTTTGATTTGCTTAGAACAAGTTGTTCGTATAGATAACAAAGCATTAATGAAAGCCATATTCAGAAATCCATAGAATTGACATATTGGCTATCTGTTAGTGAACAGCACATAACGTTACACATGTGATCAAATGTATCGACGCTTCCTTAAGCAAGCGATACATCGTCTTCATCCAAGATACTTAAATCCTCTGACGAGCTTTATTCTTCAAAACTTTAATTGAAAGGGTCCTCTTAAGCAGTCTCCTCATTGTTGTTGTAGGGCTCATCGTCCAAGTCGTTGTCCAGATTATTTTGAGAGTCTTCTGTACCTAACAGAGAACTGCAATGAGTATCCGACAGAATTCGGATACCCAAATCATACCCGAGTGTCGTGCTGTTCTGAACTCTATCCATACTTAATAATATGTGTAAAATACTTATAGGCATTCGGCTCATTAGCATTTTTTCGGTTATAAGTACATTCTCATATCCGAGAGCGGCGTGATCCGATCCACTTCGAGCCGTTTATAATGAGTGCGTTGAGTCAGTTTGTTACAAAAGCGCTCGATCCGAATGTATTTTGAGTGTACTCTGAGTACTGCTCCTTCTCTGCCAACGTCTCTTAGCGTTAATTAGTTTTTTTTTTGTGTATGCACTTTTCGTAAGTATTTGTCTGCAGGCCATGTGAGCTCTCATTTTTTGTTTGTTTTTTCTCGAAAACGAGTTTTTGGTATTTTATTGTTGCACTCTATGGAGAAAGAAACAATAACAACGCTTGTGATTTTGGTTTGTTAGACATAAACAAAAATAACACAAAACCAAAAGGCCGGCGCACAGTGGTTAAAAGTTGGAAATAAATACCAAAACTGATGATCTCTTTTTGTGATTTTTTTTTCTTTGCGTTGCTTAAGAATATTCAAACTCACATGATTCCAAAATATTTGTCAGAAATATATGTATATAGGTTTTCTGTGTAGACGCCTTAATATACGATTGATGTAAAAATGTTGAAAAAATTTCGTAAAATATTGATATTTTTCAAGAGTTATTACAGACAATTGAGAAAACGTATTGCAATCTGGTTTTTTTAAGTACACAAAACATTATTGAAAAAGTTTTTTGCATTCTTGAAATATTTTTTTTTTATTTTTGCAATAAATTTCTTATGCAAAGTTGATATGACAAAAAAACGTAAATTTATTTTTTTGCAGAATAAAACATAATGATCTATGGATGTCGACGATATTTTAAATAAAGAAATGCTTTTATTGGACTGTAAGTTGAGCGATTAAAAAAAACTGACAGAAATTTTTGAGTCCTTGAACAACATTTGGTAAATGCGTTTAGAAGAAAATATAGATATGTTTAGTCTCAAGGTTTATTGCTATAGTCATTTTCTTTAGTATTATTTTTGAGGCATTTTTTGTTTAACGATCACTTCTTACGAGTTAAAATCGTTAAATTTTTAATGTAAATAGTGAAAGCATTTACTTACTAAATACGATAAATGCTTTAAAAATGTTATTATTCTTCTTTTGCAATACTTTATATTTGCAGAGTACTTAAATATTCTATAGTGTGTTTCTCAGTCTATTAATTTACTATGTTAATATATGTATATTAAATATTTTTTTAAATAATTACAACTAAATTGAATTAGTAAAACAGTAATGTGATATGTATAAAGTTAAATTAATTCACATTATCTTATAGCTTACTATGAAACATTTTAATGAGTTTCGCAATAAAATGCTTTCAAAACTATTCAAACATTCAAATTCCCTTGTCAAGAAATGTTCTTCAAACATCTTCAATTAGCTGAAAGTGAAATATATATTCTTTGATTCTAAACAACAGAATTAGAATACGTACACGGAGAAAATTAATTTGCTTGAATCAAGCAAATGTTTTGCTTAAAAGCAAATCAGCAAAACTTTGCTCAATCACAATGTGATTTAAGAAAAAGATTGCTAAATTGCAATCACTCCTCGATTATTTAGGAAAAAGTAAAATTTTGATTACATTCAAATTTTTACTTAATTTCAGCAAAAATTTGCTTAGTTATTATAAATGGGAGGAGCAAATGCTTACTTAATTCAAGCAAATATTTGCTTAGTTGTTATATATTAGAAAAGCATATTTTGATTAGTTTTTGCTAAAATTTTGCATAATGTTGAAGTGGCTTATAATCAAGCGCAAGTTTTGCTTAACCACAATACTAATTTTGCAAACAGTTTTCACCGTGTATGCAAGCCATGTTTTTATGCTACACGACCTGTGCTCACTTTATCACAATGCTAAAAAGTATGCTATTATCTTTTTTAACTGTTGATAGTATCACATTTACAACCAGTGCCAATTTGTGGCAAAAAGCATGAAAAAGATGAATTCAAACGAAACGATAAGCTTTTTTTTGATGATTTTTTTTTTTTTTTTGTTTTTATAAAAAGCAAACAAATAATATTTTTGAATACTATAAACCTTTAATTTAGACAGTTTAGATGCAGCGCTTCATTGAACTTGGAATACGGAAAAACACGTGAAGTGGAAAATTTCGTATGGGAGGTGGGCGTGGCAGAAAATACTTTTTTTATAATAGACATATATTGAAGATTTCTGACAGAATGGTTCTTGTATTGGTTTAAGACAAAAAAAATATGGCGTTTTAAATATTTGTGTTGTATGGGAGGCAGGCGTGATTGAGGGCGGATTTAAAAATATTTTTGTGTGTATTCTAATAAGGCAAATTCCAAATAATACACAAAATTTAATTGGTTTACGATGAGTCCTTCTATTTATTGACAACTTTTGTATGGGGCTCAACCACTGTGCGGCGCACGTGTCTGTTTGCTTCTTGTGCGTAAACACGTGCAATAGAAGTGTAATTTATATTATGCGCATGTGATTTGGTAACTGAAGGCTACAGAAAAATAAAAAAATACTTTACAAATTTAATAATAATTGCTGATTGCAGAAAATGAATGACTTACGATACTATCGAAACTGCGTATTATTTTTAAGCCTTAACAACGTTACCTCATGCGCAGCTTTCACTGTGCACGATAAAAACAAAAAGCAACACAAGAATAACACATCTGTTATTCAGCATTTAGATATGCGTAGGAAAAAATAGCACAAAACAAATACAAAAAACTCGCTCACTATTTACTGCTGCGCTCTACTGCGCTCTCTTTCATATCCGTGGCAGATGAGCCGAGTGATTCGGCTACTTGTGTCGATTATGAGTATTTGGGCAAGTAGGATAAGTATCAGCAAGACGACAACAACCATAAGTATTTATGAACCGAAAAAACCCGATCTTTCCTGATCCGACTCATGACTTAGGATACTCATATTTATTTGAGCCGCCGCATTCTAGCTTCGTAGAAGAGAATATGAGTCGAGTTGTGTGCGCTTAGGGTGAGTAGGTTTTTGTACTTATTTTTTTCGGATATACTCAGAGTCGCAAAAAAGCTATCCGTTGCAGATCTCTGGTACCTAATCTATCGTTGTTGCAATCTAAACTTTGCATACACGCACAATCTATTCTGATGCGTAAAAAAAAAGAAAAAATATGGGTTTATTGCAGACTGCTATATAGAAAATATAGAGCGTACTAGTGGTGACATTTGAAAACAAATTATTTCGACTTTTGTCGTCGTAAATTCGCTATTCGTCCCTATGTGCGACGGTTGCTTAACCAGCACTTGGTAAAATCTTTGTAGCTATCGTATGGTTAGCTAACTCCTAGTTAAAAGCTTGACCAACCGGACATTGAGAAGCGGACCTTAGTTTTTAATTATATAACTAATTATATAACACAATATTCATCATTTTAATTTGACTTCAGTTTGTTCTTTGGATGGATGCTTGCTTAAAGCCATTCATTCTTTACGCATTTGTGAATGGCCAAGTATGCGCTCTGTTGCTGTATATGGTATTAGAGTAGTCTTTGTTGTTGTTGTCTTACAATTTTGCCGGCAGCATCGTTATCAATTTGCAGCATTTCGAAGGATGCATAAAGTGAATATCCTTTTAGAAAGAGCGTCAGCTGTTGCGCTTATGGATGTAAGAAAAACACCCACACACACACACATCCACACATCTCCCTTCAAACAGTCTGCCTCAAGCATACTACCTCAAACGTTTACCATTGACATACGTTAGCACATTGAGGATAGTTAGATAGAAGCAGTCCCAGCAGTTGGCGGTGTGCTTTAAATTTAGTGATGATTCCTTAAATAGTTTCTTTTTATTCTTAGTCTACGACACACAGTGCAACGCCTCCATACAAAGGATGTATAAAAATAGAAGGTGTTGTTTGTTTTTAATGAAATTAAATTTCATTTATGATAGGGTAGCTAAATTCAAAAACATTTTCTTTTCATCTAAAGCGATGACCACTCCCACCTACCACATAAACCAAAGACAAAAGTAAGCATAACTCTAGAGTTGATCAAGCAAAAGTAACGAACTCTTAGCTCATCTACTATAATATAAATATTTGCGACTACACCAAAAAGCCACATTATTGAACTATTGATAGGCCCACCTCTCATAGTAACCTTATGAAAACTAAGCTACGAATGAGTTACAACAACACGAAACAAAATAATAAATCGACCCTAAGGATTTAAAGATATAAGCAAAAATATGTGCTGGCGTTACGTTACAAAAAGAAGTGATTTTTGACTTGGATTACAAAATTTTAAAAACTCTCTGAATTGGGCAAGACTTTATGTATACAACTTTTTTAGAAGGATTTGAAATAATGTTTATTTTCTAAGTGATCAAATTTAAAAATCAAAATTCTTCTCTGGTTTTTTTCTTTATTAGGCTTTTTGATCTGTTGTGACGTTACTGGCGTTACGTTACTTAAATTTTCTTTGTAGTTCAATTGGGTCGATAATTATTAGGTAGTTTAGAAATTATATAATATAGTAATTAAAACAAACAGTTTAATAAATATTGCTTTCCTTCATTACCTTAAGCCAATGCCTTCCATTTTTACTAATACAAAAAAATTTACAAAATATTTTCGAAAAAGAAAAACTACATTTGTAAAACTGCAGACGATTTGATCATCATAAAAAATGAATTTATGTATAAATTACTTAAATTAATAAAATTTAAAGGTTTCTTTAAGATAATATCATAAAATAATACGTTTTTAATAAGTTTGAATTTTTTGGTCACATTTGACTTTTCTGTGGAAAGCGCCAGTTCAAGTATTACGTAAGCGGATTTTTTGAAGTTATTTACTACCCCCTCCCCCTCGACAGCAAAAGTAAGCGAAGCTTTTACCCCCCCCCCCCCCCCACCAAACATGCTTACGTAAACATTGGTACATGCATTTTTCAATGTGTTCTGGTTTCTTTATTGATTCATGAACAGCAGCTATAAGTTAAGATATAAGGAATAGGCTTGGAATTGAATAGGAATGTTATCACTTCGATGAACAAATAATAATGACGAAATCAGACAAACTAACTATCAAATTTATCGTGCGATGAGACAAAAGATTAAATCGTTTTGATCTTCTTCAAATCCATGGCGCAATTACTGACAAGGTAGTAGCCTAGACTGGCTTTTTTCTCACGAGCGGCGATGGGTAGTTGTCAAAATAAGCTGTTCATGCAATTAATCAAAGAAATGTGAAAAAATAAGCAACGACTTAAACATAGCTAGTCAATCGCAGCAAACTAAAAAAAACATTCCAATAAACTTCGCGAGCAAATTTAATGAATCAAAGCAAAGTAAAACATAAGCACATAGCTAGTCAACAGCAGCAAACTACAACTCCTTTAGCTGTTTTTGACAACTACCAATCGCCAAAAAACTGTCACGGCTACCTTGTCAAATAATTATACCATGGTCAAATCGTTTGTAAAACAGCTTCGGACTTATACGAGAAGCCCACTCACTAACTGCACGACGTGCAGTACAACGAGCGCAGATTGTACAATAAACAGTGTTGCCACTTTTAAATATCAAAATTCCTCAAAAATTCCTCAAATTTCAATGGAATTCCTCAACAAAAATTTTTAGATGATATTTTATTTATCGATGAAACATAAACAAATATATTTTTTCCTACATATTTTCTATCTAATTAGATATTTATATTATAAAAGAAAAAGCTTCCTAACTTATTTAAGACGTTTTAGTTTTAACGTATGCTTTAGTTAAAAGATTTTAGTTATAAGCATAAATTATATCTAGCTATGAAACTTTATTTTTCCAATTCATTTCAAACATTTTTTTGACTTGTTTCAAATGGGGCATCACCATTTTTGTAAACTCCTTCTTTAGTAAAAAGAAATGATAAAACGGTTTTTGTATCGAGTCGGTTTCTTATTAGCTATTTATTATAATAATACACGTGTTATTGTTTACTAAATACTCGCCCAACTGATGCATTAGAAAAAAAAAAGAATTAATAGTAATGATATAACTTTTTCTTAAACTTGGAAACATAAATATATCTACTGAATTTAGATAAATTTTTTATATTAAAAACTCGTTTACAATACTAATCTGGATCTAAATAATATTTGAGGTTTTACTTCGCATGATTTTTAAATGCATGCACTAAGGGAAAAAAGTATAAGAATTATGAAAAACGTATTTAATTTATCAAGAAACGTGCATGTTTTTGAAGCAATAACGCATTTGCAGAAAACAAATACTTAACTATTTCAAATTTATTTAAATACATTTTTTATTTAAATTATGCACGGGTTTCATTTAAACTTTTTTAAATTTTTTATAAACTTCGTTTGAAAGTCAAAGGCGAAGTCAGAAAAACATACTCAACTTCAATTCAAATACGCAAAAACGATGTGTTGTTTAGAAAATATTTTATTTATTCACGTAAGTAATTAAATTGAATTTATGCACGCGCGAATTTATTCATTATTTTTCTCAGTGTGGTTTCTCCACTCATTATCGAGATCTTAAACAGCTTAAGTAGCCAGTTTTGGTTGAATTTAGGCTCATTTTTTTGGCCGAATAAGAACGATGATATAACATGGCATCACTAAGTCGGATGTCGGATGTCGCAAATCTAACGGTATCACATAAAAATTACTTAAAATAAAAAATAGGCCAAAATTAGCCCATGCGTAAAAAAATTTTCCCGTCTCTAAAGAGTTAATCAGTAATTGCTACAATAGAAATAATAGTTAATGCGTACCTTTGCTTCTGATGTATCCTTTTTCTTGTATTTATTTTATGTTTAAACTGATTGAAGCTAAAACCGAACACTAATTACTAATTGGTAACATTGGCTTTTGTTTAAATTTTTTTAATAGTGACGGGGAAAAGAAATCGGAAAGTTCAGTGTTATGTTTAAATTAAAGGTATGTTTCTACCAACCAGAAAAAGGTGCTGCCAAAGTTAAACGAAATGGTAGCAATTTTGAAATTCCTCAAAAATTCCTCAAAATAAAATTACTTAAAATTTACTCACGGCCAACTTAAATTCCTCACGTTTTGAGGAATTACTCACAAAGTGGCAACACTGACAATAAATATGATAGTTAGTGGCTTGCATAAGCGAATAAATGTTTTCATGATATTCGGAAATCCCTGATAATGTGTTTCGTTTTAAAGAATAGACAAGTAGGGTTGCCATATGTGTTCAAACCAAAATCGACTAAATTTTGTAATAAAATCGAAAAAGGAAATAAATAAATACAGCTGACGTAATCACCATCCAGACCCAACCATCACCCACACACAGAAAAAAATCATTGTAAAATCAACTAGAAACATAATGATTTTACATGTTTCCCCTATGATTTTGTTTCATAGAGATTTATAGAAAAATCATTGTGATTTTCCTGTAAAAATCGCAAAAAATTTTCATGTTGAATCATTATGAAACATGTTAAATCACTATGACGGTTATGTTGATTTATTATGAAATCATGTAAAATCATTATGATGGTCATTATGAAATCATGTTAAATCATTATGAAATCCAGCTGAATCCTAACCTCATTTTGAAATAAAAAAACTCCAAATTGGTTTTATTTAGTTTTTTATTGAAAAATATAAAAAATACGTCTTATATTTACAAAACATACCTAAATTTTTCTCCAACTAAATAATCTTTCTCGATAACGTGCACGAAGTCCAATGGGTGGTATAGCTTCCTTTATATCTTCGTTAGATAAGTACCTTGAACTTTCCTAGTTAATTGGAGCTTCCAAACGTAGTGCAATATTTTTATATTATTTTGTATAGTCACATATCACATTACCTTGTTCATCTGTGTCGAAGTTTATGGATCCATCTACTTCCATCAGCATTTCACTTGTATTCACTTTTTCAGCTATTACAAACTATTTTAATTTTTGCAAGGACGCTACTTCTCGCGATAAATATTGATTACATACGAAATCATAATGATTCTACATGAAATCATGTTGATAAACTTTTTACGTGATGCAATAATAATTTTACTAGATTTCATAATGATTCTACATGAAATCATAATGATTTGTATGTTGCTGCCACCATGAAATATGAAATCATGTAAAATGAAATCAACTATGCATCACAATGATTTTACTATGCAAAATTTTTCTGTGTGCATGTCATCAAAAATAAGCAAAGCAAAGACCACCCGCCCCATTGTAGTGCTTCCGTAATTCTTGAATGGCTCCAAATGCCCAAAAAATACATTGCTGTACATTGCTGCCGCTGATGGTACCGTTATTTGCGTTTGCACGATTCGTTGTGTCTAGTTCATTTATTTATTTCCTTATTTTATTTATTTAAGATTGTGCTATTATACATTACAAACCACAAAATTATAATAGCAGTACTAGTAACCAGGCTATCGGCTCATTCCTACATATCTAATAGCCCATACAGCCGACGTGGCTCTTCATACAAATTGTTATTATCTTTTTTTCTCAATTAGCAATATTTTGTATTTTTGTTTTTGTAAAGCATTGGCATTTTAGTTAAATTTCATGGAGTCCACTGCTTTAATGTATTGAGGGCAATGCTGTTGCTTGTGAACATAGAGCTTGCTCTGTTGCCATGATTTTCCAATGAAAGCTTTCTGTTTGCTAGTATTGGAAAGCCTACTAAGGTTTGAATGTTTAAGAAAAATAAAATCGAAGGAGTATTATTATCCTCAGCCTAATGAAGCATCAAAAAGTAAAGTATGCTTTATATATGTATGTATTTATAAAAGTTTTTTCTAATTGTGTCTAGGTTACAAGCTTTTCGTTATATTTTTAGCAATGCGCTATTAATAAATTTTTTTAACTCAAGTTAATAAAGGTTTTTAATATTTTTTGATACATACAAAAGAATTTTGTAAAATTTGAATTATTGTTTTATATAACTAAATTTACGAAAATCTGCATTTAGTTTTATTCATTTTATAATAATGGAATTAAATATACATAGTTTTTTTTGATCCCTCCCACAAACAGACAACCGGACAAAAATACAACGACCATCAGTGTCCGGTAATGGAGGTTTCACTTTATATAGTTAGTTCTTTCTTTGTATATTTCTTATAGCCATTTGATCGCTTTTCCACCCTTGTTCCTCCATTATTCCACTAAGTTAAGAAATTCAGTTAAAGTTTATCATTTGTATTTTTATAAGGGAATGTTCTAAATGTGAACTTACAACCATTAGGATAACGGCTAATAATTATAATTATTATTATTATAATTATTATTATAATTATTATAATTATAATAATAATTATTATAATATACGAAAATCTGCATAATTATAATTATATAATTATATAATTATATAATTATAATTATGTATAATTATTATAATAATTATTGGCCACTTTATATAAAAATTTTTAGCAAGCTTTATATAAAATTTTGACGTTCTCTGAAAAAACTGAGTATTTTATCTTATTGATCATTGATAATTTGGGGCCATTCAAGAATTACGTATGCAGTACATAGGGGAGAGGTCTTTGCTTTGCTTATTTTTGATGACATGGGAGATGGGGGTTGGATAGTGATTACGTCAGCACTGTTTATTTGTTTACTTTTTCGGATTTTCTACAAAATTCAGACGATTTTGGTTTGAACACATATGGCAACCCTTCTTGTCTATGCTTGAAAACGAAACACATTTTCAGGGACTCCCGATGCATGTAACAATAGGCCTATTCCCGTACTCGATGCAAGTAGCTTGAAGTTGCTTGAAAGCTTTATTTTGAAGCTCGAGAGAGAGGAGTAACATGCAAAATGACCCTCTCTAATCTATTACAATTAATTGAAGTTAGTACGGAAACATACTAATAGGTCTGTAACTTCAAGTAATTGTAATAGAATAGAGAGTGACATTTTGCATCCCAGTAGTAAATGGACACATGAAGTAACCAGTTATTTCTTATATACAATGTAGCTGCGAAGCCTCCAAAGCTTGTTTACAATTCTCAATTACATTTGTTCAGACATGGCCGCTAAAACACTGAGTAGGTATGCACAAGATAGGAGAGAACAAAAATGACGCACATAATTTGAGAGAACAAAAACAATTAAACCAAAATTGTCCCTACGCCAAAAATACAACGACAACGAAAAAGAACACATCGAATGAAGCAAAAAAAGGCAAATGACGCCACAAATTTTTCAATAATTTTTACAATTTGATGAACGATTGCCTTTTATCGAGAATTTCAAAATTTATGTTAAATAACACTCAGTTGTTTTATTTGTTCCAGTTTAAACATAAAGATTAATAATTTTGAAAAATACACTTCACTGCAAAAATACCTGCTAGAAAACACTATATTTCTCCACAGACGAGCAAAGTCAAACTGTTGTTTGAACAAAAAAAAAATAGTTTGAACACAAACAAGATTTAGTCACACCCCGCTTACAGTTCTGCATTACAATGTCATCACCGACAAATTTTTGCAAGCGGGATGTTATTCTTCTCTCTTGAGCTTTAAAAATTTGTAAAATAACGCTTGCAAGCAACTTCAAGTTACTTGAATCGAGTATGGAAACAGACCTAATGTTTACTAAAGCATAGGAGGGGGTGAGGGGTAAGAGCTTTGCTTACTCTTGCTGACGAGAAGGAGGGGGGTTATTGATTGCAATAAATCTGCTTACGTAAAACTTGAACGGCCCCTTTTATAAAAAACTTTTCAAAATTTTTTTGCATATTACTTGGCTGTTTTTTTTAGTGGTATATTTAAAGAACAAAAAGTGCAATATGGTAAATTACACTGGGCAATAAACAAAATATGTGTCGATAGCCACTATGAATTTCTCACGTGTTATAGTCTTCTTACTATAAGAAAAGAAGCAATATATTTATTAATTCGTTGGAAAAGTTTTTTTTTTAATTTTTTTAATGTTAAATTTTATTTTTACTCGGAAGTATTTTTAGCTTGATATATTCATTAAAATTTTTGTTTTTTTTTGTTCTAGACTAAAATTTTCGATATCGATATCCGATTCGAGGACTTTCCTTATATCAGTCACAACACCATCATTTTATTTCAAAATAATCTAAACATATATTTTTAAATATATTACGAATTATACAGTACTTATGAATGACTTATGGATGAAAAATCGGAATACAAAATATCGTTTAAGTATCATTTAAATTTGTATTGAATTTACAAAAACTCAATAATATCAATTTTTTTGCCAATTTATCTATATGAAAATATTTGCCACTAAATTATTCATTACTACATATCTTAATGCTTGAGCATAAACCAATATATTTAATTGATGAAAATATTTGCCACTAAAACATTCATTACTACATATCTTAATGCTTGTGCATAAACCAATATAATTAATTGATATTTTTGTGCATAGTTGCTAAAACGAATAAAAATCAATTCTCAGATTTTAGGTTCTTGTATGCAATAACAAAAAAGTAGGTTTTCTCTTGGTCCTTCAGCTTTTTCTTTGAGCATCACTTTTTTTAATTACATATCTAAAGATATATTTAGATAATAATCGGATTTCCAAAAAAGTAAGCAATATAAAACTTTAACAAACAAAAAAAATAAAAGAACAACTCAAAAAAAAGTAAGTGCTTCCTTTAACAGTTTAGAACTCGAACAAAAGAATAGAAAAACCATTATAAAAAAGCTACAGAAAAAATTACAATAGGCATTTTTAAGGTTTATTTTTTATCTTTCTTAATGGTAGCTTTTGACGTTTTATTTCATTTTGTTTGAAAACCAGGCCAACCTGTTATTTGTTATGAACATCATAAAAAAATAACATTAAGTTTTTAAGAAAATGAGATGCTTATCATTGAATTCCTTTTAACTGTCTAACACTCAACAGTTGATTGATTTTTTTTTTGGGAGATTTGAAAAAGGATACCCAGCATATAAAGTAATCTTATTTAAGGTAAAAAAAAGGCACCAACAATGCTAGCTCAGAAACGCATGTATTTTATATATACAAATATATTCCAACAATCCTTTTTCTATTGCATTACTAAAATCACGTTAGGCAGAAGAGAAAGTTAGTGATTTTTGTTTAAATTTAGCAAAATAAAGTCCTTATTTATATAAAACTAACATTTAAGAATTACATAAAACTTAAGAGATTTAAGGCAGACTTAAGGAATATTTTTGAGCTAACCTTTAATTTAATGCAGGTAGAAAAATACATAATTTTCTACTCTCATATCTCCTTAGACAAAAAGAACTTACATTTTCAAGGATGCAGTTAGGTTAATTACAAACATGATTTGTGAATACTTTATCAAACGTTAAAATCTTTTAAAACTTAACAAAAATTGATATAACGACTTGGAGTTTGCGCAAAAGTTTTATTCTAAAATATTCACTCGAAATTTGGAAGTTTGTATTTGAAATCGGATGAAAACCACGCCTACCTCTCATACAAAGTGACTGCATAAAACGGTTCAGTCTTTTCCACAAACAATAAAATATTGACTTGAAATTGTGCACTTATGCTTCAATTTATAAAATGCACTCTGAAATTTTAATTTTGGCAATATCAAATAAAAACTACGACTAGCTCTCATACAAAGTGACGTCATCAAAATGGCATAACCTTAACAAATTCCACAAAAATTAGATTATTGACTGAATATTTAACACATAATATTTGATATTTTAAAATAATTCTCCATTTTGGCAAAATTAAATGAAATCCTCTCCCATCCTCAATACAAAATGACGTCGACAAACTTGAAAATTGAAATTTCGAGTAATTTCCAGACTTAACTTTGAAAGATTTCTGAGTTAATTTAAGAGTCCATTTTCGGTTTTATGGATATTGACCATAAAAATTAAATTTTGATGATAAATCAGGCTTTTAAACTCAAAACCAGCGAACCAGAAATCCGCATCGAAGTTTTATGCAGATACAGTAATACACAACAGTATTGCAAGGTCAGTGGTTAAAAACCAGATCTAGTGTTTTTCAAATTTTTCAAGCAATGTTGCAAAGTCTTTATTTATTTTTTTTTATTACAGGCACTAGCAGAGAGGCACATCATTTTGAGGTAAAACTTAAGTGTTTTTCGAGTGTACAAAAATGTGTACTATGATTTTCTTCTGAATAAACTTTTATACTATGTTTCCATCTGCACGAAATCTTGCAATTTTGAAAAAGTGATTTCAAAGTGTTTCCATCTGACATGTCATGACAAGTAGATTTCATTGACAACTAAGACTTCATTTTATAAATTTAACAATGAGCGAGTCGTGAAGACGCAATTACGTTGTTACATTTATTTTGCCATTTCCGGAGCTATGCAATTTTTTTTTTGGCCTAAATTGCTACTAGAAATTGCTGCTTACTGAAGCTCCAAGCATTTTCATTTTTATGTTTTCTTTGTTTTGCCTATTTCATTTTTATTATTATTGTTGTTGTTTTTTTTTAAATAATTTATCCGTTGTGATTGCAAATTGTCAGTATGAAAATTTTTATTATCACCACTGTGATACTAAATTTTTTTTATAAATCTGTATTGAGAAGAAGCTTAAGTTCTTCAAAATCGCTTTTATAAAGCGAAAATAATGCATGGTACCTACCACTCATTTATGCCAAAAAGAAAAGAAAGAATTGAAATGGGAGTTAAAAAACCTCCATAGCACCTACATATCGTTACAGTTTTTAACCCTTTCATTGGATTTGCCCATTATATTGAACACATTAGAAAATATCTTTTATTTTGCGACTGTTTTTACCCAAATTGCTGGGTACTATAAAATTAAGTTTAAAATGGAATTGCTGATCAATAAATTTGATGTTTTTTATAGGCTCGTCACCTATAATTGCCTTTGCGACAGGGATATTAAAATCAATGTTGTGTTTACACAGATTTATTAAATTTGTTGTTGTCTTTATATTGAGCTCCTGTTCCATCCGAGAAGTAAAATATTTTAGAAAATGCAGTAAGCCTCGTTGAATCTTATGCACAGCTATCGTGCTTTAAGCAATCGAAAATAGCAACGTAGCTTTAAAATTTTACTTGCTCATTATCTTTATAATAAATAGAAATTGGTTGCAGTCATTTGATCGTTGTTCCAGTGTATACCTTGTACCGATTCCTTCATAACTAACGCATAGTTTTCTTAAAAATCGCATATAAAAACTACACACTCTCCAAATTCAAATTCGTTTTTTTTTTCATTTTCCGACTCGCTATCATGTTGAATTTGTGGACTCTTGTTAACTTCATGCAAGGTTGTATTTTTTTCATCACTTGCTTCCATTTTTCGGCAAGAGTTGCAAATTTTCAAAGAACTAGATAACGGTCGGTGACGTTTTTGGGTGATTCCGTATACCAAAAGCATTGCAAAACTTATGATGAGGAGCCATTTGTATAAACTGTTAGCACAAAATAGCTGACAATAAATTCAATGACAATTTAATTAAATAATAAATAATAAACTTACTAATAACACTGTGCATGTCCAAATCTCAAACAGGCTGGAGACATATCATTTCAGCATAATTCGAGGACGCCTTCGGCTCGTTTTCGAGAAATTGAAGGTTCAAGGTCAAGTACATGTTGATGCAGTTTTTATTAGAAAACATGTCAATGAGTGAAACATTAATAATTATCTGGAAAATAATTTCTTAAAACAGTTTAACCCTCGAAACCCAACTCTTATGGTCCAAATCGACCTCATAAATCAAAAACACCCTTTTTTTATAAAAGATTTATTCAAACAAAAACAAGTAAGCTTTTTAATGAAAATATATTCCCCTGATATAGTGGCGCCAAAACGACATGAAAGGTATTAAAACTAAGTTTTTCATACATATCTTATTTTTTATTTTCGCAGATAGATTCATCTTTTTCTTTTGCTTCTTCATGTAAATTCCAACAAATGTCTCCTAAGAGAGCATCTAATTCTTTACCACTGTACCAGTGCTCGAGGGTTAAACTATTTTGAGAAATTATTCTCTCGGCAATTTTTAATGCTTCACTCATTGACATGAAGTCGATAAAGTTAATAATAAAAAAGTTTTTCTAACAAAAACTGCATCAACATGCACTTAATCTTGATCCTTCAATTTCTCGAAATCGGGCCGAAGGATTAAAAACCAGTACACGCCATTAAATTCAGCGTAATCGAATTATGCTGAAATGATATGTCCCTAGCTTTTTTGCAAAAAAAGTGACCGATTCATGCACAGTGTAGTTTATGATATGAAAAAAATTATATTTTTAATTACCTTAACTTAAAAAAAAAAACACAGATTACACACTTTTTATTAATTTTTCGGAGAACGCCTAGAGCAACGTTCTCAAGCAAGGCCGTAGATAAGGGGGGAATCAGGGGGGTTCAAACCCCCCTTAGCAATCCAGAATATTTTTACATATTAATTAAAACTACAAATTTTTCAAATTATTTCATTTGCCACAACATGAAGATTAATTGTATATGCTTAGAATAGTTAGTAGATAATAAGTTACGGGCAGGTTCTCATCTAGAAATTCAAAAACACTGTGATGTTCTTGATTTTTTTCATAGAAGGAAGATAATGAACACTTTGGGATTTTTTTAGTTTGAGTTTCTTGTTAAAGTGTAGGAAAATATTTTTTTTGATGCATAAAAGTTAAATTTTAAGTATCAACACGCCGCACAGTGTAACGAGATCTATGGGAAGAGGGACAAAAATAAAAGGAATCATCGTAGGTACATGAATTTCAGTACCTATCATTATCTCATAAATATAAAACTCCACACAAACTTTCATTGAAATCGGCTACAACTTAAATATTGTTTGGACTTATTCATAATTAAGTTTGCCCCAATAGTATTTTGATGATTTTTTGTTAAGAACATACTTTTGCGTTTTAATATAGTAATTAAATTCTGTGCATGTCATAGAATAATTAAATTTGCATTGCATAATGATTTCCAAAGTGGTTATGTTGAGCGAGTTTCTTTCCTTGCTCCAGTGCGAGGATACCAATGAAAAACTCGCTCCATTTACGTTGTGCCCTGGAAAAGTGAACAAAAGTTGTACTATTTTAAGTTTATGTTCGCAATTTTAATTTGGTATTTTAAAAAAAATATTTATATAAATATATATATTAGGGCGGGTCGATTTGTAGGGAGTGAAAAAATTCACCAATTTCCCTATGATTTCCGTATTCTATGGGTTATTCCATGAAAATTTGCCGAAGGAACCATACCTCTATCGTTAAAATCTAGTCCCCTACTTTTTGTTGGTAAAAAGTTCAAAAGTTACGGGCATTTTTGTCCAAATTTTGGACCATTTTTCCATTTTTTTCATGATTTTGTCCAAGAATATTACTTTCATGGCCATTTTTTTGGCTCAATCCATTATTTAATTCAATTTACAATTCAAAACGAAGAGTTTAAGCCCAAATTTATCGAATTCGGTTGATTAATTCATGCGATATTGCTAAAACAAAATAACACATAAAACCAACTTTTTGATTTTTTTCCCTTTTTATTTTTTTTTCTACAAAAATTCAAATTAAGAGATAATAAAGTATCTATCAACCTATTATCAAAAAAAAAATATTCAATTTGAGTGTAGTAAAAGACAAAATGTGAAAAAAAACATTATTTTTTTTTAAAGTCTTGTTTGCTTTCAAGTCTTGGTGTTTTCGTACGGCTCTCTAATGTCGTCGCCATAGCGCCTCTACATTCTTTCCAGCAACTCGTTTAGCAGTGGCAGCCAGCAATTGGACGTGTCTTTCCGTTCCTTGAATGTCCAGTCGTAACGTAAGATTCGTAAGCTTCGTAAGCCAAAAAAATTGAGCCAAAAAAATGGCCATGAAAGTAATATTCTTGGACAAAATCATGAAAAAAATGGAAAAATGCTCCAAAATTTGGACAAAAATGCCCGTAACTCTTGAACCGTTGAACCAATGTTAGAGATTTTTTTATAAATTGATCAAAATGAGCTCACCTTTCCAATGCGCCTACTGGCGATTAAACCCGATTGATAGTTTTTGAGTTATGGATGTGAACGTGTAGGTAATATTTCATACGAACGTCAATTTGGGAGAAAATCTACCAACAAAAAGTAGGGAACTCGATTTTAACGATAGAGGTATGGTTCCTTTGGCAAATTTTCATGGAATAACCCATAGAATACGGAAATCATAGGGAAATTGTCAAAAAATAAATCGACCCGCCCTAATATATATACATATATATATATTTATATTTATAATATATATCTCAATTTATATTTTCTGACATAATAATACTAACATAAAAAAGGTACATTTTTTGAGATCACTGAAGTCTTTGAACTGTTAGTTAGGATGATTGAGTTTGAAAATATGCTCTTAAAATTACTAAGGCATCTTAGGTGTCATCTCCCAGGCTTGACCGAATTTTGGTTGCAAAATTTCCAGCCGAAGAGAAACATCTCTAGGACTCAACACTAGTAGGCGGAATTTTTATCAAATAATCATATGCTTTTTGAAGCAGATTACCGTGAGTGCCACCATTTAAATATATTTTTATTTAATTTTCGAACATTTGAGGCAAATTCAAATTTTTTTAAAAGTTTTTACTCGAATGTTAAATTAAAGTTTTGTATTTTTGCAATTTAAAGGAAATCCTGGGATCCCAAAAATCCCAGATTTCGATTTAAGGCCTTATAATCCCGGGTCTTTCAGGACTGGAAAAAGTCCGAGATCTCGGGATCCCTGGATTGGAAGCCTTAGTGGTTAGGTATAAAAATAATTGATTCTTTTAAAGTAAGTTATACATCAAAGGCTAAATAAAAGTTTTCGGTAAACTTTGTACCCAACATTATATTTTATCTAGTCTTACTCTCTTTGCTGATTTGTTGTTATTTTTTTGTAAGCCACAATCATCTATCCAAGGCAGTATTAACTCTTGAGACCTAAAACTTCTTCTGCAACTTGGTAAGAAAACATATGCAAAAAATTGCAGAAGTAAAGTTTAAGAGCTGAAAAAGTAACCGCAAATTAATCTCTACACATAATATAAGAGCTCTCAACACAAACATACACACACACACTTATACAATCAGCTTGTAACACCAACACACAAAGCTAAATAAAACACACAAGCATACTTACAAGCACACACTTGGGCATACGTATTTTAAATAATGTGCCATTAATCTGCAGCTTGTGTGCGCAATTTTATTCTACTGCATTTTGATGTCGGTTTGTTCCCTCAAGGAAAAATTGGAAGGCTTCCATTTGGAAGTGATAAGGAAATATTCCTCAACATATGATTTGGAAGCTAATGGGTTGTTTTGAATTGATGATGTTTCTAATTCACTTCCTTAAGCATGTGGAAATAGTAGCAATCCGCAAATTACAAGATAACGCAAGTTAAATAACTATTGTTTCCAAACCGCTTTTTTAAGAATACGTGTGGAAACTTTGGCTTGTTTTGAGAAAATGACAATAGAAAATATTAAAATCATTGTTCCCTAGCCGCGTATTTAAGAATCCATGTGGAAGCTGACCTAAGATAACTGCAAATATATGGCAGAACGAAGCAAAGGCAAAAGGAAAACTATTTTAAAAGGAAACTATTTTTGAAGTTTCAAACCGTAAATCAATCGAAACGAAATAATGGTAAATAACAAAATAACGGTAAGTCAAACGAGTACATACTGAAGACAGGGTATTCATCAAGCTGCTGCGCGGAGCGTCTTAATATTTAGTTTTGTGAAGTACGCCAAACTGCAAACGTGAGTTACGTGATTCAATAAATTTAATTAAGGGAAGTTTTAGGCAAACAATTTTTTGAACATTGAATTTTTTCAACTGATTATTGCTGTAAGACTATTCAAGAATATCTTAATTCTAATTATATCTTAAAAAAAGCTTTTATATCTTAAATTCTGAAATAATGTGCAATAAATATCAAATTTTTCGTAAAGATAGTTATGATAAGATCGGTGGTGGTGTTTTGAAAGCTGCTCAAAGCTCGCTTGTATCTGGAGAATTGACAATTCTTGACACCAGTGACATTGAGTTCATTTGTGTTGCAGTTAAATTAAATAATAGTATTATTTATGTTACCTGCTCTTACATTTCTCCTAAATGTGACTTAACTATTTATTTAAAACATATACATGCCATCGAAAAAGTTCATAATTTGTTAAAAAATAAAGACGTTCTTATTGTGCTGTGTGATTTTAACCTACCTTTTGTGACTTGGAGATCGTCTGATGATTCTTCATTTCTTACATCTGCTTCCAAAAGTGATTGGATAAATGATTTCTTAGATAAGCTGTCTGATCTGTGTCTTCAACAAGTCAATGATATTTTAAATATAAACCACAGAACCCTAGACCTTGTATTTGTAGATAGATGCACTACTGTTAATCTCCATTGTTCGAATCCCGTATCTCTTCCAGAAGATGTACATTATCCAACTCTTGAAATAAAAGTTTTACTCCCCCACGAAAAAGAAGATAAAGTAACTGCTGATGCGCGAAATAAAAAAGTTTATAATTATAAAAAAACGGACTATGTAAAACTTAATTCCTGACTTTTTCAGACTAATTGATCTCCAATTTTAACTAGCGGAACATCATATTCATATTATGACGTCGAATCTTCTGTACAGTTTTTCAATGATACTCTGCAAAGGTGTTTCTTATTGTCCATCCCAAAAAAAAGTGTTGCTCCAATCCTTTAAATCCACCCTGGCTAACAAATGATCTAAAGGCACGTAAAAATTTTAAAAATCGTTTATTTAAAAAATATAAAATATCTGGTTTTATTTTAAGCTTCGCTTCCTATTTTTATTGTCGTTATAGATATCAACTACTAAATAAACAATGCTATTCTGCTTATATAATTAACATAAAATCTCAATTTAAAGATGATCCAAAACTTTTCTATAGTTTTGTTAACTCAAAACGTAAAGCCTCCAGCTTTCCACCCATAATGAAATTCAATCAGAAAGAATCATCTTGTGACAATGTGATTTCTAAAATGTTTGCAAACTTCTTTAAATCAACTTACTCCGATATACCATTTAATACTAGCACGGTGTATCCTTTTCTCCCGCTAGTTAACTCTTTTGAAACTCCTGTAATAGACCCAAATATTGTTATGTGTTATCTTCGACAAGTAAAATCTTCTTTTACGACCGGCCCTGATAAAATTCCAAGCTGTATTTGAAAGCAATGTGCTAGCTGATGCATAATGTCTACATCGACGCCATAGAATCCGTTCAAAAACAGTTTTTACTTTTTGCTTTACGTCATAGTCGTTGGAGTATGAAATACGCCTTTAGATTATTTTACTACCTTCCCTAAGAAGCAGAAGAATGATGCTTAATGTCATGTTTCTGTATAAATTACTTCGTGGCGAGATTAATTCGCAATATCCCATCTCAGCTCTAAATTTTAACATCCCAAGGAGAGGAACTAGACATTTTCTGTTTTTCAAGTTGAGTCAGTGCAGTTCTAATTACACTCTTCATGAACCTTTACGATGTATGTGCAGTGATTTCAATGATAACTTCAACATGAATAATTTTTCTGATTCGGTAGACGTCTTAAAACGGAAAATTATATAACATTTAAATCAATTAAACTTTATCCTATTATACCTAACGCAGTTTTACGACAATGTAATATTGGTAATTGAGATTGTTCTGTTTCTCTTTTTTGTCTCGATATTATGTTTTATAAAGTAAGCATATTTGATATATGTATAGTTTTTAAAACTTACTTTTTAATTATTCAATATTTTAATTTTTAATCGAATTGTGATTTACGTGCTCACGTGGTTTCCTGATTTGAAATTAGACTGAACTCACACTATCACCTGGATTGGTGTGCCAGAGTATATCTCTTTTCCACACAAGTTTATGCCTGCGTTGGCCCAAATGCATATCCAACTAATTGGGATTTTGATTTGGCGGATATGAGATTTTTCTCATTTCCACGTAGGTCCATGGGCAGGATCTAGAATGTAAAATGCAAATTCTACAGCACTTCAAACCCGGTGCACCAGAGTAACTTTAAACGCGTTTTTCTCGAAACATACTTTTTCAAAAGAGGCCACACTACTGCAAAGAAACTAATCGACCGATTTTATTATTTTTTTATTATGTATAATGTAGTTCTACACCCCAAAAATTTGTCAAGTTCTTACACGCAACAATAGGGTCAATATATTTTGATTTTCTCTTTCACGCTTCACAATTTTCTGAATTTTCCACATTTTCACTCCATCTTGGTAAATGAAGTATATTCAAAGGTCTACTTTCGAAAGCATTTTTTTTTTGTTCAGACGATCTGAAGCCGAGCTACGCTTTCATTTTTTTAAGCACACCAACTTCAGCGCCATCTTTGTATTTAAAAACTAAATGGTAAAATTTTTTTTATTTAAACCGATGATGTAAAATTAGCATGCAAATAAAATTTTTTGTTTATATAATCGCTTTTGCTTAAAACCTCCCTTAATTTAGTAGAACTACTATCGTTATGCGAATGGGTGTGGCAGCGAATGCAGATAAGACGAAATACTTGGTGTCAACAAACAAACAGTCCCAGCGTCTTGGAATCCACGCTACAGTTGACAATACCTCCTTTGAGGTTGTGAAGGACTTCGTCTATATGGGAGCCCGCATAAGCTCAACCAACTACATTAGAATTGAGATCAAACGAAGAATAACTCTTGCCAACAGGTGTAACTTTGGGCTCAGTAGGCCCAATCATGCTCTATAAATCGCTCATCATGCCCGTCCTACTTTATGCTTCATAAGCCTGGACGCTGAGCAGTTCAAATGAAAAGACTTAGGAGCCTTCGAGAGAAAGATTCTTCGTAAGATCTACGGACCAATCTGCGTCAATGGAGAGTACCGAATACGGTGGAATGATGATAGTCAAGCACATTCAAATCGAGCGGCTTCACTGGCAAAGTCATGTTCAGCGCATGAAAGACGATGCTCCTGTGAAGAAAATATTCGATTCGGTACTCAGCGGCGGTCAACTCAGAAGAGACGACCGCATCTTCGTTGGAAAGACCAAGTAGAGGACAACTTGACGAAGCTTGGAGTTTCCAACTGGCGCCAGCAGAAATGGCTGGCGCGAATTCTAAAATGATGTAAAGACCGACATACGGTTGTAGCGCCAACTAAGTAAGTAAGTAAGCAAGCTATAATAATAATTTAAATTTATGTAATAAATATATTATTATAAAGAATGTTAATTTTATATGATTTAAATACAAATTCTAAATGTTTGATATTTAAATCGTACTTGATTTTAAATACAAATTCTAGTTGTTTGATAGTTTAAAATCGTGTTTAAATTAATTGTTCTAACGAATTTTTCCAAAGAAACAACAACAACAACAACGACAACAACAACGTTTTCAATATGAAAAGGAAAACATCACTAGCTGATTTTATTGCAATTTCGGCCCCACTAAAGCTTCATCAGAAATCTTTGTTATGCCGGCGGGAATCGATCCCTGGCCGTGCTTGCAAGCGCATCTTAGCGCAATACACCAACAGAGCCGATGAGATATCAGTTTCAATTTCTCAGTTTTTCTGCCTTTGATATTTGCATATTTGTTGCTGTATTTTTGCTTTACTTTAGTTTTTATGCTTATGTTATTATTATGGAGTCCAACAGTCTTTTGGAAGTCTTCCACTAACAAAGCACGGTTACTGAAGTTGTTTTTAGATTATGAAGAATGTTCCCTCTTTAAACAATGGCTGACATACATCAGGTCGATCCAGAGGCAGATAAAATTCTTTACGACGTAAGTTTGACGTAACCTTGTAAGTTTTCCTCTATTAAAATTAATTTTATTTATGATATTTCTTAACTTATTTCACAATAATTTTATTGCAGATTATATACATGAATAGATTTATTCTGGCTATTGACACATGTACATTTATTGACAACTGTATTGATTTCTTATTTTAAAATGTAAACGAAAACCCATAATTTTACAAAACTGTCAACACGAAGAAAAAATATTTATAGTTAATAATTTTTCGAAACATTTTGGAAATTTCCAACTCCATGAACCAAAAAAATAGCATATAACAGACTAGCTTGTCAATGAATGTGTAGTTGTCAATAACCAGAATAAGGCTATAAATCTATATTGGAAAGCGCAGAAATCCACAAGACCATTGACAGCCTTTTTTCAGAAGACGTTATGTTAGTCTCCAACTCGGATGGGGCTTAAAAACTATTTAAATTAAAATCGCTCAAAGTGTTCAACACATATGTATTCGGTAAGTTATTATTATTAAAATTTCATTTACATCAAAATTAATATTATTGGCCATTGCAGAAGCAGTTCGTAGCGAAACAATGGGGTTTACTCCATTTAAAGGGGGCAATGAAAAATGCAATTCATTTGGCCAAACAACGCATTAAAAAAGTCTTTAGAAATAAAATGGAATAATGAAACAATTCAATTACATCAGTTCATTAACAAATTTTGATATACATACAGTGAATTATTACTTTTAATTTTTATAAATTTTCTTTGGGTCACAAATATACGTTGCTAATAAATAAATAAGAAAAATTAACTGGTATTGTTTCCACATTAATTTTTAAGAGGAATTTTTCCACATTCATTTTTAGAGAACAGAGAGGAATGCTTAGACATTAATTTATAAAACAGCGGAGAGAAACGTTTCAACATTAATTTTTAGCACAGTGGAGAGGAATGTTTCCCTCTAATGACATGGTGTGAAAAAAAAGAAATGGAGTGTCTAATGGAAAGGAATGCTTCCTGAATTCCATGGAATGTTTCCTGTTTGTATCAGGGTTTCCTGTTTTTTTTTTGAGGGAATGTTTCTATTTCCTAGAGGGTTGCAGCTGCCTGGCGTATGTGTGTGCATGCCTTTCCTGGCTAAAATTGTGTGTATTTGTTGTTGTTGTATTTGTTGTTGTGTGTATTTGTTATATGTTGGTAGAGAATTTGTATGTAAAATTCTACCAAAACTTGCACAATTTTTTCAAAATTAAAACATGTAATTTAATTCCGTTTTGGAAAATTTTGTAATAAATTTTTATTTATAAAGTTTTTTTAAATTGCACCAGGAAATTACCCTACTACCTAGTTTAGCGACGCTAATGTGAAACACATGCTATGGGGCAGTTAATAAATAAACACAAGAGGTGAGCTTTTATTCGATTTCATTATTAACTCTAATCTTAATATATGCAATAAGGATAACACACCTACTTTAACTTTTCCAAGAAATGACAACTTCACAGGTAGGAGTGAAGCCTTGAATATTACCTTAATATCGGAAAGCTATCCTCTAAAAGTGGTTTATTGGAGAGTTTCTAGCAAAAGTTCTATTTCGGATCACAGCCTGATCCTTTTCAGTTTGAACCTGCAATCAGAGGCTCCTCCTCCATTTCGTAATCCTCAACAAACTGACTGGACTAAATTTGCCAGTGGCTCGCCCTAAAATTCATTCCTTACCCTATAAACAAATCTCTACTACGAGGAAACTAAACTCTTCCGTGGAGGCCCTAGAGCAAACTATGCAGGCTGCTTTTAGGGTCTCATGTCCAATTAGCAGAGGCTGGAAGATATATTTTCCTCCGTGGTAGAGCAAAGATCTCTCCGACCTTAGGAAAAGTGTAAGGAGAATTTTCAACTCGTGCCATAGACAGACTTATTAGCAGTCGTACAAAGACTTCCTCAAAACCAACCAGAAAGAAATTCGAGACTCGAAAAAGCATTCTTGGCAGAAATATACACAATCAATCGACAATATCAGAGAAACTGCGAGACTAGGAAAAATTATATCCAAGGAAAACTCCAGTCCTGCTTTCATTAGGAAAGAGGATAGTACTTTTACAGGATTTATAAATTTATAATTTAGGCTTTATTCATATATTAGTACATACATGCAATAACAATAGAGTTCAGCTACTACAGCTTTTTCGCACTTTCTCCGCATTAGATCGTCTTAAGAACCAGCCCAAATAACATTAAAACATCTCAATAAGGCCATTCACAGTTCGAATACGCTGGTCTGCCATTTGTTCGATCAGCTATTTGTTCGCCAATTTACGAAAACGTATTTTGCTTCGTTGTTGTTTTGCATACAAATGCAAATACGCAGGCATGCGTAAATAAAAGCAGCCCTTGGACGTGCTCTTTGTACCTCGTATTTTTATGCTCTGTCTACAGCCGCATAATCACATACATCACAGGGTTGCACAATCTTTTTATACAACAGTCACATGGCGAGGTGCTCACAGTTTGAACAATAACAAATGCTATAAATATGATTTGTTAAAAGTACGCTCAAACCGTGAATAGCCCTAATGATATCGATAAGAGTGGTCCAAAACAATCCAAAGTGAGAAAAATTTACCCACCATAATATGGGTTGGGCTCAGGGACAACACAAGACATAACAACTAACCATGCGTTTACATAGATCTAATCATACATTAGTTTTCAATCTACTTTTGAGTTGACCTTTCGATAAGTTAACATCAAAAAAGCTACAGTTGTTAACAAAGGTACTCATGCGATGTAAAGGAGCAGTAGCCATATAATTTGTTCTACTAAAAGGTAAGTAAATTAAATTGTTAGCATTTCTACTGCTTCTACGGTTAGTGTTAAAATTTATAAGAGTTAGATGTTCTGGTGAATCGAATACACCAGTTATGAGTTGGTGTAAATAGACGATATCTGCAGACTTCCTTCTCTCATTCAAAGATTGCATTTTTAATAGTTTTAAACGATCCTCATAAGGAGGAATGTTTAAAGTGTCAGTTGCACTTAAGCCCCTTAGAGCAAACCGAACAAAACGTTTTTGGATTCTCTCTATACGTTCAACATGTACATTGTAACTTGGGGACCAAACTTGACTTGCATACTCTAAGTGAGGTCGTACAATTGCATAATACAGTGTTGTAGTTGTGATCATACTATTAAATTCTTTGGCCCAGCGTTTCATAAACCCGAGCATAGAAGATGCTTTTTTACAAATGTAATCAATATGAACGTTAAACGATAGCTTCGAATCCATGCATATACCCAGATCTTTGACAGCATCTACACGACTTAATGCAGTATCTTTTACCTTATACTCAAAAATTAAATTATTCCTTTTTCGCGAAAAGGTCATAGTTTGGCATTTATCTTGATTTAGAAACATATTGTTTTTAGAACACCAGTACATAAGAAATAGTTAATTTTTGCGTACAATAAAAAGTATATTATATCTCGAACAAGCATAAGATCAGAATGAAAAAAAATAGTTATTAAATTTTAATACTAAATTCTAAAATTAATTTAATTAAAATAATAAAATCAACATGAACTAGATATAAGTTTTACGTATAAGTTTTAGTATACGGCAGGAATATCTTTAACTGAGTAACGACTTTTTGAAATTGGCAACAAAAAAATTTAATGGATTTCGTCTAAGCTTGTTACTTTTAGCTAGGGTTCCCAACTGTCTGCCGGATTTCGCGGATTTCGCGGGACGTCCCGCATATCAGCCTTTTGTCCCGCATTTGAGAACTTAAGATTGTTTGTATATAAATTTCCAATTCTACATAAAACACATTTTACTAAAACTGTACAATTTTTAAGTCTGGCAGCATAATCATTCTATTACATTTTACAGCACTTGTTGAACCATTAAGTTACCAGCTGATTGAACATGTAAAAGAGACATAATGTATTCAACAACTATGAGGAGTAATCATATTTTCGTTACGTTTAAAGCATGGCAGAATTAGAGAAGGTATATGCATTTCAGACTGCGCTCTCTTTCTCATAGCCAGAATTGTCTAACTCAAGCATTTTGCTATTCTTGCCTATTTTCGCTTTCTTATCGCGTTCTCATCGTTTTCAGATTTTATATGAGCTGTCAACTTCGTTTTGACAGTTGCGGCAGTCTCCCTCTCCAAAATGCATATACCTTCTCTAATTCTGCCATGGTTTAAAGTATGTCCGAAGTTACCAGCAGCTTGTACGAGTAAAAGAGCCAGAATTAGTTCTTTATGTTCCTTCTTTATTTATGTTCCTTCTGGCAAACTTAATACTGTATTTTGGTAAGAATTTATTATTAAATATACTTTTAAAAACTGAATTGCGATTTAAAGAACGCAGAACGCAGTGATGTCAAGCTCCAGTGAAGATGAATCAAACTCCGGAGAAACTCCACAAAAGGTCATAAAACGCACAAAGCGTATTTTCAGCAACAACGAAAAGTGGGAGAAATAATTTGCATGGATTCGAAAAGAAGCTAATATTTCAAACTCTTCTTCTTCGAAATTATTCTGCATGTTCTGCAAGAAGCAATTTTCTATAAGCCACGGAGGGATTAATGATAAAAAAGGCACGCAACGGGAATAGAGCACCGGCGGAATGATATTGCTATAAAGCACAATAACACCTTAACGTCAATGTTTTCCACAAGCTCAAACATGCAGGAATATCAAATTATAGCAGCAGAAATAACAAAAACATATCATGCAGTGAAACATTCATCATCTTATAATTCCATGGATTGCGATACGCAAGTATGTTGTACAACTTTTCATGATTCAAAAATTGCTACGAAACTTAAGTTCTGCCGAACAAAATGCAGTTCAATTGCACATAGCGTCCTTGGTCCAGCTTCAACAGAAAGGGCTTTAAAAGATTTAAAAATGGGAATATTTTTTAGCATATCATCTAAAAAATCTAAAAGGCAGTTAACAATACCTTCAGTTTTTGAATAATATCGAACTAATAAAGGAAATAGTTTTATATTCCCATGATTCGATGCATCTGATTGTTAACTGCCTTTTAGATTTTTTTGAAGACTCTGATGAAACAGCAAATGCAATATTTTTAAATATGCAAATAAAATTTATCAACTAGGTCTTGAATTTAAATTTGCCAGTAGTTTTTCAGCTGATAACGCATACGTAAATTTTGGTCGTCATCATTCCGTTTTTCAAATGCTTAATAATGAAAACAATTCAATGCTACCGATTGGGTGACCAGCTCATACTTTAAACAAATCTGTTAGATTTGCTTTAGATAAATGTGAATTTGATTTAGAGGATATAGTCCATAATCTAGTCTATAGTCTATAACACAGTTAATAATCACTTCTATTCTAGTACCAAACGTAAAAGTAATTTAATTAAAATTTTTGCATTGACTTAGAGTATAAACAAATACTGAGGCATGTTATTACAAGATGGCTGTCGCTCTATCCAGCTGTTGAAAACTTGTAGCATTCGTTCCCTGATATCCTTGAGTATTTTGTTTCTTTGGGAGAGTCTTGTCTAGCAGCTTTAAAAATATACTCTCCTTCTAAATTACTTTACTTTGGGACTGCAGACTGATGTTATTTATACGGACTTTAGCAAAGCTTTCGACAGTGTTAATCATAATCTTCTTTTGAAAAAACTCCACCTTGTTGGGTTTCCTGTCACATTATTAAATTGAATAAATTCGTATTTATCTAGACGTACTCAAAAAGTTTTATATAAGAATTCTCTTTCAAAAAGTATTTCGGTCACTGCTGGCGTTCCTCAGGGCAATCATCTTGGACCGGTTTTGTTTTTAATATTCATTAATGATCTTCCTTTGGTAATAAAACACTGTAACGTCTTAATGTACGCTGACGACGTGAAACTTTTTCTTTGTTACAAATCACCCGAAGAACGACATCTTTTACAATCTGATCTAAATAGACTTGTGGACTAGTGTAGCTTAAATATATTAAATCTCAACTTAAAAAAATGTAAGCAAATGACATTCTCGCGTAGATCTGCTCATAACATAAATTACACTATAAATAACACAAACTTAGAAATAGTTTCCAGTTTTCTCGATCTTAGTGTTATTATGGATTCAAAACTTCGCTTTAATCTCCACGTTAATATGGTGATAAATAAGGCAAGAGGAGTCCTTGGTTTCATTAAAAGATGGGCTAAAGAATTCAGTGACCCCTTTACTACTAAATTATTATATACCTCTTTCGTAAGGCCAATTCTTGAATATGCATCAGTTATATGGAACCCACAATATAATGTCTACATCGACGCCATAGAATCCGTTCAAAAACAGTTTTTACTTTTTGCTTTACGCCATAGTCGTTGGAACCCCAATATTATGCTTCCATCGTATGAAATACGCCTTAAAATTATTTTACTACCTTCCCTAAGAAGCAGAAGAATGATGCTTAATGTCATGTTTCTATATAAATTACTTCGTAGCGAGATTAATTCGGAATATCTGATCTCAGCTCTAAATTTTAACATCCCAAGGAGAGGAACTAGACATTTTCTGTTTTTTAAGTTGAGTCAGTGCAGTTCTAATTACGCTCTTCATGAACCTTTACGATGTATGTGCAGTGATTTCAATGAAAACTTCAACATGATTAATTTTTCTGATTCGGTAGACGTCTTAAAACGGAAAATTATATTACAATCAATTTAACTTTATCCTATTTTATCTAACGCAGTTTTATAACAATGTAATATCGGTAATTGAGATTGTTCTGTTTCTCTTTTTTGTCTCGATATTATGTTTTATAAAGTAAGCACCATCAAATATGAATCGTTTTTAAAACTCGCTTATTAATTATTCAATATTTTAATTTTAAATCGAATTGTGATTTACGTGCTCACGTGGTTTCCTGATTTGAAATTAGACTGAACTCACACTATCACCTGGATTGGTGTGCCAGTGTATATCTCTTTTCCACACAAGTTCATGCCTGCGTTGGCCCAAATGCGTATCCAACTTATTGGGATTTTGATTTGGCGGGTATGAGATTTATCTCATTTTCACGTAGGTCCTTGGGTTGGACAATGGCCGCAAACCAGTTAAAATGAGTGTAGTGTTTTGGATTGTTTTTTGGGTACCTTAAATTGATAATTACTATTATTTAATTCGATGTTGCTTATTTATATAGAATCAAGTATACTTAAATACGCGTTTTATATCTATTCAATTTTTAAATTCCGCTGAAAAGCCAATTAATGTGCTTAGTGGAAAATCCTAATTGCCAATAGGGGGTATGTTTTAGTACGTAGGTGCATTCTGTCTGTCCCGGCTGATTCGGGCAGATTTTAGAATGTAAATCGTGCATGCGTATAGGACGGGTATACGCATCTTTGGAAGATTTCATACCTCCGGGCGAATCCAAAAAAAAAAAAAAAAAAAAACCAGATGTTTCTGTTGATCAAAAATATGTATATTTGACCGAATTGTATTTGTCTTTTTCTCATAACGCTCTTCAGCTTATTTATGATGTAGTATTAACAATAGAAAAAAAGTTTGCTTTGCTGTCAAGTATATAATATTTTAAATACTTTGGTTACAACCATTAAGCAAAGATTATTTGTCGAATTTCTTCTTTTCAATTGTTTAAATTAAATAAGATATTTTGATGCAAATAAGCAAGAAGAGTTTAAAACTTCTGTTTTAAAATTTTACAAAAATGTTCTTGAATTTATAGAAAATAGAATAGATTTAACAAAAAATAGATCATTATTTAAGCTTAAAATGTTTTCATTAGGATCATATATATTATATGATACTGATTTAATCGATTTTTCACGCGGATTTAACATACTTCAATATATAGATCCGGATAAGCTGTATGACGAATTGTTTAATATTAAAGATTTACTTACATTACTCTGTGATTGTTAAGATAAATGTCCATTAGAAAAGTGGAATGAAAATATGGTGTTAAATTACCTAATTTATATATTATATTCCAATTTGTTGCATCAATTCCTGCATCAAATGCTCCAGCTGCGAGAGTCTTTTTCTCTTTGCACAAATGCTTGGAGTGATAGCAGAATACATTGACAGTGGATCATGTCAAATCCGAAATTCAAATTAAACATAATTTTAATTATTCGTGCAAGGACTTTTATAAATATGCCTTATCAAATAAAAAATTACTTGAAGCAGCAAAAAGCCAAAAAAGTAGGCATTTAAGTAAAGATTTTGCTTTTTAAAGTAAAGTCATTTATGCTCCTTAACATTTTTTTGTTGTTTATTTTTGCAAACTAAATTTATATGTTTTTTATACCTTTAGACTGTTTTGCTATTTTTGTATTTAATAAGTTTTTTATTTACTGTTTAATGCATAGCTGAATTTTTTAAGAAAATGTTTGAAATACATTGACATTTTATTTATCAAAACGTTTTGGATTTATTTTGTGGTTTTTTCAAGAATTGGGCAAGAGTTGGAAAGAGCTCTAAATAATATCAAGGAAGCAATGCGATGGGGTAAAGGCATCGTTGATACCCTTTGTTCCTCAAAAACTAAAAGGGAATATTTAATAAAATAAAAAATTGCATCTAATGTTGTCCCGCATTTTTGATGGCTCCGTCCCAATTTTGTATTTTTTAGAGTTGGCAACCCTACTTATAGCCTACTTATTAATTGAATCTAGATCTTCATTAACTCTGAAGCAAAGTTTTTCACTGAGACCAATAGGACGAGATATATAAAGCTGGAGATCATCCGATATGCATGCATTGTTTCATTTTTCGGAATGGGAAAGATATCATTAATAAAAACTGCAAAGAGAAGTGGCCCAAGAACTGAGCCCTGTGGCTCTCCGCTGCTAATGTATTTATAATTAGAGTAACTACTGTCAATTTTAACTCTTTTGGCTGTACCATTTAGATAATTTTTAAAAGATTCACTGCAGTTCAAGAAAAGAATGATTCAAGATTTGAACATAAAAGATAATGATCTACACTATCAAATGCATTTGAAAAATCCAAAAGGCAGAGTAAAGTAAGATGTTCTTTGTCAAAGGATATTGGAATGTCGTTTAAGATTATAGCTACTGCAGTTGAGCAACTATGTCAAGAACAAAAAACGGTCTGAAAGGGAGACAGGCGCTTATTAATGCAAAGATAATGCGAAATCTGATCTGCCATTAGTGACTCACAGACTTTAGAAAGAGGTGGTAACAAGCTTATAGGTCGAAAATCAGACGGTTCAGATGCTCTAGCTTTTTTTGCAGTGGGAACAATTGTTGCTACTTTCCACATTTTAGGATAGGACGAGCTAGTAAAGCAGTGGTTGATGATGTGCGTTAACGGACTCAAAATGTAAGGCAAAATTATTTTAACAAACCTTCCAGTTATACCATCTGCTCCAAAAGCACTCAACTTAATTCTCATTATAGACCTGGTTACTTCGTATTCCGATACGCTGGAAAATTCAAAATTGCTTATACTATTGGCAGAATTCGTTCTGTTTTTAATACAGTTTACAACGGGCAGTGAGTCAGAGACAAAAAAGTTATGAAGAGCATCTGGGTCAATCTGACACTTAGACATCTGTTTTTTGCACACTCCAATTTGTTTTAAATTTTTCTTAAGTTGCTTAGAGAAAAGTGTTACGTCCAGTTTTTACTTGTAGAAATGTTTCTTGGCAGCCTTTACAAGCGAATTGGTTTCATTTCGAGCTGTCTTATATGCATCCCAGTACAAGACTGTTGGCAATCTTCTCCATTTAGTGTAGGCCTGGTTTGAGTGAACCATGGACATAAATTGTTAACACAACGAGCAGTACGAAGGGCAACATGTTGATCAAATAAGGCATTGGTTTTACTTACAAATATCATGAGTTTATCATCAACTGTATTAAAATACCAACAGTCATTAAAATACCAAGGAATTGACATTAACTCAATTAAGTAAGAAAACAGAAATTCGCTGTCAATTGACTTAAAGTCGCGTTAAGCCTGGTTTTCACTAGGTCAGTTTTCAATCACAAATGTTGTCAATCTAATGAAAACGTATTTTCATTTACATTTGTTGTCATATATGAACACTGATTTTCATATAAAATCACAAACAAGTGAGAACAGATAGAATTTTGCTTGTCAATCAAAATATCGTTGTATGACAAGAAAAATCGAAATGCCAACATGTTGGCATTTTGTGTCAGTTGTTGCCTACAAAAAATTTTGTTTTCATTTTCTTTTTATTTCACTGCTGGCAAAGTTTTTTAAATATTGTTATTTTAATTGGTTTAAAAGGAAAAGTGCACTTAAACAGAGATTATCGCAGTGGCCGGTGTTGCTTCCAAGGGATTTGCTGCAGGACGCATTTTTGGGATTCACGTTGTTGTGGTCGCTTTGCCAGGAATTTGTCATTTGCGCGAATCTTGAAGACGTATCTTGCGATAGAACGTGGCGATGGTGCCTTTTGAACCAACACCGGCCACTGTGATAATCTTTGTTTAAGTGCACTTTTGCTATTAATCTAATAAAATTAACAGTATTTTATAAATTTTACCAAAAAGAAACATTTTCTAACAATATCAAATATAAAACATCAGCTGTTGTTGATGAAAAAAGCACAACTGAACAAACCGATGGCATTTCACAAATAACATCGAAAGTGAAAACAGTATGGCATTCAATTGACACATAAATTCAACGTCAGTCTTTGACATTCGATTTTGTGTCAGTTTTTGGGTTTCAATGAAAATGCATTTGACGTCATATGGTCAAGATGCCTACTGACATCAGTGATTGTTGTCATTGAAATTGACTTAGTGAAAACCAGGCTTTAGGTTATTGAAATATGTAAAACATTACAACAGAGATTAATAAAATAAGATCATGGTCACTAAAAAATGATATTTGTTCAAAAAATAAAACTGAAGAAGCGTCAGAAGTTATGAAAAGATCCAGTTAACTAGGGTTAGCGTTATTAGCAACATAGAAGGCATACTACTATTAACAATTGATAACCCAGCATGAGTCAATCCTTAATATAATTTTGTACTTACGTTGTCACTAACAAGCAAATTAACATTGAAGTCTTCACATACAACAAAGAAATCATTATCTATTAAACAATTGCATAACGAATCAAAATAAGGCTGCATATTATTACTGCGATTGGAGTTATAGACAAAAGACAGAAATATTTCGGTACTATTACGATCACAAATTTGAATATTTAGGAACTCAACACCAACATCAACGGATATACTACTGACTTTACAATTCAAAGACGACTTATAGTATATTGCAACTCCCCCGCCCTTATAATTCAACCTATCGTTTCTCAGAAGTTCATAATTATTTAGTTTATAATATGAATCAACACCATAGCTTAACCATGTTTCAGAAACACATAAAATATCTATAAGCGAACTTTCAAAAACATTCGTTACATGTCAAGTTTAGAACCGTTGAGGCTTCTAGCGTTGAAATATGCAACTTTTAATCCCTGATACTGCTTGCATAGTATATCAATCAATGCTTTTTTCACAAGCACCATAAATCTATTATTATTCAACAAACTTAATATTACTATCAAGCAAATAGCAAGAAATGTAGAAGAGAAATGTATCAAGAAGTAATAAAAGTTCAAGATAAGAAAAGGAAGAAAGATAAAAATAGGAAATAAAGGCAAATATAATGTTATCATCAGCAATCTAACAAAGGTATATAATTAAATAAATAAACCTTATAAATAACATTCACTCAGGTACTTCCACAGCAACATACGTGATAATTTTTTCCAAATCAGTTTCAGAGAGTACAAATACTGCTTCAGTGTTCTTTTTCGCACGAATTTGCACTGTACCTCGAAAATAAAAATCATTGTAAACCAATTTTTGCCACTTACAACGTATCGCTGATTGCAACAATTTTCTGGTTTCCATTGTAAGGCTTTCAAGGATGTATACATTGTTATCACAATCAAACCCAGCTGCACGAAGGCTAACAGCTGTTTTAGTTCTTTTTTGAAAGTTACCAAAGGCTTTTAATACACGATTCCTATTGTATGAAGTGAAGAATTTAATAATAACAACTGAAAAAATTAACCACATAATCGCTGGAGCACCGCTTTACACACACTTTCCCAGCTGCAGAACTCACGAGATTTGTCAGCAGAGGTACTCCACAGGGAGAAGTAATCTCTCCCTTACTCTGGGTACCAACAACAAAGTTCTCAACACACTAAACTGCAACGGGGTGGCTTATGCTGATGATGTGGTTGTAATGGTGTCAGGAGTGCTCTCTCCTACGCTCAGTGAGTTAACGGAGGGAGATTTGGAAAAACTCAGTTTCTGGGCTGCCAAGTGCGGCTTAGGTGTTAACCCTAGCAAGACGGAACTGATGCTATTCACCATAAAAACCAAAAAGCCACACTTTGTCCATCCAAAACTAAACAACCAACATCTTACACTATCCAGGAGCGCCAAGTATCTAGGGGTCATTCTAGATACTAAGCTCAGTTGGAAATCCAACATTAAATAGAGGGTTAAAAAGGCCTGCATAGCCTTTTATGCCTGTAAAGAGACTTTCGGAAAAAATGGGCTCTTTAACCAAGAATGCTCCAATGGCTATAAACAGCAGTAGTGCGCCCTGTGATGTTATATGGTGCGATCCGCGTGCATAGGCATCATAGGGGGTTTCTGCTCATGCCCACCGATGCACTTAATGTCCTGATACACCAACTTCCTATAGACATACACATCAAGCTATGACACTCCTAAACTCGACTTCATGAAATCCTTTAAGATCAAGTTCCCCACCAAAGTAGAGTGGTGCAATGGAAGACGTGACTTAGTCTTCGATGTTTCTACACTGACGGCAGTGGGAGCTTGGTATATACTCATAGAAGCTGGGAGTGGTGGAAGCTTTCCGTCTACCAGACTAAGCCAGCGTTTTCCCGGCCGAGCTTTAGCGATAAGAGAAGCTTGTCGTGCTTTAAGCAGAGCCAGTACCAACCACCTCAGTGCAGCTATTTTAATGGATAGGCAAGCTGACATAAAATTTTACCTGCGATCAACAGCAACTCCAAAATGGTGAGGCAGTGCAAGGATGAACTGGTCCGGCTAAGCAACCAACTTAACATTTCCATAATTTGAGTTTCCGGTCATGGGAAGATTTGTGGCAATGAAAAGGTGGATGAACTGGGTAGTCGGGGTACCTCCCTTGACGTTTCAAGAGCGGAATCAGTCGAAATTCCACTGAATACCGTTAAGGAAGTAATTCACTCTTACTACTTTGCCTTAGCTAGCTTGACCACTTGCAACACATCAAGAAAATTATGGCCCCTCTACAATCTAGGCTGAACTCGGGAGATGCTCTCAAGATCCTGGAACGAGATAGCTAGAATCAGAGCTATAACTACGGGTCACTGGTGCATCGGAGTACACGCCGCAAAAATCGGACTGCCCTACAACACCAACTGTCGATGCTGCGACGACCCAAATGAAAAGGAAAGACTAACTCTCTTCCTGTGCACCTGCACAGCCCTATCCAGGTCCAGATTAAGAGCACTGGGCAAGAACTTTTTGAACAATCTAGAGGAACTCTGAACGGTAAAAAACAATAACCTTCTAACATTCATCTAACACTGACCCAAAAAGCGATAAAAGTACCAGGGAATACGGTGGAAGTAGAAAGTCATGTCAAACACCTTAGCTCGGTCATGGTCGAAGCCTACGAGGTGGCATGCCCAATACTTTCAGTAGACGATGGTGATCCAACGCCATGGTGGTGCACGGAACTCGAATCTCTGAAGAAGAAGGTTAGGAAGGCCTTCAATCTGCACATGAGAGGGGGAACCCCAGAAACATGGGCAAATTACAAGGCACGGAAAAGGGAACTGAAGTACCTCATACGACAAAGGAAAAGGCAGTCGTGGAGAGACTTCTGTTCTGGGATGGAAACTATATCAGAAGCATGTAGGCTTCAGAAAATGGTTTCAAAAGACCCATTCTCCAAAGTGGGACTGATCCGGAAAAAGGATGGAACCATGGCAGAGAACCTAGAGGAGTTCATGGAAGTTCTGATGGAGGTGCATTTTCCTGGAAGTTTTAAGTCTGATGACCCGTGGTCACCCTTGAAGAAAGGAATGCACAGGGTTGACAGGCTGGAAGCCGAAAGGATGATCACTATGGACGGGGTGAGGAGTGCAATACGCTCATTTGCTCCGTACAAAACATCAGGGATGGACGGTATATTCCCTGCTATGATGCAATGGTGGAAAGATCTCATTGCACCTAGGCTGTGGGGTATATTCGTTACTTGCCTAGCGACTGGGTATGTTCCGAGAGTCTGGAGAGAGGCGAAAGGTGTATTTCTTCCGAAGCCCGGAAAAACAGATTATGCGGAGGCGAAGTCGTTCAGACCGATCAGCCTAACATCTTTTTTCTTGAAAACGATGGAAAGAGTGATGGTTGACTGTCTTGAGAGCACCTCGCTGATGCAAAATCCTCTGAGTAGATGCCAACATGCATATAGAGCAGGTAGGTCTACGGAGAGTGCTCTTCACGAATTGGTAAGAGTGACTGAAATGGAGGTATTTTCAGGAGGCATTGCGATGGCCACGTTTATGGACATCGAGGGTGCTTTCGACAAAATATGCTTTGGAAGGCTGCGGCAAGCCCTGACAGAACGCAATATAAGCCCAATGATAGCAAATTGGGTGGACAATATGCTCAAACACAGGGCTGTCAACATGCAGAATGGTAGAGTAAAGACTAGAGGTAGAGTAAGTAGAGGATGTCCCCAGGGCGGGGTGTTATCGCCAACCCTGTGGAACATAACTGTGGACTCACTACTGGTTAGACTGGATGAATCGGGCATACACACGATAGGGTATGCAGATGACATTGCGTTGGTGGTCCGTGGCAAGTTCATTGACACCATCTCTGACATCATGAAGGGAGCACTCCGAATGGTGGAGGAGTGGTGTCGAGAACAAGGCCTTACCGTAAACGCAGGCAAGTCAGACAATATTCTCTTTACTAGAAAGAGGGTAGGCCTGAGGACAGAACCACTCAGACTTTTTGGAGCTGAAACCAACATGTCCACGAAAGTTAAATATCTAGGGGTAACCCTTGATAGCAAATTGAACTGGAACGAGCATGTAGAAGATAGGATTCAAAGAGCCAAGAGGGTTCTGTTCCAGTGCAGACGCGTTTGTGGTCTCAAATGGGGGCTAAACCCAGAGGCTATGAAATGGGTTTAAACTATGATGGTTAGACCTGTCATCACGTATGCTTCGGTGATTTGGTGGACAAAAGTCAGCCAGAAAACCATTAAGAAGAGACTGGACAAAGTCCAACGGCTGGCGTGTGTTGGAATAACAGGTGCAATACGCACCACTCCAACAAGCGCAATGGAGGTTCTATTAGGTATGCTGCCGTTGGATTTAGAAATAAAGAAAACAGCGGCTCTGTCAGCGCTCAGGATGTTGCGAAATGCTACGTGGCACGGGGCAACGGCCCTGCATGGTCATATTCGCATCCTTGATATTGTACAGAGAGATGTCAGGGAGGCATTTATGCCTATGGACGGAAGGCAGAGAGTAAAAATAACAGAAAAATGTTATAAAACTCTTATAACGGATGGAGCCGTTTGTGAAGAAATCGCTGGTAGCGATTCACAGACGGCTCTCTGATGAATGGCCGGGCCGGGGCAGGCGTGTACTCAAAAGAGTTAAGCCTATCCTGTGTACTGAGGTTGGGGAGGTTTGTGTCTGTATACCAGGCAGAAATGCTTGGCGCAGTGCATGCGCTGGACCACCATATAGATGGCTGGATCAGTGGCAAGAAAATTGTCATCGCTCTCGACAATCAGTCTGTGATTAGGTGTATGCAACGGACAGACATCACTTCCAGGTTGGCCATAGAATGTCTTACAAAACTCAATAGGTGCGCCCAGACGAATGAGTTCACACTTATGTGGGTGAGAGGACACTCTGGCATAGAACAGAATGAAGAAGCTGATTCTTTAGCAAGAGCAGGATCAGCAGAAGAATTCTGTGGACCAGAACCACGTATCGCTATAGGCGACAATATGGTGGCAGGCCTTATTAAACAATGGACGGACTCGGAACACAGTACAAGGTGGGAAGAAGCTGTTAATTGCAGGCAATCAAAGGCGGCCGTGAAGTGGTCTCGTGAGGCAGCAAAAGTTATCCGATACAATCGAAGGACTTTAAGCTGGCTTACTGCACTGGTCACAGGACACGGTCCCTTCATGTACCATCTCGGGAAGATGACTCTGACCGAGGACGATGCGTGTAGGTTATGCCTAGAGGAGCCGGAAACAGCAGCACACATTCTGTGCCAGTGTCCGGCGCTGGCAAGCATAAGATTGACCACTCTGGGACGCCCATTTATTGGCGAAGCCGAGATTGGTCAACTAACCTATAAGGATATGCTTGAGGTGACAAAAGATGCTTACACAAGGAGCATGTTCACGTACGAGTACTCCGAGCAGTAGTACCCTTTGTCCAATGGAGGACGAAAAGGGATCCCCAACTTATTATATATATATATAACATTCATCAACCACACTGGCTGGCTATAAACTATCAGTGCGATACTCAATTTACAAACAGGAACACGAGGCTCACACGGCTCACTAAAGCTACATGGATCCTACAAGTTGTAGCATCACTATCCAAACTAACCAACCAACCTAATTTAATCGAGGATAAAAGAAAATCATCACTTAACTGCATCTTTATGTATAACGAAACGTAGGCTAAATGTGGTGCGACACTCGGAAAGCAAACATTTTTCCATATCAACTGCTGCTCGTTTCTCTCATGACCTCATGTCCTTCGTTTCATTTTACTTAAAGATGCATTAAACTTTTCAAAGATTGGATATTGCTGATTTTGATCGAATATCAAATATTCTGACAAATTTGATATGTGGTATCCGAATGAATATCGGATAATCTGAAATCTCCGATATTTTTTATTAATCGAAATTTTTAATTTCTTCTTGTAAAAACAGTATAGGAAAATCAACTCATTTAAAGTTAATTGAAAAAGTAGTTTGTTATCAACCACAACTGGTTGAAATTCTGATTTTTTTTCCATAGAACGAACTCACATATTTTGTATGGCGATGTCCGCTTAATATATTTTCAACTACTTGGAAACCAGTTGATTTTAAATTAGTCGATAGTTGGTTTAAAATAAATCCATTAAAAACTAGCTAATTTTGCACTCATTGAAAATGAATTGTAAAGCATAAAAGCTATCTCCAAATATATCGCAACGATTTAACCGAATATTATTTTTCAACTTTTTTTATTAACTTTTTGCTATTTTAACACTATTAAAGAGATACTAATAAATTTAACAAAAGAAAGGTAACAATTTTTAATGGTTCTCCAATTTTAATTGATTTTTATTTAACTGTTTGAATTAAATCATCAATTCTTAATATGTTTTTTATAAACTAAATACGAAAAATTTGGCTTCAAACATTTTTATATGTTCAATGTTAACCTTCTGAGATGGATAACCATACATTTATACCATACAAGATGTATAAATATCTTAGTAATTAGAAACTGATCCAGTGAATATAATTAAATTTCAAATTAGGAAAAACACAAACAATTAAGGAACTACTGGGTAAAGCAGCAAAGACAACATGAAATTTAAGTGAATTTGTTGTAAACGGGCGTACCTCCAACTCAGATAAAGTTTCAATTGGATGCAAGACGGCAAGAGAGCAGTACCACTGCTATAAAAAATGCGTGAGTCCTTAACCTTAAGCAGGCAAGCACGAAAACGCTAATTAGTGGCTGTCACATCGCCTTCTGGGCTTACCATAATCTTATCCGAACCCTTCGGACCCAAAGTGGTCTTTAGGATAGATGCAATTTGACGTGCAGCCAAAATGTGAGTCTTGATCCCATCAATTCTTGTGATGCTCTTTTGATTCTCTTGGTCACGCAGGTTCATCCTTAGATGAAAGGGCCGGCCATATTTTTCAAAGGCATATATTCCCGAAAAGGAGATTAACTTTCGAAATCGATATCGGGACAGGATTTTTGGATTTTGCTGATATCTTTTTAACCAAAAAGTCGAAAAACACACACGAATTTTAAAATTGAGATAATGAACTAGCAAAAAAAAAAGGATTAATCCCCAGACAACGCCGATTCTTAAGTTTAATTAGAAAAATTAAATAAAAAGTAATTTATTACGAAATTATTTTTTGACAAAATATTCAAATGTTTGTTCAAAATATAAAAAATCAAAGTGGGTTCCGCCTTAATATAATTCAAAGTAGTTTATTAACTACATGTTTTTAAACTACTTTTTCAATTACTTGTTTTGAAAAAAAAAAAACAAGTCTGTTCCTTTAGGGAAATAACACGTTGCAAACACATCAAAAGTTATTACTTGATCGATTTAAAAGACAAACAGAAGAGTTGGAGTGTTCATTCAAGGCTCTCTGTCAATTTGTCAAACTTTTACATTAATTGAGCGGTCTTTTTTTTATTGAATCCCTTTCAAACGAAACGTAAGAAAAGATTCGCTGCAATTATGTTTCGTTTTAAAGCACATCAATTATAAAAGAGGAAAGATAAGCGATTTTGAAAGTAAAAGGTCAAAAACTAATGGCATTTTCGTTTCTCGGAAAAATGCTACATTATTTCTGCCCTTTTTGGAAATTCTGCAGTCTTAAAGGAAAAAAACAGTGACCTCTTAAATTGAATCGTGTTCTTTTCTCGAAAATGTTGACCTCAAAAGTAGAAAAATTTAGAAGTCTCAAAAAGGACAGAAAGATGGCAAAAAATCCACATTTTTTTTCGAAGAACGAAAACGCCATAAAATAATAACATTTTGGAAGTCGAAGAACTTTTGTATTCAGTGTGTTTTCGAAGAAAAAGTCAACATATTAAATTTTATATTACAAAAATTTATATTTACAAAATTTTTTAAAGACATTTCTAAGTAGTTTTAAAATAGAGCTTACCCATAGTTATAAAACATGTAATTATAAAATTGATATAGTTTGTTCCTAAGTATATGGATATGAATAGACCAACTATTAATTTCTGCTAAATTATAAAATTATTATACGGTTAAGCGGCTATTTTTCACTATTTGTGTGCGGATATCGGAAAATACAGTTTTTCGAAAGCCGGATAACCGGATACTAAAAAAGTTGTATAATTAAAAACCCACAGCTGGTAGTTAGTAGAAACCTATTGTTTTTTATAACTTATAAATTCGATTTAATTTAAAACAAATACAATATTAACAACCAAATTTTAAAACAAAAACTTTTTAACAAAATGGTTTGTCAAATGATTTTGCTCATTTTTTGCAAGATGGTGCAACTTAAAACTTGAAAATTTCGGACAAGAACCATTGAATGCAGTTTATATTTTGAGCAACTCAGAAAAGACATTTTTTCGTGAATAATTAATAATGACATATATTTTAAATTTTTGAAGATGTAAAGTTTCTTGAGAACTTAAGCTGTTTGGAGTCAGCATAAAACTCGTAGGTCTAGTTCTTGATCTCTTAAGTCCAAACATTTAATAACACGTACAGCACAATTGATCAATACAAGCTCGATCATAGTCCTTTCAAGGGCTGAAATGGTCAATCAATTGCTCAATTAAAATTGAAAAATTCTACTTGAAATTTTGAAAATACCACATGAAATTAAAGGAGAACAATTGAAGTTCTGAAGAGACCATTTAAAATTCAGAAAACCTCAATTGAAATTAAGAAAAGATCAATTTGTATTCAGAAAAGGTACATTTAAATTTAGAATAGATCAATTGATGTTCAGAATTAAATTTTAAATTTAAAAAAGATCAATTGAAATTCAGAATTGATGAATTGAAATTCTGTTTGAAATTCTGAATAGATCAGAAGTTCAGTGGGATGAATTGAAATTCAGAATAGTTCAGAATATATCAATTGAAATTCAGAAAATATTAATTGAAATTGGGAAAAGATCAATTGATATTCTTAGAGTAGATCAATTGAATGTCAGAAAAGTTTAATAGAACTTCAGAGGCATCAATCAAAATTCAGAAACTTCATTTGAAATTCAGGAGATGTAATTTGAAATTTAAAAATTCTATTTCAAATGTAGAATTGTATTGGAAGTTCAGAATGAAGTAAACTAGATGAAATTGAAGGTCAGAAAAGATGATTATAAATTCAGAATAGATCAATAGATTTTCAAGAAAGCTTAATCTCATATACATAATATATCACTGTGGCAGAAATTTTATTGTCGTTATGATTGAATGATCTCAATTTACTCGAAACAGTATTGCTACTTTATGCGACTTTATAACCTGTGCATTAGACCGGGTCGAAAAAAATCGTTTGATAAACTCGGTCTGGGATTTGCGAAAGGATTTCGCGATGTGATAACCCTTAGGCGAACAGGAATTTTTTTAAAAGTGCCTTTTTTGGATCAGAAACCACTTTTTGTATAGGCAAGTTTTTTATTTAATAAAGCTTAATGTCATTTCAAAGTTAATTATGTAAATTTGCACTAAAAGACTAAAAAAGGTCAATAAAATCACTGGTTTTAAAATTTCTGCATTATAAATTTTCTTTTTAGGTGGAACCAGGAATGAAAAAATATTCAATGAAACTTTTGTGTGTAAAATATTCTTTCCAAAACGTAGCTATTTATTGCATTTGCTTAAGTACTTAAAAAGTTAAATTCAAAACCTGGAGACACCTCCTTTTCTATAAAAAATTACCTCATGCCTTTTCATTGGCCTGTAATTTTGGCTATAAGTTCGTTTGCAAGTTATAAGAACTAAATTTGCTTAATTTTTGTTAAACTATTCCTCGCAAAAGTATTTAGATGTCAATTTTGTCCAAGAGCAAGGCTCTTATATTTTTTCTTATATATAGCAAACAAGATTTTACCTTTTATACTGTATCGTTCATAACTTCCGTACCGCTTGAGATATGAAGTCAATAGGTCTGTTTCCGTACTAACTTCAAGTAATTGTAATAGAATAGAGACTGAGATTTTGCATTTTATTCTTCTCTCTCGAGCTTAAAAAAATTTGTAAAATAACGCTTTCAAGCAACTTCAAGTTACTTGAATCAAATACGCATTCAGACCTAATATGTTTAACCAAGTTGCTTGTCTAAATGAGCTCCATAGTTTGTTTATAAAAATTAATGACCTTGTATGTGACCTTATACTTCCAATTTTAAAAAATCATTTCTTTAATTTTTTATTTTTCTGCACATTATTTTGTATGAGAGTGTAAAAAAGTATTAATGCCATCTTTAAAGCCGCTAGATTTTAATTCAATTTGTCGAAAATTTATTGTAATCGATTTTAAATCAAAAACGTTACACCGATTTATCGTAAGTGGCTTCTTATTGCGCAAGCAGACGCAGGCACAAGCTGATGCGTCTTCAGGCCCAACTAAGATAAGCAAGCTTAAGCACAGAGAGCAAAAGACAAAAACTTAACAACTTAACGTATGCTTAATGACACACGATGTCCAATATACAACTTTTACTTGCTTCATAATGTTATGTATGTTCATAAGTAATGTAGAAATATTTCAAATGTATATAAAATATGTTATTTGAATAGAAAATATTATTTAGTAATGGCCCTGAAATAGTAGGCTAGCTTAAGGTATTATGTTTATTAATTTACAACAATAAAATCACTAACTGTATCTTTTAACATCTTCATAAAACTACATTCTTCAAATGAAAAGAACTTTTCACTACATTATTTTTTTACTTTTACGGGATTGAATCTAAGAATATTTTTTAAGGATTGTTTTTTATATGAACAGATTCAAAATTTTACAATTAAAATTTTTTAATATGAACTTAACTTAACATTTTCATGACAAACCTAGCAAACAAGATTAATTAAAGTAGCTATCAAAAAGTTCACAGTTAATTTATAATTGATAACTCTAAAATAATAATTAATATTAAAAAAATTTCTATGAAATTAATTGAACTAACATGTAAAACTCAACAGTTTGAAATTATTGTATTAAAATTATTAGTTTAAAGTATTTTTTTTTTCTTATATATGAAATTTTTCTGGTAATTCTGGTAAAAATAAAATTTTAGGCTGTGCCAACCCTGGCTTGAAGACAGTTTTAAGACGCACATAAAAACATGTATATATATATATATATATTAGGGCAGGTCGATTTAAAAATCGCCCATTGCTCAGTGAAAATTGTATTGTAGGGATCAAAATAAGAAACTTTGTCCGAGGAACTATACCTCTAAAACGAATTCTAATGCCTCAACTTTTCCGTAGGGTCAAATTTTGAAAAATCCCTCTTTGACCCATTTAGAATGCCCCAATCGAGTCCAAATGTATGACCGAACCCTTCTAATTTTGGAAGGCCGATCCACCCATGCCAGTGGCACACCATCTGGAGCCCCCCTGGGGTGTTCCCCATACAAACAAAGTTCCCCATACAAAAATTTGTTTATATACACCCAGGGGGGCTCCAGGAGGTGTGCCACTGGCAGGGGTGAATCGGCCCTCCACAGTTAGAAGGGGTCGGTCATACATTTGGACTCGATTGAAGCATTCTAAATGGGTCAAAGAGGGATTTTTAAAAATGTGACCCTACGGAAAAGTTGGGGCATTAGAATTCTTTTTAGAGGTATAGTTCCTTGGGCAAAGTTTCTTATTTTGATCCCTAGAATACGATTTTCACTGAGCAATGGGCGATTTTTTGCCTCCCTACAAATCGACCCGGCCTAATATATATATATATATATAATATGTATTTATATATATTAGGGTGTCCCAAAAATATATTTTTTTATTTTGACAGATGTCCGCTGCTTTAATACTTCCACTTCACCTTAGAAACATCCTCTGTGAAGCGCTTCTCAATTGGTAAATGTTTAGAGGTCGCGAATTCATTTTCTAATTTTCCCATACGATTTGTATGGGGAAAAATAATTTTTGCTGGTAAATTGAATTTAGAGCCATTATCTTTCAAGCAAAATGGTTGAAAAAAATATTCCCTAAAATTTTGTCTATTATGATATATCTAAATTTCATTTTCATCGGATTATTATTTGGTGGTTACCGAAAACGATTAAAAATTAAAAATATAAATACAAAAAACTACTTGTCGTAACTTTTAATCCAAAAACATAGGGCTGTTTTATGTTTTTGGATTCATAGGAATTTTTTCTTCATTGTGCATTTCTTAATTGCATCGTGCATTTTCTTAAATTTAAGACCAATAACAATAATGAAAATGGAGTACTCTAAGAGATATTGATTTTTAATGAAATAATTCAAAGTAAAAGTATTCATTTATATAGGTAGCTCTAAGAAGTGAGCCACAGAAAAGCCGCGGACATCAAACATTTTTTTTTGGGACACCCTAATATACATATATATATGAGTTTGCTTTGCTGCTGTTCTTTATAAAATATTTCTAGCCATATGTTGCTGTCAGCTTGCATTTGTTGCTTTTGCTTTTTGCTGCTGCTGTTCTACGGTGCTTCTGCATAAATTGAGAAAGCAATTCAGTGGCACTTATTGCAAAAAGTCAACAGTGACAGTAGCAACAACAACAAGATTAGGTTTGCAAACAGTGTCGTGTGCAGGAATTATAACAGCTTACAGCAGCAATTTATAATGAAACAACAACGCCAAGAAAAAGAAGAATACTTAAAATAATATCAGAAAACGTTGAATTTAATAGCGTAACAACCACAACATCACCAGTAAAAAATTGGTCTTAGCTGCTAGTAACAGAAATTATTGCTGCAACATTAACGAACAACAACATTAAAAGAATAAAACATTGCAAGCAACCACAAAAAAGTATGTAAACAAAAAATACTGTTACACAACAAGAGCACTTTTAAGCAATGCAAAAGATAGCAAAACAACTATCGTTAAGACGCAAAGACAACAGCTACTAAAAATCAACATTAACAATATTCTTTTTCCATCCGCTGTTTTAATGACAATGTGCCAACCTATATTTTAACTTTTTTCACCAAATACAGCTTTGCTGCAGTAGCGTCACTGCGCACCCTTTTATTTGACTTTTGCTTTTTAAGGCACAAATTGTTTACACCTGGATATTTCTTGCCAGTCAAATTTTAACTGTTTATTAAATTAAATTAAAATTATATCGTGAAAATATCTTCTATATAAAGCATTCTTTCTGAAGCAAGTTCAAATCCAAACCTAATGCAATTAAGTGCAATTCCAAACATCCTACCTAGCTACGATTTTCATACGAAACTCGTAAAAAATTCTTGACAGATTGGGATTTGTTATGAAATGTTTCATACAAGACATTAGAAAATATGTTTTTCTGTCGGGAAATCAACTTTGAGAATTGTATTTATATTCATTTGAATCAATATCTATATTATACAATAAAACTAAAATAAAAATTTTGATGAACATAGCTTTCAACATGAAAAACAGAATATTTCTTTTAAAGCTTTCTTTAAAGTATTCTGATTGAAATTTTTGTTGTGCTAAAATACAGTTTTAAAAAAACGTTCATATATTTTTATTATTTGTGTGAGTTTTTTTGTTTCAATTGCGACCAATTTTTTAATGTGCACTATCAAGAATTCATTGTTGTTAGCCATTAAGAATAAAGAACAATGCGACAAGTTGGCTTATTATACAAATTTTGCAACTATAAACTGCAGCATAATAAAAAGAAAAATAAAACTTCATGCAACTGAAAAGAGCTCAAATACGAGAAAGCTGTCAGGTAGTTACTAAAGGAACTAATACAAGCAGACCTTTTCATTGCATTGTTTTGGCCGTATATATTTTCTACAGCGTATACAATATAAGTGGGCGCATCTTTTAGCAACCACAACCTGCTGCAGCAGCATATTGCGACAAGATGCCGTCACAAGTCATTACAAGAGAAGCTCTTCGTTTAGTCCTCAAAAAAAAAAAAAAAAAAAGATTGAAAGGAATCCTATTGTTTTCCAATAAGCCTTTCACTGTTCGGTGTGAAGGAGTAACATTTAAGCTGTGTGCAAAGAAACTGTCGGAGATTAAATAAATTAATAGAAAAATTAGTAATTTAATAATTTAAAATAATGTGAATGATATAAAAAAAGATGTAAACACGGAATTTTTTAACAACATTTAATGATAAAACCAGTAACTTCACTCACTGTTCTTGTTATCATAATCGTCATTGTAATCGTAATCGTCATCGTCATTGTAATGGACATCTTTATTGTAGTCAAAATCGTTATTGTATTCGAAGTATTCGTAATCGTAATAGCAGTCGTCGTTGTCGTTATAATGGAAATCGTAATTACAGTCGTAGTCGTAATTGTTGTAATCGTTGCCGTCGCCATAGATGCTTTCTTAGTCTGCGGACAGAGTAAACGCTGAAGCAGGCAGGCAGGCAGGTTTGCTTACTTGTCTCAGTGCGAGAAAACTTGCTTCATACGATTTCATATAAACCTGCTCGAAGTGTGCAGAGTGAAAGCAGGCAGATCAGATCAGATCAGGTTGTTGCGAGAAACCTGCGCCAGCCTGAATTTGGTCTTTTTGTATTGTTTTTCGTAATTTTTCAAGGAAACTGCGTTTTTTTATTATCTTTAGAATACAAGACCAATTACAACAAAAAAATTCAAAAACAACAACGCGTTGAACGAAACAAACAACAACAGCAGCGAAACAAATTTGGTTAACGTCGATAAAGATTGTGTTGTTGTTGGTTAAAGTTGTGCACGCAAAATGATAGATTGATAAAATGGGCAATTGTTGGGCATGTAAGAAACAAAAGAAATACATATAAAACAAATAAAACAATAAAAAATTAAATTAAATTAAATTAAAAAAAGAAGAAAGAATTTTTTTCGTAAAAGTACTTAAACTCGACATTTTCAAAAGGGTACACTTATAATAATCAGGGAATCTGGGGGCGAACCTTTACAATTTAACATGTCTGACTGTCTCATCCTGGCGAGGCCAGCATAATCTTAGTGAAATCACCTCAAGTCGACTCAAACTTCCACGTAGTGTTTCCTGGGCAACGTCAAAACTGACAACCGTTAGTTTGGTGGCTAATCTGAGCGGCAGGCCCCCTAGGCTTAAAATAGGTTGTGCGTCGGGCTTGAAGCCCACCCGTAACAACCCATTTCAATGAAAATAATTCAGAAAAGAAGAAAACTGATCCCCAAATCTGATGACAACTTCCGCAAACGAAAATCTGATAATGATTTACGGATTTGCACCCGGAATGTCCGAACCCTTAATTGGGAAGGTGCCTCTATCAAACTAACTGATGTCTTGGAAAGATGCAAAGCTGATATCACTGCTACCCAAGAAATGCGATGGAAGGGACAGGGTTGCATTCGGCATGCACCCTGTGATATCTACTACAGCGGCCATGCGGAGAAGCACGAGTTTGGATGCGGATTTGTAGTTGGCAAGAGACTACGGCCCCACGTCCTGTGATTCACACCTGTGAACGAACGACTTGCCATAATCCGCATCAAGGCTACATTTTTTTATATAAGCCTAATATGTGCGCACGCTCCGACAGAAGACAAGGACGATGAGATCAAGGAAATTTTCTACGAGCGCCTTGAAAATGCTTACGAGCGCTGCCCCCGTCACGACGTAAAAATCGTGCTTGGTGACTTCAACGCTAAGATGGGCAAGGAAAATGTTTTTGGTCCAACAGTCGGAAAGTTCAGCCTCCACGACAACACCTCCGATAACGGAATGAGGCTGATTGACTTCACCGCATCACGAAACATGGTCGTAAGTAGCACTAGATTATTCATAAAAACACCTGGATGTCCCCTGATCAAAAAGCCAAAAACCAAATTGATCACGTTTTGATCGACGGAAGGCACTCTTCCAGTGTATTGGATGTACGCACGATCCGTGGTGCAAACATTGACTCGGATCACTATCTTGTTGCAGCCAAGATCCGTACACGTCTGTGAGCAGCTAAGAATACACGCAACCCTACACAGAGAAAGCTAGACATCGACAAGCTGCAATCGAAACAGACAGCCTAAGCTTTCGCCACTCGACTCTCCTCTAATCGACTCTCTAAAGCACTCCTCTAATTGATGATATATGCGCGCAGTGAAAACACATTTTCAACTTCATGCGTGCGGCTGCTGAAGAGGTGATTGGCTACCACCGCCCTCGCCGAAACCAGTGGTACGACCAGGAGTGTCGCGACGCCTCTGCAGAGAAAGACGCCGCCTACAAAGTCACCCTGCAGTCGGTTGTAACGCGCGCTGCTAAGGAGCGATACAAAGAAAAGAGGAGGGAAGAAAAACGTATTTTTAGGCGGAAAAAAAGAGAGGCAGAAAAGCGCGAGCAAGAGAAAATTGAGATGTATGGTGACAGGAATGAGGCCCGAAAATTTTTCGAAAAAATAAGACGCCTTTCCGATGGTTTTAAAACTGGGGCCTCTTCCTGCAAGGATGAAAACGGGCATCTAGTGACAGATGTCCAGAGTCTACCGACGTTATGGAGGGAACACTTCTCTTAAGTTTCTAAATGACGAAGCTGACAACAATCCCGCCAATAGAGATGATATTCCGGAAACCCCGAATTTCGGATGACAGCGTCGAGGTTCCGCTGCCCGACTATGATGAAGTTCTGATAGCTATAGCTCGGCTTAAAAATAACAAAGCCGCGGGAGCTGATGGCTTACCTGCTGAGCTGTTTAAGTACGTAGGCGAAGCTCTACTTCAATGCATTCACGAGCTTCTATGCAGAATATTGTCGGAAGAATGCATTCCGAACGATTGGAATCTCAGTGTGCTCTGCCCAATCCACAAGAAAGACGATCCCACTATCTGTGCCAATTACCGTGGGATAAGCCTTCTTAATATCGCATATAAGGTCCTGTCGAGCGTTTTATGTGAAAGATTGAAGCCCATTGTAAACAAACTGATCGGACCTTATCAGTGTGGCTTTAGACCTGGAAAGTCCACCATCGACCAGATTTTCACTCTACGACAAATCTTGGAGATGACTCAAGAAAAACAAGTCGACAACCACCACCTTTTTGTCGACTACAAATCCGCCTTCGACAGCTCAATAAGGAAGCACCTGTACTCCACCATGTCTGAATTTGGTATTCCTGCAAAACTAATACGACTTTGCAGGATGACACTGAGCAACACCAGCAGCGCATTTAAAATCGGGAAGGACCTCTCCCCACCATTTGTTACCAAACGAGGTTTCAGACAATTTGATTCCTTATCGTGCGACTTTTTCAACCTTAAGCTTAGTACTCTGTTCGTTTGCGTGAAATTTCGCTATCAACATATATTTCTTTGTTGCGTGAAATTTCTGACTCAAAGTTTGTTGCAAGGAACTCCTGTGGCACCGTTTCTCAGAGAGACTCAGAGAATAAGTTGGGAGATTTCATATGATCTCTCTCTTTTCACTTCAAAATAAATAGGCAGTACAATTAAATTGTAATGAAAAAATGTTGCTCAGAAACATGTTGCGACGATTTCACGCAGTGGAACAGAGTACTACTCTGACGTACATGTTGTGAAAATTTCCACACTTGTTTGGCAGCTGTCACTTTTTGTATGGAGATTTGAATAGCATTTCACATGAAACTGAACAGAGTACTATGCTTAAAGATGGAAAATATCACCCGAGCTGCTGATCTGAGACGTAGTTTCACAATATTCTACAAGAGTGTTATGCTGCTTGCGTATTCTGATGACATCGATATCTTTGGCCATAATACGCGCGAAGTCAGTGCAGCATTTTCCAGATTAGAAAGAGAGTCAAGTCGAATGGGTCTGGCAGTGAGTACATATAGGACGAAATACTTGGTGTCAACAAACAAACAGTCCCAGCGTCTTGGAACCCACGTTACCGTTGACAATACCTCCTTCGAGGTTGTGAAGAACATCGTTTATCTTGGATCCAGCATTAACTCAACCAATCAACCAACGACATCAGCATTGAGATCAAACGAAGAATAACTCTTGCCAACAGGTGTTACTTTGGGCTCAGTAGGCAATTGAGAAGCAGAGCCCTCTCTCGACGAACGAAAATCACGCTCTATAAATCGCTAATCATGCCCGTCCTAATTTATGCATAGCAAACCTGGACGCTGAGCAGTTCAGATGAAAAGACTTTGGGAGCATTCGAGAGAAAGATTCTTCGTAAGATCTAAGGACCAATCTGCGTCAATGGCGAGTACCAAATACGGTGGATTGATGAACTGTATGAGCTGTATGCTGACATACACATAGTCAAGCGCATTAAAATCGAGCGGCTTCGCTGGCTTGGTCATGTTCAGCGCATGAAAGACGATGCTCCAGTGAAGAAAACATTCGATTCGGTACCCAGCGGCGGTCAACGCAGAAGAGGACGACCGCATCTTCGTTGGAAAGACCAAGTAGAGAACAACCTGACGAAGCTTGGAATTTCCAACTGGCGTCAGCAAGCGAAAGACAGAAATGGCTGGCGCAAATTCTTAGATGAGGCCAAGACCGACATATGGTTGTAGCGCCAACTAAGTAAGTAAGTAAGTAACACTTATAATAAAAAATTCCATAACGACCAAGTTTTTCAAATATTAATAACACAATTTTTTGTATTTATATTATGTGTTGTTTCAGAAAATTGTTTAGTAACATTTCAATTTTCCAATTTTTTAAAATTTGGATTTTTACGATTTTTTTTATTACAACAAGAAAGAAAATAGAATTTTTTCGAAAAGTAAAATATCAAAGCTTTGGTAATTTAAATCCAATTTTTCTCACCGATGACACGTTGTAAAGGTATTTGAATCTACTATTGATTGAAAGTATAGAATTATTTAATCAATTTACAGAATTTTTATACACATTTTAATGACGAACCACCTCATTTTCGCCAATTATACCAATGTAATGAGATTAAATGGCACTGAGCCTTACTTTATCGGTGTCCGATTTGTATAAAATTTCTGGAGAGTTATCTTATCGGTCAATGGAACATTTCTAGCCACCGAAGGAAACGCTAATTTTAGTTTGGAATTCTCAGTGCAATTCTGCGCTGGCGTATTGGCACAACATATCGCACACCCTCTTCAAAAGAGTCACAACTCAAAATGTTTACATAAATAATTTTTCGTGTAAGACTATTTATAGTGATCATATACATCGGCTTTCTTAATTTTGTACACATATTCTTAGTCTTAATTAAAAAATAATCGTTTTGTCTCTTTTTTTTTTGTCCCTTGAAGAAAAAAATTGTTTTTTGCTCTTCCTAAAGATTAAATTTTTTAAGTTGTAGCTCTTAAGTTGAGTGTGCTATTTATGTATAGAAAATAAAAATTTTTCATAAACAACATTAGTAGAGGAAGCAAAATAGAAAGCAGTAGAAGAAAAAAAATAAATAACAAACTTTTTCCCGCACTGATCTGATCTGACTTGCTCGCATTCACTCTGCACGGCTTATTTACTGAGCAGGTATGTGCCTGCGCCTGCCTGCCTGCCTGCTCGCATCAGCGTTTACTCTGTCCGCAGACTTAGTCGTTATCGTTTAGTAGCAGTCGTTGTCACAGTTACAGTTGTAGTCGTAGAGTCGTAATTATAGTCGTAGTGTTAATCGTTAAAGTAACCGTAACCAAATATTGCTGCAACATTGATAAACAACAACATTTAAAGAATAATACATTGCAAGCAACCACAAAAAAGTATGTAAAAAAATACTGTAACACAACAAGAGCACTTTTTAGCAATGCAAAAGATAGCAAAACAACTATCTGTAAGACACAAAGACAACAGCTACTAAAAATCCACATCAACAATATTCCTTTTCCATCCTTTGTTTTAATGGCAATGTGCCAACCTCCATTTTAACTTTTTTCGCCAAACACAGCTTTACTGTATTAGCGTCACTGTGCACCCTTTTCTTTTGACTTTTGCTTTTTAAGGCACAAATTGTTTACTCAGGGATATTTTTTAACAGTCAAATTTGAACAGTTTATTAGATTAAATTATCATTTTAATCGCATTCTTTGTGAAGCGAGTTCAAAACTTAAGCTATTCTATTCTATTTAGTTCAATTTCAAACATCCTACCTAGCTACGATTTTCAAACGAAATTTAATTGTTCTTGAAACAACTGTCTTAATTGTTAAGTATTAAGTAAGTTTTGTTTTATTCAAATTTTACGACAATAAATACAATTTTTCGTATATCCCGCGAAGCTCTTAAGGCTTAAGTATTAAGTAAGTTTTGTTTTATTCAAATTTTACGACAATAAATACAATTTTTCGTATATCCCGCGAAGCTCTTAAGGCTTGTCTGCATTTGAAATAATCTAGAAATTTTTAATATAAAAAATATTCAAATATGGTAAAAACAAAAATACAATAATAAAATTTAAACAGAAAATTTATCTCTTAAGCTATTGTTTCGTAAAACGTATTTTTATTTGTTGATTTCGTTTTTGAGCGAATGCGTGCTGTAAGTTCATTTAGGATTGTGGGTATTATCGAGGATAGTGAGATTTTTCCATAGTTGTTGTAAAATGTTGCTACTTTGAACTTACAGTCTGCTCTTTGCTGGTGGTCAATAGGAAACGAAACGATTCGAAAATGATTATACCAGATAAACTCGTTGATTACAATTAATTGATTACTACAATTAAACAGGTCAGAAAGTTTTAAAGTTTATGTTGCTAGCTAACTGGAGTATTTTTGACAGTCGGATATGTATTATTCTTTTTTGCAGGTATTTTTATTATATAAAGGCTATTCACAGTTTGAATACGCTGGTCTGTTATTTGTACGATTTGTTATTTGTACGCCAATTTAGGAAACCGTATTTTGCTTTGTTGTTTTGCATTTATAGGCAAACTCGCATAAATAAGAGTAGACCTTGGACTTGTTTTTGTGCCTCGTATTTTTATGCTCTCTCTACAGTCGCATTATAACATACATCACAGGGTTGCATAACTATTGAATGCGACAGTCACATGGCGGGGTGTTCACAGTTTCAACACTAATAAAACCTATAAATACGATTTGTTAAATGTACGCTTAATCTTCCTGTTTTGGCTATTTTGCAAGTCTCGGCAAAGTATGCCTTCTTTTGTACTGCATAAATGCAAAAACTATAACACCTAGATATTTGTAGTTATCTACGAGTTCTACAAACTTACAGTTATCGGTAGACATGCTTACTATTTGGAGGTCGTGCAAGCATGCTCCACAATGTAACGATACCATATAGCGAGCGGTCATAAGTAGAAGGAGTTACCGTAGAACCATAAAATTGTCTGGAAAAAGGTTTTTTTATAAAAGATTGATCATTACAAAAGTGCGATCAAATCGGATGAACGGAGCGCCCACCTCCCATATAACCGAAATTGGTAAGGTGGTGTATTTTCGCAAAAAAGTATCCCAGAGCAATAAAATTTTGTGCACCTAGTTCTTTAATAAAAACAACTAGTGCAAAATTAACCGAATCGGCCAACTAATACGATCTTTTATATAACGTTAATCGGTTAGGTGGTATATTTCCCCCAAAAAAGCAATCCAGAGAAATACAATTTAATACTCCTAATTCCATTATAACAACAAATAGTTTGTTTGAAAACGAACAAAATCGGTTGACTAATATGCCCACCCCTCATATAACTGAAATCGGTAAGGTGGTATATTTCCCCAAAAAAGAATTCCAGAGAAAAACAATTCGATACACCTTGTTTTATTATAACATAAACTAGTTTGTGTGAAAATTAACCAAATCAGACTACTAATACGCCCACCCCTAATATAACCTTAGCCGGTAAGGTGGCATATTTTCCCAAAAAAGCATCCCAGAGGAAGATGCCTCGAGATAGAAAGTTTTTTGATAATTATATAAGTGCATTTACTTTAAGATTTAACTTCAACAATTTGTATGATAAGGCTGTTATTCCTTTGACAAAACTTTAGAAGTATAATTTACTGAAAAGATACTTCTGCAAAAATGCAGGTTTTTTAAAGAAGTGCAGTTATATCTAGTGGCCGACCGAATATTCGGTTTCGGTTTCGGTTAAGGCCAGTTTCGCGCCTTTTTGTCAGTTTCCATATTGAGGCCGAATAACCGAAACTAGCTGAAAGTTTTGGTAAAAATTTCTTGCATCAGTCATTTAATTCAAACACATAAGTTTGGTTTAATAAAAATATTTACAAATCATTGTACAAAAAAAAATTATGGATTTGTCTATAATTTGATCTATCGTGTTTACGCAAAACAGTTTGGTTAATTTTATTAGTTCGATACTATAATTTTCGATTTTGTCATCTCTATTGCAATTAATATTAAAGTTTTATAGATACTGAGCCCAAATATTGATAATTAAATTTTCGAACGATTCTGAATTACATTTGTTCAGGCATGACCGCTAAACAACTGATGACATCTACCTTACACTCACTGTAAAAACTAAGTGTTATTTTCCTTAAAATCATCAATAGCCTTAATTTCATCGTTGTCTTTATATTATAAAGCGGCCTTAATTTCAGACAGTAGGAAGTTAAAACTCAAAATTTTAAAGCGTGCCTGCTGAAAATCATGCAGTCTTATAGCCGATACACATTGACTGCAACAGACGTTCACTGACAAAACGAAAACTTGCCGTGGGAGAGAAATGATGCAGTATTCTGGACGACTTGATTATAATGAACGCAACAGCGACAGTCTGTATTTCATACAAAACATAAACAAACTCTTCTATGTTCGGTTTTGTCGCCTATAAAATTAGAAATAGATTGAAGTCCGCGGCAGCAACAGTTGAGGTCGTGTTCTCTCTTTGTCGTGCCGTCTTCAAAAAATACATCTTCATATGAAAACATGCGTTCTATTTTATGACAATTGCCGTTCGACGCTTGTCGCAGTCAATGTGTATTGGCTATTACTCTTATTTACAGCAGGACTCTCATAAATTTACGTATAGTGTTAAACTCCCTTTTCCAATTCCGTGCAAAAACTTATTAATGACAGGACTGATTATTTACGTAAAAAATAATTTAAATTTTTTCTGTTTTTTAATCTGTTCATAAATGTTGTAAATTGAGTTTTTTTTTCAAACGTGCAATGTCACTTGAAGGTCTTGGTACCTATTAAATAATTAATTTGTTTGTAAGATAGTGTTAATTATTAATGTTTTAAATAAAATGTTGCGACTCATTAGCATATTCGAAAAAAATTTGTTTTATTTCACCTGTTAAAGGTGTGTACTTCAGCATGCTGGAACTTAATTTCAGATAGGTTGTGCTGCTTTTTCACTAATAATAAGGGCTTGGAATTCAGCGAAGCTACTGCTGCTTTTACAATTTAACTGCCTTAAATAAGACAGCATTCATTGCTGGTTTACAGCAAATAAAGACGAAATGCAGCTTACTTTTAGACCGCTTTTTCACAGAACAATTATAGGATTTACTTTTAAAAGTGCGATAAACTGCTTATTGCAGATTTCTTTTAAGACTTTAGGTGATTTTTTTTGTGCTCTGATTTATATTGCAAAATTAAATAAATATGTAGTGGGCGGGCTGTCAAAAGCAAACATACCGACATACGGATAATGTGGAATACAGGTAAATAGACGGACATGTAAAAATGCAGACGAATATTTAGAAAAAAAACAAATATTTTTAAGCTGAAACAAAAACTGACATGTATATTCAATACAGTAAAGTGGAGCGAAAACTATTAGTTTTTTGCAAATTTTATCTTGCCCGGCCGCGGTAAAGTTGAGAATGAATGTAAAACTTATTATAAAGTATAAAGGTATTGCTAGGAAAGTACTGCTGTACATGTGGTGTCAGGAAATTCATTAGTAAAATCTTTAATCTAAAATTATTGGAAAAATGTATAGCCCAAAACTACTTATTTTAAAACATGATTTTAGAAAATTATAACTCTTTCAAAAACTTTTATTCGTGTTAAATAAAACAAAATGAAAATTTTATCTTGCCAGACAGGCTCGGCAACCGCTAAACCGATTATTTTTGATAATTCTTTATATTAGTTTTTTGATTACAATTTCATAATTTTGGTTATTCTATTCCTATGATAATTTCCAGTGTCATAGCTTACTAAGTTTTTCGAAAAGTCTTTTCGCAGCACGATACCACAGCACACAAAGGTTTCCTCTCTTTGTCGCGAAAGCTTCTCACAACGCAACACGACAGCCTTGTTGTGCATCTGCTTTCAGGGAAATTCTTGCTGTCATACAGTGTTGATTAATTTTCCTTGCAAATTATTTGAGGGGAGTTGCCAGAATTTAGTTATAAGCATAAATTATTTATTTATTATAAGCATTTATTATAAGCATAAAATTTGTAGCCTTGCCAGCTAACTTTTCCCGACTTGAGATTGTATTAGTCTATCTATACTATAAAAAGCGTTGTGACACTGCACGGATGTTTGACAATCACGCAAGAACCACTGAACAGATTAAGACGATATATTCACCAAACGATTTGTTATTTCAACGAAATTGTGATATGGTATTAATATTTTGCCACTCCTACTTTTCACGTCTACAATATACTAAAAAAGCTATATTTGAGACGTCTTTGGTCGTACAAGACTACAATTTTGTAATTTTATTTGTATGGTTACTTTCGACAGCGGTTCTTAAAATGGGCTTCCACGCCCCCTTTAAACGCCTAAAAACCAATGCAAATGCTATATTTCAATCGGTTTTGGTCGTATAATACTACGTTTTAATTGAACCAAATGACTCATTTGGAATCAGTCATTCAAATGTGCTTACATTGGTTTTTTGTTTTTGCAAAAGTATCTCATTTCGTTTGGCAACTGGTTCTTTGTTTGGTTTTTACTGGTTGATATTGTTGTGGGACGTTTTCCTTTGTTTTTAGTGTGTTCTGTTTTTTTTTATACACTCTCCATTGAATGCATTCGAAATAGTTTGTAATAAGTTTTAAGAACGTATGCAATCTCATTCAACTGTTCTAAATGAGTTGAATTGCAACGGAGAATTTGTATGGGAAATGAAATGACTTCGTTTCTCATTTAGCTGAATGGGCTGAAATGAGTAATTTGACCCAATTTTAACGTTATATAAGACTAAAAATTGATAATGTAGTTAGTTTGTATATTTGAAAATTTTTTTCAAAGAAATACTTTTTTAAGCTGCAGAACATTGTAAAAAATATAACAATATTTTGAAAAAATAAAATTTTATACAAAAAATAATAGGGAGTGGTAGCCCATAATTTTTAATGATAGAAACTGTTTATTGAGTTTTGTGTGAAAATTAAGCAATTTCTACAGATAAATGATATGTACTAAAGAGTGGGGAAAATGGAAATTGAAAAAAATTGCAACAAAAATATTTTTTGGCTTATTTTTTGAGTAAAAATTTAATATTTTAAAGGTTTTGTGAAAACAAAATAAAACATTGAATGGGTTAATCTTTTCTCATTTCTACAAATTCACTTAATTGACCTTTCAGACAAAGGAAATTTGATGAACATCAATTTGAAAATGGCCGAGATGTTTGCTTGCAAATGAAAAAAAAATTGAAATTTCAATCGTTTTATTCTCATTCTAATTCTCAAGAAAATGTGTTATATTGAGAAAATCTGTAGTTTTTGAGATTTCGCAATCATTTTAATGTCATAACGGAAATTTTCAATATACGTACAAAATATTTTCGAAAAACCTTTTGTTTACCGTTATTTTTATTAATTTTTCATAAAAAACGCGTTGTACTGATAAAATGTACAGTTATCGAGACCTAAGCCAATAGTTTTATGTCATAATAATGGAAATTTTTAAAAACTTAGGAAAAATATAGTCATGTTCAGAATCTTAGTTAAAAAATTACATTCTTGAATTACAATTTTTAAAAATTTTTAACCTATATTTCCAATTATGCTGTAATGCAGGACTTATTAAAAAATCAAAATACAGAAAAAGCCAAGCAACTTTATGTCACCATAACAATTAGTGTAAGAAGGTAATTCAAATTAAATATAATACCTAATTTTTTAATATTCTTACCATTTTTTAATTATTAAGCAAACACAAAAATTTTTATATTTTGCATTTGAAGATAAAACAAAATACTTATATTTTAAGATTTCAAATTTTACATGGTATTTAATATTTTTATCGCAGGCGAAGCATCGAGTATTTCCTAGTTTGTAATAAAAAATAAAATAAAAAATAATCTTTTAATAAAAAAAAATTATTTGTAAAATTTTTCATATATAATATTTTCATATTAATAACCAGTTTCGGTTTCGGCCGAATCTTATAAAAAGGTCGAATATTCGGTTTCGGTTTCAGCCAAAATTCCGGTTTCGGTCGGACACTAGTAATATCTTTCATCTTTTTTTTTTGTAAAATGTTTCAGAAGCCGTGCCAAAGATAATTTTCGCTATTTTGATTTTTTTTATATTTCTGAATTAAATGCTGCCTAAAAATATCTATTTAAAACACCGGAAAAAGACCGAGATTTTTCTTTCTATCATAATATTTTAAAAAAATACTTCCTACCATGAAATTTAACAATTTTGTTCATATCTCCTTTATGGTTATTATTTCTTTAAAACACATCTTAACGACAATTGTTAAACCAATTGAGACCCAGTAAATGGCAAGCTCAGAAACTCAAAATTAAAGTTTAACATTTTTTTCATTGCTGAGGGGAGGTGTTTTGACGCAAAAATATTTTTCATGCTAAGAAATTTTTTTTTTTAAAAATTAAATACGAAAAAGCATCGTGATCTTAACCTGGTTGTTTAAAAAGATTCGTTCAGATAGTGTTTCGTTTAGAAATATTTGAAAAATCAAAATTCAGAAGGTAATCTTCCATATATTAATTTTTTTTAAAAAATTATAAAATTGTATTCAAGTTTACATTTCTCAAAAACATGAAAAGGGATTTGCGAATTTTTAATTCGCCAAAGGACACCGTACTTATTGTATGGAAATTTAATTTCGGTCGAATTTGCTCATATTGCAGGAATGAATAGATTTGGCATTCTGATTAAAAGGCACTATGGGCAGAAAGCTCTAAGTTCTATACATAGTTTAGGTATTTTTGAGCTAGGTATTTTTGAATGGCATAAATCTGTTTTTGGGATAGTTATATGGTATCAATTGTTTTGTGAACCAATTGGAGTGTGTGTGAGTGTGTGTGTGTGTGCAAATGGATTTTTGTTCTTGACAAAAATATTAAGCATCACCCACAACCAACGACGTGCACGTGACGGTTGTAACCTTTGTACTTAAAGACACGCTGTTTGAATTTTTTATGCACGCACTTTCTTATGACCAGTGTTGATCAGTGTTCAAAAAAAATGACGAGATTATTATATTAGGCGCGTTCTTTTGTAAACGAGTTACAAAAGAACGCTGCAACTCGGATAAAATTTGCTTTTAGTTGCTTACCAACACTGTCACAAGCATATGTTTAGTTTGATAAAAAAAATACGAAAAATCAAAACAAAATGAGTAATTTCGAGGATTCTTTGATTGGATATGCTTGGAGAATGCTTCGCATCTTGGACTCCAAGCATATCGGTGTCCTCTCTGAATCCTGAAAATGCAGTTAATTAATTTCATTCCTCGTTTATTTAATTCGTTTTGTTTATGTGTTCATAAAAACAACTGTTTTGACGTATGCATGAAATTTCCCTACGATTTTTACATGACTCATTCACAATAGAGCAGTTTTTTAACTTTCCAGCACTGCAAATCTGGTCGGATAGCAGTTTACCGAGTTGCCTAAACTCGCATAAATATCCGACTTGGTGTTGTTGTTTTGCATGTATTAAGTTATCCTACCTAGTGTTCTTTTGTAAGTCGGTAGGAAAAGAATAGGCCTATTATGTTATTATAATGTTGTTTTTGTGCTGCAAACTACAAAAATTGTGAAGTGATGACAAAAAGTAGTTGATTGGATAGTGGTGGTGTTGAAATTGTTGTTGCTAACGCAATGAGGTGATGATGTTTTTAACTCTGACGTAGACGAAGTTACGGGTGGAACGGCGAAAGGGGTCAGCTTACTATGAATTTAGTATTTATATACACTGAGAAAAAAAAACAAACAGTGAAACTGTTAAACCCTATCCAACAGATGAGTTTTTGAAATTTAAAGTCTAGACTGTTGATAAAATAACTGTTTTACTCAATTCTCATTTAAATTTTAAATTCTCCTGCACTAGGATGACTGATATTAATACATATTTACATAAAATAAAATAAGACTTCATTAGAAATTGAGTAAAACCTTGATTTTTAGTCTGTTTTTTGGACTGTTAATTTCAAAAAAACTCGTCTGTTGGATGGAATCTTACAATCTTCACTGGTAATCTCTCTGTTCTTCTCTGAGTGTATGTGTATATACATATTTAATTGTTATTTTGATGTTCCCTCAAACAAAAAGGGTGCTAATGTGGAAAGTTATTAGGTCTGTTCCCGTACTAACTTTAATTAATTGTAATAGATTAGAGAGTGTTATTTTGCATGTCGCTCTCTCGAGCTTCAAAATAAAGCTTTCTAGCAACTTTAAGCTACTTGAATTGAGTACGGAAACAGACCTATTGTGGGCTACGACAGATCACATTTTAAAGGTTTCGAATAAAAGTTTCATTGTTTTTCTCTGGCTAACAGCTTTTGTAAAATTGAATGTTTTAAGGAACCGAATGTGGACGAAACTCGAAATCACAAAATGCTAATGTAGTATGTTACAACTTGTGAAAATATATATTTATACACACACACACGCACACACTTCAGTTTGCTATGCAAGGAAAAGACGTTGCGACCGTTGGTACAACACAGGTTGTACGTAAAATCAAAACATTTTGATTTTTTGGCAAGTTGTAATGAGATTGTAATGAGGCAAAACGCCCAATTAGATTACCAACTGAGTTGTACCAACGGTTGCAACGTCTATTCCTTGCCTTATCTATCACATGTCGCCAAAACAGAAGCTGAAAATCACGTGTTTTTTTATATAGTGAAAAAAGTCGCAAAATGACTCGTAGAATAAAGTATTATAAATCTTTCATTTCCTTAATTTTTTTGAGTAAAACGTATATATGTTCTGAAAGTATTCATCTGAGCTGCAATTTTGTGTTTTTAGTGAGTTACATTTTTGGTCAAGTTTTTATATATACATGATCTTATTTTGTTGATGTCATTTGGCATCGTAGGCTTTTGGCGTAACAAACACTGTAGGAGTTTTCTTCCCTGTACATAATTTCTTATTTTTGATTTGCTTAGCCTGAAACTTGATGTGGCGGTTCAAAATGCGATTCTTTTACACCGAAAAGCCGGACAGAAGTAGGATACTAATTTTTATTTTCGTCAAATATCTCCCAACATTATTGCCGTTTCTATGCCTGTTCGCAACACAAGAACTGTAAAGAGATACCGAGTTCCGGAAGAAGACTGATATGATCGACTGGATCATTATCCTGTTAAAAGCACCAAGCCATAATATAACATCCAATCTCGTATCAAATGTGAGAAATATGATGTTGTGAAAAACAAAACCAAATTGATATATAAAACAAATCTTTTTTTCCCTTCAACCTTTGTAACGACGAAGGCCGATGATGCCATATGGCATCACCTGATTCTAGCTAGTGAACCAATTTAAAATTTTTTTCCATATTCGTAATCAGGAGGTCTAAATTAGCCAATGCGTGAATTTTCGCCAAGAAATTAAAAAAAAAATTGTCAGGTCTCTAAAGGGTTAAGGAATCAGCAGTCAATAAGTAGGCTTGCCATACGTCCGGATTTAGCCTTGATTGTCCGGAATTTTCAACACTCTCCGGGATTTGTCCGGAATTACGATTTTGTCCGGACTTTGGCATAAGAAATCAAAAAACATTCAATATAACTTTCCTAAGAACAAAAGCTCTCGTGTGAACACAACACTTAAATTGTTCATGTAGAGGTTAGCTGAAGCACCCTGTGTAAAAAACTAATGAACTATCAAATAAAGCGTTGTTTTTTTGACGCTAGTGGCTCGAAAGTTATTTTTATTTTTTTCGGCGCTTTTTGTTTTGTGAATTGCTTGATTTGTTTCCGTAAGTTTTGTTTGCTTTTTATTTGTGTAATTATTTGTAAATAATTGTTCTTGTTTTACGATATTAAATTTTCAGGAAATTATTATGCCCAGGAGGAAGTGTCAATTTACTTAAAAACTTAAAGTAGAGTTCCAGTTCTTAAGAAATGACACAAATAACTGCGACAAAGTTATATGTACTATTTGCAAGGCTACTTTTAGTATTGAGCATAAAGCGCGAGGTGATATAATTTGTCACATAACATCGGAGAAACACAAATAAGCTCAACAGGTACAACAAACTGCTACTTTTTCGAATTTCTTTAAGAAGCCGGAGCCGACTTCGGAAGATCTGCTGCGTGTTGCCAAAGAAATTGTTTTGGCTTATCATGTCGTGAAAATAATCTTCACGTTAACATAATTCATCAGTTTGCACCTTGAAACTAATACAAAAGCTTTATGATACGAAGTTTAAAGCAGGTAAAACGAAATTGGAGGCTTTGGCTGTAGGTGTGATTGGGCCCTACGTTTTTTTCCGAAGTTTTAAAAGAACATAAAATAGCGCATTTTATATCGATTACAATTGATAGCTTCAATAAGAATGATATTAAATTAATACCAATCCTTGTTCGATATTTTAATCCCACTAACGGTGTTAGGGTTAAAATTCTATATTTTGACGAAGTACCTGGAGAAACATCTGAGATTGTAAAATACCATGTCCTAAAGGCCCTGAAAAAGATGAAGTTGAAACAAAAGCCGTTGCTTTACCAGAGGATAATACAAATACAAACTTCGGAGGTACAGCAAACAAATGTGTACCGAAAGTTGGAAATAGAGTTGGACCGGCCAATTGTTGGTCTCGGTTGCTCAGCACACATTTTATACAATGCTGCGCAGGCAGCAGCTGATAGCATCTGTCGATATAGAGCTTATAACAGTTAAAATATATAAGCATTTTTATATTCATACGGTAAAAAATACCGCTTTGAAAGAAATTTGTGATATAGCTGAAATTGAATATAAAAAACTACTGTCTCACGGCAACACTAGTTTTTTTATTTTGCATCCGGCAATCAATCGCATATTTAAAACATACAGGGTTGCCAATATTCGAAGCGCCCATCTGGCAACACTGTAACTTTCCGCAGTGATGCCAAATCGACTAATGACATACCGCGTTTGAAGCGTCATTCCAAGCAAATGGTTACAATGGAACAGTACACGCCACGCGAACGCTCTAAAATTGTTGAAATTTACATTCAACAAAACAAGTCAATAGTGAAAACTCAACGTGCTTTCAAAAAAGCTCATTTTCAGTTGAACGGAACGGTAAACAAACAAAATTGCCGTATTTATGCCACTGAAAATCCACAAGAGATTCAAGAGGTACCTCTTCACGATGCAAAAGTCACTGTTTGGTGCGGCGTTTGTGCTAAAATGCTCATTGGGCCGTTCTTTTTCGAAGATGAGAATGGCCACAGAGTTACTGTCAATCAGGAGCGTTATCGCGATATGATAAACAATTTTTTCATGCCAATCGTTCGTCGAAAGCGTATCAGGCACTACTGGTTTCAACAAGACGGCGCGCCACCACACACAAGCCGCACTACAATCGATTTTTTGAAGCAATTGTTCCCTGGCCGTTTGATGTCAAAAAATTTCGATTGGCCGCCAAGATCACCAGATTTAACGCCTCCATACTTCTTTTTGTGGGGTTATTTGAAATCAAAGGTTTACGTCAACAAGCCAAAGACCTTAGAAGAGCTGAAAACCAACATCCGTCAAGAAATAACCGCCATTCCCATCGAAATGTTGAAGAAAACCATGGAAAATGCTGCAAAACGGGCACAATATGTCGTAGAGGCCAATGGCGACCATTTACGAGATATCATATTCAAGAAATAATGTAAGCAAATCTACTTGAACCCAATTAAATGATATTCATGACGAACAGACAAAAAATTGTGGTTTCTTTGATTTATTTAAAAATAAAATGGGCGCTTCGAATATTGGCAACCTTGTATGTGCGCTTAAGAATTACTTTGAAAATATTAGCAATTGCCCCAAAAAATAAAAAAGTATTTTACTGGTCGTATAAAAGAGATCTACACCCTTTTTTTGCATGGAAATGTCTCTATTTTTCAAAATGCAACACTTAACATTAAATGAGATACGATAAGCGCTACTGAAACAGCTATTATTTACCATAACTTAATCAAAACCTTGAATACCCCAAGATAGAAGCGTTTATTCAGCAAAACTACGTTGGCTTCAATTCACGCGTGAATGCTCCAATCCAAATGAAGTTGTTTTTAAAGAAAATAAAGGGTGGTTAAATTTTAAGGGCCGATGTTGATTTTGAATAAAACACAAATTATTTGAGAAATTATTGTCATTTATTTTTATTATGATAATATTAGTATGGTTCAATTATGTATGGAACAAAATATCGACCAAATGGCCGCCGCGACCTCAGCGGCACACCTCCATCCGATGGTACAAATTTTCATTGACGCTGAGGCATAATTGAGGTTTTATGCCGTTAATGTGCCGAATTATCTCATCCTTTAGCTCTTGAATTGTTGCTGGCTTATCGACGTACACCTTTTCTTTCAAATAACCCCAAGAAAGAAGTCCAACGGTGTCAAATCACATGATCTTGGCGGCCAATAGACATCGCCACCACGTGAGATAACACAGCCATTGAATTTGTCGCGCAAAAGAGCCATTGTTTCGTTAGCTGTGTTGCATGTGGTACCGTTCTGTTGAAACCTAATATCTTCCACATCCATATCTTTCAATTCGGGCCATAAAAAGTTCGTTATCATCTCACGATAGCGAACACCATTCACAGTAACTGCCTGACCGGCCTCATTTTGGAAAAAATACGACCCGATGATGCCGCCAGCCCATAAACCGCACCAAACAGTCACTCTTTGTGGGTGCATTGGTTTTTCGACAATTACTCTTGGATTATCATTCGCCAAAATACGGCAATTCTGCTTATTGACAAATCCACTGAGATGAAAATGTGCGTCATCACTGAAGATGATTTTCTTCGAAAATTGATCATCCACTGTTGCCATTTCTTGCCACCATTCTGACCATTGACGATGCTTTGGTCAAATGGTCAAGAGGCTTTAGTTCTTGAGTCAATTGCACCTTGTAAGCGTGTAAATGCAAGTCTTTATGCATAATGTTCATCAACGACGAGCGTGAGAGGTGCAATTGTTGGGCACGACGACGAGTTGAGGTGGACGGCTCTTCAGCCACACTATCGCGAACATCAGCAATATTTTCTGCAGTACGAGCTATACGAGCATGTACTGTTGTTTTCACATCTCCTACAGACCCGGTTTGCTCAAATTTTTGCACGATTTTTCCGATTGTACGCTCATTTGAACGATTAAATTGACCGAAAAAATCACGAAGTGCACGATATGCATTTTGATTTCAACGTCCATTTTCATAAGCCTGAATAACTTTTACGCGTTGCTCGATTGTGTACCTTTCCATGGTTCAAATTAAATTAGTCTGAAATTGAGAAATGTCAAATGAAATGCAGAAAAAACATGACGTTTAGGTGTGGTTCACAATCAACATCGGCCCTTAAAATTTAACCACCCTTTATCTTGCATTTTTATGATGTTGCGCTGAAGTATATAGCTCAGTGACAAGACAATTTAAAAGATGTTTTGCAATTTCAGTGAGTGACTGTTGAAAAAATTATTATTTGGGATGATATTGAAAAACTTATTTCATTTATCAAACACTACTCGCATATAACAGCATATGAAATAGATGCAGATGAAATGTTTGATGAGATCAGTTTAGCGAACCATATAATTAATGATGAAAAGCTCACTGAAAACTGGCAAAAAGTATTATGCGAAAATAAATGGATGAGATAAAGTAAATTAGCGCGAGAAACAAATGTGAGCTTAAAAAATTTATCAATGGTTGTTGAATTTATAATGTGCATCCCAGGAACATCTCCGGATCGTGGTCGGTTGAAAGTATCTGTTGTTGCAGCTCTCCTAAATATTAAAATTAATATTGGCGAAGACTGCTCTGCCTTCTACGACAAAATAAAAGTACATACGAAGTTCATAAAAAAAGCGATTTCATCCGAAAAATACGAGTGGTTTTCGGACCCAAACAAAGATACAGCTCCAGAATAAATGTGGGCAACTTAGCCCCACATTTGACACCTATTTAGTGCAAAAATAATTTAAGTTCCTTTTTTAAAATATGTATGTTATGTTTTTGTTTCTTTTTTGCATTCATTTCATTAATATTATCTCTTGAAATATTTTTAATTATCGAAAATGTCAATAAATATCCATTGAAAATGAGATAAATTTATTACAGATATGGTTTTTGTGCGTTTAATTTCGAAATCGGATTTCGTATCCAAGGAGATAAAAAGATAATTCTACTGTTGCTTTTGAACCCGATTGTACATTACAGAACAACTACTAAAAAAGAACAGTGAGAAAAAATAAATACTAAAAAATAAAAAAAAGATTTGAGAAAAATAACACAACCCCCTCCCCCCTCACAAAAAAAAAATTGTTAAATGTCCGGAATTTTGTTTTTGAAATTATGGCAAGCCTATCAAAAAGAGATATTAGGTTTGTTTCCGTACTCGATTCAAGTAACTTGAAGTTGCATGTTTATTTATTTTACAAATTTTTGACGGTTGAGAGAGAAGAGTAACATGCAAAATGCCACTCTCTATTCTATTACAATAACTTGAAAATAACGCTTTCAAGCAACTTCCAGTAACTAGAATCGAGTGCGGAAACAGACCTAGTGTCGCTGTTTGATGCAGTGATGCCAGAGAGACGAACTAAACTTTACCACTTTTTGGGAGAAAATTTGCCACTTTCGAAGAAAATTTACCTTTTCCAAAAAAAAAAACATTAAAAAATGTTTGAATGATTTACAACTGTTGTCATTTTTTACTAGTATACTTTTATTTATAAAAAAAAAACAACCAAATAAGAGAAAATGTAACAAAACAATAACAAATAATTTTTTCAATAACAAAAAATTTATACAGCGCACATAAATAAAAATGTATTAGAGATTTTTGGAGTTATATATTTTAATATGGTTATTGTGTACCGAAAACTTAAAATCTCTTTCTTGTGGTGCCAATAGCGCAAGGCACAAAGCATTTAGAAGAGATTGGCTCATTTTTTTTTGTTTTTATTTTTGATATCAGTATCAAATGAAAAGATGTGTTCTGATTCTGCGTTAGAATAAGGTAATGTTAACATATGTATATACTGCTAAAAGGTAAAGATTTGGAAATTTAAAGTCATCGTTAAAATTTTGAAAAGTTGTTATTTCAGCCCACATTTTGTCAGTTGGTAAAGTAAATAGTCTTTCTTTTTCGGCTGTACTAAAACATATTCCTATATCGGTCAACTCTTAAGGTAGTTTTACTGTATTTATATTGTCTAATATATTTGGTGTAATAATAAGATGTATTAAATCTTTTCTGTTGTTTGCTATTTTCAAGTCTAAAAACTGCATTTCTGAAAACATTTTATTGTAGGGTAGACTTTTTGACATTTCTTAAAAGTAAGTTATGTAAAATTATTGGCAATGCCTGCTGACATCTAAGACTTCTTCACTCGACAATTTAGTTAATTCTAGCTCACAATTTGGGCCGAGGTATGGTAATTCTAACAGATGACCTTCAAAGTTTTTTTTTAGCTTCAACTTTATCTTCTATTGAAAGGCTACTGAAGGTAGAGTTTAAAAACTAATTAAATTAAAGTTATTTCTATTTTCAACATTATTTGCTTAGATGCTTCAGCGAGGCGATGAATTATTATGGCTCGTCCTTGAAACAGTTAAATTCATTGAAATAGTTTAATACATAGTCCATTAAGTGAAATATGCTTTAAGTGAAGTAATGCCAAGCTTGGTGTCTGTTAGTTTCAGTGCAAACAATTCAAGTCGAGATGAGTTGCTTCTTGCATTCAAACAAACAATTTGTTTTTTACCCTGATGATGCTTAGAAACTTCACTACTTCCACAATAAAACGTAACTTTGCAAGCTTTGCAAAATGCTTTCGTCCTATCACCAGTAGCGTTGCCATCATATCTCTTTTAAAGAGGACATTTTCTCTTTTTTCTCGAGATCTTTTTTATCTTTTTTAAAATGAAAAGTTCTCTTTTTTTTGTTGGGGACAAAAAAAGTATAAACTCTAATTTGCAATTTAATAGCTATATGGCAATGCTGAACGCCATCCCTGAACAAACGTAACTTAACCCTAGCTGTGATCACTATCTTTTGCATACGTTATGTGTCCACTATGACGATTTCGTCCTAGCAATTTTTTCAACCCTTTAAAGACATCGGTTAACCCTAAATTTGTTTTTAAGTCTTTTAGGTTTAGGTGAAAGAAAAAAGAATTACAGTTTACGATAGAAACTGAAGAAAACCGCAGTCTACCGTTTTTAGATACTAGATTACACCGAATTGACAATAAAATAATTTTTAACTGGTATGCAAAGCCAACAGCTTCAGGAAGAATGATGAATTTCTTATCCACGCAACCAACTTCACAAAAATTTAACATGGCAAATTATTTTATCAGTAAAGTACTCGCTCTTAGCGATACTCAATTTAGAAATAGTAACATAAACAAAATAAGAACTATACTCAAATCTAACAATTTCCGAACCAAAGTAATCAACAATCTAATAAACAAAAATTTAAACCTATAATAAAATTTAAAAGACTATAATAAAAATAATAAACAAATTTTGGAACAATCTGGCAACCCTATCAAATTTTTCGGCATAACGTATATTCCTAACTTAACGAACAGCAAGAACCTGCACAAAACAATAAAACAAAAAGACATAAAATTCGCTCACAAGCCGAACAAAACTCTTCACAACATATTTACTAACACGAAGTCACGAATAGACAAAGAACAAAAACATAATGTCGTTTATGAAATAAAATGCAACGGAAAAGAGGGAGAAAAATGCGATCTCGTATACATTGGAACGACCAAAAGAGCACTTGGGGTAAGAATCAACGAACACAAAGCAGATATAGGGAGAGAAAAACAGACAACAAGCAGATTTTGACGAAGTTAAAATTGTAGACAGAGAACAAAGAGAAACAAGACGCTACATATTGGAAAGTTTACGAATACAAGAAAAGTCAACAAAAACAATGAACCATCAAGAAGACAAAGACAACATCTGTTCCAGCTACATGGTTATTTTAGAACAAAATCAGCTGTAATATATGTTTATTTTATTGCTTAGCCTTTGAAAAGTTCAGTTTAATTGTTTGTGCCAAATGTTTAAATTAAGTTCGATTTGTTATGTGTCATATTATTAAAATAATGCTAAATTAAATGTGAGTTTCTTGTTAAATAATTAATTGTTAGAAAAAATTTAAAATGTAATATGTATTCTTGTGTTTACAGTGTTTAATAAAATATATAATCCCCTGAAGAAGAAGGAAAGTAACCTTCGAAACGTTGGGAAAATTAAATATTATTAAAAATTTTTTAATTTAATGAATATTTAAAAAAATCAAATTGACCAAAAGAGCCCAAGCACAAAATATATATGCGAAAAAAGAAGATGTTGTTCAAAAATATTTGTATAGTATTGCGCAATTAATTTTGGTATAGTCAAAAACGAGCATTTTTACAGTTAATCAAAAATTTATATCTCTGCCCTAACTTTAATTAAGAAAAACGATTCCAGGAAATTTTACTTGATATATAAATCTTTCAAAAAAATCTGCCCTAACCTGCACAAAATATCTTATGATTATTTAAAAGCATGGTCCAAAGAATTTAAAAATTTTTCAGCTTTTGAATGGATAAACTTAAATAAAATACTTAACTGTATCGAATTTGTTAACTTATGGAAAAGAGATTGCATAAATTACGCTAAGTAATATTTTAAATTAAATCAACCAAAAATTGGTGATATACTTTCAAAGTTTAAAAAATTTGTCAGCTCTTTTTTCGTTGCCTGACCAAATCGCTAACGTCGAAAGAATTTTTCACCAATGGGTTTGAAGTATATTTTCAAAAATGTATCATGTTTGGAGTTTTTCGACGCATGTTAAATACAAAAACGGTTATTAAAACAAGCCCAAGAAAGCTTTAAGTATGATTCTGAGGAAGCTTGATAAGTTAATCACAATTTGATCTTGTTTGTTACATCAGTTGAAAAGACTTTATAAAAAACTCTAATATGATTATTTATGAAAGATTTGGTCTCATTTATTTCAACCTCAAGTTTGTTTAACTTTTTGAAATAATAAGTGTAAAATGTTTTTTATTTACATTTATTTTTATGTATTTATTTTTAAAAAATGTTTTAAAAACAAAAAAATTAAAAAATAATATTTTTAAAAAATGTTTAACTTTGGAATAAATTTTATTGAATTTTAAAAAAGTCTCTTTTTGCTCTCTTTTTTTTATAAAAAGTTCTCTTATTTTTTCAAAGACTTCTGGTAATCCATATCACCAGCAACTTTTCAATCCACGACATGTAGGGGCCTTCTTCTATCCACTTTTCCATGAACACTTTTTATTGTAGGAACTTGCCATAGTTTTCCTGAAACGAAATGTTTTTTACCAATTTTCAATAAAATTTCAATAGATTTCCTTACTTCTTATTCCTTGATGTGTGAAGATATTCAGAAAATTTCTTAGTATTTAAGTTAAAATTAGCAGCAACTCAAAAATTCAAATAATACGCCAGATGCTGAGGAATTCGCAAATAAATTTTGATTAACTGAGTTCATCATAAATCATTAAAACGTAATTTACAGGAATTACTCCTTATCGACCATTTTGTATTGCTATCTTTGGGCTTAATTCACTTGTTGCTTTGTGAAGCATTTCAATTCAATTTCTGTTGCTGTGTTTATTTCTGTTGTTGACACTGTGTTTTCACAGTGCAGGTTACTATTTTTTCTGTAAAAAAGTGTTAGTGTATTGCAACTTGAAAGCAAATTTAAACAGAAAATTTAACGTCTAACCCCCAGGTAAAAAAATAATTCTTTTCGCAAAATTTACCACTTTTGTTCAAAAATTACCTTTTTTCCCTCTGCCCAAAAAATGAGTAAAAAATTGCCTCATTTTGGGAAATTTACCTCAATCTGGCAACAGTGGTTTGATGAAACAAATGAATAAATAAATCTACGCTACAGTGCCTTAACATACGCTACGTTAGTGTTCGTTTTAGTTCACTGCTGTACAGGCAGTGACTTTTAGTACTTTTAATTAAAATAAAAGTAAGTAAAACATTTGCAAAAAGTAAAGTATAAAAAGACAGAATAAAAGTAACACTAAAATAATAATGAACAAAAGCTTTAATAACTGTTTAAATACGACTTGTGTTTTCGGTGTTGTTGCCAATTCGTGTTGCTTTTGATGTTGTTGCCAATTCGTTGTTGCCTATTTTGCAAATTAATAATTGAAGGGCTTATTGCAATAACGTGATAAGCCACGTGATCTAAAAAAATCTATTTTTTACGCTCGATACATTACTCAATGCATTGCCAACAACCACTGAAGAGGTTTTGACTATTTTTTTATAAAATTTCATACATATCTGTAAAAATTTCCGTGTTCCATTTTTACATACAAAAATAAATTTTTTTAAAACTTTACAGTCGTTTATTTAAAAATATTTTTTATGTGGCTTATCATGTTTTTCCAATAAGCCCTTCAATTCTTTTTCTGCGAACTTGTTAGTGTTGTTGTTGCTGAAGTTTTGATTGATAGCGTTGACGATATTGTTGCAGGGTTTGCTGTTGACAGTTAATATAGTCTATAGTTTTTTTGGTTTTGTTTTAGTTTTGCTTGTTGCAGGGTTGTTGTTCATAATGTTGTTGCTAGTGCTTAAGTGTTGCTGTTGCTAAATTGTAGTAGTTGCTAATCTGCTGGTGTCGATGTTGCTCCATCGAATGCTACTTCTGCCAGTGCTTGTAATTGGTATTGTTATTGTAACTGTATTTTGCAGTTGTTGTTGTAATTGAAATTGTAATTGTTGCTGCAATTGTAATTGTTGTTTTTATTGTAATTGTTGCTATAATTGCAATTGTAATTGTTGTTTTAATTGTATTGTAATGATAATTGTAGTTGTATAATAAATTGTATCACCATCACCTTAACCATTCCCATCAACACCAACAACAGCATCAAAATCAACATCAATATCAACATCAACATCAAGATCAATATTAACATTAACATCAAAATCAACACCAACATTAACATCAACATTAAAATCAACATGAATATTAACATTGAAATCAACACTAACATACACATCATTATCAACCGTAGGCATTATTTTAGGCAATGGGAAGAATCGATCGTACTCAAAAACACGTGTATTTTTATCAAGCATGCAACTGCAGTAAATAATGAAGGAAGTAACGCTTACAAAGTAAGGTCATTCGAATGCAGCATAAAGCAATTTCTTTTGACTTATGTTGCACACGTTTCTCTTTTTACACCTCTCATCTCCATCTAACCTTTAAAGGCTCTCATTTAATTCAGCAATAATTAGCAGATGCAGTGAAAATGGCCAAAAAAACACTTCATGAAAAAACGCGAAAGTGTTTGACCTTCTTCTACTTTTGCAATGAAGTTAATGCATTAAAAGTGGACAGAGTCACTTTAAAGCATCACAAAATATTATTTAAAATAGTTGCTTTTGAAAATAAAAGCGTTGTAAAAAGAAGCATAATATTTATTCTAACTAGATAGCGGAAGTCAGCGTGAAGATTGTGACGATAATGAAAAAGTTCAGCTCACTTAATTTTTGAACTTAACTTTCGATGAAAATTTAAATAAAATGTTATTCATAGAAATTAAGGTGGCTAAGCCACTGTTTGAATGTTGATTATTCAAAAAAAAAAAAAAAAAAAAATATATTCAATTTCAATTTATTGAGACTTTTTATTGAGACAATGTTTTATGCTATACATATTAAAGTTCTTAGACTATAATGTTTTATCTAAAATTGAAATGACTAAACAAGAGAAACAAGCTTCATGCTTTGATATAATAGTTGATTAAAACAGGATTGCTGTTAACATTTGTTTGAGTTAGAATTGATGAGTTTTGCTCAATACTCAAGATTGGCTTTTAGAGAAAATAATTTCCGTAACTTAACTGTCTGACCAGAACCATGTCGTTGTCGTGTCGGTGAGAGAGAAAAGCTAAGAGTTGGCCCAGAATTGTAGCGTTGGCTTTGTCATTTTGCTTTTATTCAATCTGCCATCGTTGATATTCTTGAACTTGCTTCAGTGTTCTCATCGTACTCCGATTGAACTAAAAATTACTTCACTTCCATTTATTCCACTACTTTTTGCAATACTCTTTATAAAAATTTAATGCATTTTTAGCTGAAGGCTACTCCTATCATTATATGAGCAAGTAGGAACGCTGTTTACTCGCTACATTGGTTGACAGATTCTTCAAATTTTGTCAAAATATGGCAATATTTTTAGAGAGGAGCTGAGAGAGCTGTCAAATAAACGATAAAGTCAAAATAGAAATAGAAACATTTCTATCTTGGCATTTTCGTTGTCGTATTCTGCCGCAATTTTCCCCCATAAGGTTTGCATTGTCTCTGTCAGCACTCTGCCTGCCGACACGACAACGACATGATTCTGGTCAGACAGTAAAGCTAACTATATACATTTGTTTTCTTAAAAATAAATAACCAACCAACAAGAAAATACAAAAAGAGGCATTTTGACTAAAATATCGTTGAGGGAATACTTAACTATATGAATGACACATTTATATGAAAAATCTTTAAAGTAAATTAAAATTTTAAATGATTATGTACTAAGAATACATAATATGATTAAAGTATAATATAATATTGGCCTCTATGCGTATTAGGAGAAGTACTGTATAAAAATCGGGCAGAGATCGGGCCCACCGCTGAATTATCCAGATGGGTGATACCCACAGGGGACAAATAGCTCGAGTCGGACCAATTAAAATCTAATTCCCGTCTATAGATATCATTCATGAGAATGTTTTCGTGATATTCTAAACTGTTAATGAATATTTTTTGAAGCTGCAAAGCATATTAGCAAAGAGGAGTTATGAGGGCCTTCCTATAAATGTAATTATTAGAGAATCTCTTCGTTCTTGTTTCAAAATTTCTGTCGATGCAAACAAAGTCTAAGGACCTTTCTTTCTATTATTTCTTATTCCCTGGCAACCGTTAGCGAGATCGTTAACCAGATTGGGAATGCATATAAGATGGAAGAGCGAATAATCACTTTGTAAATAAGAAGTTTTGTTTTTTCGCTTAAAGATTTACTGTGAAACAATCTTGAGAACATGGCTTTAATTTTGTTAACTTTTTTAATGACAAGTCTAACATGCTCATTGAATTTAAATAGTTCATTAAAGGTAGTGCCCAAATATTTTATACTATTATTAAAAGGAATATTTGCCCCGCTAAGAGTATGAGATTTGCCTTGAGGGACAACTTTTTTTGCTACATTGAACCGAAGCGTTTCTGATGCAAATGGCTTGAGATTTAGAGGTGTTAATATCAATTCACAAACTAAGATAGTAAATGTTAATAATATTTAAGTGATGATTGACTGAATGCAGTGCATTAATTGGGCATTTGTTATGGGTGTGTATATTAAGGAGTCATGTATAAGGATATTATACAGGAAAGGAGCAAGTATGGCCCCTTGAGGGACTCCAATTTTAATTAGACCTATTTCTGAATTAACTTCATTAAGATGAATTTGAAAAGTCCTATCGGAAAGAAAACTAAATAAAATTTTTATAATAATAGGATCGAAACCAATGTTTATTAATTTATATAAAATACCTCTATGAAATGCTCTATCGAAGGCTTTTTCAATGTCAAGAGAAACTATGAAGGTGCAGGATTTTTCTCTTAAGTTACATACGATATCGTCATGAAGTTTGAGAAGAGCATTAACAGTCGAATAACCTTTTTTTTAAACCAAATTGTTGGTTAGGAATAAAATCAAAATTTATGTTTTCGTCCATTTTTAACTTAATAACTTTTTCAAGTAGTTTTCCAAAATAAGAAAACAAGGATATTGTTGTAAAGTTATTTAATTCGAAGGATCGTGGTTTTTTCTTTATAGAAATAATATAAGCAGATTTCTATTTTAGCGGGAAATAACCATTATTAATACAATTGTTAAAGATAGTTGAAAGAACCGTGAATGCTGAACTAGGAAGTTTTTTGATTATGTAATTTGAAATTAAGTCCGGACCAGCTGATTGTTTTGAATTTGATGATTTAACTATATTTTGGAGGTTTTCAGGGTTAGTAAAATGAGTATTTGGGTCATTTTGAATCGATATAAAGTTGCTGTTAAAAATAAAAATAGGATTGGTACAATTTGAAAGAACTCCATCAATAGAGGAATCTATAAGTTCAAAATTAGCTGTGTCGGGGATATTCTCTCTGTAGATGTCTGTGTACCGATTTTTAAAAGCATCTGCAATTTGATAACTGTCTCGGATGATGATATTATCTAAGAGGATTTTGCTACAGAATTTATCATTGTTTTTTTTTTCTTTTTTGTAAATTTGAAGAGTTCTTTATATGCATATGGGCCAGGTTGGATTTCTGAAAGTTTTTGATTGAGTAATGTAGCTTGAAGTGCATTAACCTGATTTTTGATCATGATGTTTAATAATTTTATTTGAGTTGAGATAAGATTGTATTCATTACTTTTACGATTAAAGTTTCGATGGTAAATATTTTTCAAGTTTTTTTGCCATTGATGCTTGAGTTTGTAGAGGTTTTTAATATTATTTGGAAGAAGAAAATGGTTATATTTAAGTACTATTTCTTATCTTTTGTTACAGAGAGAATTGAGGTTGTTAGATCTATTGACTGATCGATCTCAGAGTTTGACAGATAAAAAGGGGAGTAATGTTTTCTACAATTAAATTTAAATCTTCACGAAAGCTGTCCCAGTTAGTGTTTTTATAAGAGGTGAGAATTCTAGGAGTATTAATTATCAAGTCAAGATCAGGAACTTTAATTTTGAGGTATAAAGAAAAATGGTCTGAGAAGGAAGGCAGACTTGAAACTGAAAAATTTATGTTTATGAGGTCAATCAGATTTGAGCTTACAATAAAATGATCAAGGAAGATCCGTTTGGGTATGAAGGGCTTACGTCACAGAGTCTATGAAAGTCAAGAGCTGAATTCTGAACCCAATTATTTAGAGTCTTTCCATTTATATTATCATATAAGTCTCCCCACGCCATGTTTTCGCATTGAAATCGCCTCCAAAAACGGTGCCATCAAAATCACGGAAGAAATTTTTGGCTAAAGAGAGAGCGTGAAACATTCTTAAAGTTGGTGCACAAGAAGGAAAATATATGCTTTCTAGTAAAAATTTTTTTGAAACCGAGTCTACAGTTAGATAAATCATTATAAAAACATTTGGAAAGTTTAAATCTGGAATAGTATCAGGAGTATATTCATGTGAGATGTAATTAAAATATCAATTCCAGGAGGTGAGCAGCGGTGAATAAAATTATAATTGTCCATGTTGATTTTGTTCTTGAATGAGATATGTGCTTCTTGTATGAACGCTATATCGATTCGATTTCGATTCAGAGCTGAAAGTAAATCAACTTTCCTACTTTTATTTATCAAAGATCGGACATTATAAGTGAGAAAGTATAGTGAATTATGGAACATAACACACGAGGACTTCTTTGAGCAGCAAAGTATACTCGAATTTTGAGTCTTGTATTGGTAGTGATTTATAATTAAAAATGAATTTTTTTAATTTTTTCTTTTAGTTAAGGTGGGAACCTAAAAATAGCAGGCAAATTAGGAATTATTCAATGAGAGGAGGTCTTTTAGTCAATGAGACGTTTGAATTAGGTGTATCAAAAGAAAAATTACTAGCGTAAGATTTACCAAGAGTTAAATTAGAAAAGGAACGTGTCGCTGAGGTAACATTTTTTCAGCTGTAAGCATTCTTTTTTTGATTTCAAATAGTAACTCTTTTTTCTTCTTTAGATATGATTTGTAAGTTGAGCAACCTCTATAGTTGGAGGGATATCCAAACTGTTTACAATTAACACAAAATGGCTCGGCCTGGTCTTGAAGTAGTCTAGCACACATTCCTGATTCGTGATATTCATTGCACTTAACACATGCCAATTATTTTTTTACAAGTTTTTGCCGAGTGGCCTCACGATTGACATCGTTTACATTGTACAATTTTGTTTTTGGATCTGTTCGCTTCCCAGGTTACCACCAGATTTAAAATGAATTTATTAAGATTTATGTTTTTAATTTCGCCACCTGTAACTAACGTGACCAAGTAGAGGCTGGTTTCAATATTGTTAAGTTTTGAATTACGCGTATAAAATTCTTTTACGCGTTTTAAAAAAACGGTTTGAATTTCACCGTTTCAGTCAGGTTTCAGGACTGGCCACTGTTGTTCTACCGCTGCAGTTAAAATCCTTGATGACATCAGAATTGCTTATGATCAGAACTTTCTTACTCTGCTGTGCCTTGTTGATTTTTCTAAAGCTTTCGATTCTGTCAATCATTCACTTCTTTGCAATAAACTATGTTACTACTTTAAGTTTAGTCGTAGTGCTGTTAATCTAATATACAACTACTTGAAAGGTAGAATGCAAAGGGTAAAAGTGGGTAACGTTTATTCGTCTCTTAGACCAGTTGAGACTGGAGTTCCTCAAGGTTCCATCCTGGGCCCACTCCTTTTCTCTATTTTTTTAAATAATATTTTTTCAGTTTGTAAATATGCTTCTGTGCACGCTTACGCTGATGACATCCAACTGTATATCTCTCGACCTACTGGACTCTTAGAAGACTTAACCTATAGAATGTATTATGACTTAACCTCGCTAAATAACTGGGCTATTACAAACATGCTTCTTATTAATCCCTTGAAATCTAAGGTTTTGCCCATTGCTAGGAGTGGCTCATGCTTTGTTGATATTCCTCCTTTATTTATTGGAGCTCAGCAACTCGAATTTGTGATAAAGGCAAAAACTTAGGATTTATAATCAACACTAAGCTGACCTGTACTGACCATATAAACAACACAATAGGGAAAATTTACGGGACTTTACGCACGTCCTCTAACTTCACGCCTCTTGAAACTCGGCGCAGACTAGTCGTACAATTAATAATGCCTCATATTAATTTCTTTGATGTTGTCTATAGTCAGCTAGATTCACAATCCCAGCATAAACTTCTAGTTGCATTCAATAGTGCGGCTAGGTACGTATATGAGGTCAGTCGATTTGATCATATCTCTCAAAGGAGTAAAGGCATTCTGGGATGTGGTTTACTTGAGTATATGAGCATCCGCAACATTTTATTCCTGTACAATCTTATGAACACTCATTGCCCTCATTATCTTTTTGAAAAACTTCAATTTTTCCAGAGTCACCGGTCTCATAATCTTATTGTTCCTAGGTATAACTACCTCTATAGTAGCAGATACTTCTTCATCAGCGCCATTAGACTTTGGAATGCATTACCTAATTCTCTAAAACAAATCGCTTCACGAACCAGTTTTAAACATTCCATTTATAATTATTTCAATACTTTAAACCAATAAAACAATGTTTCTTTTTCTATACAAGTTTTCTCATCTTTTCTGTGCTCAAATCCTAGCTTTCTTTCTCTCTATAAAATACTTCCTTCTAGTTGTGTTCTATGGTAATATATAGCCACTAAGATCATTATATACAATCGATTAACTATTTTATTTAATTTAATTTGTTTAAATCCTTGCAAATCTTTTTAAATATCATTGTCCACATCTTATGTAGTACTAAAAAAGACCAAGTCTTAATGTACACCATTATAAATAAATAAATAAAAAAAAAAATAAAAAATTAGAGATATTTGCAACAGCGTTTGGTACATGAACGTCTACGTCTAAATTAAATAAGAAAATTGGTGGACAAAATTTTGTAATCTTAGGAGGTGGCCCTGGAATCCTACCCGTTTTATGATTAACATAAACATTAGAAGCATTAACATTAGGAGTATTAACAATAGGAGCAATTACTATATTATTATTGTTAGGAGAATTATCAAAAGTTAAATCGCCCAACAACTCAAAAATGTTTTGTAAAAGCCGTATTTGGGATCTTCGATGATTTGGCAATACCAGAATTCGTCCTTTTTATGCGTTTTTGGCTTCTAACAAAAGAGTCTTCTTCTGCAGCATTTAAAGTTCCCGGAGACGGCGAATTAGTAAAATCCATAGATTGCTCAGGAGTGGGGCTCAGCTCAGAAGGCGAAGATTGCAACAGGATATTAACAGGACAAGCAGCACTAGCTGCACAAGCAAAAGACGGACGGAGAGCATCAGCAACATAGACAAAAGAAGCAGTATGAGAACAATTAGCAACATCAGAAAGAGCTGTTGTATCAGGAGGTGAGCAGTTAACAGCTTTAGCAGCAGTAACATGGTCAGCATCAGCAGCTGAAATAGCTGGTCTGGTGGGAGTCTTGTCCGGAGGCTTTTTTGCTTTGCGGGAAGAAAGTCCGCTTTGTTTGGACTTAAAGTCCATGCGGTGAAGCTCCTACGGCTTTATCTTTATACTCTTTTTTTAACAGCAACTAATAACGATATACAGCAATAAATAACTATGTATGTATTATTTAATAGATTTAATTAATGTGATTTTAAAATTTTTACATTTATCTTTTTTTTTTATTAGAAAAATTTGAGAAGAAAAAACCAGTCTGCTCTGATCAAAAAATTCAAACGAACTCAAAAAAAAAATCTTTCAGTATAAATAAGGGAGCGTCCATTAATTACGTGAGGCATTTAGGGGTGGGGGGTTAAGCAGAATCTCACTAAATCTCACGTGGGGGAGAAGGGGGTTCTCGCAAAAATGGCGTAATTTTTTATCAGCAAGAAACAGTGTAGAATTATGAGATAACTGGTTAAATTGAGTTAAACGTGTTTCTCTACCAAAATATGACTAAATTTTACACTATAATATTTTTCGCGGTTATGCGAGTGCAACAAAGTAGCGTAGTAGCTCGTCGATTGTTTTACCACCGGCTAGCTGAACACTAGATTCGACGAGCGCTGCGACTTGTGTCAGCGGCGCATGGACAAGTCTCTACTTGTTGTGTTTAAGTCCGTAAATGTTTAGTTCAGTGGTCGGCTCACATGAAGCACATCCCAGCAAGTACATTCATGCATACAGCATTGATGATGTAGGCATACGTTTGATGTTTTGTATGCATGCCAGCATAAATGCAAGCTCATTTCCATTTTACATGGCGATGTCAAAAAAGAGCATGTGTACTGTGTAAACGCACAATTACTATTGCTGTATTCATGGGGAATTAGAGTACTCTATGCATTCATTGTCATTAATACTGCATGCATACATTGCCATTGATACTGTATGCATACATTTGCATTAATATTGTAAGAAAAAAATTGCTGTTGTCATTAAATTATCATCTTATTTATTTCAGTTTTTCAAGTTGTTATATTTTGTTATATTAATTTATATTTTGTTAATAAATTACGTACAACTGCACTTCTTAAAGTTTAAATGCACAATGGTAGTTCATATTTTTTTAGCAAGACTATTATGCATGCAAGGTTCATGCCATAGTACTAATACAGCATGCATATTTTAGTATGCATGCTACTGTGTACAAACAACACGCATACTCCCTATTTATTTCGCCTCTAGCGATAGCCATCCGTGAGCTGGAATGATTTTAAATAACCTCTATAAATCGAGTTATTTTGTAAACATATTGGCTTGTGTAATTGTTGTAAAAAATAAATTGTCACAAATTATAGCCGGAAAAAGGTCTTCTAATCTGCATCCAAAAATTTAAATTTTTGCATTCGGATTAAAATAATGATTTTTTCATGCATTTTTTTCAAATTTATTTCACTAAAATTAAAACAACTTAATTATTTCTAAAGCGATCCTCCCTTTCAAGATATCGTTGGAAAGGTTTTAAGTGCTCGCATTGATTCCTAGTCAGAATTGCTTAACTTGATATTTATTAAAAGTAAAATATTATGAAATAACACCTACTGAAAAAATGTCGCAAAAAATTAAAAAAAAAACATAAAAGTAATGCAGTTATTTGAATTTTGAAAGTTTTTGTATGGAAATAAAAGAAAAAATATCAAAAATATGCATGAAAAATAGCGTTATCTTTAATCTGATTGCAAACATTTACAATTTTTGATGCAGATTGGAAGATCTTTTTCCGGCCTGGCTATTAAATTTTTTGCAACTATTACACCAGCCAATATAGTTACAAAATAACTTGATTTTTAGAGGTTATTTCAAACCATTCCAGCTCACGGATGGCTATCGCTAGAGTCGAAATATTTGGGGAATCATGGGGGTGTCGAACAACATTTTTTTCTATGGAGCGTGAGGCGCCTTAATGCTGGGACCACCTCCACACCCCATCATGCAGATTGATGGGCATCTGACCTGGTGATCCCAGATCCTGGTGAGCATGACGGAAAATTATTTGCTCCCTTTTTGATTCGCCTCTACTTACCGATTCAACCTTTACATGCCTTCATGGACTTGCCCTATGACCTCTATTGCCCCAATGCACGTGGTGATCTAGAAAAAAGATGCTGCAATGCATGCGGTTTTATCTTTTCATCCATCACAAGAGCTGCTGAGCTTCGGCGCGCAGTCCACCATGCACCAGCGCGCAAAGTGCGACCTTCACGGATTATCACACGTCGAGCTAATGAGCTTCTGTTTGCAAGCGATAACGGTGGCTTAAAGGAGCAGATGATTTTACCGAAAATCATATGGACATGCTGGTTTCAGTAGTCACTCTCGAAACCGCACATGAGTCCCTATGGACTGAATTAGAATGAATATTCCTTCACCAATTTTAGAGGTTCTCAATTTAAATGACTTAGGCCTTTTCCACACTTGGTCAACGCAACTCCAACTCAAGTTGCTAGCCTGTGTATTTATACCGGAACCTTCAGATTAAGCAACTTGCACGCAACAAGTTCTCGACACGTTCTCAACCTGTTTAACGCAACGCGGCTTTCCGCAATTTTCATCGGCGACGTGTTGCATCAGTTTGTTTGTTTTGTGAATTCAAGTATTTGTAGTGCAGTAGGCTTTATATTAATCAAGGTGAATAAGCTAATTAATTAGTTCCTAATAGAATCTAAAATAAGAATAAATAGTTTGCAAGATGAATGAGTAAGTGTTAAATATTAAATTAGTGCAAGAAGTCGAAAAACATGAGTTATTATATAATAACAATTATTATATGTTGCATGACTTTTGAAGCAAGTCTGAAAGCATTCGGTTTATAGTTGCATTGCTTTTCAACTTTTTCGCTGTTGCGTTGAAGTTGTGTTGGAATTGCGTTGACCAAGTGTGGAAAAGGCCTTACTGTTACTTAATAAGTATTTTATTGTTCGATTTTTTTCATTGTCATTTTAAACAACGATCTCAATAGTCTTAAATTAAAGTCTCAACTAGTCCTAAATAAAAATAATGAAATAAATTATGAGTTTTTTTAATAAATCCAACACAATGAAGCATTGATTAACATATTTACACTGAAAACACGCATTTTGAACAAGCTCACGTGAGATTAGAGGGGGGAGGGGGTCTAGCCAAATCTCACGATATCTCACTAGGCGGAGGGGGGAGTAAAAAAATTGCAAAAATCACCTCACGTAATTAATGGACGCCCCCTAAACTGAACAAAAGGGAAATATAAAGAACAAAAACAGTATAACAACTGAACTAATGATGTAAGACAAGAAGTTGTAATATTTTTCCTGAGTACACAGTGTTATTAAAATTATACTAGAGTGTCACAAAACTATCAATAGAAGCGTAATTTTGTTGTTTAATCTGTCACACTATGTAACAGAAAGATGGAGACAAAGATTTAATGCCATTGAAGGGAAGTAGTTTTGATGGTCTTTTTTTTATTGAATATTGAGTGTTATACTTTAAATTATCATAATATTAATATTTTTAAAATTATAGCATTACTTGCACATTTTCTCAAATTCCAATCAGAAAACGAGTATATATTTGTACTCTCACTATAAGAAAAATAAAAATTAAACCAGACAATGTGGTTATGACAATTTCTTAGATTTATTTTAAAATTTCTACATGAAAAACAACCATTTTTCAACACACAAATTGTTTTACGTCACGTGACATTGCATTACGTTGTGTAACATAAGATATAAAGCTAACTACAAACAATCACAGTAAATGCAATTTTCTTAAGTCTGTCCCCATTGTTTCTATAACTGAATTCAATGAATTTTCCTGTAGGTTTTCTTTTACATAACTGAAGCATAGTTGTTGTTGTTATTGTTGTAACATTATTTGTTGTTATGCTTATAGGTATAATGTCGATATATTTTTCATACTGTTGGTTATGCATACATATAACTCATGATCAGTGGCGGATTAAGGCATTCTGCCGCTTTAGGCCCGACATTAGCGCCACCCCTAGCATATGCAATGATAAAATGATAAAAATTGTATTTTTCATTTTTTACACACAATTACATAGTAAATTATACAAAATAATAAAAATAAAGTGTTTAATTATGTGCTAGTGCAAAATCATTTATTACGTCCTCATATCTTAGTTTTTGTATTAAATCTGCTTCAATATTAAATATGGCTAGTCAGGGCCATATCCAGGACTTACCAGGATTCAAAATTAAAAAATTAAAATATAAAACTTTTATTGCATTTAATTTTCAAGTCAAGTTTTTTATATATTATATAAATATGTAAGTAAATATATTAAGCTGCATCGAGTTGCATTAGAAAAAAGTTCCATTTGTACCGCTCTAAAAATTAACCTTGGTCTATTTTATAACGATTCCAAAAATATTTTGGCTGTTACGATAGCCGCCAGTGAGCTAAAACATTTTGCAAAAACATCCAAAAAACATGTTTTTCGCAAATATATTAGCTGGTAGAATAGTTGTAAAGAAAATAAACTGTCAAATATTAAAGGCCGGAAACGGCTCTTACAATCTGCATAACATTTTAAAGTTTTGCAATAGCATTAAAAAAAATGCTGAAATGATTATTTAAATAAAATAAAAAATATCAAAAATTTAGTCATATTTTTTTGCAAATTATGCCAAAACGCCCTGATCTGTTACTGTGCGATCAATGTCTGTGCTAACGGATGCACATCCGTTCAAACGGATCTCGCCCATTGAATTACGGAGATATATTTTAAGAAATTTTATTGAAGAGAACGATATATCATTTATCTCAAATTAATAAAAATTTAGAGACAGAAAAACTTTTACAAAAATATAAAAAACCCTAAGACCTAAAAATTCTCAAAATTACTTAAACGATTGACTTAAAACTTTTCCTCGGGTCAGAATACTGAAAAATGCAAGTCAAATTTTTATAACTAATGAGTAACTTCAAACATTCCTCAAAAATGAAGAGGTTGTATTATAAATTCATAAGCATGGATTTTTCTATATTCTATAGAGGCTTCTCCTTAATGTAGAGAATTTAACATGATTTAACGATTTCACGTCTTGAATTCGTTGCAACGTTATCAAAACAGCTTCTTACTTTAAAGACAAGTTTGTACTTAAATATAAGAAATGAAAGTATGATAAAAGTTACATATCTAAAAATAGTATAAAAGCAAAAATAATTTGAAGAAACACTGTATTGATATCAAGTCCGCGTGCAACATTCTACAGCATGATTTCTTAAATTTGGAGAAATATAAGTTACAATACTTGGATATTTCATAGAAATACATGTAAGTTTTCTTTTTCCTGTACACCAGAAGTGATTTATTTTAAGGATGGTTTTCTTATATTTCTAGAAACAATTCTTAAAAATTACTTACAAAGTAAACGATTCCAAATGAAGCAAATTGTGTTTTATTTTTGCTAAACTGCCAACATTTTCCCAGGGATTTGAAGAAAAAGTTTTTATTTACAAAGATAAAGTTTCTCTTAGTTATAGATGATGATTAATAAACATTATAAAATTTCTTATTTTCAGAGAAAATGTTTTCCTTAACCGATGATTAATAAACGGTGAGTGTATTGTTGCTTACACGAATCAATTCATAACTTCAGTATACGATTTATTAAGTTCAGCAACTTCAGTATATTATTTGTTACATTTACTTAGAACATATTAAAGTGATTCAATGAAATGATTTTTTAAATGCATTAATTTTGAAAAGCATTTATCGCTCCTCATTCATAGTTGCCCATAATTAGTTTTTAATTCATTTTAATGTAGGAAATTAGCGTTTTCCTAAACAGTTTTTTTTCCTCTTCCTCTCAATTTTGATAGAACGTGGGCTTTTTTTGTGAGTATGAATGACAATGTCGTCCGCAAACGAATGGATTGGGTTTTGTGTGAAATAAGGAAGGTTGTTTCTAAAAACCAGAAACAAGGTTGGCGTTAGAACCGAACCCTTCGTACTCTGCGTTGATGCGTGCTCTTGGATGAAATACCGTCAACTTCTCATGAACCATTCTGTCCATGAGGAAACACTTAATCTATCGAGCAGATGGACGCTTTATGCCACACTCGGTCAAACGCCTTTAAAATATCCAGAGTAACAACTTCGTTCTCTCCGAAAAATTGAGTGCATTGGTTACATTTTTCAGTAAAAAACGTCATAAGGCCACCAGTAGGCCCAACGGAAACAATATTAACGGTCACTGAGCAGTTGGTTGTGCTCCAGTTAGTTCATAATGTTAAAGAATATTTCGCTCTCCATAGCTTTGAAACGCGTAGAGCATATCGCAATGGGTCGGCAGCTTGCAGGTTTCGTGGCATTGCTCTTTTTAGGCATTGGCTGGATATTTATTATTATTATTATTATTATTTATTATTATTATTATTATTATTTATTATTTTTATAACATTGGAATATACTTAATATTACATAGCATTTATTCAAAAAATACTGCTTTCTGATGCCCTATTTAGGCATGTGGCGAAATGCAGTAAGATATACTTAAAATGAAATAAAATTATTGAAGTATTGGGGTGGAGCCAAAAATTAAACATTAAAACATAACAGATATGTGCACATAGTTTACTTATTAATATTGATAAAATAAATAAATTATGAAAAGCGAACAAATTAAAACAAAGGTACGAAAGAGAAGAAAAAAAAAATTTTTTTAAAAAAAATTAAAAAATTTACGAATTTAAAATGAAATATAAAATTAGACTTGATTAATTTGTAATATTAAACTAAAACAGAATTTAGAAAATCAATAGTTGTGAAGTCAAAATTGAACAGCCATGATTTTACCTCTTTCAGAAACAAAGTATTATGACGGATACATCGTACATTAGCCGGTAAGTTATTAAAAAGCCGGGGAGAAGTACAAGAATAAGAGTAAAAGAAAACAGATAGGTTATGGGACGGAACCTTAACAATATGCTGGTCATTGACCCTTAAGTTATATTTAGCATACTTAATGTTAGACAAGTTGCCCGATCTTTTAAAAAAACTTTTAACACTTTATAAAAGTAAAGATGGCGGATAGGTAGAACATTTAAATTTTTAAATAATGGAAAGCTACTGTCCATTCTTTTTTTCCTGTGGATTATACGTATTACATGTTTTTGAGCGACTTGTAGTGGATTGATCTTATTGGAATGGGTACCACCCCAGCAAGTTATGCCATATTGCAGTTTAGAATGGAAAATCCCATGGTAGATACAAGTTAGTAATTTTGGCGAGCAATACGAACTCAATAAATAAATCTTTCTTGTTGCACCTAACAGATATCTTTTAAGAGCAACAGTGTGTTCTAACCATGAGATTTTCCAGTCTAACAATAGCCCAAGATATTTTAAGGATTTGACACATTCTATAGGAAAACAAAGCGGGGAACATAGACAAGAATCATCAAAAGTTTTTAAAGGAGAGTTATAATTACAAACATTTTTACCATACGAAAATTTCTTACAGCCAGCACAATGAAATACAAAACTATTTAAATTTATATCCATGCCACTTATATTAAAATACATAAGCTTGGTTTTGTCACTAAGCACCAACCTGTGAGAGTCAAACCAGTGCCTTAAAAGCTCCAAGTCATTATTCAATTCACAAGTCAGATTATGCATTGAATCACTTGCAAATGTGCAAGCCATGTCATCCGCAAATGCTATTACATTACTAAAGAAAGGAAGACTAAAGATCGAATTAATAAAAACAAGAAACAGAATGGGCCCAAGAACAGAGCCCTGGGGGACGCCTATATCTACATCAATGAATTTACTAAAGTTACTATTAATTTTTACTTTCTGGAACCTATTTGACAAATAAGACTGAAACTAATTATAGACAGAACCTCTAAACCCACATTTATACAGTTTGGTAAGAAGAATTTTATGATCAACAGTATCGAAAGCTTTTGTTATGTCCACAAAAAGGGCTGCACAGACTTTCTTATTATTCAAGCTACTGTAAATATTGTTACAAAAATTAAGGAGAGCATCTTCTGTGGACAAACCCTCCCTGAAACCAAACTGACAATTACTAAAAAAGTTATTTTTAGAAAGAAATTTTATCATTCTCACCTTGACAGCCTTTTCAAAAATTTTGGCAAACACGGGAAGTAATGAAATAGGTCTGTAATTGTTTAACTCAGTTCTATCACCCTTCTTAAACAAAGGTATAACAATTGCCTTTTTAAGATCATCAGGGAAAATACCAAACTCAATACTTTTATTATAAATATGACATAAAACATCTACAACATTAAAGACTACCCTTTTTAAAAAAACATTTGAAAAAACATCTTCACAACAAGAATAGGAATTATTAAGGCCCATTATTATTTTATATAATTCCAAAGAAGAAATGGGTTCAAAGTACAAACTATTAGGGTAAAACGGCTCATGATCTAAACAGTTAAAAGAGACATTAAGAGGACTAACATCAGCAACAACAGCTTTACCAATTTTAGCAAAAAACTTATTAAAGGTATCAGCCTTTGCATTAGCATCCCGTACAACAATGCCTTCAACATTTATGCAATCAATTTGTTCATTACTTCTGGGTTTATTTAAAATATCGTTTACCAATTGCCATTCTTTTTTAACGTTGCCCTCAATTTTTCTAAATTCATTTATATAAAACTCTGTTTTACAAAAAGAAACTTGAGCAGAAATTTCTTTGCATAGTTTTTTATAGCTTCCTTTTAAAAATAAATTGGAAGGTTGTTTTGACAATTTCTTGGAAAGATTATTTTTAAAATGTATTTTTTTCAATAAGATATGAGTCATCCATGGCTTTAATTTTTTCAACTTATAATCTTTACTATCGAATTTAGATGAACACGAACTAACATGTTGAGCTAAAGTTTCATTAAATATAGTATATGCTTTAGATGGATTAGGTTCACAATAAACTGTATTCCAAGTTTCAAATTTAAGTCTATCATTTAATTTAGAAAAATCAATTTTTTTAATTAGAAATGTTTGTACCGGGACTGGTTTATAAAGCCTTTTAACATTTTCAATATATAAACAAGTCAAACAATGATCAGAAAAATTCATATTTTCCACTGAACTAGACATAGACATATTACTAGACGTACTTAACTTTACAAAAACATGATCGATACAGGTAGAAGAACTATCGGAAATACGGGTAGGTTCATTTACACAAGACTCCAGACCATAAGACGAAAGAAGAAATAAATATTTATCAACAACAGATGTATTCTCCATAATATTTAAATTAATGTCACCCAGGAGGATAACATTACTACAGTTATTGCCAGACAAAAGAGTATTCAAATCGCTCAAAAAAATTTCAATGTTGGAAATTCCATGGAATCTATAAATGCAAAAAAAAGTGAACTTATTGTCGTCAATGACGCAGCAAATTTTAGCTACATCAGAACTTTGAAATTTATAGCAACAAAAATCACACGCAAATTCTTCCTTTACAAATACAGCTACTCCTCCAGCAGCATAGTCATTGTTACAGATCGCAAAACAATTGTAACCGGGAATATTAAACATATCGATCTCAAAGTCATACACCCAAGTTTCTGTAAAAAATATAAAATCAGGCTTGTTTGAAAAAGACTCTAAATGCAAAATAAAATTATCAAAATTTTTACGAAGACTTCTAATGTTTTGATGAATGATATAAAAACTATTTGGGTTTTTATGGTTTGAGGAAATAATATCAAAATTTAATTTATTGCATTGCGCAAGGGGAGTATTAAATAAATTATCTTGAAGATTTAAATTAACCATGTTATATTAAAAAATTTAAAATTTGTTAATATAAAATCAAAAAACTATTGCAGTTAGAGAAAAAACTGCTCTCAAAAAATTTTATGAAAATCTTCACTAGAATTAATAACCACCGCATTATCACCCTCTTTTTTGCGCAATAAAATTCTACCATTCGAAACCCAAAGATATTTAAAATTTTTTTCTTTTCTTAGCTTCTGAGCTTCGTTGAAAAGAAATCTAGTATTAGGAGAAAAGCTATCATTAATAAAAATTCTAGAAGCACGTTCACAATTGAAAATTTTAGTATTTAAATTATTTTTGTACCTAAACTTGTTTTTCATAATTGCCTTCTTACTTAAGCGAGAGATAAACTTAACGCATAAAATATTTTGTGATGAATTATTGGAAGTGGCATCCCTGGATTTCTGTATGCGTTTAACGTAACAATCGTCAATTTGTTCTTTTGTTACGTTGACATCCAAGCCATCAGTAAAAATTTTAAGCGCGCAGTCAAGAGCGTTATTGTTGTTGAGAGCTGGAATACCAACAATTTCAACGCACCGTTCTCTCCCTTGTTGTTTAAAGTACTCAACCTCACTTTGCAAAGCGTGAATTTGGACTTCGAGCACCTTTTTGTCATCTTGAAGTTGATTAATCATCGAGAGAGCATTTACGTTAGCATTTCTTAGCGCTACGATCTCGTTGTACACCATTTCTAGCGTAATCGAAGTAGGTGGCGATTTGGTGTTAATATTTTCAAATTCAGTTTGTATTTGCTTCGACCAAGAGTCATTAAGCTGCGGTTGTTGTTGTGTTTGCAGCAATTGCAGAGGCTGCTGCAGTTGTTGTTGTTGTTGATTTTGCTGCAGTAGCTGAAACTGAGACAGATTCACTTGCTGTTGTTGTTGTGGAGTCTGCTGCAGTCGTTGCTTCTCGTTCGGAAACTGACTCAAATTAGAGCTCACGTCAGTAGACGAATGATCGGATTGAGAGATCACGAGCGCGGCCCCAAGTAACGCTGGTTTTGCACTAACAAGTGGGGGCGAAGAGGCGTTTGCCGATTTTGGCGGGGTACGAAAAGACGCACTTTGCGACCTTCCTATCCAACAAGGTGGAAATAAGTACTCCTGTTCTGTAGGAGTTGTGGAAAGGGTTGCTTCCGCAAAGGCCGAGCCAGCGAAGAAGCAAACATTTTAAGCACAATTGACGGTATTCCATCAAGACCAGAAGCTTTGTTTATGTTCAGATTTGTAAGGAACTTTTTTAATGCCCTCGGTCGAAAGTAAATTTCTTGCATTGCAGAAGATCTACCCTCAACAGAACGCAGTGGCTGATTGCAATCCGAAAGAGTGGAATTTTATGGAAACAATCCAGTCAATACGTTCGCTCTATCAGCCGAGTCAGTAAAGATTTAGGCCCTTATTATGAGCTGCGTTCGATCTTCGACTGTAGTCGAAAGGCCTGATCGAACCATATTTGCATTTGGTATTATAACGTGCTTTCGACAAAGAGTAGCGCTATTGTGAATTTCGATCATATTGTTTGTTCACGGTAGTATATTTCTATCAGGTAATCGTTGTTTTATTTCAACTAAATACGATTGGTTTGAAAGTTGATTGCAAAAAATTAGACAAAAAAGTTATGACTATGACGAAAATAATTTCCATAAGATTCGACACTTCGTCAGAAGAGGATGAAAGCTTGACGGAACTGGCTAGAAGTAGAAAACTGTTGAGCAATGCTTTTTTTAGCTAATCTTAAGCCACTTTGCTGTTGTTCAAACTGGTGGTCCTAAGCAATTTAATTCTGGCGTGAGTTCTTCCCATTTCTTTTTCGCCTGAAATTTGGAACAAATATCCTTTGCAGTCAAAGTTTGCCTCCATCAATGAGACCAGTTTTTCTTACTGCGATTTGTTGCTTAGATCTGCATAAAATTTACAAAAACAGTTCAATATTAGTTTTTAGTCTTTAAAAAAGAAAATACAATCACAAAATACTTAAATTTTTAACAATTTAAGCTCAGCACGCATTGCATCGAAAGCAAAATCCTATTCGACTGAAATTTCGATGAGCAACGAACATTTCGATTGGGTTGCACTGCTCATAATAAGAATTTAACTTTCGATACTCGTTGTTCGATAACCAGCGAAGATCGAACGTGGAAAGCAACTCATAATAAGGGCCTTAGTCATCATTTAAAAGAGTTGTAGTTGATGACAATGTCTGATTGTTTACTGTTTTAGCATATGTCCAATAATTTTTGCTCACTTAGAGGCAGAGCAGAAACTTTTTTCGAATGCAAGTTTCGTACAGAAACTTTTCGCCTTTTAAAATTGCATTACAGCGATTCCTTGCCTTAATGCAAAATCTTTTGTTATCAGCAGGGCTAGGATTTCAATGACATGTCAGCTTTTTTCTGCTGCTTCTAAGACATTTCGTGCTAATTTAAAACGTCAATTTATGTTTTTTAAGTTCCAAATATGAAAAGTTTTTAGGTAAATTTTTTCCTAAAGTTTTAATTTCAAATATTTTTGAGTAGTTAATATAACACTCAATACTGACAATTTTGCAATCTCTACTTTAATATCATTATTACTATAGATTATAATTAATTTTTTTACATCATCTACACAAATTTTTACATAAAAATTTCTGTTAACATCAGGAAATGGCAAGAAACATCAGGGAATACAACATTAGTGATTATAAAAAATAAATGCAAAGAAACAACCAGCTTAGAAGGCATCAATACAGTCACACAAATTCCGAACATTAAATACACTGCAACTCCTTCGCCCATATCCAACTCGCGTCATCACAGTCAAACAAAGTTCAAACCTACTTGCTTAGCCGCGTCTTTCCCACAACTCCTTCTTCTATAACCTACTCGCATTTTATGTTCGCTTTGTTGCTTTCCTTTGTTGCTTGTTATCAACGTAAAAATTTGAGTGAAAAAAGGGGTGGGGAGATGGAATTATAAAAGATAATTTTTCATCAGCTTTTACCGAAAATCTTTGCCATAAACAAAAATCGCGTACCACTTTTATATTCGACGCTTCAAGCTAATTTCTCTTAGGAGAATTGGTTGACCTTGAATAACAGTTTTCTCAAAATCCTGACGTAATGGAAAAATTTGGGTGCCAGTTTCGTGATAAGTACCCCGGAAATATTTGAAAACATTTGTCGGTTTCTTAGTCACTAAAAAAAAGGGTATTTTTGGTGCACAGTGTTATTGAAGTCAAAATTTGTCCGACGATTAATTGCCTTTGAATAATTATTCTTGAATAATCGCAAAAAACAGAACATAGTGCTATGGCAAAATTGCCGTAAGTAAAAGAGACTTTAGTAGCTGCGGACAAAACACGGCTGACACTTTCAATAAACAACTTGATATGAGAAATTTCTCTTATTCAAATTTTGCTAAGATTTTCAAAATTTTTACCGATTAGTAAAAATCTTGGTGCACAGAAAGTGATAAGTAGTTCCAACATTGCAAGGATTATCACTTATCGAAAAGAGTTTATGCTCTCGTTCAAAATATGTTAGTGCAACACTTATCTAAAACTCGAGCACTAATCAAACTTATCCAACTCAATTGGATTAGTTATCAGAATAAGGTTTAGTGCAACATAAACTTATCAAATTGCCTATATTTTTGATAACTGATAAGTGATAAGTGGATGGTGCAATAGGGCCCTAGTTATCAGTATTCTTGTAAGAATGCTTATTCTGAAACGCTTCCTCTGTAGACATGACTACGATTCTGCAAGTCTCATTAAACCATGAAAGATCTTTTGATTTAATGTTTCTCATCTTGTTGGGAATGAAAGAACGCATACCCAATAAAATATTTCTTGTACCATGACAGTGCGACATTTACATTTCTATCAGCGAAACATAATTTCCAATTGAAGTTTTGATGGAAATTATTTAACGCAGTCCAATTTTCATTTCCATGAAACCATGCAGTTAAATAAATTCACAATATATTTCTACATTTGCTACGATATTGTTCTATTGTCCTTTAGATTTTTCGGCCATTAAAATGACTCCGCTCTCTAAATATACTCAATAAAATTTTGCAGCTCATTCCCCTAATTTTTTATTTGATTATAACTTATAAGAAGTTAGGATGACCAAAACTGCATTAATTGCACTACTTAACGTTAAGCGAAGTTTTTGCTGGTTAGTTTTCCTTAAATATTTGTCGCTCAACATTTGGCCGTCCAAAAATTTCCAGAATTTGTCAAACTGGTTTATTGATTTAGTTTGAGTTTCGTTATAAATTAGCTACGAAAATATTTTGCTGCCCAGTCAATTCTTCTGCAACCAAATTAATTTCGTTTCTAACTTTCTTATTTTCCTCAAAATATTTTAGTTCTCAAAAATGTTGCCGCCCCTAAAATGTTGCCGCCCCTGGTCCGGGCCTTACCGGCCTAGGCCTTAATCCAGTACTGCTCATGATGCACAAATATAACTAGCAAGGAGGTAATTTTTAAATGCAAACTTATATAAAATGCTTTGAAATTCTTTTTTTTTTTTATTTCTTTCTTGCGCTGACACGTTAATATTGCAATTGAAATTTTTTCTATATTAAATATGTAAGTGAGATTAAAGTGTATGTTTTTATTAGTTTTTAATATCATGTTGGTATTAAAAGAGTATGCCATATCTATCTAAAAAAATGTTATTGCAAATTTAATGTTACCATTTTACTCCAAAAGTAGTGTACCTATTTTTATTTTTTGAAATATTATATTTGCGCTCCAGCACTTTAAAAGGGTATTTTCCTTTCGAAGTTTAAATAATAAGCATATTTTATTAAAGCGTTAAGTTTTTTATGAAATCGTCCCAGCTGCTACGAGTTGCCTGCTATGAAGTTGAGTCTTTGTCAAAATCATTTTTGTATACAGCGTGAATCAAAGTAACTATTCCACTAGCTTTGTGCCACAAATCAAAAGCACTGTGTAAATTTTATTAAAAAACAATTTTAACTTGTTATTTTAAGCATTTTTACAACTCTTCATAGAGTTGTCAAACTATCGATGGCACTGTCGTATCGATAGTTTTATATTTTTGAGACTGTCAATACTCATTGATAGTTTTTTATATATAAAAACTATCGATAGTTGAGTAGGACTATCGAACATGTCTTCTAAACATTGCGAAAAAACCAAAGCGTGGTAAGTTGTTTTTAGCAAAAATAACAGATAAATTGCGACTGATTTGGCTGACGGTTCCCCTTTTGTTGTGAAATGGTAACTAGGGAAAATATTTCTGCAGATTTGTCGTTTGTTCAAAGTTGCTTGGTTTGTTGTACAATTACTTTTTTTGCGCTCAGAAACGCCAGCTATAAAGAAGCCAAGAACATCCAATTCGGAAGTTTAGAAACATTTTCATTTGCGTCCAAGCAAGAAGTATGTCAAATGATTGAAATTCGAAAAGTCATACAAACCAGCGGAAAAACGTAAAATTTTTCGGACCATCTGAAACGTTCTCACCCTTTCCTTGATGACGCAGTATTTTCAGAGTGACACCTATGACAGTTTTTAAACTTTCTGGCAAAGAGAAAATCTAAAAAAAGTTTACTTTATCGGAAGTATTAACCATTAAAAACATATGCTGTTATTTTAGTTGTTTTTTGTCTCTTGTTATTTGTAATGGTTTTCTTTTTTATACTGTTACCAGCGATTAAAAATCCGATATTGCCATCGATAGCGCTATCGATGGTTTCTAATTTTTTTACACTATCGTGAGTATTGATAGTTCTTTAAAAACTATTCAATTCGAATCTTTTATCTTTAATTTTTTCAACAAGTTTAAACGATTTATGAATGAGGAGCTTGTGCGTGCATCTGATTTTCAGGAATATCATTTCATATTTTTATTAATCGTCTCTTAAATTTATCTACCATCATGTTTTTATGTTCTTTATTTTGCTCTGCCCCAGCTTTGAATGATATTTGCCTTCTGCTAGAGAAGAATCTTGCGGAAAACAGAAGTGACCCTCTCCTTAAATTTGCTTGGCTGTGGCATAATATTAGTCTTCTTAAGACTTGCTCTAAGTATTTCCGAAATATTTTAACGCCTTTTTTGATGAAAAGAAGGGGCAATTTGCATTTTTTTTGACTGACGAAACATTTTTAAATCTTTCAATGGTTTTTTTCTTCTTACGGAATATCTGAAGGATAGCTGCGTACACTATTTTATCATTTTGCGAGTTGTAGCTTGCTTGCAACAATGTGAGTTTTTCGTCGAAAAATATGATATTGCACTTCTTCCCTTTCGCATTATTATTATTGACAAAGTATTTGAAACGGTTCATGAAATAGGGAAACAATTAATGCCAAAGTCGTAAAAATACAATATATGTTTTCCAGTATTGCTTCTTTTTGTGTAATTTGTATTACTGTTGGTGCGACAGCAACTTTGATTTATGCTTTTTTATTGTATTAAAGTTACTTTTTTATATTTTCGAAACTTCTCTTAGTCCTTAACGGCCACACTTCGCTCCCGTAACATAGTGATTTTTCACCCCAGTCAAAAAAATCGGTCTAGAAAGACAAATTTAAGATACTCCAAAAAATTCATGGACATTCTGAGAATGCTTTACGAGTATGGCTTACAAGAGCCAATATCAAAATAATTTAATAAAAAAATTATAAATGCGCCAAGTCAGGCTAAAAACGATTTAAAAAAAAAATCATTACTCGGTCAGCATGGCAGAATTATTCCGGTAGTGTTGACAAATGCTTATTTTCTCTTCAAAAGGAAAACATAGCCTGTTAAAAACAGCTGTTAGTGAAAGAAAGCGAAAAAGAAAGCAAGCGTCGAAAACTGAAATCATAAAAATCAAACAAGAATTTTTGAGCGTTTGAAAAAACAAATAAAAATTTAAAATCATGAAAGTTGTAAAAGAAATCGTGTGCGAATTTGTGCGAAAACCTTTTCAGTTAGTGATGTTAAATTCTATTCAGTGTCTCAAAAGGAAGCTCGTCGCCAGAGGTGGATTGATGCCTGCGTCATGATGCTGACAGAAAAGTCGTTTGTTTATGAAACTATAGCTGCACAGCTGCCCGGTTAAGCAAAGTCACTCAAACTCGCTGTGAAATAAGATAAAATGTAGTAAATATATCATGGCACAAAGCATATTCTTTACCTTCCCCAAAAATACACCACTTTTAATGAATATTTATTTTATTTGGAACATACGCATTGCAGCTGCTGAGGTTTTTCTATTTTTTTCACTTCAACGTTTTTAGCATTGGTTATGTTTTCACCTATTGACAATGGCCGATTAAAAGTGCTCTCGTTTTGAGTAAATTTTTTGACGGCTTATGTTTTCCATAAAAACTGTCAACACTACCTGGTTAATTCTGCTATGCTCAGTCAGTATTGAAATTAAAAGGCTAGAAATTTATGATTGACGCTAAATACACAGCACAAAAATAAAAAAATTTCTTTAGCTGCCATAATTCAATTATAAATAAGGTTGAGTAAGCTGAGAGCACCTACCTGTCGGCGAATGTCAAAAACAGCTGTTTGGTGTTGTTATCTTTTACTTTGACATTCGCCAATCCAAACTCCATTCATCCAGCGTTTTTGTTTAAATAGGTCACTGGGCACTTTAAAAAAGGAAACGTTTTCCTTGTTCCAATAGTTTCGGCGAATCGCGTACTTTTTTGGCATTTTGAATCGGTCACAAAAACTCAAACTCCAAGAAAATTGTTTACAAATTATTTTACACACAAATTTAATATTAAAATTCAATAGTTTGACTTCTAGTCAGAAATTTTAAATTGAATGCTTACTTGTTTTTTTGTGTTTACTTTGACATTTTGCAATCCAAGTTTTGTTGTTGTATGAGAACAATTTCATGGTTACTTTACCTTATATATAATTGAATCATAGTAGCTGCTTCTTTAAAAAACTATATTTATTTTGCCTAACGAAAATTACAAAAAATAAAAAAATATCAAAACTTAAAATATCGTATACAGTAATGGTAATTTTTTTTCACCAGCAGCCACATAATTTCTCAATTTTTAAAATTTTAATTTTTATATAATAGAATAGATTTTTTTTTTGTCAAAATATAATATAAAATACTCAAAGGATGAAGGATAAAACTATATAATACTTTGAATAATATAAATCGACAACGTGCGTAAAAAATATATTCATGAGTTACGTCATTACATTCATTCTACATAAAAAACACATTTTCTTTTTAAGGCGGTCTTCTCATTCAAAACCCGTTTTTTTGACCCTTTTTAAAAAAATTCTTATTTGAAAACGCAAAGAATAATTGAAAACTTTTTTATTTATTGTATTACAAAAGGTTCAAAGTACATAAAAATTTTTTTTGCCTCGATACGTGGGCTGTTCAAAAAGTAATGAGACTTCAAAGTTGGTGGTGAAAAAAAGGTGTCGTCACGGCGGCCACGATTCCGGGTCTCCGGAGCGTCTGAAATGAAAAAAAAGGGGTTATAATCAGTATAGATGTAATTCTCGGGTGAACCTCAAGCTTAATTTTGTGATTTTTTTTGACAAAATGGCGGCCATTCAAAAAAAAAATTTCAATTTCGGGCTTTTTTTTTAGTTTAGTGTAAAAAAAAAATAGTAAAAAATTTTTTAAAATTATGGTCGAGGTTCACCCGAGAATGGTGACAATTCTGCGTCGATTCCACTTTGTTTCATGAAAATCGGTTCAGTTGAACTGGAGATATCATGGCCGCCAGTTCGAAAAACGTTGGTTCGAGATAAACGCGTTTAAAGTTTGAAGTAATTTTTTTGGGAAAAAAAAAACTAAAAATGTTTAAATGCAGTTTTAAAGAGCTGACAATTCTCCGTCGAATTCACTTTGTATCATCAAAATCGGTCCGGTAGAACCGGAGAAAACTTAATTCATAGGTCAAAATACGAGGGTTTCAAAAAAACCCAAAACTTTTTTTTTTCAAGAAAAGCAGTTCTGCTGGTATCAAAGTTATTTTTTTGGCAAAAAAAGAAAAAAAGTGACAAATTAAAGTACGCAATTAACAAATGGAGGTAATTATGCGTCATTAAAGCTTTATTTCATCAAAATTGGTTCAGTAGATGTGAAGAAAACTGGCCAGGTAGTCAAAAAAGGGCCTTTGAAAGAAAATCTAAATATTTCAGATATTTTTTACTTACAAATATTAGTCGGCGATGCCAGCTCCATACAGGCCACCTTCCTCTTTTTCGTAGAAACTGCTTTCTGCTGCCCTCTCTGCTCTGCGAGCCGTTCTGCCAGCTTTTGATGATGCCGCAGCTCGAGTCTCTGATCGGTTCAATCTGTCTTCATTGCGAGATAGTGCGTATTCGTATGCGTTTTTGCCAATCGCAATACCCATCAAACCCATAATTTTAAGTATAATACCCATAATTTTTCCGATCATAGGTGACGAAGGAATATATGTTGTGCGTGGGCAGGCAAGTTCAAAGCGATTTTAAATCCAACTCCATTTGGTAAGGCTTCTGAGAACTGTGGGGGGTGAAAAATTCTCAAACGTCAAATGGTCGTTTGACAGCTAGTGGTAGCAGAGGTTGGTGAACCAACCTTAAAGAAAATGTCACTGACATAACGCAACCTCAATTTTGACAGATAAGTCGACAGTTGTTTCCCTGCTCAGGCTTGAATTTGAATTCAAAATTCAAATCAGCAGAGGAAACACTACGACTGATCAACCGGAAGAGTTTTCGCATATGCTCACCCGGTAGAACCCGTTGTGTTGTGCCCTCTGCTGGTCTGGAATTTGAATTCAAATTCAAACCTGAGCTGGGATTTCAACCCGGAAGCCGGTATTTATAAATGATGTTTTTTTTCTTTCCTTTCTTTTTTGTTTGCAAAATAATTAGCCACAACGCGTCTGCCGTGGTTAATTAGGGCCTTCAGATGGACATCGTTCAAATTGCCAGCTGTATTGTAGGTGTGTTTGCTAACATCGAAAAACAAATGGTCAAACCCCGCGTCCGACAGTTTGGGCAAACAACGTTTGCACCAAATTTCGGTGAAAGCGATCATTAAACCATGTCTTATAACATCGCATGTTGTACTGTCCGACTTGCGTATGTAAATGACAATACCAAAAAGTGACGGCTGTCAACGAAAAGAACGATGGCTGGCGAACTTCCGGCCTTTGTTCTTTTCTAATTGATGGCAACTGGAACAGACGTGCGAAACTTTTGAGGTATGTTAAAATCGTAGTATATAAGTAAAATCTTATATTCGTTATATCTTTTTGTGCTTTTTTTCTCATTAATGGCAACTGGAACAGACGGGTGAAACTTTTGAGACGTGTGAAACTTTTGAGACGTGCTGAAATTTAGAGATTTTCTTGGCTTCGGGTTTTCTTCGGCGAACAAAGTGCAACAGCAGGCTATTAATTAAATATGGCTAGAGAAAATGGACATTAGGTTAGTGATTGCTTAAAAGCTCCAAGAATGAGAGTATAAAAAGTGGTACCAAATGCATATACATCCGCGCTGCAGTAGTTTGTTACCACTCTCTACACAGCTTCTACATCGGCGAAATCTAGTACGGATTCAAGGTTTGAAAATTGATTGCACAGCAGCACTCGCGCCGCCTGAAGAAAAATACAAAAAAAAACAACAAAAAACAACTATATTGACACCACCACAAGCCGTTCCGTTGCTACCAATGATGATGAGGATGATGTATAATATTAATGCGTCTATGAGGTACATGTCTAAGTCGATGCACTCGATTGCGCCTAGTTCGATTCCACTACGATAGCTGTAATCACCACAACCAACATATTCACCACGGCGAACAGCAGCAGGCACGGTCGCTGCGGTACTAACCACCACTTACTGCACCAGCACAACCGATGCAATCAGGTACATATCTGCACCAGCACTACAACATCGCCACCTACTTATGGCCCCAGTAGCCACGTCTCAGCCAGCAGTGTCCAAAAGCGTCGGCACCACCACCAAAGTGCCAGCACAACTGTTACGCCAGCCGCATAGCCACACACACCACTACGCTATCAGCCAAAAAGATTTCCTTGGTCCTGAACAACAGCTAATAGCAACAACCATTACGCTAGCACCAACAACAGCAGCAATTAACACCAACAACAGCAGCAATTAGCACCAACAACAGCGGCAGTTAACACCAACAACAAGCAGCAGCACCCACGGCGAGCGATAGCTAGCGTCAACTCCAGATACAAGAAGGAGGCGGACAGTGGAGTTGTCATCTGCATCAGCGTGCGTCGCCAAACGAGCGACCCACGTACAGGAAGTACCCACTAAAAATCAAAATATATATAGGAGTATTTCAGCTTACCATTTAAGTGGTAATACATAAAAGGCTAATCAGTATAAGACAGTATGTCAAACAAATAAATACCTTACCATATCCAAGTAAGCGTTGATATTAGTTGACTAATCTTTATTTATTTATATTATAAAACATATCCATTATTTGATACCTAAATGTTTACAATCACTTTAGTTCTGAACCATGCAGTAAGTTTATTTTCATATTAGCTTAATATATATCTTAAGTTCTTGAAACAAAGGCAAAAATAATTCTTATTCTTGTTCTAAGGCACAAAATTACACAAAAAGTGCAATTAGTGGATATAAAATGCCGACATGATAATAGAATTATAGTAATAAGTAGCAACAAGTATTCGAAAACTATTACTTAACCATTAGATAACTATAAATTCATTAGGGAATTTTTTTTCAGCAAACCATTCTTATTCATTTATGTGTAGGTTGTTGTTAGGCAGTTCTTCATTAATACATTAACAAGAACGAAATTTGATTTTTTTATATAACAGAAAATGGAAAAGTAGAGCTCCAAACCGTAGACTTAGAATTGTGTTTTAGCATATAAGGTGATGCCTAATCACAAAATAGACATTTTTGCATATATTTATAAAAGAAAAACAAATGTATAAGAACAGCAATCAATTTCACCAACTGTTTATATATAATTTGGATATTATACTCACGAATTAGTTATAGGACCCCTGGGTAGGAACATTGAGCTCGGTGGTCTTATCCAGGTTTTTGAGTTGCGATATTAAAAACATTAGAGTTTATTTTGGTTCAATCTAATTTATTTATAAAACGTAAAAAGAATGCGATATGAAACGGCCTAAGCTGCAAGTCCTTAATAGACTGCGCGCCTAAAAACCGACTATGAGGTATAAAGTAAATATTATCTATGGCATCTCTTATGGATTCGTCAGTAATGTATTTTGTAATGGCTAACCAAGATCAAGTTGGTAATAATATCACATTTTTTTTATTTTTATCCACTTACCTTTGAGTTTTAACCTAAATATTTAATGTCACAGTGAAATAAGCGAATTTCACTATACTCTGAAAAAGGACCTTACTATAATTTGATATTTATATACTTACCTTTAAATTAACCTAAATATTTTCGTAAAATTAGTGAAATTCACTATACACGGAAAAAGAAAATGAATATAATTTGATATTTCTAAACTTACCTTAAATATGTTCGGCAAATCATTGAAATTCACTATACACTGAAAAAGAAAATAAATATAATTTAATATTTCTACACTTACCTTTTACTTTTAATGTCTCAGTAAAATTTAGTGAATTAAGTACTTTTTCCGTATGATATGTATAAATCACTCACGGAAGAAGAAAAAAAAAAGGATCAATTAGATTGTAATGATCATTTTTATTAACCTATTTCTGTATAGTTTTTTTTTCTTGTCTTATAAATATGAATAAAAAATCCCTTAACATGGGTATGCTGTTACTTCAGTAAACTGGTGAACGATTCTTTTGGAGGATGAAAGGTAAGGGCATGGTAGGGGGCTGCTGTACTTGGGTGCACTATTAGGGTTAATGGAATTTTTTTTTGCTCTTTCATTAACAGGTTGGGCGGGTATAGACGTTGAGGGAAAATACCATCTTCCTCCCTCATGCTATACGGTGCATAGAGGCTACGATTCGGTTACGTTGCCTCTTTCGGGTTTTTTTTTCTCTCTCTCCCATCCGTTTCCTGCTTCCGCCCATTTGAATTAAAATTCAAATAATTTGAATTTTAATTCAAATGATCCCTTTCCGTTTCCCGCTAACGTCTGCATACAAATAACTTGTGCAGATCGCATCCCATGACTTCCTGACGAAGCAAACCCACGACCAATTTCCCTGAGCTAAGCTGAAGCATAGCTAGGTGTGCAGACGCCCGCTAAGTCAGGAAGTGCCTCGTCATCCGGTTGCGGATGTCACGACGCTGCGAGGTGGATGGTCGGTCTGTCACAAAAATGGCGCCCAACGTGGGGCCGTCAAAAATATCGGCTGACCTTTTTCTTAAGGTTAAACAAATTTCAAATTCATGTCACCTGAATTACGTGGTGTTTTTGTCTCGCCTCAACAAAACTTAAATTTTTTTTACGATCTTGAGTATTTGCAAAAGGCATGTTCTGGATTTAGTTCCTGGATTTGTTTTGGGATTTTACCGAACCTCTGCCAACCAACTCTTGAATTGAGTTAAAACTTTTTATTGAAAATTTCGATTTTTGCTATTGATAATCTTTTGGATTGTGACATAATATTATTGTTGTGTTAACCAAAGGTTATTTAACGTTTAATTTGGAATTTATTAACAACTTTATACTTTCGAGATTTTTATCTTTGGATAATTTCGAAGATTTACTCAAGTATATTACCTATCATATCTTTTCTCGTGGTTGTTGCAAATAACGTATATTTTTTTTCATTCTTATCCCGTTAACCGAACGTGGGGCCCACGAAAATATCGGCTGACCTTATTCTTAAGGTTAAATAAATTTAATTTCATAACACCTGAATTACTCAGTATTTTCGTTTTGCCCCAACTTTACCTCCTAAATTTTTTTTCCTTTTTTTTGATGTTGATTATTTGCATGAGGCATGTTCTGGATTTAGTTCCTGGATTTTTTTTGGGATCTTACCGAACATCTGTCAACCAATTCTTGAATTGAGTTAAACTTTTTTTTTGAAAATTTCGATTTTTGCTATTGATAATCTTTTGGATTTGTTCATAACATTATTGTTTTGTTCACCAAAGGTTATTTATCGTTTCATTGGGAATTTATTAACAAATGTATGCTTTTGAGATTTTTATCTTTGGATAATTTCGAAGATTTACTCAAGTATACTGAATATAATCTCTTTTCTCGTGGTATTTGCAAATAAAATTACATTTTTTTTCTTATCCCGTTAACCGAACGTTTTCTCTATGCACCTGTGCCCTAAGTCTGTAGCAGTCCTGCCATGGCCTTACCGAGTAATCTCCGAAGAATTTTAGTCATATCATTACCCAGTTATAATTGTTATATCGCATTTTTTTTATTTTTTTTTCTCTTTCGTGAAAACGCTGGATTTCATTACTTCACCACAGCATAACCGTGTTTATGCTATACATAAATAAGAGTATTATTATTTGTATTTTTTTAATGGTTTGAACATTTTTCACGTGTTGCAAAGTTATCGGTTTATCGTTATTCCTTTATTATGTGGGCATACACAACATTATATGGACATACATTTACATTCATTCTAATTATTATCACTTTTATAATTATTATATTATATCCATTTTATATTACTTATTTTTCTCGCGAGTGTGATATCACGCAAAAGTATATCACTACAGCATAGCCTTGTTTAGGTTGTGGTATTAGTGTTTGGTTAAATTTGTATTTCTCGTTGTGAAGTTGAAATTTTTTTTGTTGAAATCTTTTGGGTTTCGTTTCCTTGCTTCGGCATAAGTGGGTTAGGCTTCACTTATAACTAACTGATTGTCTTTTTATCGGACGGAAGTTTTGTTTTCGTTTTCGTGACATCATTGAGTTTCAACTAATCATCTTTCACCTAATATTGATTGAGATTTTTACTTCACTTCGTTTTGAAATCCTAGGATTTCATAACTTATTGTTTGGTTTAAAATTTTTTTTTTCCCAACTTTCTTTTTTTCTCTCGTTCCGCTCGTTCCGCTTATTAGTCGCATTCACTCCGCTACAACCGCATTCAACTTTTCTACTATAATTACTCAGTAGTAATTGATAAATTTTATTTTGATTATACAGACGTTTCCGTGGAATCGTCTGGTTTTTCCTTGTTGCCAACAGTATAAAACTGGTGAGGCTGTAAATATAAACTTTTGATATTTTGTTTTGATATTTTTGTCGTGTCGACATGCCTGTGACGCGAAATACAGAAGACCTGTTAGGAGTGGGTAATCCTCCCAACGTTGCCATTTGTACCGTGTGCAATGAGACCATTCATCCTACGGATGAAGTGGTTGAGACTTCGTGCAATCATTGCTTCCATGCTCTGTGCTTGCAGACTTGGCTAGAAACCAACAAGGCATGTCCGGTTTGTCGGTTGGCATTGGTTCCGGCAGTTGTAGGTCCTTCTCCGGCTGCTAATATACTCGAAGTTGCTGGCAGTGTTAATCAACCAAAGCGGGGAAGAGGTGGTGGAGCACCACGGTATCGCCCCAACACGCGACAACAAGCAAATTTTAGATCGGACCATCGTGATAGTAGGCCTGAACCGCTGGACAATGCCATCTTACCAAACCAACCGAACCAGGTTTCTGAAACCAAAGTACACCAAATCGTTGCCGACTCATTAGGCCAACTCCGAATGGAGATAAGCTCCATCATTTCCACCGAGCTTCAAGCGATGCTGCGCAATTTGAATCTTGGAGCTAACCCTCCTGCTAACGCGCCTAACCTTCGCCAACCTGAATGGCCACAAGTTCTGCCTGAAGAAGCTCAGAGGCCTGTTCCTCCTTCATCGTCTCGGCGTCGAGCGAATCCTCCGCTTCCCGGTAGCGATAGAGACCCTGGCTCGAAAGAGCGAGTTTCCAACGTTGTGCGAAACTGGCACGTGAAATTCAAGGGCACTGCCGATGACATTCCAGTAGATGAATTTATCTACCGAATAAATACTCTGACTTCATTGCATCTCAATGGTAATTTCTCTGTTCTTTGTGAACATGTTCACTCTCTTTTCGAAGGCAAAGCTCATCAGTGGTTTTGGCGATATCACCGCAATGCCGACGAGGTAGAATGGTTTGACCTCTGCGATGCCCTGCGTCGTCAGTTCAAAGACTACACCTCGGATTTTGACATTCAAGATGATCTTCGCCGTCGAAAACAAAAACATTCAGAGTCGTTTGACGAGTTTCTTGATGCTATTTTGTGCTTGAGTGACAGGCTTCGACACCCGATGTGCGAATCTGAGCTAGTTGAAACAGTGATTAGGAATTTACGACCGGATTTACGTCACGAGTTGCTCCACCTGGATATTCGCAGCATTGCTATTCTACGTCGGGAGGTTCGTAAGCACGAAAAGTTTTTCGAGGACGTGCGTCCTAATTATAGTGTTCCTCCCAGAAATGTTGGTGCTCGTCGGCAATTGTATGAAATTGCTCAGGATAGTGACCCAAGGTTAAACGAGTTAGAGAGTGACCATGTTCAACAAGAACTCAATGCGCTAGACATGAGTAAAGTAAAATGCTGGAATTGCGACGAGGATGGTCATCGGTACCAAGATTGTCTGAAGGCTAGGCGCGTATTCTGTTACGGTTGTGGTGCTGTTGACACCTACAAACCAAGCTGCCAGAAGTGTGCTGCGAAGGCAGAAGGCTTCAAGCCGGATTTTTGTCGGGAGTCGAGCAGACCCCAATTAAATCGTCCTCGGATGTAACTCCGATTAAGATTTTACCAAAATCTGACGTTCCACCAATTGTGTCTGCCTCGACTGCAAAGTTTATTGACGATCCGGTGGATTCTCAACCTCTACCTCCTACCTTCAAACCTTACCACGTTAGGCTTGCAGAATATAATAAGATACGTGAGAAAATATTTGGCACTTCGACTGTTAGGCGTCCCTCAGTTCGCTCTTCAGACCGTATTCGCTTGTTCTGGAAACGAATAAAAAACTTGCGCAAGAGTGTGGTCTCGGCCATAGTCTACCAAGGTTCCGACATTCGTCCTTACACCAATCTTTTGATTGAAAATACTGTGTATCTTTCGCTTTTAGATAGTGGCGCTACAAAGAGTTGCATTGGTGGACGTTTGGCTCAAGTAATTCTTTCTGACTCTACAAAGAAACTGAGTAAATTAAGAGGTAACGTTCGAACGGCTGATGGTAAACATCAACAGGTCGTGGGTTCGATTACTATCCCAATTACCTTTCAAAACCAAACGAAAACTGTTGATTTCTTGATTGTACCTTCTATTGTCCAAGACGTGATATGCGGAATGGATTTCTGGAATTTGTTTGAGCTTAAGATCCAAATAGACCCGACCGTGAGTGAACTCTCTGCTTTAGAGATAGACCCTGATAGCGTTCAGTTGAATGCACTCCAGCGTAGAATGCTTGACTCTACCATAGCCGCCTTTCCGTCTTCGGAAAAAGAAGGCCTTGGTACTACCTCTCTGGTAGAACATGTCATTGATACAGGTGTAGCATCTCCTATAAAACAGAGATACTACCCTATATCACCAGCTATGGAAAAGCTTCTATGTCAGGAAATCGACAGAATGCTCGAACTAGGTGTCATCGAAGAAGCAGAAAGTTCACCCTGGTCTTCCCCTGGTGTCTTGATTGTAAAGCCTGGAAAGGTTCGATTTTGTATTGACTCGAGAAAACTCAATGATGTGACCATTAAGGATGCTTATCCTATTCCAATCATTGATGGGTTACTTTCTCGTTTGCCACCTGTGCATGTTATTTCAAAGATCGACCTTAAAGATGCTTTTTGGCAAATAAAGTTGTCCAGAGATTCGTGTCCAAAAACCGCGTTCACGATACCCAATCGTCCATTGTATCAATTCACGCGCATGCCTTTCGGCTTGTGCAATGCACCGCAAACAATGTGTCGATTGATGGACAAGGTGATTCCGTATAATCTCAAAACTCGAGTCTTTGTTTATTTAGACGATCTTTTGGTCGTATCACAGTCACTGGAAGAACACATAGTGCATCTATCTGAAGTTGCTTCTTGCCTTAGAAAAGCCGGTTTGACAATTAATGTCAATAAAAGTCAATTTGGTCTCAATAAGGTCAAGTATCTTGGTTTTATAGTGGGAAATGGTTCGCTTACTGTTGATCCCGACAAAGTGAAAGCCATAACAGAATATCCCGTTCCTAGAACAGTTCGTCAAATTCGCCAATTCCTAGGAATGACTGGGTGGTACCGGCGATTTGTGTCGGACTATGCAGCGGTTACTTTTCACCTTACTGAGCTCCTAACGAAAAAGAAATCCTTCACGTGGAACCCTTCGGCTCAAGAAGCTTTTGACGCCATCAAAGCTAAGTTGACGACAGCTCCTTTCCTCGTGCATCCTGACTACACTAGGCCGTTTATCGTGCAGTGCGACGCCAGCCAGTGCGGTGTTGGTGGTCTTTTAGCGCAAGTTGATGCGAATGGGGACGAAAGGCCCATCGCTTTTATGTCTCGTAAACTCAACAAAGCGCAAAGAAACTATACCGTCACTGAGTTGGAATGTTTAGCTGTCGTGCTAGCGATAAAAAAATTTCGCGCCTACATTGAAGGTCACGAGTTTAAGGTAGTAACCGACCACGCAAGTCTGAAATGGCTAATGCGTCAAAAAGACTTAAGCGGAAAACTAGCTCGATGGGCACTAAAAATCCAAGGGTTTAATTTTACAATTGAGCACCGAAAAGGTAGCGAGAATGTCGTGGCTGATGCTTTGTCGCGGTCTTTTGAACCAGATGACCCTGAATCAGTCGTGGCTGCACTTGAGTTAGAAACTTTGCCTGAAATAGACCTTGAGTCTTTACATTTCAATTCAGACGGATACCGAAAATTCAGAGAAAAATTGGCTTTATCACCTTTGCCAGATTATAAAATCATTGATGATTATATTTACCGTCGTTTGGAATTTGACTCTGATACAACCGATCCTTCTCTTGCTTGGAAGTTGCTTGTTCCTGCCGAATTGCGAGAAAGCGTGATATATGCCTCTCACGATATTCCGTCTTCTGCTCATGGTGGCATAGCCAAGACGCTTGAACGCATTCGTCGTTACTTTTACTGGCCAGGTCTGGTTACGCAAGTTCGAAATTATGTGTTAAATTGTGAATTATGCAAAACGTCTAAGTCTCCGACGCATATCCTTCGTCCTCCTATGGGTCAGATGACGGAATCGGAACGTCCATTTCAAAGACTTTACGTCGATCTGATTGGACCCTTCCCTCGTTCTAAGAGAGGTAACATTGGAATGTTAATAGTCTTAGACCACTTTTCGAAATTCACTTTTCTGAAACCCCTGAAAAAATTTACCTCGAAACTTATCATGGATTTTCTGAAAGAAAGCGTGTTTGACACCTTTGGTGTTCCTGAGTCAGTTGTGTCCGATAACGGAAGTCAGTTCAAGAGTAAGGACTTTGAACTTTTTCTGGCAAAATATGGCATAAATCATGTGTGCACCGCCGTTTACGCTCCCCAATCCAATGCATCAGAGCGAGTCAATCGTTCGATCAACGAAGCTTTACGCTCATATATACGAAAAGATCAACGATTGTGGGATGTGTATATAAGCAGCATTAATGGCTCGTTGCGCAAAAGTGTCCATCAGACCATTGGTCAAGCACCATATTATGTTGTATTTGGTCAGCACATGATGACTCACGGGAAAGATTATAAAATTCTGAAAAATCTTAACTTGCTTTCAGAGGGTTCAGAGAGGTTAACACGAGAAGATGAGTTTTCGATAATACGAAGTTTAATTCATAAAAAAATGAAAGATTCCTATGACATTAACGCCCGATCTTATAACTTGCATTCTCGTCATCGTCAGTTTGAAATTGGTCAAGAAGTGACCAGACGTAATTTTTGCCAGAGCAATTTGCTTCAACATTTTAACGCTAAATTGGCTCCAACCGGAGTTAAAGCCATTGTTAAAAAAAAGCTTGGCAACGCCTATTACGTGCTGACCGATTTAGAGGGGAAAACGCAAGGCACATATCATGCGAAAGATATTTGGTAGAGGTTAACTGGAATTCTTCGTTTATTCTGTTCTCGAAGTGTACGCGGTTGGGTACGGTTTTGATATATGCGTTGATATCGAACAGTGGTGGTGTTGAGTTCTCTACATTTAGTCTGCTCGCACTCTTGATTTAATTTTTTTTGTTTTGACGACCATGAGTAATCTGACCGAAGTTGGAAAACTGAAAGTTATACACCCTTTTCAGACACTTGTCTGTAGCTGGCCTTGTCAAGCATCTGTTTTGTGGGGGGTGAAAAATTCTCAAACGTCAAATGGTCGTTTGACAGCTAGTGGTAGCAGAGGTTGGTGAACCAACCTTAAAGAAAATGTCACTGACATAACGCAACCTCAATTTTGACAGATAAGTCGACAGTTGTTTCCCTGCTCAGGCTTGAATTTGAATTCAAAATTCAAATCAGCAGAGGAAACACTACGACTGATCAACCGGAAGAGTTTTCGCATATGCTCACCCGGTAGAACCCGTTGTGTTGTGCCCTCTGCTGGTCTGGAATTTGAATTCAAATTCAAACCTGAGCTGGGATTTCAACCCGGAAGCCGGTATTTATAAATGATGTTTTTTTTCTTTCCTTTCTTTTTTGTTTGCAAAATAATTAGCCACAACGCGTCTGCCGTGGTTAATTAGGGCCTTCAGATGGACATCGTTCAAATTGCCAGCTGTATTGTAGGTGTGTTTGCTAACATCGAAAAACAAATGGTCAAACCCCGCGTCCGACAGTTTGGGCAAACAACGTTTGCACCAAATTTCGGTGAAAGCGATCATTAAACCATGTCTTATAACATCGCATGTTGTACTGTCCGACTTCCGTATGTAAATGACAATACCAAAAAGTGACGGCTGTCAACGAAAAGAACGATGGCTGGCGAACTTCCGGCCTTTGTTCTTTTCTAATTGATGGCAACTGGAACAGACGTGCGAAACTTTTGAGGTATGTTAAAATCGTAGTATATAAGTAAAATCTTATATTCGTTATATCTTTTTGTGCTTTTTTTCTCATTAATGGCAACTGGAACAGACGGGTGAAACTTTTGAGACGTGTGAAACTTTTGAGACGTGCTGAAATTTAGAGATTTTCTTGGCTTCGGGTTTTCTTCGGCGAACAAAGTGCAACAGCAGGCTATTAATTAAATATGGCTAGAGAAAATGGACATTAGGTTAGTGATTGCTTAAAAGCTCCAAGAATGAGAGTATAAAAAGTGGTACCAAATGCATATACATCCGCGCTGCAGTAGTTTGTTACCACTCTCTACACAGCTTCTACATCGGCGAAATCTAGTACGGATTCAAGGTTTGAAAATTGATTGCACAGCAGCACTCGCGCCGCCTGAAGAAAAATACAAAAAAAAACAACAAAAAACAACTATATTGACACCACCACAAGCCGTTCCGTTGCTACCAATGATGATGAGGATGATGTATAATATTAATGCGTCTATGAGGTACATGTCTAAGTCGATGCACTCGATTGCGCCTAGTTCGATTCCACTACGATAGCTGTAATCACCACAACCAACATATTCACCACGGCGAACAGCAGCAGGCACGGTCGCTGCGGTACTAACCACCACTTACTGCACCAGCACAACCGATGCAATCAGGTACATATCTGCACCAGCACTACAACATCGCCACCTACTTATGGCCCCAGTAGCCACGTCTCAGCCAGCAGTGTCCAAAAGCGTCGGCACCACCACCAAAGTGCCAGCACAACTGTTACGCCAGCCGCATAGCCACACACACCACTACGCTATCAGCCAAAAAGATTTCCTTGGTCCTGAACAACAGCTAATAGCAACAACCATTACGCTAGCACCAACAACAGCAGCAATTAACACCAACAACAGCAGCAATTAGCACCAACAACAGCGGCAGTTAACACCAACAACAAGCAGCAGCACCCACGGCGAGCGATAGCTAGCGTCAACTCCAGATACAAGAAGGAGGCGGACAGTGGAGTTGTCATCTGCATCAGCGTGCGTCGCCAAACGAGCGACCCACGTACAGGAAGTACCCACTAAAAATCAAAATATATATAGGAGTATTTCAGCTTACCATTTAAGTGGTAATACATAAAAGGCTAATCAGTATAAGACAGTATGTCAAACAAATAAATACCTTACCATATCCAAGTAAGCGTTGATATTAGTTGACTAATCTTTATTTATTTATATTATAAAACATATCCATTATTTGATACCTAAATGTTTACAATCACTTTAGTTCTGAACCATGCAGTAAGTTTATTTTCATATTAGCTTAATATATATCTTAAGTTCTTGAAACAAAGGCAAAAATAATTCTTATTCTTGTTCTAAGGCACAAAATTACACAAAAAGTGCAATTAGTGGATATAAAATGCCGACATGATAATAGAATTATAGTAATAAGTAGCAACAAGTATTCGAAAACTATTACTTAACCATTAGATAACTATAAATTCATTAGGGAATTTTTTTTCAGCAAACCATTCTTATTCATTTATGTGTAGGTTGTTGTTAGGCAGTTCTTCATTAATACATTAACAAGAACGAAATTTGATTTTTTTATATAACAGAAAATGGAAAAGTAGAGCTCCAAACCGTAGACTTAGAATTGTGTTTTAGCATATAAGGTGATGCCTAATCACAAAATAGACATTTTTGCATATATTTATAAAAGAAAAACAAATGTATAAGAACAGCAATCAATTTCACCAACTGTTTATATATAATTTGGATATTATACTCACGAATTAGTTATAGGACCCCTGGGTAGGAACATTGAGCTCGGTGGTCTTATCCAGGTTTTTGAGTTGCGATATTAAAAACATTAGAGTTTATTTTGGTTCAATCTAATTTATTTATAAAACGTAAAAAGAATGCGATATGAAACGGCCTAAGCTGCAAGTCCTTAATAGACTGCGCGCCTAAAAACCGACTATGAGGTATAAAGTAAATATTATCTATGGCATCTCTTATGGATTCGTCAGTAATGTATTTTGTAATGGCTAACCAAGATCAAGTTGGTAATAATATCACATTTTTTTTATTTTTATCCACTTACCTTTGAGTTTTAACCTAAATATTTAATGTCACAGTGAAATAAGCGAATTTCACTATACTCTGAAAAAGAACCTTACTATAATTTGATATTTATATACTTACCTTTAAATTAACCTAAATATTTTCGTAAAATTAGTGAAATTCACTATACACGGAAAAAGAAAATGAATATAATTTGATATTTCTAAACTTACCTTTAAATTTACCTTAAATATTTTCGTAAAATTAGTGAAATTCACTATACACTGAAAAAGAAAATAAATATAATTTAATATTTCTAAACTTACCTTAAATATGTTCGGCAAATCATTGAAATTCACTATACACTGAAAAAGAAAATAAATATAATTTAATATTTCTACACTTACCTTTTACTTTTAATGTCTCAGTAAAATTTAGTGAATTAAGTACTTTTTCCGTATGATATGTATAAATCACTCACGGAAGAAGAAAAAAAAAGGATCAATTAGATTGTAATGATCATTTTTATTAACCTATTTCTGTATAGTTTTTTTTTCTTGTCTTATAAATATGAATAAAAAATCCCTTAACATGGGTATGCTGTTACTTCAGTAAACTGGTGAACGATTCTTTTGGAGGATGAAAGGTAAGGGCATGGTAGGGGGCTGCTGTACTTGGGTGCACTATTAGGGTTAATGGAATTTTTTTTTGCTCTTTCATTAACAGGTTGGGCGGGTATAGACGTTGAGGGAAAATACCATCTTCCTCCCTCATGCTATACGGTGCATAGAGGCTACGATTCGGTTACGTTGCCTCTTTCGGGTTTTTTTTTCTCTCTCTCCCATCCGTTTCCTGCTTCCGCCCATTTGAATTAAAATTCAAATAATTTGAATTTTAATTCAAATGATCCCTTTCCGTTTCCCGCTAACGTCTGCATACAAATAACTTGTGCAGATCGCATCCCATGACTTCCTGACGAAGCAAACCCACGACCAATTTCCCTGAGCTAAGCTGAAGCATAGCTAGGTGTGCAGACGCCCGCTAAGTCAGGAAGTGCCTCGTCATCCGGTTGCGGATGTCACGACGCTGCGAGGTGGATGGTCGGTCTGTCACAGAACTCAATTTTTTGCTAGCATGAGGCACAAATTACCAACGCTGACAACGTGGTAAACACAGAACAGAACTCGAGCATGCAATACTTCAAATTGTTTTTGATTGATACTTCGTCGTCTTCGTTATTCTTGAATTTCTTGGCCGATGTACTGGTATATTCAGAATCCTCTGGTCTAAGATGCTGATTTCCACTAAACACGCGTTTTTTAGCACGATTCTGACGCTCACTAGGGCGTTTTTTTTTTTATTACTTTTCCGATCCATTTTACAAAAATCACAATAAATTTATGAAAAATTTACTTTTCCGTTCACTGAAGCGCACGCGTCTGTTGCTCAACTCGATACAAACTGAACTAAATGATGCTTTCAGTTGAACACCTGGACTCAAAAAATGCTTCAACCCCTAAAATAAGCAGAAATGTGTATTCGTATGTTTGTATGAATATGTATGCAAACACGTTTTTACCTAACAATAAACATTTTCAACGGAATTCGGTGGTTACTTTATGCCGCTTCGTTCGAAAATGAGTCGAAAAAAATAGCTCATTTTGACGAAGACCTTGCTTCAAAAAAAAAGGCTGTATCTTCTAAAGTATTTCGAATTTCTAAAAATCCTTTTAGGGGCATATTCACAACTACCCAAGCTATAAATAAATGCAAAAAAAAGTCGAAAAAAAAGTTGCTCAATGAGAAGACCCTCTTAAATATTGTTGAAAAAATATATTAGAATTATTAACTTAATATGATATTATTATTAACTTGCCTTTTTTTATCTCCTGACATGAAAAATCCGTTGATTCAGAAAAAAATAATACTTCGTATTTGACTGCTGCGGCCACACTGGGGTGACTAAGTACCCCACCTTCCAAAATTCATCCCTTATAGCGATACTAATACTTTTTCTTTCTTCTATGTATCATGCAAGTAGCTTACATTTCTCGACAACCTGATGGTGTGACAGATAAAATTTTCGTAGTTTTTGATAACTTTAATTAAGTTTCATTTCGTCTGGAGTATATATTCTCCCTTTGTCGCTGATAAGGGTTAAACTCAGTTTATCAATTTAAAATCTTCCTTAAAAGTTAAAAGGGATGTATGGCGACAGGAACGAGGTCCGAAAATTTTTCGAAGATAAGACGCCTTGCCGATGGTTTTTAAACCGTAGCCTCTTCTACAAGAATAGAAGAAATACGGAAATCAAGTGACAGACATCCAGAGTACACTGACGTTATGGAGGAAACACTTCTCTAAGCTTCTAAATGGTGACGCTGACAACAATCCCGCCAATATAGATAATATCCCGGGAAACCCAAATGACGGATGATAGCGTCGAAGTTCTCCTGGCCGACTTTTATGAAGTTCTGACAGCTATAATTCGGCTAAAAAAATAACAAAGCCGCGGGTTTTGATATTCACCTGCTGAGCTATTTAAGAACGGAGGCGAAGCTCTATTTAAAGGCATTCACGAGCTTTAAAGTATAATATGTTTGGAAGAATGCATTCCGAACGATTGGAATATCATTGTGTTCAGCCCAATCCACAAGAAAGTTAATCCCACTATCTATGCCAATTACCGTGAGATAAGTCTTTTGAATATCGCATTTAAGGTCCTGTTGAGCGTTTTGCGTAAAGGTTGAAGCCTATCATAAACCAACTGATTGGACCTCTTCAGTGTGGCTTCAGACCTGAAAGGTCTACCATTGACCAGATCTTCCCGCTACGATAAATCTTGGATAAATATCGTTATGGCCCAAGAAAAACAAATTGACACCCCCATCTTTTTGTCGACAACAAAGCCACACTCCACAGCACAATAAGGAATCAAATATACTCCTCCATGTCTGAGTTTGGTCCTGCAAAACTAATCCGAACTAGGAGGATTACATTAATCAACAAAAGCAGTGCATTTAAAATTTGGAAAAACCTTTCCCTTCCATTTGTTACCAAACGAGGTTCAGCCAAGGTGATTCCTTATCGTGAGACTTTTTCAACCTGGTGATAGAGAAGATCATCCAACCTACTGTTCGGAGACGTAGTGGCACAATATTCTACAAGAGTGTTATGTTGCTTCCAAATGCTGATAATATCGATGTCATTGGCCATAATACGTGCAGTCAGTGCAGCATTCTCCAAATTAAAAAGAGAGTCAAGTCGAATGTCGAAGTGTCTTGCAGTGAATGTAATTAGGGCGAAATACTTGGTGTCAATAAACAAACAGTCCGAGCGTCTTGGAACACACGTTACAGTTGACAATACTTTATTCGATGTTGTGAAGGACTTCGTATCCAGCAATGACGCACCCTTCGTTTGATCTCAATGTTGATATCGTTGGTTAACTCTTCTTAAAAGGTGCTAATTAGGGCTCAGTCCCCCTCTCGACGAACGAAAATTACGCTCTATACATCAATCATCATGTTCGTACTACTTTATGGATCACAAACCTGGACGCTGAACAGTTCAGATGAAAAGAGTTCAGAAGGAGCCTTGGAGAAAGACCCTTCGCGAGATATATGGACCAATTTGCGTCAATAGTAAGTACCGAATACGGTGGAATGATGAACTGTACGAGCAGTACGCCGAAATCGAAACAGTCAAGCGCAATAAAATCGAGCGGCTTCGCTGGCAAAGTCATGTTCAGCACATGAAATACGATGCTCCAGTGAAGAAAATATTCGATTCGGTACAGAGCGGCGCACAATGTAAGAATTTAGCGTTTGAGCGCTCAAAACTATCAAAAGCAAAGTATGTAATCTAAATATTTTTTGTACATTTCTAAATTAAAAATGTACGAGCTTTTCAATTTCGGTACACGTTTTAATATATATGAGATACATTCTGAGACATAAGTGCCGGAAGTTGTAACTTTTTTATTCTCTGCGCAAATGTTTAAAATTTAACATTATTTTTAGCTTTTAAACTGTCCTGTAAGCAAACGGTTAAACATTTTAAGTTTCGGTTTTATTTTTTAGCAAAATTTAGACATTATTTAGAAAAAAATAATATTTGAATGGAAATTATGAAGTCATTTGTCAGTTGAACACATTAACTAAAATTCAGAAACTTTATTCCTAACATACTTTTCAACTTTCAAGACAATAATATTTGGTTAATCTCTTTCCAACTATACATAGATTTGTACCGCCTTGAACAAACCAGTTGAACATACTCTTAAATTAAAGGAAAATTTTCAATATTTTCCCCCCCTTTCTTGTGTTTCGATGATATGTTAATAAAATGTAAATTAAAAATTGTTAAAAAAAGTAAGGAAACTTATTTTTTACGTAATAAGAGAGCAAACCATTAAATACTACATTGACGATGTGAGTTTTAAGTAAAACACTTGAACAGATTGGATTTTAATGCACAGTAAAAAATATGAGCATAAATTTTATACTATTTTGTATACATATAAATCCAAACCAAAAATGTTTTAAAATTTATACCATCAAATCATATAAATTTTTCCAGACCATTTATCTCGTCAGACCAATCGAAAAAAATATATTTTTAAATTTCCCGATTTCGGTGAATTTTTTTCTTTCGAACCAGAATATATTTTGATTAACACATGATATCCATATGAAATTTTTAAATTATATTTGTTTTATTATTTTTATAATATTGAGTGGTATAAAATTTATAAATTATTTGGAATAAAAGATGTTTATACCACACAGATGTTATAAAAAAGATAAAATATACCCTCAAATTGTTTACTGTGTGGACTTTCAAATAAATGTCTTCAAAAGTCCAAAAGTGTGCTTCTGAATATAAAAATTGTAAGTGTTGTGCTTTTTTTAAGAATATTTATAGATATACTATTGCTGAATTTTCGATAATCCTATGTATTTTTAAGTTTTGTATTATCACATCATTGTTTTTATAATGCAGGATTGGATTAATTATTAATTAAATATTGATTACATTTTTAACAGCTTATATTTGCAATATTATTGCATGTAATAATCAGGAATATTAGTTGCTTGAAGCTTAGTATGCTGTAGGAACGAAAATTATTAGGCATTTAATTCTACATGCGAAATTTTAGTGTAGACTCAACACTAACACGTACTAACTATAATCTGTTTGTTAAATGTGTTAGTTGAACATTATTGTTGAATTTTAAATTTCCACGCCAATTAAATGTACCGACATATAAAAGACAGTGAAATTTTGACATTTTAACTCTCTAATCGTGGTTGTGAACTTAGCTGCATTGAACAAATTTTTCATTCAACAGCGTACTAACCAACGAAAAAATTTCGCTACCTGTTCGTTGTCAAAAAGCAATGCATTTCTTAAGGAAGATTTCTTTGCGTTTCTTCAGCATACTAAGCTTTAAATAGGAAACAGGTCTTCTGAAAAAAAGTCTTTTAGAAAAGAATATTTTTTTTTAAAGATCAAAGAACCAAGGATGAGCCTTATACAAACAAGGTTTGGTCTTTGACCTGAAAGGAAAGGAATAGATTATTTAGAGGAATTGATTGGAACCATACGTGAATTATTGATTAGGCGAAACAACCGTGAAAGACAATTTTAATTGCTTTTAACCGAGGCTAGTGTTATGCCTTAACCATGGCAAGCATTTCCAGTCCTTAGTTGTTCCTGTCCTTTAATTGCGCATTTTCCACAATTTTTTTTTTTTTGGATTCGTCCGGAGGTATGAAATCTTCCAAAGATACGTATACCCGTCCTATACGCATGCAGATAGAATGCACCTGCGTACTAAAATATACCCCCTATTCGCAATTAGGATTTTACTAAGCACATTAATTGGCTTTTCAGCGGAATTTAAAAATTGAATATATATAAAATTTAAATGGGGATTTTTTAGTTTTCCATAATTCTTAAGTGTAGGAAAGAACAAAGAAAGTGAAAAGAACCATGCCCGAGCCCGGATTCGAACCAGGGACCTCTGGGTTGAGAGTCTAGCGGACGCTCCACTAGACTACAAAGGCCGACTTTTATATATTTTGTAATTATTTTGAATATTTTTAAGCAAATGGATAAAAATGAAAGTACGAAATGTCAATATACTCCACAAGTTTTTATATATTAGGTTTTTGTTAAAATCGAAATAAATATTTATTGAATTTCTCTAAGAAATCGTAAAATTTCATAAATTTTTTCCTCGATTTTTGGAAGCCCTATAAACTATCCATAAATTATCTAAAATATGCTCTTTTTTTAAAGAGCTACTTCGATTTCTAATATATATTGAATTTTTGGGAAAATTTTAAACTTATTTTGAGCTTTGTAAATATTTTAATAGTTGCATCTTTTCAAATACATTGAAAACATCTTTTCAGGGTTAAGAAAACTTATAACATCATAGTTAATATTATTTAAATATGGAAATTGATTAAAACCAATACACTTTAAATACAAAAAAATAATAAAAAAGGCTCCGATAAAAGTTTTGGGCAACCCTACTGAGCCCCCTCCCAGTAGTCATAAAATCTTTCTTTCTATTTTGAAAGCCACATCGATTTCCAACAAAACTTAAAAACTCAATCGAAAATATCTTCGTCCTTTCAAAAGTTACAGAATTTTGAACATCCAGGGATCTGCAGCAGTCAACGCAGAAGAGAACTACCGTTGAAAGACCAAATAGAGGAAAACTTAACTTCCAAATAGAGGAATTTCCAACTGGAGCCAGCAAGCGAGGGACAGAAATGACTGGCGTACGTTCATAGACGAGGCCAAAATCGACATACGGTTGTAGCGCCAACTAAATAAGTAAGTATTATTGTCATCATAATCGAATAATTATCTTTTTTTTATTTATTTTGTATGTGTAATAGAGCATGAATATTTCATAAGGCATTATATAATTACAATGGTGTCAATGTAAAAATACGCCACTTTATTGCAAAATGTAATTATTCTTTTTTAAATGTTGTCTCCTTAATTATAAAAATTAACTATCGATTTTAACAACACAATCAGATTTTGTAACATATCGCTTACTGTTCTGCATTACAATGTCAGCTCTGATAAATTTTTATAAGCGGGAAGCTTTCAAACAGTTTCTATATCACTTGCGAGAGCGACGTTGTGCATGTGTGAGCAGAGCATTGTTAAGGTGCTTTGTAAAAGCAATAGCGAAGCACCTCATCGAAGTTTTGTTACATTTTTTTTTACCAGAGCAGCGCTATAATTAATAACAACAAAAAATAACTTTGACAGAACTGATATTGATCAATAGTGTTGTGAGTGTTATAAAATATTTGAACATAAATTATCGAAAACTCAACCTACGAGTTTTATGCCGACTTCCGAACGGTTTCAGTTCTCAAGAAGCTTTGCATTGCAGTTTTTACTTTCTGAGGTTTGCCATTGTCGGCAGAGAGGTGGCGGATTAACAGAAATATTAATTCAATTGAAAAAAGATTCTGTCTGAGCTGGGAATTGAACCCGGGCTACCGCTGTTCCTTAGCTTACAGGCCACGCACAATACCCACGGCCGCCACCGCTATTATTAGCGCTCAAATATGTTGAACGCTTTTATTCCGCCAGTTTTTCTCTCGACACACAAGATTCTTTTTACTGTGCTATCGTGCTTCAAACCCACTCTACTTTGACGCACATCTCACTTAGATGTGGCTTTAAAAATAGCTAAAAACTACTAGATAAATAGAAGTAGTAGTTTTTAACGTTTTCATAACGTGCTCCTAAAATAAACTTTACATTCCGCAAAGCAATGTTTATAAAGCAAAAAAAAAAAATTGTAATAATAAAATGTAGGTCAAGTTTGTTGTTGTTTTACTGTAAAAGCTAGCTAATGCAAGCAAAACAAGCTTTCTTGCAGCGACAAAGATATTTTATTTTTATTTTATTTCTACTTCTTCTTGTTCTATCCTCCTTGCTGTTCTAAATGAATTCATGTCAAGTTTTTTGAAAATACATATAAATTTTACAAATACACAGCCTTGAAGGCTACCCACTGCAGGGAGCCTAGCTTATTGGTCTGTCGCTGTTGCTTTTGGTGAAAAAAAACACGCTTCTGCTTTGGGAAAAACTTGTAATTAGAAATGTTTTTGGCTTAAAATTTGCTAACTTGGCTTTTGAAAGCAAAAACTAGCAATAGTTTCGATAGCATCATTTAAACGTTTCATGTATGCAAATTTTAGCTAATCCTTGACTTGACCAGGTCCTGCATGCAATTGAAGTAGAAGTTTCTGTTCTCAATTTCTAAGACAACTTGGGCAGCAAAGTCTTGGATTTTAACCATATGATGCATGCCGATTAATATATGAATCACTACGACTAGTTACAGAATTATATTTATTAATACACATTAAAGTGCATGATTATATTGTATCATATTTCTTACGCATTCATTTAACCACTGCTCTTGTGTAGAAGTTTGTTTAAAGTAGAAGTCAATATTCTTATCAGTGTGACCAGAAGATTTTTGAAAAAATATGCTTTTTGTTAAACAAAAATATGCTAAATATTCCACTTTCAATTTTTATATACCACAAAAATATTCCACTTTCAATTTCAAAGATATATATCTAAATAAGTCTAAATACAATATGCATATAAAAAACACAGAAGCAAGTTTAAAAACATTTATTTATTTGATTACTATCGCACTTAAATTTATTTTCTTCTCCTATAAAAAATTATAAACATTGTTAAGATTTTTTGAATTTTAAGTAACGATATACAAAATACAAAACTAAAATTCAGGCACATCTAGAGGTCAATTCTTAAATTGTTGCTTGTATTATTATCATAGAAATTCGCATTTCTAAATTTTTTTATTAAGCTATCTGGTATTTTATACCACTTTTTTTGAGCATGTAGCCATGTTTTTACATTCAACAAATTATTTAGGAGTTTTTCTTGCATTCTATTTTGAATTTTCGTTTAAATATGAAAGATTGATTTAACTAAAAATGTTCTCAACCTCAGCATTGCTAAATGGTAAGCTAAGCGAGAAAAGCACAAATTTTGATAAATCTTCAGATTCCGAACTTTGATCAATAACTTTTTTTCTGCTTTATTGTTTTGAATCCACATTTTAAAATAGTTAAAAGAAAAAGCTATTGTTAGCAATAATAGTGGTATTCACGATGTGGTCCATTTGTGATAATTTTTTGCAAAATTTACAATACTCACAACTTATTGTGATCCAACCTTCAGTAAAGTACATACTGTATTTTTAAAATCAATTATATTAATTTTTATTAAATAAACTCACAGCGTAGCCTTTAGCTTGCTCCATGCTGAGTAGAAATGCTTGTACAATCAGCTGATCTAATACACAACTTGTATATTTTCCACAGGGTTGTACAATATTTTGAAAACTGAATTTTGTTTTTGTTATATTAAAAAATTTACTACATATATCAAATTTATCAAAAATACACAATACAAGGGAAAATACAACACATCGTGAATACCCTAATGTTTTCTTAAGTAAATAACTTACTGCTGTCACATAATCCATAAAAAAATCTAACCAAACATACATATAAGCAAATTTACTTCACTTTTTAAGCTGCGTGAAGTTATTACATGAATAGCAATAAAATTGACAACGAAGAAGTTAACCACAAAATGAATTCCTTATATTGCGTTTTACAAGGTGGGTCAGAGATAAACAAAAAATGTCGATAGCCAAAAAAAAAACCATTTAGTAACTAAATAGACATTTTTAATTGCAATTTTTGTGAATTTTGAAAAATATAATCATACGAAAAATATTCCACTTTTTATGCTGCATATTTTTATAAAAAAATATATGCTTCCCGAAGCTAAAATATGCCAAAGTGGAATATAATATTCCACTCTGGTCACACTGATTCTTATTTACAATTTGTCGGTAATCATGAGTTGCGTAAATATTTGTAAAATCAGCGAGTATAAAACGGGAATTTTTTTTATGTTAAACAAACAAACTTTTTTAAAGGGAGTAAACTTTAATAATTTAATTGATATATATTCTAAGTGCCGACATTTTATCGCAAATATATTATTAAACAAAGTTTCTTTTTAATGGTTTGATTCATATATGAACATCAGGCATTGGAGACAATGATTTGTAACTAAAAAAGGTTAACTTTCATTCACATTCGTACACTTAGTCTTGATGAGTATTTTTATGCATATATGAATCACTACGTTACTATAAGTTTGTAGATAATAAGCAATATATAAGCGGCTTTTGCTTGATCAAAAGATTCAATAAAACTTTTTTAACAACCCAAAATGATTTTTTTTTTATCGCAATATAAAAATTCATGCATGTGTTAAGATTAATGACAATGAGCAACAAGTTCTGTAAGTTTTAGTTTTTTGAACTTTGAGGTCACTTTCTTAGTGCTAGTTTGAAGAAAACTTTTGTTGAGCTTATGACAAGGACGACAAACTTTTTATCATTTCGGCAAAAGTTTGGCTACCTTTTTGTGTATCAAGTAAGCAACATTGAAAAATATTTGTAAGATTGAGATGTAGCAAAAACCAAAACCGATTTTTTTTTCTAATGTTACCAAAACGATAACTTTGAAAATAAAAGTATGTAAACTTGTCCCTTGGCTGAAAACTCTAATAATCTACTAAATGAACTTATGACAAAAATATACAAAAATATAAAAACCATGACATATAACCAAAATATATCATTAGAAGTCAGCAGTTGACTATTTTAATATGTTAACAGTTAAATATATCCGGTATTTTTCAAAATAAAAACCAGCACGATTTACCATTTGTTTGTGAAAATTTGTACACCAAATTTGTACATCTGTAGAATGTAACATTAGCAAGTCCAGACTTTATTTTTCTCGCTTTTAAGTTCTGATAAAAGTCAGCCCTGTTGCCAATTTTAAACACCTGAATAAAAAGTCAACATATAAAATAACTAAAGTATAATCAAACATAAAATCTCAAATGCTAGCTTAAAATTTCATCATAATATCGTAGAAATCGTGAAACTAATTTGTGATGTCATATTCTTTGGTTTGTTGGTGAGTTCTCCTTTGCTTTCGTTGATGTGAATTTCGTTTTTTATTTTTGTATTCTCTTTTAGCTTGTGCGTTGTTACCCGCTTGCAAGAATTAGTCAGTGATTACATTGTAATGCAGAACTGTAAGCGAGATGTAAAATCTGATTCGTGTTATTAGCACGTTGAGTATCATATGAGACCAGGTTGGTCTCATAATGCAAAGGGGCTTTAAGGCTTCATGGTGCCACCTGGTCTTGCAAGATATGATACGTTAAGTGCCACCATATAACAAATGGGTTCCCACCACAAAAGATTTTTACATACAATATGTATCGCCGAAAATACAAAATATCTGATTCTCATTAAAATATATGCAGCAACTCGATAAATACCGTAATTTTTGCTTATGCCGGCTTATTTATTTAACAGGTCATATGGTTCGACATTTGTCTAACCCATTAACCGCGGCTCCGAAATGCTTCGTACGATTTTTTTTTTAATTTCTTGTTCACAAAAACTACCACATCGAATTTTAACTTTGTATAGGAATTTTTTTATCAATAGCAGGTATAGTTGGTTAGTTGGCTAAGAGAACTTTTACATTTTTTTAATAAATAAAATTTTTTACAAATGATTTTATCACAAATTTTCTGATTTTTAAACATAATCACTTTTGATTTAGAAAATATAGATTCTTAAAATAAAAATATTTTGACACACTCCAAAAACAATTTATAGCTCTACGTTTTCTTAAAGCAACAAACAAAAAATTAAACACAGCTGTTACCAATCCTGAGATATGACCAATTCTGCAGAGGCATTATTATGGGTAAAAAAATATCCAACCGTGGTTAATGGGCTAATACCCTCAGGCCAAGTAGTATAAACGATATAATAGATCGAGTATTGCACGAATACTCTGTTTTATATGGCCTCTCAGAAGATATGACAGCAGCACAGGGTCTTTATCTCAAACATATCTCGTAAGACCAAATGGCACCACGAGGCTTGAAAGCTCCTTCATGTTTTAAGACTATCCTGGTCTCACATTGCACTCAAAGTGCAATGCACTATAAAATAGTGGCCGATGGGAGCATATTTTTTTTCTTTATGGTAGCACTTAACGTGTTAAGGATCGGTATTTCATTTTCTCTACTTAGGCAAGGTTTGACTTCATTTAAACTAAAATAAAAATTTCATACAAAACAAAATTAAAGTTTCATTTAATATTAATTAACTCTGACAAAAAGATACCAAAATTTGTTAATTTGTCCAGCCATGGATAGCTAAAGACTGAGGTAGGTGCAATTCGGAGATCAAAAAACAAGAGAGCAAAACATTGGCGTAGCTATAATGTCACTTTTGACATTTTATGTCTATTCGTTAAGGCATAGGGATGTTTAATTTACATGTAACCGTAAAAATCAATTGAGTACCCAGATTCAAAGTAGACAGTAATTTGGGAAAAGTCCCATTCGTGGTAGTTTTTAATTGGTCTTGGGAATTTTTTTTTGGGAATTCCCATGGTATTTTTTAATCCAGCGTGGTATTTTTTAATTGGCGTGAAAATTCAGCGTGGTATTTTCGAATTGCATGGGAATTCGGGAATTTTCTTCTTAACCATTTTGTTTTCACTTTTATTAAGCAAAAATTTAATAATGGTATTCGATGAACGACATATATATACAGAAGCGTAAAGTTATAAGTTTACACTGTACATTTCCTTGAACGTACCCTTAAGAAAAACGATTAAATTGCTTATTTGTTGTAAAAACCATCACAAAAAATGCCATCACAAAATTGCATGAAAACTAAGTAGACATTTTGTGACATACGGCATACTATCCTGCATTTTTGCAAGCGTAAAAATTACAAAAATTATTTTAAAATGCCAAAAATAAGTGAAAAATATAATTACTACCATAACAATAATAAAAAATATTTGCATCAATAATAATTTTGAGTCCATTGGTTTTCAATTCTCTTTTAAAATTAAAAATAATTCACAGTTGCCGTTATACGCACTATACGCTCTGCTTACACCCCATTGTCGTAAGCTGCATTTGAAAATCACTTACATTTTTGTTGTTGCAAAATTAAAATTGTGCTTCAGTTAATATATCGCTCTTACGCTTTTCACATCACAAATACGCCTTTCATTGAATACCACTATTATTTATTTGTGGTATTTGATTTATTGTGGAATTTTTTAATGCGTATTGGATTTTTTTGGGATTTTTTTAATGCATATGGGATTTTTGGTGGAATTTTTACACAGAGTGGTATTTTTATGGTAATTCTTAATGGTCGTGGGATTTTTTTTTTGGTATTTTTTAATTGCGGGGGGTTTTTTTTGTTTACGTTTACCATGGGAATTTTGGTGGTATTTAATTTATGTTACTGTGGGAAAAGGGTAATTTTCGTGGAAATTGTTTCGAATTTTGACAGGCAACATTGCTTAGATTTTATGTGTGAACATGTAAAAAAACTAAACAAAAATCTTAAAATCTTAATAAAGTGAGGCGTGTTTTAAGATATAATACAGAATTTATTGTAGTTCAAAGGAACGAAGCAATTAAAAGTTTACCTTTCATATGATTTTTTTAATCAATTTGAAGTATCAAAGTATATTTTGAAAATATGAAATTTATTTTTATTTAAAAGCTACAAAATGATGCGTCGTTAGGTGTATCGTTATGTGTATCGTTAGGTGCATCGTAGAATGCATGAGGATGAATCGTTGAATATTTTTTCCTAGTAATAGAAACAAAACAATACACATTTTCCCCTTCTTCTTAGCATAAGCCACAAAAAAACCCAAAAAGCAAACCATTATGGCAATATTGTGACAACTTTAAAGGTAGTATAAGCACACATTCACTGCACAAATTTCACTGTGCAAACTCAATATATATTAATGTACATTTCTTAAAAAGTAACAGTGCATTCAGTTGAATTTAGCTGCATATAGCAGCTACTGCAGAAATTTTTAATGCATCCAAAATTTTGTTCAAACAACTTCAAAATCTCCAAGGAAGTTATTAAATCATAATTTAATGTATGCCGGCACCGAAGGCAAAAGCTGACGATACCGTTACATTTTAAGCAGCATGAATTCGCCTAATGCCAGACATCGCACAGTGCTGCATTCGTTCATTGCTTTCAAAAAGTCCTTATAATATGCTTTTGTTGCATTTTATAAACATGAACTTAGCTTAGTGCCACCAACTACTCAAAGGACATTTTCACGAAATATGTTAAACCTCTTAAACCTTACTAGTTTTCTTCGTCCACCTAATTTCGCACCAGCCCTTGCTAACACATTCAGCCACCCACTCAAGACCCATTGTCAGCATTGTCAGCATACTTCAAGTGTTGATTCTACATCTTTTCTACACGCTCAAAAATCTTGGACTAAATTCAAGTAAATCCAGTATTGTATATATGACGACACCGAAACTGTATAAACTGTATTAAATCGAAACAAAATATTAAAATTAAGTCTTATGCCCTGATGGGACTAAATCCTTTATAAATGCTTGTATTAAAAAATGTTCGGCAAAAATAAAAAATAACGAAACATGTGGGGTTCAAGCCCACTACGTTTAGGTTCGTATAGGTTACCAGTTTAAGGCGCTACCAACTGCTTAATAGAGCCACATGTATAAATGAATAATAAATATACATAAGAATCGAACAAAGCCGGACGCTGCTTTCTTAGAGTATTTCCAACATGTAATAAATATTATTCCAGGTTTTATTAAAAAATTTCTAATATTTTGAAGAGTTTTGAGTTCCAATACAACAAGCATTAAAAATATGAATGATTCCAACGATTGGTTAAAAAAGTAATCCAAGATTTTTGACCGTGTAGTGTATTCTCTGTATATTTTTTCTTGTGTGTGTTTTGTTGTTGCACTCACTGTATTTGAGCCTGCAGGCTACATAAAACCTAATTTTTGACGCTTATTAAAAAATTCACTGCATAAAAAAATAAAAAAAAATTTAAACAAACACGAAAAACTTACAAGTGAATGTGAGTGATACAAGCTCTGGCTGCACATGCACAAGAGCACCCCAGTGGGCAAAAGCAGGTCTTTGAAGCGCTTCTACCACGCCATCATATGGATTTCTTAGCAATTCCGTGCTCGTTTCCAAGCCCATAAGCTTTTTTATATGAAACGAGAAAATTTTCTAGGCCTTCCGCTCTCGCGACTCTAAAGAAGCCTGCTAGAAGCCCTTCTTTATAATGTACATTAGAAAGAAAAGCAATATTAAATATCAATTTGATATAAAAAAATTTTGACAAATTCCAGATTTGAACCACCATCCTCTCAGCTGGCGGTCTGGCATCTTACCCACTCGCCCACCTCAGTTGTTAATAAACTTCAGCTTATTTTGCATCATTTCAAACGAAAGTAAGTTTTCGGGAGCGCGGGTTCGCAACCCAGCTCGGCCCAAAAAAAAAATTTTTTTTTGTATTTTTTTTAAAATCTACATTTTTTTACAAATTTTTCTGTCCATATAAAAATTTTTTTGGAATTTTTTTGTAAATTTCTTCATACAAAAATAATAGAAAAGATTTAGAATTTTTCCAGATAAAAGTTTTCATATAATGTGATATGCAATGTGTTAGATTTCGGAGACCTGGGTTCGCGTCCCAACACGGACAAAAAAAATAATTTTTTTTTTGTTTTTTCTTTAAGATTTGATTTTTTTTTAATTGATCTGATCATTTATAATTTTTTAAAAATTTTTTTAAAAATTTTTTTTATATAAAATAACAGGAAAAGACTCCAAACCTTCGAAAGGTAGGCCTTTCATCAATGCAGCGATCATGGAAGGTATATTGACGCCAATAAGAGCACTACTAGCATGCATTCTTTTGCGTATCGCTAGCTAAAATGCCCACTGGGACTTTAAGAGCATGAACCGAACGTGTGTGTGTATATCGCATAAAATGAGTGTGAGGTTGTGTGACTTTGTGCACCCAATTAATATGCAACACGTTAGTTGGTGTGATTTTTTTCATTTACAGAGTTATAGAGCATTATTTGTAACATTAAGGATTTAATAAAAAAAATATTATTAATATTGATTCAGATCTTGTCCAACCCATTAAAGACTGCCCATAGATTCCACCGTACGATTTTTTGCAAAATTTATCAGGAAGCTTATATAGGCCATAAAAGTTACTTTGCAAAATTTCAGATTTGTAACTCTCACCGTATTTGACATCTGCATTGGGCATTTAAATACCTAATTGGCTAATCCTGGTTCTTGGTGTTAGTAAAAATTTGCATATATGGCAACATTATTTTGTCATAATGAACACCTGATAAATAGAGGATACTAGAGGCAAACTGACCATGAATTTTTCCCTTGATCTTTCCACTTTCTAATTTTCTACATAGCTTTATATATGGATTTTGTCATTTTTGAAAATCACTCATCTTCGTTCTCGAAAAGGAACATTTAATTGTATGAATTTCGTTTAACATTGTAAAGACAATAAATAGTTTCATTTTTCCGCAATGTTTTAAAAAGAAATTATTTTGATTTCTCCTACCACTTTCGAGATATGGCCTTTTTCGTAAACACTGTTTTATGGGTATTTAAATACCCATTAGTCATTAATGGGTTAAGACTGAAATGTCTTATTGCATTAGATAACTATTGACCTACATAACCTAGTTAGTTAGTTATACTGAAATGTTTTAAAGAGGAAAAGTGGTGATCTGTAAGTATTTTATTATATACTCCTTATTTGATATGTTGACAAATAAAATAAGAGCCAGTTCAATAAATTTGATATGTCGAATGAAATCGATTAGTCGAAAACGAAGTTACTTAATTTAAATATGGAATTTTTACTTTTGGCATTTCACTAAAATAAAAAGTAGTACAATTAAGCAATCAATATTTAACTTTGACATAATTGTTGTGTTCGCAGACCTACAGTAAAATTTTATGACAAATATTTCAGTAGAATATTTTCAAAATCTAACAAACTATTTGAGGGGTCTTTTTGACCCTTTTATTTATATCTTATAACTTAATATATAAAGAAGTTGTTTTACTTTTTATGTTAGTAAAAATTTAAATTTACCATTGTTAAAATTGGATTTTCTTACTTTTGCTATGCTGTAACTTTGTTTTCGACCAATTTATTTCGTTATTTCGTTGAAAATTTGCATGTTATGGTTTTTTTTTTAAGCAAAAGAATGAATTGTTGGAATAAATTAAAAAAAATTGAACGATTTTTCCAGACTCTATATCAAAATTTAAGAAAAACAAGTTGAAAAGTGTTTAATATCTTTGATAATAATAATAAAATTATGTTTGCTTGTTTGTTTGCGTGGCCTGAATTCAAATGTAAGCGGCTCGACGAATTTTGCTCAAATTTGGTATTCATATTGTGTGCAACCTGGATTAAATTGTTACATACTTAGTTTTGACCACGCCCCTTCCGGCCTTTTTCAACTATCGTTAATTTTGTTATTGTAATACTTTTTCGTAACGGCTTATTAATTTCAATATTTTTTGTTATTTTGACACCAAAAACATTCTCATATCATTAAAAAATAAACACAAAACATCGTTACCTAAGAATGAAAAAAAAAAAAAAACAAAACTGAAAATCAAAGTTTAACTTTCTCCGCTGTTTTTAAATATATTTCATTCAAATGGTTTAAGTTCAAAAGTTTAATAAAATAACTAAATAAAATAAGTTTGAACTGTATCGTTAGGATTATGATTATATTTTTTAATTTTTGTTTAAGAAGTCAAAAATATTGACTTTTTACTCAAAAAATGACTCAAGTGGTTTTTGTTGTAAAAATGAAAACAAGTAAAAATAGCATTTATGACTACCTTTCCATATGACATTCATAGCTTTTTGCGAAAAAATTGTTTAACTGAATTTATACAAGAAAGTACCTATGACCTTTCTGGTTTAGTTTAATTTTTCCAAAATATTGTTTTCGTATTGTATCTCCAATCTCCAATATCTCCAATAGCTCTCTCTATCCAATCAAAAGTTATAAGTAAAGCGGCCCATACACAAGCGAACAAGTCTCCAAACATGTACGCGTACCGTATTTTGTTTTTACCATACACTTCTAAACCATGTTTCTGAACGTGTTCGCATACAGCAATGATTTCTTTTTATTTCTTGTAGTTTTCATAGTTTCAAAAAAGTTAATTGATAAGAAAATGCCACTTATGAAATTCGCAAATTACTTTGTAATAAACATCGATCAATAGAGAGTAAGTAAGCTGACACACTACAAACTGGTTCATATGTTTTCCAACCTGAATATTTGTCTCCATAAAATCAAAAGTTTTTGATTTTTAGCAGACCAACTCTTAAACCTTCAAATTTGTCCGCCAACAACGCTTTATACAAGGATGCATTGCATGCAACCGGACATGCTTCAAAACATGGTCGCCTGTGTATGGACACCATTGACTATCTATAGTAATAAAAATTATTTTTTGGTATAAAAGTCTCTTTTCTTTGAGCCCCAGCTATCTACTTTTTTGCAAATTCTACCAACACGTCCTTCTCTATTACTGTGCGATCGCTGTGTATGCTAAGGGATTCACATCCGTTCAAACGGATCTCGCTCATTGAATTACTGAGGTATATTTTAAGAAATTTTAGGGATGAGAACGATATCTCATTTAGCTCAAATAAATAAAATTTTAGAGACTTGTCCCGTCGTGCCCTTCGTAATTTTGCTCGATGTTCATAAGGATTTGTGTTCTTTTCTCAAAATGTTGCACTCTGATCCGGCAAAAGTGCGACATTTTCTTCCCTTGTGAAATCGTAAAGGTGGAATGCAATATTATCACGAGAAAAGAAAACTCTATAACAGTGAGCGTTGCCCAGCGGATTTTTATGCATCGTTTGTAATTTATAAATAAAGATTTTGTTATGGATGTAAATTGCATAATTTTATTATTTAGCTGATTTGTGACAGGGTAGCATTTTCATGATCTGATCTCATATGAAAAATGCAACATTTTCGCAGGGAGTATGGCAATATTTTCGTAATGTTGCCATATAACATTTTGATCGAGAAAAGAAAACTCCATAAGAAAAGAACCCGAAAATTTGACAGCCCCAGCTCAGGGCAGAATAAATTCAACATTATCGCCAGAAAAGAAAACGCCATAAGCATCACTTTTTTGAAAATTTGCCAAAATTACAAATTTTATCACATAATCATAAATTGTAGCTTATTAAAAAAAAAAAAAATAAATATGTACCTCTGTTGTGATTCACTCACAACTGTCCTAAAACCAATGCATACTTATAGGCATTGCTTTATGTGCCATACAATAACATTGAACTTTTGAATTCAAGTTCAATGTTAAAGTCAATGTTAAAACTGCAGAACAGGCGGTAATTAATAAATAAGCAAAACTGTTTAAGTTATGACGCGTGCCAAGATTTAAACGGTGTTCAACAGAGATCTGCAGTAGGATTTTTAATCCCGGAATCCGGAATCAATTTCTAGTCCCGGAATCCCGGGATTTTATTCACAAGAAAATATAAAAATTTTCAGCAACTATAAATGCAACCAACTACAATGTAAACGATGGTTTTTTAATAATCGAAATCACACTGTTCTTTTTTATCTCTCTATACACTTTAAAATATATTTTTTTTAGTTTGTTTTGGTTGTGATTTTAAAAGACTTTGTTTACTAGGCTGTTTAACTTTCACGTAATTCCGAAAACAGCAATTGTTTTATTATTACATATTAGTAAATCCTAGCGTTCGAACGCAAACATTTCTATCGTGAATAATTTTTCACGCGGAATCTGAAAAGGAAGTTTTAATTTTTAAGAAAAAGCTCAATAGCATTTTGGAAATTTTTAATGCAAATTTTTTGATGTTCTTGAGCTTTATCTTAAAAATTAAAACTCCCTTTTTTGATTCCACGTGAAAAATTATTCATGATATTGCTGAATATGTAATTATTTTCCAAAACAAAAAAATTTAGAGAAAGAGTTATTAACGTTCCTACTTTAAATACAGCTAGATGCCCTTATATTAAAATTTTGGCATTCCGGAATCCCGAATTTAAAATCCCTAAATCCCTGGATCTGAATCTACTGCGATTTATTCACAACAAACATTTTCATAGTTATTTTTGTGATTTTCTGGAAATCATTGATGTAATCAACGTAGTTTCAGATGAAACCCATTTCATCTGTTAAGTGTGGTCTTAGAGTTGAAACAGAAGAAATTAATCTGTTAGATAAAGCTGTCATTGCAATAAAAAAAATTATTTTAAAGGTTAACATAAGTTTTTGCGATTAATTTAAGAATTGATTTGCTTTTAAGGACCGTGCTTGAATTTGTCTACGGTAAATATATTTTGAATCGTTAAGAAATATGTTTCTGTAACACGTAAATATATAGTGTATAGTTATTTGTATATTTGTGTATATATTATGTTATTAGTATAAAATGTACAACTATTAGTAGTAAATGTACGTACATGATTGTAAATAAAAAAAAAATAAAAAACTACTGTGAAAAAATTCGTCTTACTGCGCTTTTTTCAAAATTTACTGCGATTTACGAATTTTCAAGTTCGAACCCTGCTCAATATCATTAACACCATGCAACACATTCTACGCAATCAAACACACAACATCAAGTCCTTTGCATTAGCCGATTGTACCAATATAAAATACTGTATGATGTGTGCTTCGATTTCAGCGGAACATATCAATGTTTGCATAATACACATACATATGTGTATAAGCTACAGCGCACGAGCGGCAATGGATCTAAACAGGGCTCGGATTTGGATGACCTAAAAACTGCAAAAAATTACCTAAACAAAATTACAAAAATTACCTAATAACTGCAGAAAATTACATGAATAATAAAGCGTTAAAAATAAAACATTACTAAACTTAAAATTAATTTTATATAATTTGAATTCATAGCGTTACAGTACATTACAAGGTACATTTTTAACTTATTAATATTGAAGGAACGTCGATTGTCTTTCTACTTCTGCAATGACGAGAGGAACATATATAAAAGATGATATGTCAACGGATGTAAGTTCCTTTTCTAATTACATAGTATTAAAAATTGTACCCTCTAATATTTCAGCAATAGAGCATAAAAATAAAGTTATTAAAAACTAGCATATCCAGAGTTTTTATCTAACACTTGTTTCATCTTTTTACACACTCTTTCGTGAAATTAACCATGCGCAGAAATTTTTTTCATGGAGGTCTATAAACAAAGCTACTCCTTTTTCGAGGTAATGTTTTTGATAGAGGGGACACTATTGTTAAATTAATATATTTAAAATTTGCATTTTTTAATTTTTCAGTACGAAAAAAAGAACAAAAAATCTGTTAAAATTACTCTAAAATGACTTAAAAAAACAAAAAAAAAAGTGCTCTAAAAACTAAAAAATTTCAAAAATGCCAATAAAATAACTTAAAAATCATTAAAAATTACCAAAAAATGCCCTAAATCCAGTAAAAATTACCGGAAAACTAAAACCGATAAGAAACGATGAAAAATGGCTTAAAAACTTTTCATATTTGCAATTTAGGAAACATAAATGGACGTTCTAAATAAGCAGGAAATGTCTTAGAAGCAGCAGAAAAAAGATGACATGTCATCGAAATCCTAGCCCTGGTTATAAGTATGCATTCTTTTGAGTAACTGCCTCGTGTACCATTGCAGGTTGATTTCAACTTCGGCTTAGCAGTGATACGGAAATTAAAGCTTGCGAACAATGAAATCAGCGGATACACTGCATTTTTACTCAACTGGTTGTAGATTACTTCAGTATAAATAGAGTTTATAAGGGCTATGCACATAATTCAAGCTATTGCATAGCAAACTATCAAATTTTTATCTCAGTTTTCATCCAATTTATACAAAAAGATGCCATTTGAAAAATATTTTTAAATATTTAGAAATTTTATATCTAATTTTTGAATCCTTTGTACTAGAGAAGGCTAAAATGAACAAAAAAAAAAGTTCGTTAGTTGATATATAGTAGTTATGGTTATGTATATTAATAATTTTTTTCAAAATAATTTTCTCTTTCTCTTTCTCTTTTCTTAATTGAGTTAAGATTATTGTAAACTGAAACAAAAATCATTTAGGATATAAACTTCACTTTGCAACGTTCCGAAATCGGAAATTTACGAAAAGTTTAGTGCAATTGTCGTTGTTTGTATTTACGAAGTTTACTTAAATATTTTTACAAAATTATGCAATTTTTGGCCACCTTATTGTACAAAAATTCATTAATTTTGAAATTCCTAGTGTTCGCGCCATCACTGAATTTGTAAAAATAAAAAAATTAGGTGTCTATTAACCGTTCTTAATTTTAAAATTCTGAATTCAGATTCCAAATCAGCGATTCCCTAACACTGTCAAGTGATGTTTAAAACTCTTAAAAATACATATTATCAGATGGCAACCCTATTTTAAAAAAAGTATATAATTTTGAAATTCTGACAACGAGTTCGAGTCAACACCGAATTCGTAAAACTTAAGAAAACCCTATGAACCATATTGAGTTTTAAAATTCTAATGTCATATTTTCTGAATTCAGACCCCCTAAAACTGTTAATAGATGTTTCAAGCTCTTAAAAATACATATTGCTATGTGGCAATACTGTAGTAAAAATTAAGGTGGCAGCCCTAATCTTCATATTAAATTTTAAAACTGTGGCATTAGATTAGAAATCAAATCTGTTGTCAGAATTTCAAAATTACAAGAATTCGCAAAAATATAAAAAAATCTTGGTTTCAACGCTATCCGCCGTCTTGAATTTTCAATTTTGACATCAATTCCGAAATCAGTTACCCCTAAAACTGCCAACCACGGAGTCCACAGAACCCTTAAAAGTCCTAATACGCTTAAGCTTTTCCTACACAAGCTCATTGAAGTTTTTGGATACTTGCTTGAGTTGGATACTTGCCTTCAATTTTAAGCTTTTCAAGCTTTTTAACGAAGGCATAAAGTTTTCCTCTACTTAGGACTTCCTGCCGTTCGCTTGTAAGCTAGCATACTTGCAAGTCGCAAGCTGTCGTGGGCTTATTTATATTCAAGTACAAGTTATACTTAATTGAAAATTATCAAGCTCAAGCAATTTTGAAAGTAACGATAATTTTATTACTGTACTATAGTTTTATTACTTAACTATTTTTTATTACTAAACTATAGTTTTTTGCTATAAAAGGAATATTTTATTCACATCATACTTTTCACCAACAGCTAACTAATTTATTTGAATAAAAAGTTTTTATTTTTAAATTTTTTAAAATATAAATTAAAGTTGTTTGTTTTGCTTAACTTTTTTACGTTTTTATTTTTATGTTTATGATAAAGTGAAATGTTATTTGACATTTTTAAAATTTTTGGTTTTCATCCAAAAATAAATGTTTAACTTTTCTAGTATATAAAAAATCATAACTGTAAACAGTTAGTATTTAATACATGTGAACAGTTATGTATTTAATAAATTAAATAAACTTATTGGATATTTAATTTATATATTTTTAGGTTTAGAAAATATCTTTAATAACGGATATAATATTAAAAAAGTCATCATACCATAGTCGTTATTTTCTAGTATATTTTTTCAATGTGGCTAATTAGGGATTGGTATATTTTTTCAATCATAATATTTACAAGTGTTTCCCTTAAAAATACAAAATGGAATTTCAAAATTCGACTTTTTCTTTCAGTTTTCGTTGAATTTTTTCCTTGAAATTCTACTATGTACATTACAACTGTTTCGTAACCCTTGTCTGCATTAAAAATTATGATTTAGACTTTGTGCTGTCTTATAAGCTTTCGAGTATTTTTGAATATTTTAAGTATGAATAAGGATTAAGTTTGAATTAATATTTAAAAAATATGCAAATTTTTTTGGGTAAAACGCATAAATTAAGAGAAAGCGTTTTTAACGGTCCCTGCTTTTAATACAGCTTTTTAAAATATTTTATTTTAAACTTTTGGCATATCGGGAACATGAACTTCAAATCCCGAAATCCCAGAATTCACCAAACACCCTTCGGAATTGAAAGCCCTAGGAGCAACACATGTAAGACAATCTAGTCAGAATCGTTGCCGAGCAGTAGAAGAGTGAACTTTGTATTTTATTTTGTATTTGTATAATAAAACGTAAATTTTCAATTATGATTAAAAAGCAGCGTTTTTTTTAATCATCTTGACTCTATATTTGAACTAGTTCCAATATGAACATTTCCAATTTGGTACTTTTTGTTAAAGTCTTAAAGTAGATCTTAAACTGGTTTGAAAGTATTCAAACGTTAGAGGCATTTATTTCGTAAAAGTAGATGCATTTCTTTTATTTTATGTAGTTACTTTTTTTATGTAATGCAAAAATTTACCTTTGATGAATTCTTTAAATTTTTTCCTTAAACAGTTTGAAAATGAAAAAAATTGACACAACACGTCTTCAGATTGCATTTATTTTTGTCAGTAAAAATTTTGATGATAAAGCAAAATAAAATCAAAGTGAACTGTTCTACGCAGAAAGTTTTTTGTACTATTTCATAGCAAGTAAAAATTGCGCTGGAAGTAAACTAGTTGGTTTTTCCAATTAACTCCGAAATAACTATTGGGAGAAAGCAAAATTTGCTTTAAAAATATACTGAGCATTTAATATTTATACTGTCATTGGTTAGTGCTTCAAATTGTGAAACAGATTTAAATGGCTTGTGATAGCTAAAAGATGAGACATAAAAGTTATTTCAGTGATTTGCTATTTTCGACGTGAAGGAATTGCATTTTTTGTAGGGGATCTATATACTAAAAACACGAAATATAATATTCACATCAGTTAATTTTATTACATCTTATTATTATTTTATTTTATTAGGTTAGGTTAAACCGGATGCCTTCGAGAAGGCTCACATAGACCAATTCAGGTCCTTAGTGGTACCGGCAGCGAACAAAAGGATATTTTGTGTTTATTTAAAAGTCTTTAAAGAGTTGCGTTGAGTTCGCAAACCTTAGGAGGGATTCCAGAGACACCCTGGCTACATTTTTAAGCGACGGGAATGTCGATGAGCCTAGGTATTTTAGTGCATCTAGTGCATCTCTGCCAGCCAAGACACTTTTGGACTTGATGCTAGCAGAGCGCATGGATTTGATCGCCGCTTGACTGTCAACGAAAATGTTGATGTAAGAGTGTTGTGTGTCCATGCTGAGGGCTATCTCAGCAGCCTTCCTTTTGGCAAATATTTCCGCCTGGAAGATACTGCAGTGGTTCGGCAGTTTATATGGCTGCCTTATATTAGGCTCTGCACAATACACAACCGCGCCTACCCCCATAGGCATTTTAGAGCCGTCTGTAAATATGTTGACCAGCTGCTGTGCTTGTTCTATACCTTTGCACCAGTCATTTGGTCCCAGAAGAGTTCGTGCTTTGGAATTGACTATCATGCGAGGCACCATGTAGTCCGTGCTACTAAGTAGATCCTTTCTGATTGTACAATGTCCAAAATTTTGAATGTGCATGTTGCCTGCCGTTGTAAGGCGTTGTGCCGTTTTTCCGGCTATTAGTTTTGCGTGTATGTCCAGGGGGTTAATACTTAGAATGGTTTCAAGCGCTTTAGTTGGAGTTGACTTCAGTGCCCCCGTGATGCATAGCGCTGCCTTCCGCTGAGTTTTCTCCAAGTGCCTGAGGAATTTTGATTTGTTCACCACACAATAATCCCATAGAGTAGAATAGGACGCACTACCGTTACATAGATCCAGTGCATGCAGTGCAAGGGTGAGAGACCCCAGGTACTGCCTAGCATCTTCATGGCAGATTTCTCAATGGCGGATTTCTTCACCCTTTCTTCTACGTTCGTTTTCCATGACAGCTTACTGTCCAGGACGACTCCTACATATTTTGTGTGAGTTTTCGGTATGAGACGTATATCGTTCAATTTCGGTGGTATCCACTGTAGTATCTTGTACCTTTTCGTGAACAGAACCAGATCCGTTTTCTCTGCGTTAATACTAAGACCGACTGAATTTGACCATCTAAGTTTATCTTTGAGTGTGCTCTCCATTATGGAGCTTACTGTTGATAGACATTTCCCTTCTATAATTATGTCGTCTGCATAGGCAGATATCCTCGGGGCTCTACCTGCGAACTTTTCGAGTAGTTCATTAACTACAAGATTCCATAGAAGTGGCGAGAGGGCCCCTCCCTGGGGTGTCCCACTGCGAGCTTCCCTTACCATGGATTTAGTGCCCCACTCAGCCCGCACCTTTCTGCAGCTTAGCAACTTGTCTAACCATAGGTTTATTGCCGGTGGTGCCTCTATTGCGCATAATCCACTAAGGATTGCGGTGGTTGATACATTGGTGAATGCACCTGAGTTTTATTTTATTACATGTTGCATAAATTTTGAATTAATTTTGTAAATGTTTTCAATTATTATTATGGAAATTTATTAATAAAATTATTTTTTTATGATGTAGGCATTTCCACAGAAAAGTGGAGAGCCTTTTGAAATTTTGAGATGACATCACGACCATTAATTGTAAAGGTGGACTGAAAATTGTAAAGAATATTTGTAGTCCATTATGAATGAGTCAATAGTGAATTTTTAAGCAATATTTTTGCAAGTGTCTGTATGAGTTGTGACAATGTTGCTACCATATGAAAATATACTTTTGAGCTAGAGTAGGGCTGCCATAAGTCTACAGCACTTGACCGGGACAAATTTACACATTTCTTTTTTATATTCTTCAAAAAACAAATACGAAATTTTAATATTATAAACTGCCGTTTATTAGAAAAACATAAATCAAAATAACTCGCAGGTACACATAGTATGTAATAAAAACATCATTTATAAATCTGATAACAAAAAAAAAGAAACATCAATTCATTCAATGGGGTAAAAAAGTATTGTTTGGACTTATTGAAAATAAAGGTTTGGCCCGATCATATTTTGCAGACTTTTTTAATTCATCAAGAACATGCTCTTGCGTTTTAATATTTTTATAAAATTATGTGCACGTCTTATAATAATGAAAATTGCATTGCAAAATGCTTTTTAAAGTGGTTCTGTTGAGATAGTATCTTACTAGCAGCGGATTTGTAAGGAAGCATTACTTTTTTCAAAAAGTAATGCGTCTGCATATAGCAGAAGTAATTAACTCATACCTCATTACCTGTAATGTAGCATACAAGGAAAAGTAATGCAGTGATTTTTATAACTTAATACAAGTAGTATGTTACTCCATAACTTCTAGGTAATGCTGAAGGGAGGCGATCACTTACCTCCTGTCTCATTCAATGTTAAATGTAAGGCCTTTTATGCATAGTAAGGTAATATAGTCGGAAGTAGTGGTCATTACAAGGTAATTGATGCTTCATATATTCGGAATATATTCCATCCGCTACTGGGTTTCTTTACCAAATTGTGAGAAGACCAGTGAAAATACTCGATTTATTTCCCTTGTGCCCTGGAATAGCGAATAAATATTGCACTATTTTCAACAAGTTTATTTTCGTTCTTAGAACTCGGAATTTAAAAAAAAAATTATTCCATTTTCATTCATTTGCACGCATTTTCAAAAAATTTGTTCAGTTTTTACTGATACACTTTTAATTTTTTCTTCAATATTTTTAACCGGGACATTTTTTACTGTGCCCCGGGATACAGGGACACCGATCTCAAAACCGGGACGTATGGCAGCCCTAAGCTGGAGAGATGTCACGTTTTGAGTTGGTACTTTATTACTACAAAAAAATATTAGTTTACTTGCTTGGATTTTTATTTAAAAAATGTTTTATGGTATAATAAGTCGTTATTGTTGAATAATTATGCAGAAATTTTAAATAAATTTTGGTTTAAATAGAAATGAAACGTTATTGATACAAAAAAGTGAAGAAATCGCTAAAAGTCAAAACGACACAAGTATCTGTAAAACCGTTAACTAACACCAAATCGGTCTGGAATTCACTCAAATTGAGGATATGATAACAATGCATATTTCTGTTTATTAAACCCAAAAAACGCAAACGAAATGAGCAATATTATCTAAGAAATATATATTTTGTTTTTATTAATTTAAGCAATTTATACATAAATTCATTTATCATAATGATCAAAAAGTCTGCACTCTTTTACAAATGTAGTTTTTCTTTTTCGTAAATGTTTAGTGAATTTTTTGTTTAGTAAAAATGGAAGAAAAGGGAAATATATTAATTTATTAATTGTTTTTTTGATTACTAAATTACATAATTACTCAATCACATAATTACTTAGTTACCCAATTGAACCACAATAGATATTTAAGTAACGTAACGCCAGTAACGTCAAGTCAGATCAAAAAGCTTAATAAAAGAAGTCAGAGAAGATTTTTTGATTTAATCCCTTGGAAAAAACTTATGAAATTTAAAATACTTCCAAAAAAAGTTGTTTACAAAAGTCTTTCCCAATCTAGAGAGTTTTGTAAATTTTGTAATCCAAGTCAAAAATTACTTCCCCAGTGTAAACAAAAACGGATGCGGATCCGTTTTGAACCCATTACAAGTCCATCAGTACGCATTTCGCTTTCTTATGTTTCGATAGACCCGTTTCGAACCCTTTACGAATCCGTCAAAAAAAAAATTATCAAAACGTTAACGTGTACTTAGCTTTATTTTAAATTTCTCTTTAATATCATTAGACACGTGCTTCTCAAGCTCTTCTTCAAGACGAATAAAACTACTTGTCAGCCTTAGTAGCATGCAAACTAAGTCCTTAAAATATGAAAATTTTGTTTTAATGTTTTTCTTAGCTGCATTTTAAGAAAATTACTCAAACGAGCTACTATCGACAGCGGAGGACGTGACGAAGATGTTCTTCCACTATACACGTGATCGGATAGCCAAGGAAACGCAAAATCACTAACAAAAAATATCAATTACTCAGTTCAACAAACAAAAAAATTAATGAATTATGTTTAGAGATTCTGATAGATAGGATGAAAAACAGATACACGTGCAACGGCGTGCAAATAAGATTTAAAATGGGTTAAAAGTTGACACCTTTTTTCAGCTATTTAGTTTAACAAAAAATTTTAAAAACTTTAAATAGCTTTAGATAATTGCTTAATGTTATTATATTAAGCGATCATTAAACTGTTTTTAACTTGAATTTATATATTTATTTGAAACTTTAAGAACATATTTTTTTAATGTTTTACTACCTATTTATGACATAAAAAAATCGTTTTTTTTACTATAAAAAGGCGACTTATCGCAAAGGATTTTAAAACAATGAATTCTACATCTATAGATGATTTTTCAAACATCTGCATACTCAGATTGCATCGACATTTCAGGATGAATAAATGTTGCTTCCTCCTCACCGTGCCTAGGGGGGCGGGGGTTAAATGTATGAACTGGTCCTGTTAATTTTCTCCTTTTACCATTTCTTTTGAACACACCTACTCTCTATATGCCACGCTTCTGGGAGTCCTAATACAAAAAACACAAACAAATAGAAAAATATATCTACTGTAGTTCATATCCAAAAATCTATGAGCCCTAGGGAGGTCAAGTGTATGAGCTTGTCCCATTAATTTTTCTTCTTCAACATTTCTTCTTAGCACACCTACACTCTATCTGCCACCCTTCTGGGCGTACATATACAAAAAACACAAAAAATAGAAAATATCATTGCTCGTGTACACAAAAACTTGAGATTCGAAAAATTTATTTATTTATTTATTTATTTCACCAAGCAAGGCAATTTACTAATTCTATTTACATTTTTTACTTTTTTTTTTTTTTTTTTTACATATTATTTAAATTAATTTCAAAAGAATACTTAAACTACGCTAATATATCTTAAGTACTACTTTTAGGGGATGACGGAGGGGGACTAGACCAAGAAGTATAACTCTGTAGGGAGCAGTGCTTGAAAAGGACAAATTATTCCGAGTCAAAGAGAGACTTTGAGAGGGTTCGCTTAAATGTGGATTTTGGTATGGATGGTGAATAGTGCTCGCTAATATTATTAAAAATTCTACAGCACCTACTAATGGGTTCATTATTTGCGTAAATAGTGTGGTGAATATATTCATTTAGGAGCCGCGTATGCCTAGTACGTCTAATTGGGTCATTTAGTGTAATTTTGCTGGAGATATATTCGCTATCAATAGCTCCGTTAATAACATCAAATGTGAAACATGAACTCAGTAAAGTTCTTCTTGATGATAGAGGCATCAGAGAGAGGAGCCTGAGTCTTTGTTCATACGGTGGCAAGTTGTTATAGTCACGGGGGTCAAAGATAGCTCTTAACTCAAAAAGCAGGAATTGTTTTTGAATGGATTCAATTTTGTCGCTATGAGATTCAAAGGCTGGATTCCAAATGATGCAAGCATATTCAAGAAGTGGTCGCACTAAGGTACAGTATAACGTTTTGGTTACCCACACATTTTGGAATTCTTTAGCACGTCTTTTTATAAATCCCAGCTGTTTATTTGCCCTCGATAAGACTTTATCAAAATGTAGATTAAATCTCAGCTTATTATCTAGGACAACTCCAAGGTCTACAATATGGTTGGTTCTGCTCAGAACAATATTATTAAGGAGGTAACTGCATTCTGGAATTAAGTTCTTACGGGAAAAACTTATCACGCAACATTTCTTAACATTTAAGTGAAGTTTGTTTTGATTACACCATTGCTCAAGGGACAGCAGTTTCGATTGTAGGAAAGTTACATCAACTTCTGATTTAATGATCTTATATATTTTGAGGTCATCTGCGTACATAAGATGGGGAATGTCACAAAGAGTAATAGATAAATCTGAAATGAAAATGTTGAAAAGTATTGGGCCAAGATGACTACCTTGTGGTACACCAGAGGTGACCGGTATATCATTTGAAAAAATGCCTTGAAATTTAACAAACTGGGATCGTTCGCAGAGATAGGATTTGATCCAATTGAGTAATAAACCGGAAATGCCAAATTTTTTTAACTTCAAAATTAAGATATTATGGTCGACACGGTCAAATGCTTTACTGAAGTCTGTGTAAACTGCATCTACTTGGCGTCCTTTTTCCATTTGATTTAACACATCGGAGACCATGATCATTAGGTTAGTGGTGGTCGATCGGCCTTTCCGAAACCCATGTTGCTGCTCGTTTAAGCGGGGATTAATGAGACTCGTCAGCTTATCACATATTATCTTTTCAAATAATTTTGGTATAGCTGACAAGATGGCAATGCCTCTGTAATTTTCAACAGACCATTTGTCCCTCACTATCAAATCAACGCCTAAGAGGTATGGGTTATATTGGTTATATTAACGTTACTGCAATGATACTTTTGTTTGAATTGAAGTAGCGCAATAGCACAGTTAAACAAATGTGTTCGTGCTCTTTTCTTATTTCAGTCGGAGGTATTTGATGGGTAAGCAAACTAGAATTTAGCTTTTAAATTTCTATTTGATTTGAGGACGAAAAACACGTTTACATCTGCTTGATTGCTCGTTTTGACAAATAATTACAGTTGTTCTTCAAAAAACAGTTCAACAATCTTACTGTTTTTGCTGTAACTAGTTACTTAAATACTTTTTGATAAAACCAAAGTTTATATATGAATTGCGTTAATGAATTTACAACAAATATGACATTTTGAAAGAAGATGACGAGATGAAACAATGAAACATATTGCTTATTTTTATTTCATATGGTTATTTTTTAGGTGACCCCAAATTGCGCTTAGAGCACATATCTTTTGTAAAAATTTTGTAGAAATTGAAAAACTGTCGGACCAAAATAATAAATTAGCTTCCCTGTTGCTTTTTGTGTTGTTTTATTAGCTGGTACTATAATTTGACATCAGCCGTCAAAACATGACAGCTTGCAAATTGCTGCAAATTTCTGCTTCTCCGAATTTGTGTAGTAGAAAATATTAACATTTGACAAGGACTGGATTACTTATTTTTGCTCTCTTTTGCGAATTTTTTGGGTACGGGAATTCATACGAACATTCAAGTTCGAGAACAGACCTATAGTAAACTGCGCTTTAATTAGAGTGTCAGAGCAGTGTTTTTGCACTTTTGCAGGCTTTGAGTGAATTCCAACAACTTCAGCTGCTCATTACACTGCGTATACACTTGCAATATTTTATTGTATGCGAAATGTCAAATTGAATTTCAAGAGCAATATCGCAAGTGTAGACTGATTATATCATGCAATTACTCATATCATGAAATTTATATCTTGAAATATTTCTTGAGATATATTTCATGAGACGAGCTGTCACTTTTTAGTAAAATATGTAAGTGTGTGAATTGTTAAGAACATTTCAAGCAAAAAATATTGCAAAAGCATTAAAAATGTGAAAAAACATAAAATGAAAAGACGAATGGGAAAAATTATGACTTTAATAAACTTGTACAAATAAGCAATTCCAAAATGAAATTTCATGAAATGAAGTGCCCACCTAAATATTATAGCATGAAAGCTTGTTGCAATACAGGCATGTCTTTCAGCAACACTTAAACACACACACAGAAACACTTTGGCAGAAGTAAGCATGGAGCACACATTTTTCGTTGTTCTTGTGGTTTTTGTTTACATTTAGGCAATGTTCTTCATTTGAATAACAAGGGAAAAACTACGGTTTATTGCTGAAGTGCACTCAAAATAATGGCGCAAAAATGATTTGAAGTTACAAGCAAAAATATATAGTCTCGACGAAAGATGAACTGAAGTGCACAACAAACTGTAGCACAAATCTAAAGGTGAAATATGTTGGAGGCACCTTTTTTTATCGAAAACTATAAATTGCTTTTCTAAATATTATTTAAAAAGAATAGAAAATATTTCATTTGTTTGTGTTATTTATGCACATGTTGTTTTTATTTAAGCCAATGTTAGCAAACAACATGGTTTTCTGTTGAGTTGTCTATAAAGTGACAATGTGTGCTGTAAGAGTTATAAAATGGTTTTCTTATCGCTGTAAATAATTAAATTTGGAAAAAAAAAAATAAATCAGCCGAAAATAAATAGATTTACTAAAAATATATGTTGTGCTAAATTGTAATAGAGACATTCTTTAAAGATGAAAGCATGCTGAATAAGGCAAATTTTGTAACATGAACAACAAGTTTTCCACAAAATTGAGCGCATAAATGCTAAAATATCTGTTTAAAATTGTTTAATTATAACTTGTCAAAAATTAAGTTTACATCTTTTATATCTAACAAAATTGAAGGAATTTTAAATTAAGTAAAAAGTTTGCATACGCCCATAATCGAGCGTAAGCTTTGATTTTCTTTTCCTTTATTGAGTAAATTGTGATAGCCCATTAAATAAATGAAAATATTAAACAAATTTCCTATCATTAACGTCAATCAGTGCTCATCATTTATGCTCTAACAAGAAATAGTTGCTATATTCTGTTTATAGGAAATCAGCTTTGCATGCAGACATTTGTATAGACATACATTTTATAGATACACTTGCTGTTTCTTTCTTCGTGGTGTATCTTCCAAGCTTGAATTTTACTCTTTTTCTAATTTTTCTTCATTGTCAATACCATCTTAATGTATTGTTGCGGTATTTCTTGTCGCTTCTTTAGAAAGATCGATGTTTTAAAAAAAATTTGGTAAGCACGGTAAAAACCAATGAAGTGCTGTATCCCACAACATTCCCCTGTACACCTCGCCCTCACACAAATTCTAAAGAACAATTTAAGTCCAACACAATAAAAAACATGAAATATTATTAACAGATGTCAATACAAATGCAGCAATTTGCATTCCGACATAAACAAATATTAATTCCATGAACAACCGAGACGGTGACTCAAATTGCCGGTGTTCATGAAAAAGAGATAGAAAACAAAGACTGACCTAATTTAAGCGCACACGCTTATATTACCAAACAAACAAAACCAGTGCTTTGTTTTTAGTTGTCAAGTCTTTCCGACTACTACGTCGGCAACATGAAAAGCAAAGCAAGGAATTGTTGGGTGCATCGGCATTGGCATACACGGTGAGCATAAAGTCCTTCATTCACCTATCCTAGCTGCAGCGCTGTTTGCATAGTGCATTGCCTGCAACTGTGTTGCATGAAAAGTTCGTGATCGCGTTCCGCTAAAGCTTAGTATGCTGCAGGAACGAAAATTTTTGAGCATATAACTCTTCACGCGAAATTTTGGTGTAGAGTCCAAATTTTTGTGTGGAGAAGAAGCACTTGCTGTTCTGGTTGACAGATTCATGTTTTTATTGCTGCAATTTTAAATTCAACATTAAATAACAAATTCAACACTTAAACAAACTTACTGCTTATTTTTTATTGTTGAATGGCAATTTTTCGCGCCAATTAAATGTACGGACATAAGGGGCCCTCAAACGATACTACATGTCCATCCGACCTGTCAAGTCATCACACATGTAGTATCGTTCGTGTGCAAGAAATCAAGGCGGATGGACATGTCCGATGGAAGTTGAAAAATTTTGACTTTTTGCTAAGTACGTCCGACATGTAGTTCCGTTTGCGTGTTATTATTCCGTTTGCGTGTTGTCTGAAAATTTTCAGAGAGAGCACATCTCGCGGCAAAACTGCCGAACGTAAGAAATATTATATTTTGACGCGAATTTTTTTATCTTTACCTAAAATTGTGATGGCTTAGAATATTTAAAGCAAAAATAATAAAAATAAATGTTCAAAACAATTAATATTAATATTTTTAGTTGATGTTAACTCTTCGGCAGCTAAACAATAATGAAGTCTATCCAAAGTCTATCCGTCATGTGCGATGTGTGTGAGGGCAATAAAAAAAGTCCCGTTACTTTATCGAACTACATGTACGTCCGTCATGTAGTATCATTTGAGGGCCCCTATATAATCGACAGCGAAATTTTGATATTTCAACTCTCCGCTCACGAATGGAAATTAGGCAACATAGCAATAATTTTCGCTTCTACAGCGTACCAGCTGGCGTCAAAAATCTCAATGTATTACTTATGGAAATTTTTTTTCGTTCCTACAGCATACTAAGCTTGAGGGGAGGTAAAACGTCAACATGTAAATTAACATTTACATATTGACTAGGACTTTCTTCGATTATGTATAGGCAATAATATCCACTTATTGGAAATTATTGGAATCTCTGGAAATTAAGAACGTCATTTAAAAGTTAGTGGTGTTTCCTGGGCAACGTCAAAACTGACAACCGTTAGTTTGGCGGCTAATCTGAGCGGCGGGCCTCCCTAGGCTTAAAATAGGTTGTGCGTCGAGTTTGAAGCCCACCCGTAAAAAAAGATTTCAATAAAAACTAATAAGAATAGAAGAAAACTGATCCCCAAATCTGATGACGACTTCCGCAAACGACAAACTGATAATGATTTACGGATATGCACCTGGAATGTCCGAAACCTTTATTGGAAAGGTGCCTCTATCCAACTGACTGATGTCTTGGAAAGATACAAAGCTGATATCACTGCTATCCAAGAAATGCGATGGAAGGGACAGGGTTGCATTCGGCATGCACCTTGTGATATCTACTACAGCGGCCATGCGGAGAAGCACGAGTTTGGATGCGGATTTGTAGTTGGCAAGAGACTACGGCCCCACGTCCTGCGATTCACACCTGTGAACGAACGACTTGCCATAATCCGCATCAAGGTTAAATTTTTCAATATATGCCTAATATGTGCGCACGCTCCGATAGAAGACAAGGACGATGAGATCAAGGAAATTTTCTACGAGTGCCTTGAAAATGCTTACGAGCGCTGCTCCCGTCACGACGTAAAAATCGTGCTTGGTGACTTCAACGCTAAGGTGGGCAAGGAAAATATTTTTGGTCCAACAGTCGGAAAGTTCAGCCTCCACGACAACACCTCCGATAACGGAATGAGGCTGATTGACTTTCCAACTCCATGCGTGCGGCTGCTGAAGAGGTGATTGGCTACCACCGCCCTCGCCGAAACCAGTGGTACGACCAGGAGTATCGCGACGCCACAGCAGAGAAAGACGCCGCCTACAAAGCCACCCTGCAGTCCGTTGTAACGCGCGCTGCTAAGGAGCGATACAAAGAAAAGAGGAGGGAAGAGAGACGTATTTTCAGGCGGAAAAAGAGAGGCACAAAAGTACAAGCAGGAGAAGATTAAGATGTATGGTGACAGGAATGAGGCCCGAAAATTTTTCGAAAAAATAAGACGCCTTGCTGATGGTTTTATAACCGGGGCCTCTTCCTGCAAGGATAAAACGGGAATCTAGTGACAGATGTCCCTAGAGTACACTGACGTTATGGAGGGAACACTTCTCTACTCTACTCTACTCTACTTAAATGCATTCACGAGCTTCTGTGCAGAATATGGTCGGAAGAATACATTCCGAACGATTGGAATCTCAGTGTGCTCTGCCCAATCCACAAGAAAGGCGATCCCACTATCTGTGAGATAAGCTAATTAATATCGCATATAAGGTCCTGTCGAGCATTCTATGTGAAAGATTGAAGCCCATTGTAAACGAACTGATCGGACCTTATCAGTGTGGCTTCAGACCTGAAAAGTCCACCATCGACCAGATGTTCACTCTACGACAAATCTTGGAGAAGACTCAAGAAAAACAAGTCGACACCCACCATCTTTTTGTCGACTACAAAGCCACCTTCGACAGCCCAATAAGGAAGCACCTGTACTCCACCATGTCTGAATTTGGTATTCCTGCAAAACTAATACGATGACACTGAGCAACACCAGCAGCGCAGTTAAAATCGGGAAGGACCTCTCTCTACCATTTATTACCAAACGAGGTTTCAGACAAGGTGATTCCTTATCGTGCGTTTTTTTCAACCTCATGATGGAAAAGATCATCCGAGCTGCTGATTTGAGACGTAGTGGCACAATATTCTACAAGAGTGTTATGCTGCTTGCGTATGCTGATGACATCGATATCATTGGCCATAATACGCGCGAAGTCAGTGCAGCATTTTCCAGGTGTCAACAAACAAACAGTCCCAGCGTCTTGGAACCCACGTTACCGTTGACAATACCTCCTTCGAGGTTGTGAAGAGCTTCGTTTATTTTGGATCCAGCAATAAATCAACCAATCAACCAGACATCAGCATTGAGATCAAACGAAGAATAACTCTTGCCAACAGGTGTTACTTTGGGCTCAGTAGGCAATTGAGAAGCAGAGCTCTCTCTCGAAGAACGAAAATCACGCTCTATAAATCGCTCATCATGCCCGTCCTACTTTACGCATCTCAAACCTGGACGCTGAGCAGCTTAGATGAAAAGACTTTTGTATCATTCGAGAGAAAGATTCTTCGTAAGATCTACGGACCAATCTGCGTCAATGGCGAGTACCGAATACGGTGGAATGATGGACTGTATGAGCTGTACGCTGACATCGACATAGTCAAGCGCATTAAAATCGAGCGGCTTCGCTGGCTTGGTCATATTCAGCGCATGAAAGACGATGCTCCAGTGAAGAAAACATTCGATTCAGTACCCAGCGGCGGTCAACACAGAAGAGGACGACCGCATCTTCGTTGGAAAGACCAAGTAGAGGACAACCTGACGAAGCTTGGAATTTCCAACTGGCGCCAGCAAGCGAAAGACAGAAATGGCTGGCGCAAATTCTTAGATAAGGCCAAGACCGGCATACGGTTGTAGCGCCAACTAGCGATGCTAAGAAAGTTAGTATTTAAAAGTGAGGACTTTCCTTTAAAAATCTTGCGGTCGACCAGAAACTGCCAAAGTTAGGTTAAGCAGAATTCTGAAAAGGTTGCAGCCTCGCCTAGACAGTGGGCCTCAAGGAATAAGGTAGAAAAACTAAAGTAATAAGTAAATTTACAATTTAAACTACAATATCTCTGTTTCACTCTGCTCCCGTCTCTCGGTCACTCTTCTCCTTGTGAAAGCACGGAGACAAGGGACGTAAAATGTAACAGAATCAATTGTCACAAATCATATGATTAAAAAAGAAATAACAAAAAATATGCTGAAAACATTTTAAGCGCTTGGTTAAAATGTGCAACACAAAAAATTTAGATTTCGATTTCTTATTTTTTTTTTGTGTTCGAAATCTAAAAAAAGGAACTTTAAGCATTTTTGAAAAAAAGTCAACTTTCAACAGTTAGAACTTTTTACCGGAATTTTGGTTTTTGTAATTTTTAGCATAAAATATTTTAAGGCTATAGCCATTCGTAAAGTCATTTTTTAGAAGTTTGCATTTTTGAATTTATGGGAATTTTTAAAATACCCAAATTCGAAATTTAAAAAATTTTAATCTTCTAGTAAATAACCAAGTTATTGTACGTAATCACATAATTTTCTGAAAAGCTTTCAACAACATTTTATTGCATTTTATTCCCATTTGAATTTTTATGATTATTACAACAAAAAAAAAATTAAATTATTTTTGAAAAGTAAAACATCACAACTCTGGTACTTTTTTTCAATTTTTATGTTTAATAGCTAATTTTAAGGAAAAATTAAGTTAAAAAACGAAGTGTATACCAGATATATACACAAAATTAGTTTTTATGTGCAAAAAATAGCAAATTATGTAAAAAGTCAATAAATTTTGAATTTTTACTTCTATCGAAATCATATTAATACATTTTGGTTTTTATTCTAAACCTCAAGAATTTCAATAGTTATATTTTTCATTTTCGAAATATTGAAATTTTTCATACAAATGCATGGTCATTCTATTATATATTCTTGAGCAGCATCACCTCCTAAGTCGATTAAGCAATGTCCGTCTGTGGTAACAATCGTTATTTTAGAGCTATCGTAACGAAAGTCAGTATTATTGCTGTTCATTCAAAAAAAGAGAGATTAAATTCGAAAATGACCCAATTTGTATGAAAACCACGTCTTCCTGCCTCCCAAACAAAGATTTTAAATATTTATTAAATGTAAATTAATAAAAATATAAACTAAATTGCCTTTAAGTTATCTTCTTTATTACCTGTAGCATTAGATCTCATATTTACTTAACATCAATACCCGTGTTCATAACAAACTTTGCTGGCAATTTTTTATTTTATTACATTTTTTATTATTCTGCACATAGAAAATTTATTGCTTTAATTATCCCAGAGGTCGAGATCGACCAGCAATTTTCCGGAAAATAAAGGATTATAGCGAAATTACTGTACAGCAGTGGCAGCGTCAGTGGAGCAGTGAACTGTTTTTTAATATACCACTGCAGCAAGATTACAATTCAGCAGTGAGCAGTAGCAGTATTTTAAAGTCTACAGTTTTTTTTCGCTCTAAATGTTGCCGTTTGTTTTACTTTTCCATGTTGCCAGTCTGTTTTTTCCATTCATTATATTGGCAGCAGAGTGGCAGTAAATTTAGAAATAGAGCTAACCTCAGCAGTACCTACTGCTTACTGCCACTGCTATTATGTGAGTGTTACAATTGAACAACATTATTCCTAAAATAACAGTCCATTATTGCCATTCCATTTTACAACTTTGATAAAAAACCAAAGAAAAAATGTCAAATTTGATTTTTAGCCCATTTCTAACTAGCCATGAAAATTTCATTAAGAAATTAAAACATTCATGTAGCCTGGTATAAAATGGGTTAACATAATGCAAAGAATAATTCAACAGAATTATACTAGATTATTAATAGAAACTCTATATAACATATATGTAAAAACTGCCATTTTATTATAGTGTACCTGAAAATAGCAGAGGTGAATTTATTTGGTTACATTACATTTATATGAAATCAAATGCAATTTACTTTATGTTAAAAAGATAAATTAAATTTTCTCAACTTTTGTGGCGCAAACAAGTACGAAAATAAATTTAACATATTTGACCTTCTCCGAGAAAAGGGACCTAGTGTGTCAAAAAACGGGTTTAGACTTAAGAGAGGATTCTGGTACCTAAAAGGGTGTAGAATAAGATGAAATGAGTTAGATTTCTGATAAAAAAATATTTACCCCTTCAAAAACGTGCAAAACGAACTTGGGAAAATCGATAAAAATGCGTTATAAAACTTTAAATGCGTTTTTCTCAAAACAACATTTTCACACACACAGAAGGTAACATATATTATTATCGCATGGAAGAAAAAGGTTACACAGCCGACCGCATGTTAGGCAAAAATTGAAATTTGTTAATAAAATTTCCAAGCTACTCTCAAAAATGGTAGCGCCCATCCTAAACATATTGATTTAATTTCTGAAGAGAGCTTTTTGAAGATTTTGCAAGGGCAAACTTTGCCAATAGCGATAGACTGTCTTACAGAATAAGAATACTGTGCTTAGTGTTTTTATTATTATTCAAACATTTGTGTCACATTAAAGCATTTACTGTCAATTTTGCCATATATTGATTTCTTGTGGATTATTTTGTTGCCTTTTAAAAATGTATGCTTTGCATTTGCTCCTTGATGCTGCATCTGTGTGGGTGGCTATGGTACATTTGTGTGAAAATATATATGAATAAATGTGTTGATATGCAGTAGAGCATCCCAGTTATAAAAGGAGCCCTGCTGAATGTCTGCCGGCAACATGCAATAATAATAATAATAATAATAATAATAATAATAATAATAATAATAATAATAATAATAATAATAATAATAATAATAATAATAATAATAATAATAATAATAATAATAATAATAATAATAATAATAATAATAATAATAATAATAATAATAATAATAATAATAATAATAATAATAATAATAATAATAATAATAATAATAATAATAATAATAATAATAATAATAATAATAATAATAATAATAATAATAATAATAATAATAATAATAATAATAATAATAATAATAACAATAATAATAATAATAATAATAATAATAATAATAATAATAATAATAATAATAATAATAATAATAATAATAATAATAATAATAATAATAATAATAATAATAATAATAATAATAATAATAATAATAATAATAATAATAATAATAATAATAATAATAATAATAATAATAATAATAATAATAATAATAATAATAATAATAATAATAATAATAATAATAATAATAATAATAATAATAATAATAATAATAATAATAATAATAATAATAATAATAATAATAATAATAATAATAATAATAATAATAATAATAATAATAATAATAATAATAATAATAATAATAATAATAATAATAATAATAATAATAATAATAATAATAATAATAATAATAATAATAATAATAATAATAATAATAATAATAATAATAATAATAATAATAATAATAATAATAATAATAATAATAATAATAATAATAATAATAATAATAATAATAATAATAATAATAATTATAATAATAATAATAATGATAATAATAATAATAAAAATAATAATAATAATAATAATAATAATAATAATAAAAATAATAATAATAATAATAATAATAATAATAATAATAATAATAATAATAATAATAATAATAATAATAATAATAATAATAATAATAATAATAATAATAATAATAATAATAATAATAATAATAATAATAATAATAATAATAATAATAATAATAATAATAATAATAATAATAATAATAATAATAATAATAATAATAAAAATAAAAATAATAATAATAATAATAATAATAATAATAATAATAATAATAATAATAATAATAATAATAATAATAATAATAATAATAATAATAATAATAATAATAATAATAATAATAATAATAATAATAATAATAATAATAATAATAATAATAATAATAATAATAATAATAATAATAATGATAATGACAATGACAATGACAATGACAATGACAATGACAATGACAATGACAATGACAATGACAATGACAATGACAATGACAATGACAATGACAATGACAATGACAATGACAATGACAATGACAATGACAATGACAATGACAATGACAATGACAATGACAATGACAATGACAATGACAATGACAATGACAATGACAATGACAATGACAATGACAATGACAATGACAATGACAATGACAATGACAATGACAATGACAATGACAATGACAATGACAATGACAATGACAATGACAATGACAATGACAATGACAATGACAATGACAATGACAATGACAATGACAATGACAATGACAATGACAATGACAATGACAATGACAATGACAATGACAATGACAATGACAATGACAATGACAATGACAATGACAATGACAATGACAATGACAATGACAATGACAATGACAATGACAATGACAATGACAATGACAATGACAATGACAATGACAATGACAATGACAATGACAATGACAATGACAATGACAATGACAATGACAATGACAATGACAATGACAATGACAATGACAATGACAATGACAATGACAATGACAATGACAATGACAATGACAATGACAATGACAATGACAATGACAATGACAATGACAATGACAATGACAATGACAATGACAATGACAATGACAATGACAATGACAATGACAATGACAATGACAATGACAATGACAATGACAATGACAATGACAATGACAATGACAATGACAATGACAATGACAATGACAATGACAATGACAATGACAATGACAATGACAATGACAATGACAATGACAATGACAATGACAATGACAATGACAATGACAATGACAATGACAATGACAATGACAATGACAATGACAATGACAATGACAATGACAATGACAATGACAATGACAATGACAATGACAATGACAATGACAATGACAATGACAATGACAATGACAATGACAATGACAATGACAATGACAATGACAATGACAATGACAATGACAATGACAATGACAATGACAATGACAATGACAATGACAATGACAATGACAATGACAATGACAATGACAATGACAATGACAATGACAATGACAATGACAATGACAATGACAATGACAATGACAATGACAATGACAATGACAATGACAATGACAATGACAATGACAATGACAATGACAATGACAATGACAATGACAATGACAATGACAATGACAATGACAATGACAATGACAATGACAATGACAATGACAATGACAATGACAATGACAATGACAATGACAATGACAATGACAATGACAATGACAATGACAATGACAATGACAATGACAATGACAATGACAATGACAATGACAATGACAATGACAATGACAATGACAATGACAATGACAATGACAATGACAATGACAATGACAATGACAATGACAATGACAATGACAATGACAATGACAATGACAATGACAATGACAATGACAATGACAATGACAATGACAATGACAATGACAATGACAATGACAATGACAATGACAATGACAATGACAATGACAATGACAATGACAATGACAAAGACAATGACAATGACAATGACAAAGACAATGACAATGACAATGACAATGACAATGACAATGACAATGACAATGACAATGACAATGACAATGACAATGACAATGACAATGACAATGACAATGACAATGACAATGACAATGACAATGACAATGACAATGACAATGACAATGACAATGACAATGACAATGACAATGACAATGACAATGACAATGACAATGACAATGACAATGACAATGACAATGACAATGACAATGACAATGACAATGACAATGACAATGACAATGACAATGACAATGACAATGACAATGACAATGACAATGACAATGACAATGACAATGACAATGACAATGACAATGACAATGACAATGACAATGACAATGACAATGACAATGACAATGACAATGACAATGACAATGACAATGATAATGATAATGATAATGATAATGATAATGATAATGATAATGATAATGATAATGATAATGATAATGATAATGATAATGATAATGATAATGATAATGATAATGATAATGATAATGATAATGATAATGATAATGATAATGATAATGATAATGATAATGATAATGATAATGATAATGATAATGATAATGATAATGATAATGATAATGATAATGATAATGATAATGATAATGATAATGATAATGATAATGATAATGATAATGATAATGATAATGATAATGATAATGATAATGATAATGATAATGATAATGATAATGATAATGATAATGATAATGATAATGATAATGATAATGATAATGATAATGATAATGATAATGATAATGATAATGATAATGATAATGATAATGATAATGATAATGATAATGATAATGATAATGATAATGATAATGATAATGATAATGATAATGATAATGATAATGATAATGATAATGATAATGATAATGATAATGATAATGATAATGATAATGATAATGATAATGATAATGATAATGATAATGATAATGATAATGATAATGATAATGATAATGATAATGATAATGATAATGATAATGATAATGATAATGATAATGATAATGATAATGATAATGATAATGATAATGATAATGATAATGATAATGATAATGATAATGATAATGATAATGATAATGATAATGATAATGATAATGATAATGATAATGATAATGATAATGATAATGATAATGATAATGATAATGATAATGATAATGATAATGATAATGATAATGATAATGATAATGATAATGATAATGATAATGATAATGATAATGATAATGATAATGATAATGATAGTGATAGTGATAGTGATAGTGATAGTGATAGTGATAGTGATAATGATAATGATAATGATAATGATAATGATAATGATAATGATAATGATAATGATAATGATAATGATAATGATAATGATAATGATAATGATAATGATAATGATAATGATAATGATAATGATAATGATAATGATAATGATAATGATAATGATAATGATAATGATAATGATAATGATAATGATAATGATAATGATAATGATAATGATAATGATAATGATAATGATAATGATAATGATAATGATAATGATAATGATAATGATAATGATAATGATAATGATAATGATAATGATAATGATAATGATAATGATAATGATAATGATAATGATAATGATAATGATAATGATAATGATAATGATAATGATAATGATAATGATAATGATAATGATAATGATAATGATAATGATAATGATAATGATAATGATAATGATATTGATATTGATATTGATAATGATAATGATAATGATAATGATAATGATAATGATAATGATAATGATAATGATAATGATAATGATAATGATAATGATAATGATAATGATAATGATAATGATAATGATAATGATAATGATAATGATAATGATAATGATAATGATAATGATAATGATAATGATAATGATAATGATAATGATAATGATAATGATAATGATAATGATAATGATAATGATAATGATAATGATAATGATAATGATAATGATAATGATAATGATAATGATAATGATAATGATAATGATAATGATAATGATAATGATAATGATAATGATAATGATAATGATAATGATAATGATAATGATAATGATAATGATAATGATAATGATAATGATAATGATAATGATAATGATAATGATAATGATAATGATAATGATAATGATAATGATAATGATAATGATAATGATAATGATAATGATAATGATAATGATAATGATAATGATAATGATAATGATAATGATAATGATAATGATAATGATAATGATAATGATAATGATAATGATAATGATAATGATAATGATAATGATAATGATAATGATAATGATAATGATAATGATAATGATAATGATAATGATAATGATAATGATAATGATAATGATAATGATAATGATAATGATAATGATAATGATAATGATAATGATAATGATAATGATAATGATAATGATAATGATAATGATAATGATAATGATAATGATAATGATAATGATAATGATAATGATAATGATAATGATAATGATAATGATAATGATAATGATAATGATAATGATAATGATAATGATAATGATAATGATAATGATAATGATAATGATAATGATAATGATAATGATAATGATAATGATAATGATAATGATAATGATAATGATAATGATAATGATAATGATAATGATAATGATAATGATAATGATAATGATAATGATAATGATAATGATAATGATAATGATAATGATAATGATAATGATAATGATAATGATAATGATAATGATAATGATAATGATAATGATAATGATAATGATAATGATAATGATAATGATAATGATAATGATAATGATAATGATAATGATAATTATAATGATAATGATAAAGATAATGATAATGATAATGATAATAATAATGATAATAATTATAATAATATTAGCATTAAAATTATAACCTGCCACATTCCTTCCATCGGCAGGCCTGCTTTGTTTTTCATCTGGGATGATTCTACTCGTAAATGTATATGTTTGTGTATGCGGTGATTTTTGTTCAAACCTTATTTTGACCTTAGACATAGCTTGAAAACTATGCAAAATGTAAGTATCTAGAAACCAGTCCTTGCACTTGCATTCCTAGGCACAATACATTCACACTTATTGCTTTACAAATTTATATATACTGGTGCATTTACGCAAAAACGTGCAGACAATCACTGATATTTTACGTGTGTCTGTTTTTTCTCCACTGTGCATTACTTTGCTTACAGAGATTTAAAAATTTACATTCTGTCCAAAAATTGCTGGGTTTATTGATTATTTTGCAAAGCCCGCTTAAAGGAATTGTAAAATTTTTATTTTTGTCGATAAGTTGACACAACTGTCTTCTATACTGACGCTGAATTGGAGCGCTATCCTTCGTTCAGTTTGTTAACAGTGCTAGGTGTTGTTAGTTTATCAAGTATTTTTAGCGATTTTTACAATTGATACTAATATTCGCTTTGATCGGCATCAAAGTTTTCAACTGAAGTGAAATTTTTCTTTTCACTTAAGTGAATGAAGTAGTGACTACAAATTGTTTTTTAAGTTAAAGAGAGATAGTCGTTGAACTAACTGTGTCTCACGAATCCATTCGTACCATTTTTAACGATTTTTTGGGTATGATTTTTTAAAAACAATTTCTATGCGTACCTTTATATATAAATTTTCTAGAACAATATAGTTTTATCTGGCAAGATACGTTAACCTTGAATTATTTTAAATTAGATACTGTATAATTTTTAATATCAGCTCAAAAATGGTTATGTTGAAATACTTGTATTAGTTTTTTTGTTTTAAGCATTAGTATAATTAAGCATGCGACATTTATCACGCTAAATGTTTGCAAATCACATTTGTTATAAGAATAAGTGCAAGTAATTTCAACTAAAGATTGCATTAACTATCAAAAACATCGTACATATTATTTGTGAGTTTTACATTAATATAATTAGTGGGGGATTTGCCGAAGCAGACCACAGTGGGTCCCTTTTCGTCCCCTATTGGATGAAGGATGCTACTGCTAGGAGCACTCATACGTGAGCATGCTCCTTGTATAAGCAACCTTTGTCACCTCAAGTATATCCTTGTAGGTCAGTGGACCAATCTCGGCTTCGCCAACAAATGGACGTCCCAGAGTGGTCAATCTTATGCTTGCTAGCGCCGGACACTGGCACTAAATGTGTGCTGCTGTTTCCGGCTCCTTTAGGCATAACCTACAGGTATCGTCCTCGGTCAGAGTCATCTTCCCGAGATGGTACATGAAGGGACCGTGTCCTGTGACCAGTGCAGTAAGCCAGCTTAAAGTCCTTCGATTGTATCGGATAACTTTTGCTGCCTCACTACGAGACCACTTCACGGCCGCCTTTGATTCTATTTCCCACCTTGCACGGTGTTCCGAGACAGTCGATTGTTTAATAAGTCCTGCCACCATGTTGTCGCCTATGGCGATACTTGGTTCTGGTCCACAGAATTCTTCTGCTGATCCTCTCTTGCAAAAGAATCAGCATTTTCATTCTGTTCTATTCCAGAGTGTCCTCTCACCCACATAAGTGTGAGCTCATTTGTCTGGGCGCACTTATTGAGTTTTGTAAGACATTCTATGACCAACCTGGAAGTGGTGTCTGTCCGTTGCATACACCTAATCACAGACTGATTGTCGAGAGCAATGACAATTTTCTTGCCATTCATCCGGCCATCTATGTGGTGGTCCAGCGCATGCACTACGCCAAGCATTTCCGCCTGCGTCTGTGAATATACTGATATCGTTACCAGCGATTTCTTCACAAACGGCTTCATCTGTTATAAGAGTTTTATAATATTTTTCTGTTTTTCTTAGTCTCTGCTTTCCTCCTACAAATACAACGGCAGCATACCTAACAGAATCTCCATTGCGCTTGTTGGAGTGGGACGTATTGCACCTGTTATTCCAACACACGCCAGCCGTTGGACTTTGTCCAGTCTCTTCTTAATGGTTTTCTGACTGACTTTTGTCCACCAAATCACCGAAGCATACGTGATGATAGCCATCATAGTGTAGACCCATTTCATAGTCTCTGGGTTTAGCCCCCATTTGAGACCACAAACGCGTCTACACTGAAACAGAACCCTCTTGGCTCTTTGAATCCTATCTTCTTTCCAGTTCGAGGGTTATGTTCGTATCGAGGGTTACCCCTAGACATTTAACCTTCGTGGACATGTTGATTTCAGCTCCAAAAAGTCTGTGTGGTTCTCTCTTCAGGCCTACCCTCTTTCTAGTAAAGAGAATATTGTCTGATTTGCCTGCGTTTACGGTAAGGCTTTGTTCTCTACAACACTTCTCCACCATTGTGAGTGCTCCCTTCATGATGTCAGAAATGGTGTCAATGAACTTACTGCGGACCACCAACGCAAGTCTTACCAGTAGTGAGTCCACAGTTATGTTCCACAGGGTTGGCGATAACACCCCGCCCCGGGGACATCCTCTACTTATTCTACCTCTAGTCTTGACTCTACCATTCTTCATGTTGACAGCCCTGTGCTTGAGCATATTGTCTACCCAATTTGCTATCATTGGGCTTACATTGAAATCTGTCAGGACTTGCCGCAGCCTTCCAAAGCATATTTTGTCGAAAGCACACTCGATGTCCATCGCAATGCCTCCTGAAAATAACTCCTTTTCAGTCACTCTTACCAATTCGTGAAGACCACTCTCCGTAGACCTACCTATATACGCATGTTGGCATCTACTCAGAGGATTTTGCATCAGCGAAGTGCTCTCAAGACAGACAGCCATCACTCTTTCCATCGTTTTCAAGAGGAAAGGTGTTAGGCTGATCTGTCTGAGCGACTTCGCCTCCGCATAAACCTTTTTTCCAGGCTTTGGAAGAAAGACAACTTTCGTCTCTCTCCAGACTCTCAGAACGTACCCAGTCGCTAGGCAAGTAACGAATATACCCCACAGCCTAGGTGCAATGAGATCTTCCCCCAATGCATCATAGCCGGAAATATACCGTTCATCCCTGATGTTTTGTACGGAGCAAATGAGCGTATAGCACTCCTCACCTCGTTCAAAGTGGCCATCCTTTCGGCTTCCAGTCTGTCAACCCTGTGCATTCCTTTCTTCAAGGGTGTCCATGGGACATCAGACTTAAAACTTTCAGGAAAATGCACCTCCATTAGCACTTCCATCGACTCCTCTAGGTTCTCTGCCATGGTTCCTTTCATTTTTCGGATCAGTCCCACTTTGGAGAATGTCCAGATTCCGAAATTCCGTGCCTTGTGAAGTTCCCCTCTCATGTGCAGATTGAAGGCCTTTCTAACCTTCTTCTTCAGAGATTCGAGTTCCGTGCACCACCATGGCGTCGGATCACCCTGGTCTACAGAAAGTATAGGACATGTCACCTCGTAAGCTTCGACCATGGCCGAGCTAAGATGTTTAACATGGCTTTCTACTTTCGCCGTATTCCCTGGTACTTTTATTGCTTTTTGGGTCAGTGATTCCCTCAACTTCGCCTTCTGTATTCTTGGGAATCCTGATCCTCCTGTTATTTCGCTGGCGTTGGATTTCGTACTTGAATTCGAGCTGTATGGATCTGTGGTCCGACATGGTTTGCCTATCCACGACCCTCCAATTTTCTATTCTGTTCAGAATCTTTCTGCAAATGAGAGTTACATTAATGACTTCCGCTCGCCTCGAGTTTTTCATTAGTATATTAAAAATTTAAAAAATAAAACTACATATGAGGCTAATGAGAAAAAATTATAAACTATTATAACCCCACGCGTACTGCGTAAAGAGTATATTTATACTGTCACTCCGTTTGTAACTCCAATAAAGAGACTTGGGAGGTTTAGAAAAGTATACACATTTTTGATTAGAATGACCTCCTGATTCGATTTCCTCATGTCCGTATGTCCGTTTGTCTTTCTGGGACGATAACAGCCGTAATTTTATAGCTATCGTAGCGAAATTCAAAATATAATTTTTTTATTCAAAATACAGATCAGGTTAAAAAAAAGAGCCAAATCGATACAAAGCGGCTTGGCCAAGACTGTAAAATCTCTTTAATATTCACAAAAATTATTCTAATGCAGGGCCATAGCCAAGGGAGCTACAGGGGGTTGGGGTTTTCGGGGTTTAAACCCCTCCAGAGGGTCAAAATTTTAAAAAATTAATGTATTTAAATAATTATTCCATTATACTGAAGTTGCATTTACGTGTAAAAGACTTTCTTGGGAGCTAATTTGTGTAAACAACAACAGTGAAAACAAATTTATCGTGATTTATCGAATCAAACATGATACATGTAAAATTACCATCACTATTGATTTCACAACCCTTAACATTTGTAGATGATACAATTGTAGATGTCCGTATGTCCGTATTGGTAGTGATGAAAACAGTGAAGCCAACAAAGAATGACACACAAATGTATTCTGAAAAAACCTTTCTTATTCGAACCGCCTAGAAAGATCTTAAAGTATACTTCAGCCAACAACTGATTTTAATTTTCCCTCGAGCGGTTCTCGAAAAATTAAATTTCAGCATCCATGGTTTTGTCGCTGGAGTTAGTTGGTTTACTCCAAGTATGCAAATGGAGCTTATTGTAAGTTCGGCTTTTTTTTAGCTCTTCTTATGGCGGCATTGTATAACAGCATCTTCGTAATTTACGGCACAAAACAAGTATTTAATAAATAAATTTTTCTGCTCTTTTATAGTCAAAAGTTAACGAAACAATTAACTTTCGAATTAATGAAATGAGTCTAAGCCTGGTTTAATTTTTGAGGAATGTCTGAAGTTATAAGAATGAGTTATAGAAAGTTGACTTACATTTTTCAGAATTCTAATCCGAGGAAAAGTTAAAGACAATCGTGTAAGTAATTTTGTGAATTTTTTGTGAGATTTTTGCAAAATATTTTAGCTCACTAGCGGCTATCGTTACAGCCAAAATTTTTTTGGGAATCGTTTTAAAAAAACCAAGGTTAATTTTTAGAGGGGTACAAATGGAACTTTTTCAATTTGAATAAAAAAATTTCCCCCATGGGTAAATCCTGGCTAAGACCTTGTTCTAATGACTTAAAATTTTGCACATGAAATTTTGTGCGTTGAGTAATAAATTTGCAAAATCGAATTAAAATCACTCTTACCTCCCAAACGAAGTTACTTTATGAAAACGTTAGAATCTCCTTAAATTCCACAAAAATTTGTGCAATAGCTTCAGATTTTTCCAATAATTTTTATTCTTAATTATGCACTCGATGTTTGCAATTTGGGTAAAAAAAAAACTTAAAACTCCGCCTACCTCCCATACAAAGTGACGTCAGCAAAACTTTCATAAATTTATAAAAATAATGGTTTAAACTTGATATTTGCTTGACACATAAGCTTTTATAAAAAGCATGTACCTTGAGTTTAAAATTTTAAATATTTATATAAAAACCACGCCCTATAAAAGTTACGTTATCAAAATAATGCAATATGGAAATCTTCGAATTTAATAAAATACGGCTGTGGGGGTATTTTAATGCGGTTCAGTCGAAGGTAATTCTTTAATTTTTTTATCTTAATTCAAATTTGCAGAAACTGGCTTAAAACGATCTCGAGGTACTGATAACAAATGATGTTTCAGGTACAAGAACGCGAGTTTAGAATGGCAATAAAAGCAAAATAGAAATTTACCGTTAATCGAGCTTTATTTGTGCTCTATTAATTTTTTTAGTATTACTTCTTATTTAGAGAAAAATTTATAAGATGAGTGTAACCATAACATGAAAGTTAAAAAAAATACTAAAGAAATAAAAGCAAGCCATTAAAAGTAGCTAGCGCGAGCAAGATATATTTTTAGTTTTCAAGCCAATTTTCTCATAACAACAACTGAGATAAGCTGTAAATGCATTATATTATAAAATTTATGCATATTTTAATAGAAAATTAAAAAAATAATTTGTTTATTAACTTTAAAATTTTCGGTCCTGGCAGACCATTCTGTGGAAATGCTCATATTTATTACAAAAATGTTAAGGTGATCATTGAATAATTATTCAATAGCCATCAATTACTATTATTTTTTTGTAAATTTTAGAAGTCAAAAGACGTTTAATTAGAAATGATTTAAATCATTAAAAAAGATATGTTTTTTTTATCATTATAACAGTATTTAAACTTGTCCAAAGCCTTGTGTCACGTCTTTTCCAAATCTTTGTCCTCAGCCTTGTTTTTTATTTGTATTAGTTTCGACTTAGCTCGGTGCTTATCGCCTGAAAATCCCAAATAGAGTTGTAGCAAAAATCGGCCGAACAAGGCCCGAACGGTCAAAAAAGCACTAAAAAATGGTTAAACATAGTCTCACCATAACTCAAACACTATATTTGGTGGAACAGTGGCCGAACTAGGACCGAGTATGATCAAAAAATTATTTATGAAGTCCACTTAGTCAAAAAATCATTATTATCGTCTAAATCTCGTGTTTATCTATAACTTAGTTCTTGTCCTTATCATTGTTGCAATATTTGTCAGAATCTCTGTCATAATCCTTTTAATTATCCTTGTGCAAATTATTATTGCCCTAGCTTTTATCATAAGCTTCGTCTCTATCCTTTTCCTAATCCGTGTCCAAATCTTTCTTCTAATATTTGTATAAGGCCTTGTTCTAATACCTATCCATCTTTTTTTCGTTTTCTATGGTTTTGCTTTTCCTTTGCTTTGAAAGAAATTTAGTTCTTTGACAAGTGTTGTCAATCGACCTCAAAATTAACTCAGTTTTCATGTGGAGCCGTTTAAGTACAAGACCAATAAAAACCTTTTTTTATGACATAATATTGCTAAATATTCTGTATAAAATGAATTCCCGTTTTTTCAAATCAATTTTTTATTAGACATTATTTCGAAAATAAAAATAAAACGAAATTTTCATGTAAGTAAAATGAAATGTTTTAAATTAAATTTCTTTTAACTTTGGGCTTAAATTAAGAAAATCCCAAATATAAATATGGTAAAAGTCGAATGAACAGCGAACAAACATGGATTAAGAAGGGTCGAAGCATAATCCAAAAAGTTTAATTTGGCCGAACAGTGGCCGAACAAGGACCGATATGATAAAAGCATAGCTAAATTTATTTATATATCAATGATATATATCATCTTTGATACAATCGGCTTAAAAAAAGTGAGTTTAGAGTTTTATTTTAACAAATTTTAAGAAGGGTTTTTAGAAATTGGTTTCTGCGTTTTTCCTACATTTGAAATTTGAAGAATTGAGAGAGTTTAAATGAATACAGATTATGCTTCGAAAAGATTTCCTCTCATATAAAAATATATTTTAAGTCAATCAAGCAAAACCCACTAAACACAAGAATTTTTTGCCAATACTTGCACTAAAGTTAGTTTCTGGTATTTCCTTTTTTAAGAAACTTTCTGAGTTGAGTGTAACAAGTTGCGTTGGCAGTCATTAAGGCTGATGTCTTTATTCTTTTCTTGGACTCCCAAGATACTGAAGTCGATAAATATTTGTTTATTTGCCTAAAGTGTAGCTGGATATGATGACAGCCAACTGTTGGAGAACATTAAGAATATTTACAATAAATAATTTTTTTTTATTAGCTGTTGAGATTGCAACAGCAACGAGTAGCTGATTAAATTCTTGTATATTTTTTCTTTCTTATAATTTTTTTTTTCGATATCTTGATTTTTCTTCAATTTGTTTGGATTTGTTAACTTGTTGCAGATTTTATGTGTAGCTATATTTTTGTTGAATTTTGCTGTTTTACTTGTCGATTGAAAATATTTCTTGCTTTTGCTTCAACTATTTATTTTTGATAGTTTTCCTTCCGAATTATCTGAAATTGCCACAATTTGTCTACAATATAATTAACAATGATTTTTTTTTTTGTTTTTGCCAGGAAAAATTAAGTGCAATATTTTTATTTTCCTTTAGTTGTTGCAAAAATTCTGTTTTTATAATTGTTTGTGCAAGATTTTTCAAGTTTCCTATAAAATTTCTCAAAAACCTTCAATATTTATAACCAATTCACTCTAAAAACTTAAGTTACTCATTTTTGAAAAAGGAAATAATTGATTTTTTTATTTCGATAATTAATTGCATTTACTTTTATTCTTGTTTTAAAATTCAAGAAAAAGTGGACAACGTCACAAGAAAACTGTTTGCAGGGACATAATAAATAAATTAGCAAACAATGACTTTCCAGAAAATGGAACAACATAGTTAGTTAAATTACCTACGAAGCTCACAACAAAAACATACGCCAGCACTTATCCATAAACATTCACGCACATTCATGCACACAGAAAATAAAAGCATTTAACTATAGTTTACTTAAATGCATCAATAAAATTGTTTTAATGATACATTAAAAATATGCTAACAGGTGTTTATTATGTAATAAAGTGTTATTAAATATATCCAATTAAGAGTAATAACAAACTATTAAGTAAATAACAACCAATACACACATATTGGTTACATCTACATTCTACAGAAACGTTGAAATATGCTGAATATATGCTGTTAATCAAGCATAAAATTTTCTAATGCAGATTAAATTGCAAATTTGATTATATCATACTCACAGTAAATGTCGTCGGATTGTGCTACCATTAGTGATGGCCATGTCGATGTGAGTGGGTTTGTGTGCCTATGTGTGTGTGCAAGTATGTTAGTATGTTGTTTGGCATACGTTTAAAGCTTTTCGAGTGCTAAGCAGCCCTTAAGGTATGCCATTAAATATTAATGTAGTAGTTGCACACAATTCGCATATGATTGAAGAAAAAGGAATTTAAAAAACAACATTAAATCACCTTCCTAACCTGCAGTAAAAAGCAATTAGAGTGAAAAGTAGAAATCTTCGATTAAATCTTTAAAAAAGCTTCTTTATGACGCTTTAATCAAGATTACTTTTGAAAAGATTTGTGCACTTTAAACCATCAGTTATTATGACTTACGTAATGCAGAGTTGTGAGCATTAAGATAAGATTGTGCAAACGGCAAAATTAATGTTAGAGAAAATCGGAGTTGAGGAAAAATATATCTACATATATTTATATTTATTTAAATAGCTGCTTCCATGGAATAGCTTGTTTGAAAAATGTTAGACAGAGCATAACTTCTAAATGGGTTGACCGATTTTAAAATTGTTTTTTCCTAACTGTTCTACGCCTCTAATATTATTTTCTAACGAAGCCAAAACTTCGAAATTCTATTAAGTTTTTAAGTTAGTTGAAAAAATATTTCCATATGTTTCGTTGTTGTTCGCTGAATTCACTTTGCTTCAGCTTACTGCTTCTTATTGCTTTTGTTGTACAAACAAAACAAATTTATGTATCTGTCAAAAAACCGATCGACATGGAAGGACAAGTTCGCGTTTGTTTGTCGGTGTATGATTAGAAAATATCAAGAAAAACGTTTAGAATATTGCGCATAAATTTTTATTAATTGATTATTAATTTGGTGTTTTTGTACCTTTCGTATTGTAAGTAATTTATATTAATCTGATCAAAATTTATCGAACCATTCAAATTTCTATACAAACAAAACAAAAAATACTTATACAGAGTGTACAGTGTAAGAGTACGAATATTTACGGAGGTGAAAGAGCTGGTCAAGTGAAGCAAAAAATCATATGGACGGGGGAGGGGAGGGGGTCGATTTTCGCACCTTAAGGCATTACGGGATCAACTGTTATTTCATGACTTTGATGCATACTATTATTCAGGGATTAAATTGCTGCTGCCAAATTAGCAAAAGCATCAAAGTTTTTAATTAAATTTAGGTTAGATCAATTCCAATTTTCGAAATATTTTTAATATTATTTTATGTGCTTTTTGATCGTAGGTTTATATGCAATTAAAAACACAGTTTTAATTCATTTTTTTCCCGACGTTTCGTTGGCTATTTTCCAACATTTTCAAGGGATTTTTATTAAATGTGTTCTAAAACAAAATTAAAGAACACTGAATTAATATATATAAGAATTTACATAAAGTGACATTAAGCATAATATTGGAAAATTTTAATAATTATTTTAAGGACACGAACTTACAAAACTATGTGTGTGACATATATTGTTATTGGTAACTTTTTAATATAAATAAAAACTTTTAACAAATTTACAGAACTTTTGCAAAAACTAAGAAAAAAACGATGTAAACACAATAAACAGATTTGTTACACTAATCTTTGTCTAAAGCAACAGCATAAATTAAGTTTATGTTGTCTTTGTTTTCTTTGTAGTTCATCGTTGGTTTTGATTTTTGTTGTATTCTTAGGCTTTTAAAGTGTAGCGTGTGTTTATTCTTTTATCTATACCTAAAATTTTAATTTCCAAAGTTTTTACTTTGGCTGCGCTTTAGCAATTTATTTTGCAATTCTCCATAAATAAATTTTGCTTCGGCTGCAAACTACGAAAGAAACAAATAGTTTCAGCGGCAGCGAGCGTTCCGTTTTTCAGTCGTGCTGTAATTTTGGAACATTATCGAAGCCACAGCAACAGCAAGCATTTTGAAGTCGTCTTCTTGCTATTGCTGTCGCTTTTTAACATTTTTCAAGCAGTCTTTTTAGCAGCAGCTATCGATTTGGCATGCGGTGCCGCTGTGCTTTATGCTGCTAAAAAAGAGTACACGTAGTGCTGTTCTTCGGAGATTTCAATCAACTGCAGCCAGTTGGAGATATCCTACTTTACGGGAATCCGAGGTCAGGTGAAGTTACCGCCACTCAAGGTCAATTAGTCTATCGTCAAATAAGCAAAGTGTTCGTATTGAACCAGATAATGAGATAAATTCGACCAGAACAAGCTTTCAGGGAATGTTTACTAAGAGTATCATTACGAGAACTGACTCTACAAGACCACGACCTCTTATCGACCATGTTCAATCAGCGTTAATTTTTTTCGAATCAAAATGTGTTAAGATTAATCTCGAAGAACGCTGAAATTGAAGAATATAACATTGAGAGTCTCAGAAATGTTTGCAATGCTGTAACAATCATCAATGCTTTACACAATGACCCACGAGCGGTTGTTAGCCTCATCCGAGGTTTAAGCCCAAAGTTATTTATATGTAAGGGTGCACAAGTTATTTTGAGGCAAAATATTTTTACTTCAGCTAGCTGTGCAATGGCAGCATCGGTGAGGTTGTTGAAATTGTTTATAACCATTGCGAAAGTGCCGATTTATAGAAGAATTTTCTTTGTGCAACTCTAATATATTACCAATTCCTCCTGCTGTAGTATCATTTAAAAAAGTATCAAACAATTTTACTCGCAAGCCAATTCCACTACAACTGGCTTATGCGATTAGTATTCATAGATCGCAACGATTCACACTCGATCAAGCAGTTGTCGATATTGGAGAAAAAGAATTTGCATTAGGAATGGCATATGAAGCATTCTCGAGGGTTCGTAGTATAAGTGCACTTTTTATCGAACCAGCTATTGCTTATGATCGGCTTAAAAAAATAAATGACAAGAAGGGGTTGGTTGAGAAACGCCAAGAATTAAATAAATTAATGAATATGCAATAAATTTAAATAAATTAAAATTATTTTGTATTAAAATGTTTATGAAAGTTAAGTTAAGAAAGTAAGTTTTTTCATTACGCGAATCTCCCTAACAATGACAAAACGAATTATGTCCATTTTTTGAGACAACGCAACATTATATCTTTGCTTTTATAGCTTTGGAAAAAGCTTGTTAGAGTGAGCGACCCAACTTAAATGCATCTTTAACGTACCAAATTTATGTAGCCAGCTTACGCGTTTGCTAAGCAACTGCTACTCCTAGTTATTTTGTTCTGTCAATGCACAAGTTACATCAACTTCAAACGTGATTCAGTCACTATAAGCTTATTTACTTATTTGACATAACCTTATTTTATGTAAACAAAAACTTCTCTTTACAGTATTAATGACAACCGGGGTTGTGGTTTGATGGGTCTCTTTTTTAAACAATTTGTTCTTCTCTTGCTACTTCCCACAATAAAAACAGAAGTCCTTTATTTGATGTGAAGTATAAACTCGTAGTCATGGTAAAATTCTACTATGGTTATCGTGAGGAAGAAAAGGGTTTTTAAAGTGAGCTCGTTAAAAGATCGTAAACACAGATAATAAATTCACTTCAGTTTAGTTTATTAGAGAAAAAATTATTACAACTTATCATATTTTTCCTATCATAAATTGTCGTTATGAATTTGTTTTATTTATGAAAGTTAACTAAAATGTTGGAGTGAAAAGATGTTTTGATCTGCTTATATTGAGTACAAATCGTAAAAGTTAAACATGTTAGTGTAATTCACAATCCTGTTGCATATGTCGTAAATGCCAAATTAGCTGCTTTTACAAAAACAAATAGCATTGATATGCATTTGCAACATTCATGCATTTGCTTTAATAAAAGACTGATGAATATGCAAATCCTATAATGCACGATGCTTTTGTGAATGAATGTGTTTATTTTGCGTTGAACATCACCACCGATACTTTTTAAACACCTTTGATTGAGCAGCTTTTTTAATTATTTACATTTTGGGCGGCAAAAAAGTTGAATTTATTAAAAAAAGAAAAAAGTGGTAGAGAAATGGAGGGAGTTTTAAAACAGAAAATTAAAAGGAAAAAAAGGGAAAAATGCCAATAAAAAATGGACGCAGGAAGAAATTTGAAACAAAAGAAAAAACAGCTGTTGTAAAGTATTGTCATCATCATGTGTTGTGTTTACAAAAATCTACCCTTGCAAAAACGCATTTGCAATGAAATTGCTACAAATAATTTAATTGGCTTTTTTTGGAAACACAACTTTTCGACTTACAAAAATTTCAAAATAAAGTTTAAAGTATACTTTGCCTAACTCCTTTAGGCAACTAAGAGCTTGGTCTGTTAAAAATTTTAAGAAGAAATTGTCAACATTTTCTTATTTTGCTGTCACTTTGAGGAAAACCTTCTGTGAATATTTTGTTAATTTAAAAAGAGTCTAAAATGAGCGCCATTTAAGTATGACCGGTGTGAATGTAGCCCTGCCTAATAATGGATGAGTTTCAATGTTTTCATATTTAAAATTGCTATATTTAAAAAAAAGATGAAACAGTAAGTATTTTTGATTTTCCAAACATTTTTAAGAACTATATTTAAACTATTTGTGCAACAAAATATGTATTGCAAAAAGTTTTCATCTCATAAATTTGATATTAAGAAACATGTTTTCGGTGGATTTTATAATTCAAAGCTAAAAAAACTTACAAAAATTTTAAGGTAAGGACTATTCGTATTTTGTGTACTGCATAGATTTACTATGCATTACTTTTATTCTTTAAATATTGTCTTACAACAAAAATTTGACTATTAACTCATAACACTATTCTGAATCAAATCATTTGTTAAATATGTAGTAGAAAACATAGTAGCTTTAGAAAATGTAATTTTTTTTATTTTTTATTTATTTATTTATTTATTTATAAACTATCGACAAAAATGTTTAACAATCTATTTATTACATCACAGATTACACTAAAACAATAAATATAATGGAATTATTATAAGAATATAAAATTAAGGATTTATACAATACTCAATACAGTTTGCTTAAATGCCTCTCTATTTTGAGTGAAATCTATACGAGCACTTACACTGTTATAGACAGTGCACATGTTAAAAATCGGATCACTCCGGCCATAGTTAGTTCTATGGTGCGGAATGTAAAAAAAAATATCTTTGCCTAAAGTGTCTTTCCGGAGCATAAATATTGAGACGGGCGAGGATTGGCGCACAGTTAATATTATTCATTAAAAGATTTCGAACAAAAGTTATAAGAAAATATTTTCTTCTAGAACTCAATGATTTAAGCCCAATAAGTGCACATCGGGAGCTATACTCTGGCATAAAATTCCAATTTAGTTTTTTCACAACAAAACGAGTAAAAGGTTTTTGGACTTTTTCCAATCTTGTACTATGTGACTCATAAAATGGGTCCCATATTACACACCCATACTCAAGTATTGATCTTATAATGGAAATGAAAAGAGTCTTTAAGGTATACGGGTCAGCAAACTCTCTAGTATTGCGTCCAACGAATCGCATCATAGCATTAGCCCTGCTGATTATGTTGTCAAAATGACCTGAAAATGACATCTTTTTATCACAGAGTACACCTAGATCATATTTAGAATCTCCTCTAATCAAGGCGTTGCATAAAATTGAGTAATCAAAAAATATTGGAGATCTAACCATATAAAATGACATTATGTTGCATTTTGACAAATTTAAATTCAATTTATTTAGCATACACCATGAGTGCAGACTATTTAAATCACTTTGTAAACTCCATTGATCACTGAGAGAGCTTACAGATTTAAAAATCTTAACATCGTCAGCATACATAAGGCATTCAGAGTACTGTATAAAATTAGGAAGATCATTGATGAAAAGAATAAATAACAACGGCCCAAGGTGGCTACCCTGTGGCACACCTGAATGATTAATTATTGCTTTTGAGATCGTCTTTCCGATGCATACATTTTGGCTACGACCTAAAAGGTACTCACTAAGCCAAGACAAAAGTGAAGAATGAAAACCCATTAGACTGAGCTTATTAATTAGAATAGAGTGCTGAACTCTATCAAATGGTTTAGCGAAATCTGTGAAAATAACGTCTATTTGTTTACCATTCTCCAAATCTTACTTACTTACTTACTTAGTTGGCGCTACAACCGTATGTCGGTCTTGGCCTCATCTAAGAATTTGCGCCAGCCATTTCTGTCTTTCGCTTGCTGGCGCCAGTTGGAAATTCCAAGCTTCGTCAGGTTGTCCTCTACTTGGTCTTTCCAACGAAGATGCGGTCGTCCTCTTCTGCGTTGACCGCCGCTGGGTACCGAATCGAATGTTTTCTTCGTTGGAGCATCGTCTTTCATGCGCTGAACATGACCAAGCCAGCGAAGCCGCTCGATTTTAATGCGCTTGACTATGTCGATGTCAGCGTACAGCTCATACAGTTCATCATTCCACCGTATTCGGTACTCGCCATTGACGCAGATTGGTCCGAAGATCTTACGAAGAATCTTTCTCTCGAATGCTCCTAAAGTCTTTTCATCTAAACTGCTCAGCGTCCAGGTTTGTGATGCGTAAAGTAGGACGGGCATGATGAGCGATTTATAGAGCGTGATTTTCGTTCGTCGAGAGAGGGCTCTGCTTCTTAATTGCCAACTGAGCCCAAAGTAACACCTGTTGGCAAGAGTTATTCTTCGTTTGATCTCAATGCTGATGTCGTTGGTTGAATTAATGCTGGATCCCAGATAGACGAAGTTCTTCACAACCTCGAAGGAGGTATTGTCAACGGTAACGTGGGTTCCAAGACGCTGGGACTGTTTGTTTGTTGACACTAAGTATTTCGTCTTATCTGCATTCACTGCCAGACCCATTCGACTTGACTCTCTTTCTAATCTGGAAAATGCTGCACTGACTTCGCGCGTATTATGGCCAATGATATCGATGTCATCAGCATACGCAAGCAGCATAACACTCTTGTAGAATATTGTGCCACTACGTCTCAGATCAGCAGCTCGGATGATCTTTTCCATCATTAGGTTGAAAAAGTCGCACGATAAGGAATCATCTTGTCTGAAACCTCGTTTGGTAATAAATGGTTTGGAGAGGTCCTTCCCGATTTTAACTGCGCTGCTGGTGTTGCTCAGTGTCATCCTGCAAAGTCGTATTAGTTTTTCAGGAATACCAAATTCAGACATGGTGGAGTACAGGTGCTTCCTTATTGGGCTGTCGAAGGCGGCTTTGTAGTCGACAAAAAGATGGTGGGTGTCGACTTGTTTTTCTTGAGTCTTCTCCAAGATTTGTCGTAGCGTGAAAATCTGGTCGATGGTGGACTTTCCAGGTCTGAAGCCACACTGATAAGGTCCGATCAGTTCGTTTACAATGGGCTTCAATCTTTCACATAAAACGCTCGACAGGACCTTATATGCGATATTAAGAAGGCTTATCCCACGGTAATTGGCACAGATAGTGGGATCGCCTTTCTTGTGGATTGGGCAGAGCACACTGAGATTCCAATCGTTCGGAATGCATTCTTCCGACCATATTCTGCATAGAAGCTCGTGAATGCATTTAAGTAGAGCTTCGCCTCCGTTCTTAAACAGCTCAGCAGGTAAGCCATCAGCTCCCGCGGCTTTGTTATTTTTAAGCCGAGCTAAAGCTGTCAGAACTTCATCATAGTCGGGCAGCGGAACCTCGACGCTGTCATCCGCAATTGGGGTTTCCAGAATATCATCTCTTTTGGTGGGATTGTTGTCAGCATCACCATTTAGAAGCTTAGAGAAGTGTTCCCTCCATAACGTCAGTGTACTCTGGACATCTGTCACTAGATTCCCGTTTTCATCCTTGCAGGAAGAGGCCCCGGTTTTAAAACCATCGGCAAGGCGTCTTATTTTTTCCAAAAATTTTCGGGCCTCATTCCTGTCACCATACATCTCAATCTTCTCCTGCTCGCGCTTTTCTGCCTCTCTTTTTCAAATCATTTTCCAAATCATTTTTTATTAAATGAGTGAATAGAACCAGGTTTGTAGAGGTTGATTTTCCAGAGACAAAACCATGCTGGCTTTCAGATATCGAATTTTTAATGCCTTGATAGATCTGCTTTTTCACCAAGGCTTCAAACAATTTGGGAATTGATGGTAACTAAGATATTGGTCTATAGTTTCTAATGTCTTGTCTTGATCCAGATTTATGAATAGGGACTATAATTGAAACCTTCCAAATATCTAAAAATATACCTTTCTCAAGGGACAAATTAAAAATTAGTGAAAGAGGCTGAGCAAGTGCAGCAGCACATTTTTGAAGGACGATTGGTGGGATATTATCAGGGCCAGCACCCTTATTAATATCGAGTGACAACAACTCGTTAAAAACAAAATTTGATTGGAAGTAGTCAGCAAACATATTACATGCGTCCTCAATATTGTTCGATGTTTTATCTTTAAAATACATATTTTAAGGAAGACCCTTAGTATTTCTCTTTTTGTTAAAAAATTTCCAGAAAGCTCTAGGATTGCATTTAATATCCGATTCCAACGCCCGGACATTACTTTTGTAAAGGGAGATCTTCAGAGTTTCATACTGCTTACGAGCCACAAGATAGTTTTCACGAAAGGACATGTTCAATTTAATCTTTTTGTATAGTTTGTTCATGTGGTTTTTTAATTTTAAGAGATCTCTCCTAAACCATTCCGGCTTGGTGATCTTCTTAATTTTCCTTATGGGAATAAAAGTCACAAATGCTTCGTTAATAATATTAATGAAAAATTCATAATTAACTAAAAGATTTTATCCAACTGAATTAAAAGCGCCTTATGATGTAAAGAGTTATTTGACAAAAGGAAATCAGCTTCGTTACAATTAGCATTAAGATCGCGATTAGAAAAAACTAAGTTCAAAATTTTATTTAAACTATTTTTAACCGAATTTAATTGACACAATCCCAACGAGAAGACGGAGTCTAAAAATTCTATTTCAACAATATTAGTCATAGAGCTTGGAATCATACTCATAATTTCATTAGAGTATGATCAAAAAGTATTGCCCAAGTTGAAATCACCGAGAACTAATGGATAATCATTTTCCTTAAGTCGTTCAACTACATTAAGTATATTAATAAAATGCTTAGTATAAATTTCACTTTTTGAGCATGGTGGGATATATGATACAAAAATATAGATACTTAAAAAGGATTGTGCAGCAACCACGTCGCCGGCAACCGGACAATCAACACGTACGCATATTTGCTCCACATCACCTGACACATGTTGTAATGATATTTCTTGACATCTAAAATGTGCACGGATGGCAATTAATACACCACCTCCACGAGTTAAGCCAGTTGTTGAGCTGCGGTCGCGTCTAAATACTTCGAATTGGTCATCAAAAAGTTCAGATGTTATAATAGTCTGATGCAACCAGGGCTCCGTTAGGGCAATGACATCATAAGAACAGTCAATCACATTTAAAGAAAATTCTGTTGATTTAGTGCGAAGTCCACCAACATTATGATAGTATACTTCTGTTTTAAGTGGACGCAGTGGTGCATAATTGTATGGGATCGTCGGTATAGAAGCATTTAAAATTTTCAAATATTTTTTTACTCTCCTCGTCTTATGAGGTTGTCTTAATTCAGTCTCGTGATTAAACGTTAAATGGCAGCAAAAAGTATATATCATTGAATCATGAGCTCCAAAAGGCTTAAAATAGTAACTTTGATATAAAAGTAAAATCTATAGGGTGTTACTTTACGTGTGACAGACACTACAAATGACATTTTTGACTCACGAAAAAGATTTTTAAAGCACAGCGTTTTGTTGATTTGCTGAGATCAGAATCGTAAGACTGACATATTTTTTTAGCGACAGATTTTCCTATATTTTTTAAAAATATATTAACCCTTCGTTTCATGGAATGCAATGTTGACTTCTTAGAGAACACACGCACTCTGTTAATATTCATAACGGGATTTTTTAAAAAAAAAATATTTAGGCAGTTTCTATTAATTGTTGCCTACTTTTGTCAAATTAATGGTTTAGTTTGTCCGAAATATTTAGTCGAACATAGTCTTTCTTGCACGTAGACAAAAAAAGTGATTATTTTTTATAATTTTACAAGAAATATAAAAAAAAAACGTTTAAATAGAAGTAATATTCTAGAATATAAGTTAATTTTCTTTAAGCTTAATATTTTTTTGAGCAATATAACTTGAGTTTCATAAAATAAATGGCTTAGTTGCAAATATGCAATATCAAGCATTTGAGACATTTTGAAGTTACATTTCAGATATTCGGTTATATTGCAGATATGCAATTCCATGCATTAAAGTTTAATTAAATCTGAAAACTTTTATAGGGCGCTACTGATGATAAAATGAAAAATCTTTTGATTCATGGGAAAATAGCGAGGATGAATTAAGTGAAGATGATGATCGTGAAGATGATAACGTATACGTCAGGATAAATCGTACAGAAAGTTCATGGAAAACAAATTCTGCAGTTGAAGAAGACATTTCAAATATCGTAACATTTAAAGAGAAGTACGCGCTCACTATTTGGAAAGAACAATATTTTATTCCACATATAAGAAAACCAGACAACCCATCTAATACTGACAAGTCAGATTTAAGAAAATTTCTTGGCATATGCATTCAAAGGGCTGTTATTCAAATACTTAATAATCGGTGTTTTTGAACACTTGTTACAGAAAACACTCTAATACAGGAGACGATGTTAGTCAATCAATTTTTAAAAATGTTGACCTGCTTTTTAAAGTTCGAATGTTAGGTAACACTTTTCAGAAACAATTCAAGTCGATTCAATATGAAATTTGCCTTCCGTTGACGAACAGTTATGGGTCATTATTTATTATCGTTAATATTTTCAACAAGCCAAAAAAATTATTTTTGTTTTAAATATTTAATTTCTTAAAGTTATTTATTTTAATATTAACAATTGCAATTGAGTTGAGGGTATGGGACAGATCAAACACTTTTAATTTATTATAGCACTTTTATTTGAATTATGTCCATGGAGTTGATTTTATGCTCCACGGAGGTGTTTGTATGTTCATAGATTGCATACAAATATACATAGTTAAACAAAGAAAAAGGTAAAAGAGATAATAGTAAAAAACAAAACTAATAACTAATATATATACTAGGGCGGGTCAAATTCTGGCTCAGCGAAATTCGTAAAATACATGTAATTTCAAGACTTTTTCTCTACTACAGCATAGCCAAATTCTGAAAAAAAAGCTGTGCGGACTTTCGTAAATAGATTCATACACATACATTCATACATTCATATTTTATAATTGAGAACAAAATCTATTTACGAAAGTCCGCACAGCTTTTTTTCAGAATTTGTATATGCTGTAGTGGAGAAAAAGTCTTGAAATTACATGTATTTTACGAATTTCGCTGAGCCAGACCTCCAAAAAATTCGTCCATACAAATTGACCCGGCCTAATATATACTCTAGTGGACTGTAGCACTAAACATAAAATATAGCAAAAAATAAAAACAAAAAAATACAAAAATAACGCAAATAAATTCGTTGAGTGAAGTATTGTAATTAAGTATATCTTAGCAAGTCTTATTTGACTGTAACTCCTTTAAAGGATGTACGGAATTCGTAGGTTCCCCGTCTGTGTATCACAGGATCATTGAGGGCCATAAATATATCTTTAGTTTTAACTTTCAGCTCATCTTTTTCGGGAAGTTAGATAAATAGAGGAATTGTGGTGGTTACTGCAGAGCTTTTCCTCATAAAGTTGACTTGAATTTTCTCATATACATTTTTGACTATTTGTCCTACACAGTGAATGTTGGAATTCTGTGTCAATTCTACCAACAAAAATTTTCCAACTTCAAGATCTGCCGAAGTATCATTCACTCTCCAAGTAACACTCCTGATATTTTATCCAGCGCGGTGACAGACCAGGAGGAGTAGAAATCTTTATCATTGCTGGATATGAAGTAGATGCTATTATTATTGGCTCAGTTTGTTCCAAAATCATCAGGAGCTCCTATACCGTGCCCACGTTCGGTATTGTTCCAAGAATGCTTCTCAATACCACAAAATTCGACGATAGCATCCACTATTACAAAAAATATTTTTTTATTTCTGAATTGGGTTGAAGGACCATCACTAATGAAGTGAATTTTAGCAATTTTGGGTTCAAACGTCTTGATTTGAAATAATATGTTTTCCAGGTGAGCACAAATGGAACTTGCATCATGCAGCAATGATTCGGATATAGAGCAGAAGACTTTTGGTTGTACCTGATCACATCTCGGAATCTTACGGTATAATACACCTGTGTGCAGCGTAATTTGGTAATGTGATCCTCCGTAATGAAACGATTAAATTTCTTGATTTAGCTTTTATGAAAAGTTTTCTGAAAAGTCGATGGTGTAACAATTTTGTTATCTTTTAAATTAGTTTTATATTAATCAAGTGCGTGATATTGGTGTTTAATGTTATTGTTGTGACTCACAACGAGGTATTCCCCAAAATATTGTCTTTTTACTAGTGGCCAAGTGCTGGCAATAAAAGTTGATCCACCGCAACAACTAAGCGAGCGATCAACATTCATTGCATTGCGGCACTTTTATATGAATTCAATGCCAAGGCCAGTAAAGTAAACAAACCAAAAGTAAGACAATAAAATGAACACTGATCTACCGCAACAACAACTGGGCGATCAGTTTTCATTTTATTTAAAGACAATAAAATAAAGCCAACAATTTACTTCTGTGCGGCCAGCGTAAAATGCTAGCTAGGCAAAAACCAGAGGTAAATTAATTTTAATATTTTATTGTTGTATTTAACATACACACAGTTTGGAAAAACAAGTATAATTTAAATAAGAATTTAACGTTGGAATATGACCCAATTACATATGTTATACATGTTTGTATGTTTGCTTAGCCAAAGTTGGCACCATTAAATAAATATGTAAGAATATGTTTAATAAGAACTTAATAATGAAGTTAATTTAAGCCAAAGGCGGAAGATAAACCGCTGATTAATCAATAAGTAGAATTAAGTTTGTAAAAATGAAGAAGAAGAAGCGTGGCCAGATATGTTATAAATATCTGGTCCCCGCTAAGATAAAGGAGATTGATATGAACAACAAAAAGACCTGCAGTCGTTTCTTTTACTGAAGAAGGCCGGATTTTCGATACGCAGGACACCCCTACAAGCAAGTATAAACAAAAACCTCCACGCCTGAATGCACCTAAGGGTGACGGCGACAGAGGTATTTTTTTTGAGTAGCTTGCCAGTGGCGCTCTTAAGCGCCGGCAAACAACCCATAGGTAGGACGTCGCTCGGCGACTGTTAGGACCAACGCGTATCCTCTCAGAGGGGATACAACATTATTAACGTGCATGGTGAAATTTGGCAAATCTTCTTTCAAATTATTCAGCAACTCGTTTCTCGTGGTGGTGATGTCCTTTTTGGCACAGCGTGTATAAGTAACACCTTTTCCTTTAATTTTTAACAAATCCGTTATGGAGACCCACTTTTTAAATTTAACTGCTGCTAGGCCATTCTCGATGTTAATAACTGCAACTGAACTGCTTCTACAGTCCACACATCTTCTTTCCATACATTCCTCTCGGAGATCTCGACAGTAAAGTTGAAACTGAAAGATAGCTTATAATACCATCCAATTTAAGCTTCTGTAACATCATTTCGAAGTTTTCATGATTTGCACACAAACAGGTATTGCGACTGTTGACAAGAAGAAATAATACCCAAAAAGGACGCAATTTGCAAAAAACGGAATAGCTAATTGCGCAATCATATGTTTCATTAAACTTTTTATGTAAATTGTGCAGAGTGTCGTTTAAAAGCCTTCTTTGTTTCTTTTCTTTATTTTTCGTAATACATTCTTTTTTACCAGCAAGCAACCTTGTGATTTCGTCCTCTTCAAAAAAATCAGCAATAATTTGCTTTAAATTGAAGTAAACTTTACTTTGGTTCTGCCTCTTGGTTTGTGCGTCTTTGATGGATTTAAATGCATTTAACCTGTATATGTGATCGGATATATTGAAAGAGCTTTGACAAATTTCTTTGTACTTTTTGATTATTCGTCCTGAAATTATTCTACATATAAAGTTTTGTGATTCGCGCTGTTGGTCAATATTTTCTTTTATTTGGCGTACTAAGGCTTCGCCAAATACAAGACGTCTTACGACCCGGTCCGGTAAATTTTCATGCTGTAGGATATTTGTTATTTGAGCGGTTGGCGAGTTTGGATTTTTTGCTCCTTTTTGTTAAGTCTTAGAAATTTTTGTACATTGCAGCTTTGTTTTCCTGCCGGCCTGCATTCTTTTTAAATTATTGACAATGACGTTATTAGAATCAAATTCAGATGGCTGTGGTGAGTTTTCAGTCAACAACGTACTCAAACGTGCACTTTTTACCTTCTCTTTGTGTTTATCAGCTCGTTTCCTCCAATTCTTTCTCTGGACTCTTCTCCCTTGCACTTAGGTTCTAAATGAATTTCATTTTTCCAGCATTCTTTCGCGCATGGTACCTCTCATTTTCTATCTTTTTCGATTCTTCATATAATTATGGGTTGTCCTTTATTTTGTGCCGTCTGATCCTTTTCTTATCTCTCTTACTCCTTAATCTTTCTTCCTTAGACTTTGCTGTTTCTTGTTTTTTCGGTTTTCCCATGCTCTTTGTGGATATGTTTTCGAAAATGTAGTGATTGTTAATAACTTAGAAAAAGGAAAGAAGTGTATGCAAGAAGAACAAGCAAAATCACCTCCGTTTATATAAAAAATCACCTCCGTGATTGCAAGCTCACCTCCATGGTGCCATTCACCTCCCTGTTATCATGGAGGTGAACAACATGGAGTTGAATTTTTCTTACAAAAAATCTTATGAACATCATACAATTACGGCTACGAAAACGACATTCTGGATTTAAACTAATGATCCATAATAAATTTAATCACTGAAATAGTTATAGTGTAATATTGCTTATAAAAATTTTTTTGAGGTGCCTCGGAGGTGAGCAAACCAAATGGTATTCACCAGTAATTCTCCACAAAAATGCTAAAAAACACTACAAAATTGCAATTGAACTGATCACTTTCACATGTAATGTGGAACTATTTTTATTTCAATTTATAATTTTGTTTCATGTAATAAAGAATAAGAACTTATTTTATATGACGAATTTCTCCGAACTGGACAGAGGAACAAAAATTTTACAGACAAAATTCTGCTGAAAATACGATTTATTTTTTGTCTCTCCACATGCATCAACAGTGGCTTTATATTTGCTTTGCAGATGTGTTTATCGTATCCTTATAAGAATAATCCTTGTTGCTAGATAATTTTTGTAGCTTACGAATCTTGAAACGGGAACAGCCATGGAGGTGAATTTTTATATGCAACTATCAAATTTTCGATGATAAAACAGTTTTTAACTAAATCCATTTTTTAAGCATTGATTAAGCCATAATCAACATGATCGAAATAATTTGATTGCATTAACTTATTTTTAATTCTTACTCAAAAATTTACCTCGGAACTAAGAAATTAAAGAAAAAAAAAGAATGACCCTTAAGGCCCAACCAAAATAGACGAAACGAGACGATAGCATTTTGAAGAACGTCTGCACTCGTTACGGATGTTTACGGATTTAACCCAAAATGAAACGATTTGCTCAACTCGTCTGAAACAGCTGATCAGTAGGCAATCGAGTATTATTTATTTATATTGTGCATTTTGTAATTTTTAATAAAGATTTGTGGAAAATGAGTGAAATAATGGCGAAGTTGAAACGAATTGATGAAAATAAAATAAAAGCGCACTCTGCACAGCTGTTGTTGACGAGTTGCTACGCAAGCAGTTCGGTTCTTACGGAATAATACGTCTTGTCAAACTGTTTCGTTTAGTTTCGTTCAGTTACGTTTTCTCATTTTGGGTATCAACATTAATATGCATTTAACCGAACACTTACGTTTTTACTCGTTACGGAGCAAAACGACTATTTTGGTTGGGCCTTTATGCTTCACAAAATATAAGTTGTTATACAACACTAAGATAATTTTTATACAACACTACCACTAATGACTGAACTAGTCAAAAGTGGAATACATTCATTGGGTACACACTTCGTCAGAATAGATTTCCGAGCTCAAATCTACAGAGTGTTCCAATATTAAATCTCGAGGAGTGTCTGTGGAATATGTAGCCTCCCAGAATGATTTTGAAGTATATTTAGTTTCATAGAGAGATAATAAAGTTGTTTATTCGATGTCAAACTATTGTCGTAAAAGTCCTGAGATCATATTTGAACGACTCACAGTGCGGCAGAAGGCTGCACGACAGCCTTTATACAAAAAGTTGCATAAAAACTAAAGTAGCAAAAGGTAGCAGCTAAATTTTTTTTTATTCAGTAACTAAAATTTTTCTGAGTAACCTCTAAGAGTTTTAAGGCAGCATACGATGGCGTTTTATTACTATATGGCTTGAAAACTCACATTTTATATAAAACAACACGAAAAATATATCCTCAAATTTCTACTGCTAAAAATTTTTTGTTACGGTATTGAAATATACTAAAGTTTTTACGTATTTTACTAACCTGTAGATGTAGATTTAATTTGGTTTTGTTAGGTTTCCTTTACTCCAAGAACTTTCACACGTGTATAACTTTCCCTGTGTATCTACAGTAATATGATGCTTGAATGAAGGCCACGTTGCGATTGAGAGAAAAGAGAAGACTTAGGGTATAGAACGTTACTATGAACGGTTTTCACTTCTTAAAGGATCCCTTCAAGCAACTCAACGATGAAAAAACTCTATCTGGAAACTTTTTTTTTCGAATTTTGGCTGCAGAATGCGGCATTCGGCCCACTGTGCGCCTTGACAACAAATTTTTTAAAAATATATTCATTGAGTGTCCAAATATGGTATCGCAATACGAGAATTAATGATTTGTTAAACTCATTTATTGGACGCCACAAGATAAAAATACGTCCAAAAAAGTGGTGTATGAGATTTTTTATCATTTGATAGATACCACATTAGGAAATGCATGGCTATTGTTCAAGCGTTCAGAACAACAAAGCGGTAATCATGGAAACATAACATTAGCCAATTTTCGTTTGTAAGTGGCTGAAAGTTTTTGCAAAATAGGAAAGACGTGAAAGACCTTCCGAATTATTAAAAAACCCTGAACAAAAGATGAAACATCAGAGAAGTTTCTCACAGCCTCAAACAAAAGTTCGGTTAGACCATTTTAATAACTGCCCACAATGGGACAACAAGATTTTTACATGCCAATTACCAGGGTGCAATGGATACACTTATGTTAGCTGCTCAATGCATAATCTATATAAATGCCTGAATAGACTATGTTTTATTAAAGTTAGAAATTGCCCAACGATTAGAAACGATTTCATTATGAATAATTTTTGTATCTAATAAATTGCAATGAGCTTCAAATTTAGAAGCAAAAATCCTTACAGATCAGTGTGATATTTTATATACAGCCTGCGATGAAAAGTTAGCACTTGAACATTTCCCTAAATATATAATTTACTTTGAATGTTTAATCTATTTCTCAAGGTGTTATAAGTTATGTGGTTGTGTTATTTAAGTATTTTAAGTACACAATGATTAAACTTTATGAGAGAAATACCCTTAGCTTACAAAATATGAAAAAATACTGCAACAAAATGATAGCACATTGTGATGGATTTAGTTCAGTTAGTGTTAATAATTCAATAAAAAACATGTTTAGTTTTTAAAGTAAAGTTGCCACGTTAAATAAGTAAAAGTAATTCAAATTAAATTAAAATGTGACATGGAAAATGGCTTAACAGTGAGGTTTGCAACTTGCTTTAAATTTTCATATAAAAACTTTAAAATCAGTGAAATCGTAAAAAAATGAAACAAAAGTCGTAAAGTGAATACAAATTTATTAAAAAAACTAAAAATATATGGTAAAGCCATTAGCAGTGGATGTCCAAGAATGGTTACACGCCGGAATGAGTGCGCATTTTGCGGGTAGCTTCAAATTCTAACCTCACTGCCAGAAAAATTGCTGAAACAGCTGGAGTGAAATCACATGTCCGCAACGTGCAAAGGATTTTAAGAAAATCAACTACAATTAAACTCAAAAAATTACAAAGAAAACCGCCACTTACAGCAAAACATCGAGAAGCAAGATTGAAGTTTGCTGCAGATCAATTTAAGTGGAGAAAATGATGGAGTTGCGTATTAATCACTGACGAAAAAAATTTAATCTCGACGGTCCGGATGGTACGCCTTTTTATTACTACGATTTCAGGAAGAAAGAGCGTATCCTAAGTCGTTGTCAATACGGGGGTAGGTGAATAATGATATGAGCTGGAATTAGCCATTGTGGAAGGACTGAAATTAAGTTTGTCCCCACAAGACTGAATTGCCAAGATTATCTTAATTTAATTGATAATGAAATAGTTAATCGTGGGTCACAATTAACTAAAACTTCATTAATATTTCAACAAAAAAATGCTGCTGTACATAAAGCAAGAATAGTAAAAAACCACTTTCGAGAAGAGGATATTCCAGGATGATCCGAAGGTTTGATCATATATAAACACACAGTTATCGCGTTCTTGGCTGCGGTATTATAAGCTTTCTCAATGCAAGAAACTGTATTTTCCTTCATCGACTTATATATTCAAAAAGTCCTTACTATCTTTTTGAAAAACTTGAATTCTGCAGGTCCGCCAGGAGCTTTTTTTCCTAGTTCCCCCCTTCAAATACAGTGAATCTAGTAGACTGTTTTTCATTAGTGCAATTAGATTTTGGAATACCCTTCCAAATAGTATTAAACGCATCAGCAACAAAACAACCTTTAAGCGCCTCATCTATGACTATTTCTGCTAACTATTTTTTTTTCAAACTTTCTCATTATTTATTTCTTACATATACTCTATACTTTAACTTCTAACTTTACCGTCTAACTTTAATTTCTCACAATAAATATACTTAAATCATTTAACTTAAAATTTTATCTAGCACTAAGTTTTTCTATGAATCTGTTGTTATTTATTTTAATTGTTACTTTGAGTTTCTGTTGTAAATTATTGTATGGTTGCATTTAAAAGAATCAATCTTATATGCTAATATTTTTTATCAATAAACTATATATGTAAACTATATTGGAATATTGGAGTGTTCCGAATGATTACCTGACCTAAGCATTATTGAAAACTGCTGGTGTTGCCTCGCAAGGGATGTTTATGCCGATAATAGGCAATATAATACCATTCAGTAATTTATAAGTAGCCTAACTTCGAATTAGAAAGCGATATCTAAAAAAACTTTTTTATTCACTACCCAGTTGCCGTACTGAAGTTTTTATAAAAAAATGGAGGCGTAACTCAATACTAAATACTTATATCATAAAAATTATAATTTGATTTCTGATAATTTTTTGCTTTTGAATAATATTGTGCTATCTTTTTGTCGTACTACTGAATATGTTTTTGTCTTTTTCTGAACAACATATTCAATTTTTAAATGAAATTTCGATATATTTTCATTTTTTTTTTAAATCTAATTACTTTGTAGTAAAACAAATTTTTAATTTCAATCGCTTTCAATAAAATTTAAAAAATTCCAATGTGCTATCTTTTTGTCTTGAAGTGTATTTTTTTACTATCCTGTGTTTAAAATTATCGTAGTTATAGATGAAGGTGTATTTTAATTCTTTATTTTAATTGAATATATAACATATTTCAAATTATCTCTTAGTTTAAATTATTAAAAGCTGTAAAAACATGTAAAATAAAAAGTAATATTTAAGCCATCATACAGTAATTTTTATTGGTTTTCTGCATGAAATTGCATATACGCAATGTTGCATAACTTCGTTCCTATACATTGCAGAGCATCCAAATGTCGTTTATTCTTAACCACTTCAATCACTGATAATAGCACAAAAAATTTTTATGCACAGGGAGAAAAAGTCATGTAACAAAGGGTTAAGCCATTCGCCTGGCTTAAACTTGCAACCTCTTGATTACTAATCGGAAGTCTCACCCAGAGAATCACGTAAACATGTTAAAAGGTACTGTTTAATTACTATTAAGTATTACTTTGTTATCACTTATCTGGCATTTAGCATAGCATTGGGTGTAAAATTTTAACTTTGATATTACAAGGAGTCAACACTATACAAATTTATGCATATCTTTTATATTTATACGATTTCAAGTATTAGCTTTAAAATTTTCTTAGTTTATTTAGTTATTGCGTTAAATTGTTTGTCTCTCAGCTTTCTAAATGTCCAACTTATTCCATTGTTGACGAAAAAAAACACTTTAAGTTGTATTTTAGCTCCGTTTGAAGCGGCCCATTTACATTATGTCCCCAACCAACGTATTCATACTTTTTATAATTTGTAATTTTTACATAGAATACAACTGCGAAAAGAATCTGTAATTTGCATTTTCTTTAAATTATTTTTGCGCTGAACATTTTTAAGGATGTTGCTGCCAAGAATATAATTGATAAAATTTTGTCTGTCTTTCTGGATTTTTCTCAATCTTAAAATGTCGGTTCTTTGCGTCTCTGGTCGGGATATCTGGTACTTTTTATCATAAAAAAGGATTCTCTACGAAATAACGACTCTTGAAAAAAAAAATGAAAGTGAAAAGTCGGTTAAAAATTGTAGATAGGAGAACATTTGAACAATCTATGAAAGACTATTTTCTATTAAAAGGGCTACAAGCACCATCTGAACTGTTTTTCTCTATCTCTAATGAATATAATACACTCAGCATTTCTTATCCAATACATGCTAATGTACATTAGCTTTTTAAATTTTCTATAAGGTAATTAAGTTAAAATTTTCTAATGCTCTTTGATTCCAGTAACATTTATTTATCTCGAAAAAATTAAAAATCTTAGTACAATTAATTTTTGAATATAACATCGTTACCTACAGCAAAAAAAAAATCGAAATTCAAAATTCTGTTTTTTAATTCATTTCATTTTATCTACTTTTCTCTTAAAGTTCAAAGCTCTAGAATATATTTTTTTGTAAGGAAATTGATTTTCTTAACTTGTTAAAATTCTTAGCCTCTAGGAGAAATTACCCTAATTTCTTTTTTAATCAATTGTTATGGCTTAGAATCTAGTTTAAACCAATATTAATTAATAAGACGCTTTTTCTGCTTCAAAATTCTCAAGTCTTCGAGCTCCCCACCCACCTTTTCCTACTATTTAATTCTTTGTGTCCATGTGTTGCTGAAACTATGGAAAATTTTATACAATCTTAAGAAATAATTCGAGTGCTTAGTTTTTACTTTTACGCATTGAAAAAGTTGCCGTGAATTCGATTTGCTTATGTTTATAACGCTTTCTAGCGGCAAAATAAATTTTTTCTCTAAAGTGCACAGTATTACATTTCACAATTGCTTTACAAAGTTGTATAGCAACTAAACTCGATTTGAATAACGATTGGCATATGTTCATAGTGCCATCGAGCTGTAAAACTAATTTTTCGTAATAGATTTTACAATTTTTATTAATTCAAATTAGATTTTGTTGCTGATGCACACATTTTATGCAATTGAATTTGCAAAAAAATATTGCAAGAACGCTTCCTATATTTTTCTTGCAGTTTTATTGTACTGCACAGATATATTCACGTCGATCTACTCGTTAAGTCTATAGTATTGGAACAACGGATACTTTATTACTTAAGTGACAATTATTAGTATATCAATTAAAGTCTTTTTATTTGTTAACATTATCTTTTCCTTACAAATATTCGTAACATTGGAATAGTTATTTTGAAAAACTGTGAGTGTTTATATTGATTCAGTTTTTTTATTTGCACTTAGTCATAAACCGGGGGTTTTTTACCGTGCGCGGAGGGTCCATCTACAGGGAACAAATTAAAATTATTAGGGTATTCACAAGGTATGCTATTATATCATAATGTCATATTGTCCTAAGGTATTACACTAGTTTAAACATTTTATTGTTGCCTTCCATATAAAAATGTACTAATATATTACAACTCTGAAAGCTATGTTTATTGAAGTGTCGTAGTCAAACAGCTGTTTCTTATTTGCATTTATTTATCTTGTAAATTTTAGTTGTAAAATTTTATGACAATATGACATGATAGCACACCTTGTCAATACCCTATATGTGCTTCAAATTTACACAACTCAAATCAAAAAACAAACGACAAAATATCTAAAAAGACATCTCTTTTTTATAATTTTATTACACATTCCAGCAAATTTACCTATTTTTAAAGAAAATGAAAATAAAATACTCAAAAAATAATTTCTGCAAAATAAATTCCACAATAACACCGGATACATCAGGTTGTTATTTATAAATATGATAATTTTATCATAACAAAAATTGACAAATTATTTCTCTTTATTTAAATTTAGGTTCTTTAATCTTTACATAACGTATTTTAGTATTAAAAATTTCAAGCTCAAATTTTACGTATCAAAAATAAAATTAAAATAAATTATGAGTAATGACGAGAATATAATTATTCTTCAAGCTACCCTTAACGTATAAAGAAAAACGAGCATGCATACAATTTTCTATACAATTTTTGTTTATTTAGTGTAAGTGTGTGTTTTTATTAAATACGAAACCTTAGTTATTGTTGTTTTTATCTGTTTCATAAGCGAGTGAATGAGATTTATGAAAGATTTACAAGTACCTGAAATACGAAAACATATCAAAGATGTTGAAAATGAAATTCAAGCGGAAGCCTTAAGCTAAAACTTGTTTTGCAAAACACGTGACTTAAAGAACTTATACACAATTTCATTTCTTTTTTGGGTTTTGCTTGTCATATGAGATAGGTGCGTTGCTTATTAAAGATTATCTGCAATCTTGTGAATAGACTTGTTCGCAATTACATGCGAGCGGTAAATAAAGCAGAGCATAAAATTATGTTTTGAAAAAGTATTGTAAAAAATGTAGTATAGTAAAAAATTTTTTATATATGAGAATATATAAAACAATAAAAAATTTCATATATTAAATTAAAAATGCCATCACCTTTTTTTTTGCTAGTTTTTGGTTATTTTTCAAGCCATTGTGCTTTGATATTATCACTCTTTCACTTGCTACTGCATTTAGTTTGATATTTTTAGCAGGTTTTTAGGCTGTATTAAAACGACTGCAAGCATTTAAGCTAAAGCCATTTAGCTAAAATATTAAAATTTTGGCATAATTAGTTTATTTTTCGATCAGATTTTAATGTTATATTTAAAATTTTATTGTTATAAAACTGTTTATGTTTACAAAACACAGTTATTAATTTTAATTATAAAACTATATGATGTTTCAAATTTATGTTTATTTAGAAATTTTATTTTTATAATTGACTGTTAATGCTATTAATTTATTTGAAAAAAAACCATTTTTTTTATAAACTATGCGATACTATAAATTCGAATGAACTGCACGCGACGAGTAACGGATGCGTTTTGAGGCTGCAGCAATGATAACGCAGGATATTATAAAAAAACAACTCTTTACCGTAAAGCAACGATTCAGTGCGAAAATGTGCTGCTCTAACGGAAATATAAAGCCGATTAATAGTAGCAGCACCAACAGAACACTTCTGTTGCCGACAACGAACGGCAAACGACAAAACTTTGCGAATCGCATTGAAATCATAGCGAATGCGGTTATAAAAGCAAACTAGACAGAAAATCAGCAGAGCAAAACAAAATCAGCTGAGAAGAAGCAATCAATACAAAACAAAAACAAAAACAGGAACAACGAATAAAGCACTCAATGTAGCATACTTTCGAAGCATAATTTTAGGCGCATGCGCACGCCGGTTGTAGGCCAACAATGAGTAAACACGTGACTTGAGCGTTTGACAAAATATAATACAACAAAAAGGCGAAACAAAAACCTAAATAACAATAAGCATTGTAACGTAGTTTAGGGTAGGTTGGAAAGGTCTGGAGAGTAAAAATGTAAACAAACAAAATTTTCTGTGTTCGTTTGGTCAGCTGGGAGAGTGAATTAAATATATCAACCACGCTGAAGAAGATATCACAGAGATGGAGTGATTGCAGAGTAAGTCCTAGCAGTTATGCGGTCATTTGATGTGTAGGCTGGCTAGCTATGCAACAAGCAAGCAAGCTGTGATTGACATTGAGCCTTACAGAGAAAATGCAAGGCAAGCTCTTCAATGGTACTTCAACCTACACGAGTAGAAAAAAAAATAAAAAATTAAAAAGATAAAATATATAAGAAAAACCTTAAAGAATGCAGGAGAGCATAGAGAGCAAAGGCAGGCAGTGGCCATAACATACTCATTAAAACACACATACACACACAACATAGTATAAAATTTCACAGTGCAACGATATGCTTAGCACGCATTCTTCTCTGTACTGAAATGTAATAATAATTTTCGCAAACTTTGTATGCTTTTGTAAGCCAACAACAAGCTGCACTCAATTCGTTTGCCATGCCAACAACAAGCTGCACCCTTTAACAGCCAAACTGCATGAAAATATAAATAAAAATATTGCTATATATATGAATTTTTTTAAAAATTCAATTCATTGCTTGTTGAATGGTGGTGCTCGTGGCGTATGAGTGACTTTTAATTCAATGTTTGATGCATTCTAATTAACGTTGCACTTGAATGCATAATGTCCAATTTATCTGACATTTCGTGACAGATAATATTTAAATAAATTAAAAAAATAAATTACAAAATCAAAAAAACCTTTTTCCACACAGGGTGACGCTAGAGAGTCATTTGCCAAGTCGTTTGCTATATGCATTCAAGCCTTTCAGAACGGAATGCACCGATTGTGAGGGTATATTGCAGACTTGATGGGTTAAATTATACACAAATGTTATTTACAAATTTTAATAAAAATGGCTTTTCGAGTGTGTACTTTCAGAATTTCATGTATGAAAATTTTAAATATGAAAATACATCCTTTTTATTTTTAAATTTGAGTGAATAAATTTTTTATTTTTATGAAACCATTAAAAAAAAAGTATTTATATTGATAAATATTGAATTGGTGTCAAAAAAAAAACTATAGTCACACCGTATTGGAACCCACGTTATAGTTGATAATACTTCCTTCGAGGTTGTGAAGGACTTCGTCTATCAAAGATCTATCTCAAACGAAGGATAACTCTTGCCAACTTTGTTACTTTTGGCTAGGTTAGGTAAGGTTTGGTAAATAGGGTTGTGCACCGTTACCGGCGCTTACACGGAGGCCTATAGATCCATTACGAATCCCTTTTTTTATTATCGAAGTCCCATAATAACCATAATTATTTCGATTATTCCTCAAACCAGCCTTTGGGATAAGTAAGTAATTGAGAAGCAAAGCCCTCTCTCGACGAATTCAAACCACGCTCTATAAATTGCTCATCATGCCTGTCCTGCTTTAGGCATCTCAAAACTGGACGCTTAGCAATTTAGATGAAAAGACTTTTAGAGCCTTCGAGAGAAAGATCCTTCGCAAGATCTACGGACCAATGTAAGAACTGTACGCCGACATTGATATAGTCAAGCGCATTCAAACCGAGCAACTTCGCTGGCTCGGTCTTTTTCAGCGCATGATGATGCTTCAGTTAAAAAAATATTTGATTCGGCACCCAGCGTAGGTCATTGCAGAAGAAGACGACCAAATCTCCGTTGGAAGAACCAAGTAGAGGATAACCAGACGAAATTTGGAATTTCAAACTGGCGCCAGCAAGCGAGTAACAGAAATGGCTGGCGCACGTTCTCAAATGAGGCTTAGATTGACCTATGGTTGTAGCGCCAACTAAGTAAGTTTTTATATTGATAATACTCATTTTCTGTGTGTTTGTTTGTTTGACCGGGAAACAAATCCAAACGGCTGAATGGATTTCGCTAAATTTTAGTACACATTTTATGTGCATGCTAGATTAGATTGTTACATTCTTAGTTTTAATCACGCCTTTTCCGCTCCATTTTCAACTAATGCAAATTTATTTGCTAGAATACTGTTTAGTATCGAAATTTTTTACCAATTTATTTAAAAAGATAGTTTTCAACACTAAGCACATTTACATATCTTCAAAATTATAGAAATTCTTAGCACAATAACTTTTTCATACAACGTCCTTACCTGAGAATGAAAACAAAAACGACATGAAAATCAAAGTTTTGACTTTCAATGTAAATATCTCCGCTATTTTTAAAAAATTTCATTAAAACTTTTTTGGCTTCAAAATTTAATAAAAACACTCAATAACAATAGTTTGCAGTGTACCGTTAGGTTAGCGTTTATATTTTTATTATTTGTTTTCATAAAAGTAGCAAAATAATAAATTTTTATTAAAAAATTATTCAAAAGCTGTTTTTGTTGCAAAAATAAAAACAAGTAAAAAAAGCATTACTGGCTATCTTTCATACGGCATATCATTTATTAGAAAAAATTCTTTCAGTTTTTCCCAACAATTGTTATACTTTTTCTTGCCATCAAAACAATAAAGGTATCTATGATTTTTTTTTGGCAGAATTAAGTTTCGTTTTCAAATCTCAAAAATAATTTATGTAAAAATCACCACAATATCTCTTTGCAATCAAAAGTTGTGGCTTAAAACTTATGTTTTTGCATCATTGACTGGCTTTAATAATAAAACTAATTTTCTCTATTGAAATTCGATATTCTTCGAGCCTCTTACCCATCCGCTTATTTTATTTAATTGGCTGTGTCTATAGTTAATTTCTACTATTGTAAGTTGTTATTCATTCTTTGGAAATGCTTGGAAAATTAATTTTGTGCAAATTATTTTGAAGAAAAATATCTTGAAATTATTATTGTTGCTTATCAAAACAGATATAATCAACAATAAAAATTCTCAATTGTGTTACAATTAAATTCAATGTGGTTTATGATTTTCGTATATCCTTAGCGACATCGAGCTGAGAAATTATTTTTTTGTTATAGATTTCACAATTTTTACTAATTTAAATTTTGAATTTGACACCGTACTTAGACACGAGACTACATAGAATTAACGACAAAACAGTACTCAACTGCAGTGTTGCCATATGGTCCAATATATCGGATATGTTACGATTTTCAGTCTTGAATCCAATGATCCGATATTTGACCAAAATGTTACGATTTCAGGAAGAATAGATCCGATGTCCGATTTTGCATATCTTTGTTTAATAAAGCAATGAATATATGACTTAAAATATAATATGTTCCATATGTAATCTTTTTTTACTGATATCTTATACATTGGAAGTTTGCCAAAAACACCAAAATTTGTCGTTATTCTCCCGAAGCAAAATCAACGTAGTTGTTGTTTTTCAGAGTTTTACAAATCCGGCGAGCATCCGACGAGTTGACTGCAAAAGTTGCGATATAAAAATTTTTTCATGGCAACACTGCTCAACTGCTATACTAAATCAACATCCTTGGGCCGAATGATAAATGTTAATTCAGACCATCCAATAAAACAAAACAAAAAATACAGCAAGTAATTTTATTTACAAAGTGCTTGACATCAGTGACATGCTATTTTGCGAAAAATTATTAAAAAAAAAAAAATTATTAAGATAAGATCAACCTTAAAGAAGAGTTTCAATTATCCAAACCACATCATCAATAATTTAATAACCACAAACTAATCCCGAAGTCAACAACGGATCAATCTGGCAGTGCAAAACAATTTATCAGCATTACATATGTTCCAAAATTGACAGATAGTTTAAGCTTACACAGATCTATAAGAAAAATAACGCATTATATGCACACTAGCCTGGGTCGATTTGTGTGGAGGCCAAAAAATTGATATTGCCTCTGCGATTTTCGGATCGAGCATGAAAAGTTATTACAAAAAAAAAAAAAAACCTCGAAAAAACCTGAAAGGGTAAAGAGCACCTCTATCGCCCGTCTTTTTTGTTTTTTTAAGAACTTTTCATGCCAGATCAGAAAATCGCCCAGGCAACATAGGTTTGAAAATCGACCCAGCCTAATGCACACACTCCTACAAACGCTTGAAAAACTGTAGCAGTAGGTAGATTCCAGGATTTGCTATTGCTAAAGTCTTATGGTATCCAAAATTTTAGCGATTCTTCTAAAATGTCATTCTGAGCTGCATATAGCTTAGCTAAAAACTAGTTTATTTATCCGCCGTAGGTGAGGAGACAAGTCTTTCTATGAGAACTGTCCTCATTTTCTGTTTGTGGGTGCAAGCATCGAGGTTGAAGCAAAAAAAAAAAAAAAAATTGACGAAGCTGTGTTAGAGAATATTTTCGTAATTCAAATGTGAATTATATGGAAAATTGTGTTTTACCTATCGTGAGCAAAGTCCCTATGCTCCTCTATATATTGGACTAAAAAATTTTTTCCTTCTGTTAAATGCTTTTTGTTGGCATCCATTTCCTTAAAAACATTTTTGATAAATTATATTAGGAGCAGGTAGCATAGCATTATTAATAATTAAAATTAATGCTTGTTTACCTTGTAATTAATGCTTCTTTTATTATTAAGCGATGTTTTAAAATTTTAGCAATTTTTAGTACACTAAAAACACAAAGAATCGGAAGTTAGATACTTTTTAGCAATAAACAAATGTCAAAGTCCCTTTTTACGGTTCATTTTGTTCGTGGCTTAATTTTAGCGACGAAAAATACGAGATGATTTGTGGGGCAGAATTACGAATGTCACCAAAATTCGTTAAAAATGATTTAAGCATTTTTTAGCGCTTGAAATTTAGCGATAGCAAATCCTGGAATATATCTGCAGGACAACGTAGTGTACGAGATCAGCTGTAAAGGAAAAAGCGGAGAAGAATGCAAGCAAGTGTATATTGAGACAACAAAGAGATCACTAGGAGTTAAAATGAAAAAACATGTGGCTGACAAAAGAATGAAAGGGCATTAACAGGGCTTGCTCAACACATTTTGGATACTAGACACACAGCTGATTTAGAAAAGATACAATTTTGAACAAAGAAAAGGGAACAAATAAGAGACTAATGCTATGTTCACACTGAGAGTAAAATGCGCATTTACGAAATCCACATTTACGAACGGCCCTTTATTCGTTGTAGGAGTAACAGTGACAAATATATATAGTAAATTCTCTAAATGCGCATTTAGCTCTCAGTGTGATCATAGAATAATGCTAAGTTCACAAAAACTAAAAACAAAGACAAGGACAACATAAATCTTATTTACTCTCTGTGGCAATTTTAAAATTAATCTGGTGCAATATTAATATTAAGTACACTTGACGACTTCAAATAGTAATGCTTTAATTGTTTAATGTTCTTGTTGTTCACAATTGTACTGAATTCTTAACTAACATGTACTGATCATATTAATAGTGTCGTTGGGAAAATATACGGAACATTACGATATTTACGTACTTTTTCTAGCTTTACCCCTCTAGAAACACGTCGCAGACTTGTGGTTCAAATGATTATACCTCAAATATCTTTCTCAGACGTTGTGTATAGGCAGCTTGACTCACAGTCGCAACATAAACTTCTTGTTGCGTTTAATAACGCTGCTAGATATGTTTATGATGTTAATAGATTTGATCATATTTCTGTCCGAAGTAGAGGCATTTTGGATTGCGGTTTAATGAATTACTTGAACGTTCGAAACATTATATTTTTACATAAACTTATTTGCTGTCAAAGCCCTGAATATTTATATGAAAAACTTCAATTCTAACAATCTTCTCGATCCTCAAATTTAATCGTTCCTAGGCACAAATTTTTAAACAGCAGTAGATTCTTTTTCATAAGCACCATTAGACTTTGGAATTCACTAACAAATTATTTAAAACAAATAGGATAAAGAACCATCTTTAAACGTGCAATATATAATCATTTTGATATACAATTCAATCTATAATTTTAATCTATTTTATCTATCGTTTTCTTTTCTTTTTCTATACATCTCTTATAAACTTATCCCTAAACTATATTCAATTCTTGCTGTTGTTTATCTTTTTCTTCTACTAGTTAAATAAGTTACTTAGAATATTTCGTTCCTGATGTTTCATACATAATATTTTTGCTAATAAATAATAGTTAATTATGTCTACTTTTGAAATTTTTTCTGATTTGTATAATTGTAGTTTTAATCTAGCAAGTTAAGTTATGGTTCTTAATGTACTTTATTTCAATTGAAGTACTATAAAAGACCCAGTCTTAGTGTACAATATTATAAACATTAAATAAAAATAAAATAAAAATAAAATAAAAAATAAATACGTAATCAAAAAAAAATTCGTTCAACATGGCCCGATAACGATCGCCATTGACTGTAACGGCCACTCCTTGCTCATTTTCAAAGAAAAATGGCCCAATTATGCCTCTGGACCAAAATCCGCACCAAACAGTGACTCGTTTTGGGTGTAGCGGCTTTTCAATGCATGCGTGCGGGTTTTCTGTGCCCCAAATGCGACAATTTTGCTTGTTTACATACCCGCCAAGATCAAAATGAGCTTCATCTGAAAAGATGATTTTTTGGCAAAATCCGCATCTTCTGTAAGTCGATCGCAGGCCCACTTAGCGAAGCGAAAACGCATTGGATGGTCAGTTGGCTTCGACTCCTGAACCAATTGAACTTTGTATGGCGTCATACCAAGGTCTTTATGCAAAATTCGTCTCAATGATGTCTCCGAAATGTTCAATTGTTGAGAACGACGGTGAATTGATGTTGATGGCGCTTCACGCACACTTTCTGCCACAGCAGCAATATTCTTGGGTGTACGCACTGCTTTTGGCCAGTTTCTTTCACTTTTTTCACAAGATAACTAACATACGGAGCTGACGGTGCTTCTCTTCTTCCAAAATCCGTATGCAATTTTCGCACACATTCTGCAACATTACCATGATTTTCAAAGCAATGTCGCAATATTTCCCAGCGTTGTTCAAGCGTATACACAACCATATTTGTTCAGCGGAAGGATAAAACTAATTATCTGTTGGATCAGACATGAGCTAAGTGTTACCATTCACGAAATAAGCACTAGTTGAAAAAAAAACTTTAGATGGCGGACCCTGTATTACATATATATTAATGATATATATATTAATTATATATTAATTTTATATTAATTATATATTAATTTTTATAACAAAATTATCCTTTATTTTAAGATTCAATAAATATCCCTAAAGAAGCTGACAAAAAGTCAGCGAAACGTCGCGGAAAAACTATTAAATAAGTTTATTTATTTATTTGCCTAAAAACAACATCAGACCACTTAGCCTAAACTTTATTGCACAAACTATTAAATTTGACTTGGTTGCTGAATGGACTTTTGTCCATTATATGCGCAAATGTATTCACGTCGATTAGTTGGCAAAGTCGATAATACTGTTGAAAAGGTTGTTTTATAAATGAATTGGCAATTATTTATTTATCAATTTAAATATTTTTATTTGTTAAACCTAAGAAACGACTGCATTATCTTTTTTTTATAAATTTTTGTAACTCAATAATGGTTATTCTGTCAAACACTGAGTGTTTATATTGATTTGACAGAATGTTAGCAGAGTTTGTTATTTCTTATCTTAGTCACAAGACAGTGGCTTTTTTTATGCAGAGGCCTATTTGCAGAAAACAAATTTTATAAAGTTCTGATTACAATGTTAAGCAACTCAAATACTAACAAATACATTTTTCTATAAATACATATCTTTTTCTCATTTTATAACACATGCCACTAAATATAAAGAAAATAAAAAAATTCTATTTGAAAGAGAATTAAATTTAATTTCCTATTTTAAAAGAAAACTAAAATTAAATTCTCAAAAATAAAAGTTTGTACAAAATAAAGTTCAGAGTAACAACGAGTATATAAGCTAGGAATGTAAATTAAAGTTAATCCTATTGTGTTCAATGGTTTCAAAAATATGTTAATTTCAAAACTCTTTCTCTTCTTGTCTTAAGGGTCGCGCTCTTTTATTTTTTGGGAATTTTTATTTTTATTGTAATAACTAACTTTAGTTGTCATGTACATATATTGTATTACATATTGTATATATTATGCAATTTTATTTTTGTACATACATACGTGCAGGTTTTGACTGCAATCGCACATGTATTTTGTATTTGGCCTTTTGGGCTTTTGAAATTATAAAGTACTGAATAAATTAAATTGAATTAAAAATATTAACTTACTTCACGTGATCACAAAATTGTGAATGCACTGTTAAAAATCTTAGACTAAATTTTAAACTTTTTTGGATTACATGGTGACAACATCAAAAAATATTACTTTTTAATCAAAGGAAAATTTTTAAATTTTTCAATCCAAAAAAGTTTAGTCTTCAATCCGCAAAAAGTTTAAAAAAAGCAATATAAATATTAACTTAAAATAAAAAACTTTTCTGACCACTTTATGATTTGAACACACGTCCTCTGTTGTGCTGGTTCAACACCTTATCCACTCATCCAACTCAGCTGTTAAAATAATTTCGCTTATTTTGCATCATTACAAATGCAAGTAAGTTATTTTCAGGAACGTGGGTTTGAGAACCAGCTAAATTAAACTAATGTTTGGATTAATAATAGTACTTTTTGGATTAAAAATTCCCTTAAACCAAAGTTTGGATTAAAAAGTAGTCCAAAATTTTAACCGTGTAGAGATATGTTTTTGAAATACTGGTTTTTTAATTGTGGCAAAGTGTTTCTAAGAAATGAGAAAACATGATGAAAACTTGGTATATTTTTTAAAGGTTGTCCTTCGGGTTTTCTTAGATTTTTGGTTCTTAAAGCATCTATATTTGAGCTTTATACCAAATAAGTTCAGTAAGCAACAACTTGCAACAACAACAACAAATTCTTTACAAACTACCATGCAGACAGACAGCTGTTTCGTTGATCGTTCACTGTTTTGTGTTCTATCTACTGTGGCCTATGCAATCCACCAACTTTGACAAGGTAATAGGAAAAAATTTTGCGCGGATTTTAAAAGCGGATTTATTATACAAGATAGCTATAATAATTATAATTATTAGGGCGGTTCGATTTAGCAATCGATATTGTGCCATCGATTTTTCGATAGCTTTTGGCATGAGGAAAAAAAAGTTCCACTACGACATATCCAAAAAATCATTTTCGAGGCGCCCAAATTTCAATTGTTTGAGTTTTTCTCAACTTTTATTTTTAAGGTTTTTTTTTAGTAGGTAATAAAAAAAATCGGCTGATTTAATTTTTTTTTAAATATTATCTTTCCAAGGTAAAATTGTACGCTAAAAACGATGGCGATAGCAGTTTTTCCAAAACAATTATTTTTCTTGAGGTTTTGAACGAGTTTTTGTCGAAAAATAATTTTTTTTTACGCGTTAATTTTAAAGGTTTTTTTAGTAGGTATGATAAAAAAAATTCGCCAATTTTAAATATTGTAAATATATCCCATCTAAGGTAAATTGTACGTTTAAAACGATGGCGATATCATTTTTTCATAAACACGATTTTTTAGGGTTTTTAGACGATTTTTTGTCGAAACATTTTTTTTCTTGATTTTTTACTCTTTTTTGTTATTTTTAAGGTTCCAAATAAAATAAAATAGTTTTTTAACAATTTCATCGATTTTTCATAAGCAAAATATATGGGAATTTATTTTAAAATTCACATATTTCCTTGCAAATCTTGCTTGGATTCCATTCAGTTTACTTCGGTTAGCTGACGTAGTCGCCATGATCCCTTCGCGGTTTTTATCAATTGCATGTTTAGCTACGCTGGTTAGGAGTTAAATGTACCGCTCGGTACCTTGAATATGGCATGGAATCTTCGGATAGTCTAGCGGTGGAGCTTCATTTTCGTCATCATCAAAATATGTTTTTAAATGTTCATATGGTATGCTTCTTGTGAATGGTGGTTCTGACAGGTTTTCATCGTCGTCCAAATCAATTATATGAACGTAATTAGTGGCATCAAAATTAATTTTAGGTTTTACGTAGGTACGAATATTGAACGGATCATATATATTGTTACGAAAATGTAAAATTTTTTTCAGTGCATACTTCCGAATATGTTGCCGATCGTCGAAGAGCATGCTGAGCAAAACATTTTCACAATGTGCAAAATAGGAATTATTTTCAATTACGGTGTATACCACCGAACGTAAACTGTCTGGCAAATATTGCGTCCACCGTATGAATTTGCCAAGCAAAACACTACCATATACAACCGACTCATAATATTTTATGTTAAAATACATGGGAACGTACACGTGCATTATGTATTTTGCCAAAATTTTCAAATTTTCGGATGGCTTGCTTGTTGCAACGTAAATACGAAGTATTCTATTGGCTTTTGTGAGCCATCTGGCATGTGATACAGGACCTGGTTTATTATTTGCTAGTTGAGTTGAAACGCGACCATTCGAAACAGTGACAAATAATCATATAGGGAAAGTGGTGGTTTACCCATTTTTAATTGTTTTCTTGTAGGTTTTTTTGGGGAACTTAGAAGGCGGCTGGAGAGAACCAGTGCGATGCTCTCCAGCAATAATCTATTGCCTTTCGTACAAAGTTTTTTTACCTTTCTAGGCATTGTTCTGGCGGGTTTCGCTATGGACGGTTCATGTTTGTTGACCGTTTTTGGTGGAATTTGCTAGGGCAATATTTTTTATATATATTTTCAGGTGGTTAGGTTATACTAATTTTTATTATTTGTTAGTTTTTATTTTATTTTATTTTTTATTAGGTTTTTTACTAATTTTTTTTTAGGGATTTTATTTTTGTAGGTTTTCATGAATGTGCTTAATATAGATGGGATGCTTTTCTTTTTATATAATAGTTTTTTCAGGTTATTATTTTTCCTGTTTTTGTAGGTTTATTAATTTTATATTATGATCAGTGCTGTACTATGCAACATGATCATATTTAGGTAGGAATTTTAAGAAATAAAAATGTTTTCTTAAAATGAGATTAGGAATTATAAGTAATAGGACAGTTTGTTATAATATTGTAATACTTGAATATGAAGAAGAAATTATTTTCTTCAAAATTGAGTAAAAATTAAAATCAAACATACGGACGTGACAGAGACATAGTGGCCACAGAAAATAAACTTTATATTTTTATCCTGTCTCTAGCTCCTGGCTTAGCGCTTTGGTACTGTGTACAATAATATTTTGTAATTTTTCTGTCTTTTTGACACATTTTTCTGTAGTTTTTTCTTCAAATTTAAAGTAAGGTTTGTAAGTACAGAGTACTGAAACGCTTTGCTGAACAAAACCTTTTTTGCTTATGAAAAATCGATGAAATTGTTAAAAATCTATTTTATTTTATTTGGAACCTTAAGAATAACAAAAAAGTGTAAAAAATCAGGAAAAAAAATGTTTCGACACAAAATCGTCTAAAAACCCCAAAAAACCGTTTTTATGAAAAAATGATATCGCCATCGTTTTAAGCGTACAATTTTACCTTGGATGGGATATATTTAAAATATTTAAAATTGGCGAATTTTTTTTTAACATACCTACTAAAAAAACCTTTAAAATTAACGCGTAAAAAAATTATTTTTCGACAAAACTCCTTCAAAACCTCAAGAAAAATAATTGTTTTGGAAAAACTGCTATCGCCATCGTTTTAAGCGTACAATTTCACCTTGGAAAGATAATATTTAAAAAAAAATTAAATCAGCCGATTTTTTTTATTACCTACTAAAAAAAACCTTAAAAATAAAAGTTGAGAAAAACTCAAACAATTGAAATTTGGGCGCCTCGAAAATGATTTTTTGGATATGTCGTAGTGGAACTTTTTTTTCCTCATGCCAAAAGCTATCGAAAAATCGATGGCACAATATCGGCAAATTTTTTTTCTTACAAATCGGCCCGGTCTAATAATTATACTTGTTTATATACCTGGCCTTTTCTGTGTAGTATCTTATTAGCAACTTCTGCTATGTAGTTTTTTATTAACGCTCTTAAAACACGACAGTTAACTGAATTAAGTGACACCTTATATTGGAATAGAATATAGATATCAATAATAAGAGATAATTAAAATATGCACCATAATAGTCTATTATAAGCGCATGAAAAAGATTGAAAAATCGATCGAAAAATCTCAAATAAAATTGAATTGTATTTGCCTCAAACGTTCTTATATTTCAAATATTTTACTATTATTTAATATTTTTTTAATATTCATTTATTAGGTTCAAAAAACATCACATTACATGTTTTTAAAAAATTAATATTAAAAACTAGTTTTAAATCATATTCATTTATACTAAGGAACTTCACTTTTCAGTCTTAGTGTTACTATTGAATATGAAACACAAAATCTTAATATCGAGGCAATATCTAAAATATGACGATTTATTGGGCTTTAGCTTACTCGTATACACTCGTAATTACTCGTATATTCACTTAAACTTCTTAATTTTTAAACACATTTTTTTTAACAATCGTAATAACCTTAAACCTGTGTTTCTCAACCTATTTATTGTGTGACCCAAAGAAAGATGAAGATTTGAATTATTCTTCTTATACGTCATTATTGGTGATTCAAAGATAAATGCTCCAATTTTAAATGCAATGTATTAATATACGTAAGTAATATACGCGAAAGCCATCGCACAAATTTTTTTTTTTAAAGATCAAAGAACCAAGGCATGCGTCCTATATAAACAAGGTTTGGTTTAGAGGGATAGATTATTTAGGAACCATACGTGAATTATTGATTAAGCGAAATTACCGTGAAAGATAATTTGTATTGCTTTTAACCGAGGCTAGTGTTATGCCTTAACCTCGGCAAGCATTTTCAGCCCGTAGTTGTTTCCACATTTTCCACAATTTAGTTGTGGATTTTTTTATTTTTCCATAATTCTTAAATGTAGGAAAGAACCAAGAAAGTGAAAAACCATGCCCAAACCCGGATTTGAACCAGGGACCTCTGGGTTGATAGTTTAGTGGAGAGTGCGCTAGACTATTAAAAGCCGAAATATAACTAAATCGTGCTTTAGCCCCAAAAATGATAACCCACTTGTTTAGATATGTCTTTCAATTTTGAGTTCATGTACAACATAAAGCTTTCAAGCAACATCAAGTTACTTGAATCTAGTACGGAAAAAGACCTATTATTTCACTGGAGTGGAAAAATAAAAGCTAGTTGATAAAGTAAGAGTAGACAAATTTAAGTGCATGGCGTGTCACGTGGTGTTCGGAAAATTCACACACAGTTAAATAAATTCAACTATTACTCACATGTTTGTTAAAAAACAAATATCTTTGTTTTTACTAACACTAAATAGTGGGATGGCCGTAGCCTAGTGGGTAGAGTGCGTGGCCCCTAAGCTAAAGAACCGCAGTAGCCCGGGTTCAATTTCAGCTCAGACAGAAAGTTTTTCAATTCACTTAATTTTTCTGTTCGGTCGTCTTCTCTCTGCAGACAATGGCAAACCTCAGAGAGTAAAAATTGCCATGTAAAGCTTCTTGAAAGCATAAGCCGTTCGGAGTCGACATTAAGCTCGTAGGTCCAGTTCTCGATCATTTGTGTTCAGACATTTATTAAGACGCACAATAAACTTGATCAATAGAAACTAGGTCAAAGTCCTTCCAAGAGCTGAAATGGCCAGTTTATTTTTTTTTAAAGTGTAGTATGTAGATGTAAAATAATAATTTGAAGTAATCTGTCCCAACAGGCCATCCAAAAAGCGATCGGAGATTGTACTTGAGAACAAGCTTAGTATAAACAGAGGGTTTTAAGCTTTTCATAATATCACTTTTAACAAACTTGTTAAAATGGGAATTCACAGAAAAATTTCCAGCGTATTTGAGAAACGCTGGATATTTATAAGTATGCTTAATAAACACTTCTATATAACAATACAATATGAAATATTTTGGAGAAGAACTTTTTTATGCAAAAGAATCTCAAGCCATGTTTTTTCTGTCAAAAAATGTATTGTTTTTTTTTTTGCGCGCAGTGAAAATTGTAAATTTGGTTACAAATATATTATTTAAAGAATTTTGGTTAGTATTTATCTTGAATTTAAAAATTATCAATTAATTTGAACATTTTTTAGATGGGGCTCTACAGCTAAGACCAGCCGAAGATAAATTTATGAAAAATGCGTGGAATTTCTTCTTATTTTGCAAAAAAGGTGTTCATCAAGGCGTAAATCACAAAAAAAAAATAAATTCAGATAATAAAAGTTTTAAATAAAATTTCTTAAATTTACTTAATGAATAATAATAAATTAAAATAAACTTTAAAATTTATTTAAAGCAAAATCTATACAGCTGAGGACAGAGTTTTAAGAACGCTGGACTCTTCAGCATTGTTACTGATATTTCTCTCACCGAATGTAAGGCATCTGAAATTTTTTATCAACCATATAGTCTTTGCTAATCACACTTAATAAATATTATGAATTTTTATGTTTCATTAACAGACAGAGTAATCCTACGACAAGAGTTCCGTTTTGATTTTTCTACAGTTGCTGCGATAGCCTTTTTCAATGATTTCTCAAGCTTTTTTCAAGCTTAAGGCTTATGTTGTTAAGCTTGTTATAATATTGTTCTAAGGTATGTTGGGGTGTATATGATTTTACATATTTTTCAATCATCAGAAATCCGTTATTTCCTTGGCTCGCTATAGCGACCCAAGTTTAGAACATTCGCGACCCACATTATGGTCGCGAACTAAGGTTGGGAAAGACTGCCTTAAAGCAATTGAAATCAAGAAAAGCAATTGAATTTATTCGGAAACTTTTTTATTAAACTTTTTCAAAGATATACTAACATCTTTAACCACTTTAAGGCTAGACTGAAGCGACAAACCTTTTGTTTCTAAAGTGATTAGTGAGCAATGAATTATATAAAAATTTGATTTAATAAAAGCCAAATCCCTACGAAATGTTTCTTCCATGTCATATTTCGCAGATTAAAGAAAGGTTGCCAGATGTATAAAGCAGCATCAACGCTGAAAAGTGTCAAAATATGCAAAAGCAAAATAAGCAATGCGTTTACTTATTTTAATCTTAGAAAAAAGTTAGACTTAAATTGGAAAAATTTGTTTGCATGGTAACTGTTTGTAACTGTATCGAAAATGGGCGCGGTCAAACTATAGTTGCGCCCACTTTTTAAAAAACTTTGTAGATTTTTTCGAATACGGGATGGTTTTGGAGAAAATATATTGTGTAAGACTATCCTCTAATCATATGTTATTTGTTCACACATAATAATTATTTAAAAATGCTCACAAGTAGCTCTTTTCGGTTTGAAGGAGAGCTTCAGGAGCATGTTGGTAATGATATAAGGGAGTTATCTAAAATAAAATTAAGTGCAGAACTGTGTTTCGTATCCCTTATTTATTGGAAATGAAAATAAAAATTGTATACTAACTTGAAAACTGCATTTTTTGTTAACGATGTGAACAATAAAAAAGTAATTAGCATTAACAGCAGTACAATAATCTCTCAAACCGTCAGTGATTGAAGTTCATTCGCCCAATACATGAAAGTCACCTCTTTACTTGTGATCTTGAATGAAAATTCCAATAAACTTAGCTTTAATTACGTGCTTATGGTTAACCTGGTGAAAGCATTTTGAGTCCAAGAAAGCCCAAATGAAGCTGAAGGCTCTTTAATCAAACTGGCTACTGTGATTAAACCAATTTGGACATGCGGAGCTCAGCTTTGGGGAAAAGCTAGTTCTTCTAACGTTGAGCTAATACAGCGTTCACAATCCAAAATTTTACGAACTATGTATTACAAATGCACCATGGTTTGTAAAGGCAAATTTACACATTTCATTAAAAACGATGATAGTGAACGTTGAACGATGACAGTGAATCAATTTTTAATTTACATTATTCAAAGTGTAAATTTGAAATTTGATGGATGATTCGGTGTTGAATGTCAAAATATATTCTCTGGCTGATTAATTTTATTGACTTTTAAAAAATTAAGTAAATAAAAGCTATTCAACAATTAAATAAAAAAAAAATATAAACTTTCTGCTTCAAATTATGTTAACACCTTTCAATTGTGTTTTAGTACGAATGACACATCAGTTCGGTTTGCTTTCACTTTCATCAAAAGTAGGAAGACCTTCTACTTCTTTCACTGTTCAATGTGGATGACAATCATCTTCATTTTAAAGATGAAACTCAATTTACATTTTACAAATCAGATGATTCATCCAAAGTGAAGGATGATAGTGAATCGTGTAAATTCGCCTTAAAGAATGAATGTATCCATAAAAACCTTAATTTTCCTGTTTAAAGCAGTTTTTTTTCAACACCATCCGAATGTTTTGGCAAAAAAGAAGTATTAGTGAGTTTTTGACAACACCATGAATTTCTTTGCTTCTGTCAAAAATTGTGAGCGAAAGAGCGGAACTGTTGATAGTTGTCAAATTGTGTTATTTGTTTGAGTTGCTAGATGATGGGCTATAGTTTTTATAGTTTATTGTGCGAACTAAGTAAAAATAAATATTTAATGCAATTAATTGTGCCGTGTTGTGTTGACAAAAAATTTTTTGCAGTTGTCTTCGCCGATTTGCCAAGTTTGTCATTGAATGTTTTGGCCATTTTATCAGAAACGTGCGCTGGAAGGTGCCGCCGTCATGAAGCTTTGGCCTGCATGCAAATTGTCTTGCATTCACATCGTCTGCTTCAAGAATTTATCGAATGCCATGAAGGAATGTTCAATATCTCAACTGATAATAGCCATCAAAAGAAATGGACAAGGCATTGAGTTTAGATCGACTGCACGTTAGCTAAAGTGGAAAAGTGGTCCGAAGACCAACACGTCCAGACATAATTTTACTTTAGGGCACGGACACGAACATTTTTTTCTTATTTTTATTATATGTATTTGGGTTTCCTAAGCCTAAATTGTCACTCTCGTTTGGTTTAGGAGACAAAATTCGCGAAAATTTGCAAATTCAGTGCAAATTTTTAAGTGTGTTGAACTTAATTTCCCTTTTTATGAAGTAATCGCGGTAAGTTTAATCTTTTTCAATATGTGCAATTTTTGAAAATAATAATGTGTCTTAATATATAATATAAAGGATAAAACAAAGAGATAATTATAACCAGAAGTACTGTAGACAGACGAACACCATCAGCTGTTTTTGACAAGAGCGGGGAAACATAATTTTATCATTTTGAGAGAGAAGTGTCAAACTCACTAACACCTCTATTTCTCACATCATGGCTCAAACCACTAATACCACACGCCTTAAAAGAATGGATTTACCGTCATACTAGACATAAATCGTAAATATCGTTGAAATCAAACATGAATATAAAGAGCGAGGCCACGTCCTGGCATGTGTAGTAGCTTCGCCCCGTCCATCTAGCCTCGCGTATGTGAGCACAGCTCTAATCAATGGCCCTATTTATTACGAAGAAAAATAAACGATACAAGACCTACAAAGTTTTATAATCATGTCAAATACTTATAATAATTAAAACCATTATTGTTATATATTTGCTAACTATACAATTGTTCCTAGCACTTGTTATGAATTTGTATATATGTATTTATTTTTGGGTTAAGATTTGATGATTAATTGATAGTTTCTGAGAGAAAAATTTAATAAATAATAAACGTTCAAAAAAATTGCTAACTGCCCAAAAGTTTGAAATACGTTTGGTGATGAACGCGGTTTTGAACACAAGTCTAAACATCAATTAACCTTTTCAAACAACAAAAGTGCTCTTACACAAAATACACACATGGATAATTCCACCAAAAGTGCCCTTTTTTCATTAGAAAAATGGATAAATGTAAAAATTTAACTTGAAGATAAAATTATTATTTCTTTATACTATTTTGCCCCAAAGTAAGTTAAAATCGCTTGAAGCCACACATGATGTCATAAAATTGATTTGTATGCATTTTGTGTATTTTTGAGTGGTTACAGGAATGACACAAAATGCCAGGAATGACAAAATCGTCTTTATTTGGTGATCGCAGGCGTCAGAGAAAACGAATACATTATCCCAATGTTTTCATGATATAGTTATTTGATGACTACTAATTTAATGTGTTATACTCAATTTCGTTTTAGCTTATCACTAACTGTATACACAGTTGCTTAGAGAAATAACAACTTTTTCTGTTTTAAATATTAACAACATTACAAATAAGTTTGACACTTCACTACACTACACTCAAAACGACTGGTTGATTTTTGAAACTTGGATATAAATAGTATAAAAAACCACACTGAGAGGGCACTTAAACTTGTCTCTTAGTTTTGCTTATTGAAAACAGCGAAATTAAAAAGTGGTAAAATCAAGGCACAAAATGTTTGTAGAAGATACATACGTTAAAAAATTCAATATTTAAGTTAAATGACAGAAATAAGTTAATATTTTGACCTTGTCATCTAGAACATGTAGAAATAAAATGGCGGAAACTACACTCTTTGAATTGTTATAATACAAAGAATTGTTATAACAGGTATGACATTTTAAATCTATTTTTAACATTTTCACTCTCAAAATAAATTTTTTAATGACCTGTGAAAAAAGCTTTTGAAGAAAGCTGCAGTTATTTAAAGTTCTAACAATTGTTTTTCTATTACTCAAAACTGTGAGAACATGTTGTTGGGCACTTTTGGTGGAAATGTCCGTACATAGTTTTTGGCTGCTTATTCATATTTTGTGATTTTCTTACTATTTATAACTTTTTTGAATTTATGTAAAAGATGCCACAAAAATGTATAGTAAAACAAGTCATTAAATAGCTCACCATCAACTCATAAACCATCAAAGTTTATATGAATTTTTATGGTTTATTTTTAATGTTGTAAACAATTAAGAATTGACATTGAAAATTATTTTCTAGTCAATGTTATTTACGATGTTCAATATTTCATCGTGCTGGGTTTTGATTGGATAAATATTGTCTTATCTGGAGATACAAAATTAGTTTTCAACAAAATTACTAAAGCTAATAATACATATGCAATTCATCGTTAAATTTTATGATTTTCTTTAAAAGCCTTTTATTTAAATTTGCATTGCTATAAAAATTAGTTCATACAAAATATTTTTAAATAATCTTTTACTGTTTGCAAAATACAGTTGCTCACACAATTGTGTATTCAGTCAGAATTAAAACTGAAGTGTCTTGATATTGGAAAAAATTTTACGATTTATGTTAAGTCTTTTGTTTTTTTAATAACTGATGCATGTGTATTCTTTATAAAGCTATTAAAAAAATGTAGTATGAACATTATATAAAAATCAATAACTAAAGAATTTGTTTAAAAAGTATTCTGAAAAAAAGATACCAAAAAAAAAACATATAATTTAATGTAACTCAGATGTTGATTTTCATGATTTGTTTTATAAGAAAAACGCGCGGGAATTAAAAGTTATTTTTCAGGGTCTGAAATGTTTTTTATTCAGAAATTCTATTCATCGAGCCTTTCACCAAAATTATCAAACATATCAAACAGAACAGTAAATATTTTATTAAGGGGATGGTATTGTTTTAAAAAAATTTTGGGACATTTTTTTTATATTTTTTTCCAAATGCACAACATATCAAGAGTATTTTATTAAAATTTTGTAAAAACTAACGAAGATATAGCGTTTCAAGAGAGCGGACTTTATGCTCAATTTTTAAACATACATGCATGACAACGTTGAATTATCATAGAATTTGTACACGGAGAAAACTGTTTGCTAAATTTGTATTATGGCTAAGCAAAACTTACGCTTGATTCTCAGTCACTTCAAAATCATGTTAAATTTCTGCAAAAACTAATCAAAATTTGCTATTTCAATTTATAATAACTAAGCAAATATTTGCTTGAATTAAGTAGAAATTTGCTATTCCAATTTATAATAACTAAGCAAATATTTGCTTGAATTAAATAAAAATTTGCTTTTGCAGTTTTTAATAACTAAGCAAATATTTGCTTGAATTTAATTAAAATTTTGCTTAGTTATTATAAACTGCAATAGCAAATTTTTACTTAATTCAGGCAAGTATTTGCTTAGTTATTATAAATTGAAATATCAAATTTTGATTAGTTTTTGCTGAAATCTAGCATACTTTTGAAGTGAAATAATTATTAACATTAAGTTAAATTGAAAAATGACCACCATCTAGAGATTTGAACCTCGGCCGCGTGAGTGTAAGTGCATGTGCTTATCCATTCGACCATCGCAGTTGTTAAATAATCGGCGCCTAATTTTCTTCATTAAGAATTAAAGTGTGCTCGTGTGTTTAGAAGAAATTTGCTTGAAATGAGTAAAAATTTGCTATTTGAGTTTATAATAACTTAGCAAAATCGCGCGTGATTCACTATTACAGTATCAGAACTATAAGAACTATTTACATCTTCACAAAAAATTCTACAAAATTTCTTAGTACAAAATCGTATCTTTCTAACTCCATCTAGTGTAACTCAATCGCACCTATACAACGCGAGATACAGATTACTAAAGCCCTTTACTGGAAAAATTATGTTTTTTTTATTGCACCAATATAAAAAATTTCATTGTCTATGTATTATTACACAAACAAAAAATTGTGATACCATCCCAGTAGAAAAGTGGATCATCCTATGAGCGATGCAGGAGTGCATCTCTGAGAGCAGTGGAGTGCTCCATACTGATCCAAGTTAGGTGTATTTTGTGTTCTCTTTTAACATTGCATGTCCTAGGAAGGGTAGAGCTCCCTTTAACATCCCAAAGGAGCTCAAAAGGAGCGATCAATAAATGATCCAAATGGATCAGCAAAGAAACATTTAAATTGTTTTTTTTAGAAGATCAAAGAACCAACGAGCGCCTTATACAAACAAGGTTTGGTCTTTGACGTAAAAGGAAAGGTATAGATTAGTTAGAGGAATTGATTGGAACCATACGTGAATTATTGATTAGGCGAAACAAACGAGAAAGACAATGCTTTCAATTGCTTCTAACCGAGGCTAGTGTGTGTTATGCCTTAACCTCGGAAAGCATTTCCAGCCCTTAGTTGTTCCTGTCCTTTAATTCCACAGGAAAAATTTTCTACAATTTAGTTGTGGATTTTTAATTTTCATAATTCTTAAATGAATGAAAGAATTCTTAAATGTATGTAAGTGAGAAGAGCCATGCCCGAACCCGGATTCGAACCAGGGACCTCTGGGTTAATAGTCTAGCGCACTCTCCACTAGACTACAATGGTCGATTTTTCACAGAAAATAATGTTTCTTAAAAAGCACATGCCTCAATTTATGTTCTTTTTTTTCATTGATTGCTCGCCTATTGATCTTATAAAACAGTAAAGAAGCACAAAGGCACAAGTGCTCACTTTTTGATCCATTAAAACAGCAAAAGAGCGCTCTCTTGTTGCCCATCATGGGAGCGATCGCATATTTTTTACTGGAATTTTTTCCTGTGTTACCGTCAACATATTCACATAAATCTTATACCGATAGGAAGCCAGTTTTTAATAGATCTACAGAATATAGCTTTTATTCGGATCAGTTGCCATTAAAATAGGTAAAACTAAGCGAATGTAAAAAGCTTTTTCCCAATGGGACAATGGGAACCAATAGCAGAGAGAATATAAAAATTATTTTATATATATTCTCTCTTTATATATTCTCTCTGCCAATAGCGACACAGCTCTATTGAACATCGTTGTTGTAACATTCAAAGATGCCAGATATGGCGATATCTCGCCAAACTGGAGGTGTCAACAACCACTTTGGCGAGAAAAATTTTGATTTGGCAAGTTGACGAAAAAATTTATTGGGTTTTTTTGCAAATGCGGTCAGAAGTACGAAAAAAACTGGCAACTCTGGTAACATTGACAAGAGAGAGTAGCTGTCGAGAGTGACACATATAAGGTTGCCGTTTTCGTAAAATATAGCCATTTTTGGTAGAATATTTTTGACTTGGTAAAATGGTAAATTCTTCATCGTTTTGGTAAGCAAATTTTTTTTAAAAACATCAAGATTTTTTATTTTTTTAATTTTTTATTTCAATATAAAACAAGGAATTTTTTTTACGTTTTTAAAAAAGGATAATTTTTCAATCGTTTATACTGCAATAACTGACAAAGAAAAATTTGTCCCAAACAAGGATATTAAAAAGTATTTAAAGTAATGTTTTGGATTTTTTAAAAAAGAAAAACTAATTACGTTCCAATTACAAAAAAAATCTTAACTGTTGGATATATCACCGTTATTGCAGTTATTGCAGTACGAGCGATTAAAAAAAGTAATTTTTTATAAATGTAAAATAAAAAACATTTTTATAAAAAATCGCGCGAAGTTTTGATATATTAAGCGGAAAGTTCAAAATTAAATTAAGAAACTAAACATATTTCTAAGTGAATAGTTTATTGAATAGTTAAAAAAAACAGCAAATTTTTCAATACTGCCACTGATCTCATTTTTTTTTATTTAATAGACGGTGATACTGAAAATGTTATCACTCAATGAAAGTTTCTACGGCTTTCTAACCTTGAAGTTAGCATTGATTTTGATGTTCTGAGGTTAACGATTTAAAAGATTTTGTTTTTAATTTGGTGGCGCAGCTTCACAGCTCGGCTGCAGCAGAAAGAAAATTTTCTGAATTGGCATTTATTAACACGAAGTTTCAAAACAAGTTACATTTTAGAACCATTAACAGCATCATGCTATCCAAAAAACTTTGCGAATAAAAAATAAGCCTAATTATGTGTAGTTGAAAAAGTGTTCTAACCTGAACTAAAGCTCAATAAACGATTTTAAACTATCAAACAACTAAAATTTGTATTTAAAATCAATAAAGATTTAAACTATCAAACATTTGGAATTTTTATTCAAATCATAGACAATTAACATAATAATAAGGACATATGGAAAAAAAAACTTTACTTAATAAATTTTTGTTAGGTTTGAATGAAAATATATTTAAACTTGATACAGTCGAACTTTCCCATAATAGTGAACTCCTTAACAATTAAGTTTTTCCTACTATGTATTGAATTAAAAAAACACAGCTTTTTCGTTCTACTTTAAGTGTATTTAGATTACCTTATAATGATTATCCATACAGTGAATCTTCCTCTACAATGAACAAATTTTGCAGCTGCAAATTGAACTCTCATGCTTTTTTGTTCCCATATAATGCATTTTTTCAAACCATTTTTTGTTACGCATATTAATATTACTGTGTAAAGGGAAAAAGTAAAACATTATTAGAGGATGTCCAAAAGTTGAAAAAACCTGCAGAAAAATAAAAAGAAGAAAGTATCATCACTAGCAATTTTGTCAGCAGTTGACTGTATTCGGTGAACGAAGTTCTGGAGAGTTCACGCTATCCCAGGTATTTATTTTATAAATTATGTGCATACTCATTTTTATATTATAATTCTATTGTCAAATAATTACAATGACGAATTGGCGGATGCTACGTTACCTACATTAAGACGAATTTCTTCATCAATTGACATACTTCAAACCTTTGTGCTGTTCGAACCGACTAATGTTTTTAAATTTCTAAATGTATTATAAAGTTTTGTGAGAAAATAAAATGATAAAGTGAAATCCAAAGTCAAATAGTAGCAGATTCTATTAAAGAAAAGTGAAAAAATATCATAATTTCTGTACATTGAAGTTTATATAAAATTAAGTACTTTTCTAATCCCTTGGGAATTCAATATAGGGAAGTTCGACTGTATTCTAAAAATGTGATTTTAATATTTAAAGGTTTTTTATTGTATTGTGTACGTATGTTTATTTATAAATTAAATGTTTAATATATATTTTAATTTTTTTTAAAATGAAAGTTACATATCTATTGTTTACTTTTTACATTAAAGAAAAGTTTGGTATTTTTTTTCATATTGGTAATTTTTTTAGGAATTTTGGTAATAATTTTTTTCCTGTGTGGCAACCCTAGACACAGACACTTCAACAGAGTTGTGTTCCATTCGTGTTGTTGCTATTTCTTAATTGCTCTCTCCTCGAACTTATAGCTTGAACAGAATGAAGTTGCCGCCGCGTCAGAGGCAAGAAAACTTCGATGAAATGATGTTTACGATGTTAACGTGTAAGCAAAATTGTTTAATAATATAAAAACAGTAAAATTATTATCATATGTGATAATTGTAGGATAAAATGTAGCTTTATTTGATTCTATTAAGATTGAAAATTAATTGAATTGATGAATTTGATTTTTTCAGAGCAAACTTCTTTAGACGCATTGAGTGATTTTGTGTAGAGAAAAATCTTTGCTTCACGATACCTTTGCTCACAACATGACACCCACAAATTAAGAAAAATTCCATAGTTCAGAATTTTTAATCGTATATGTATAAGAGTAAAAATTGGTAATTCTGTTAGAGCAGTAAAAATTTGCCACGCCCACTTTTATTGCCCATAAATCAATAAAAATGCTATATTTCAGACGGTGATGTCGTATTGGACTTCAAGTTCGTAGTTAAGTTTATGTGGTTACTGTCGACAACTGTACTAAAAATGGACACATGGAAATATACGCCCTTTTTCAGAAATCATAATTCTTGAGTTGTTATTTTATAGTTAAACTTGTTGTGTAGGTGCTATGGGTCTAATAGACGTCCACTAAATAAAAAAATGTTAACACGCCTACTTTTAACGCTAAATAATATAAACAGAAATGAAAAGGTGTTGGTTGCCCTCCGATGCACTTATAAACGGCTTAACTGATTTGGATGGATTTTCTGAATGGAGAACTTCTTTAGGTGCCTTAAAAAACAACTGGCTTATCATAAATTTTAGAACTGCTATGATTTTTTTTTTCTAAACATTTTTAAATTAAATTAGATGCTGAGCGCATTAATCTGATAAAGAATGTTGGTCATGATACAATAACTTTAAGGTAGGAGTGATTGTCTTTAATGCGACCATCGAACGAAAAAAAATAAAACAAAATGGATAGCAAGCAATAACAGCTGATGCAGAATGGAGATAGCAAATATGTTTGGGCCGCATTCAGCAGAGTCAACAGTTGGCAATTTTTGTGTTAAAATTTGGTGAATATTACAATTATGGGAGCTCTCACTAACTCTGACATCGTCAGAGGGTCAGTAGCAGAAAATGAGCTAATCTCTAATCTTAAGCTAATCTTTAAGCATCTGCTTAAAGGTGCTTCTGGGTAATCGTCACGAACTTATTGGTAAAAAATTTAGTTGCATTCATTATTTATTCATAAATGCTTCTGATTAGAGAGCATACAGAGTACTTAGAATTAGTTCTGAAATTGTTTTAGCCAAAAGAATTTTTCAATTTGATGTTTTTAACTTTGCTTAACGTTTTCAAATAAAAGTAAAAAAAAACAGACAAATAGGTTTTGATATGGTTGAATTTCGACCACAGGCGATACAAGTGCTTTATTATTCACAGCTTCTTTATACAATGTCCTTGTACGTCTTTAGTTTATTCATTGCTTAAGAATGCTCCTGCAATATATATTACAGAAATTGTTTGAATTTTGAAAAAAAACCTGCCAAATAGAATTGTGACCTGCGTAGTAAAAAAAAACTAAGTAAATTTCATCTGAACCAAAGTATAAACCAAACAATAAAGAATCAACGGAAATATTTTAAGTTGTTTTATGATTTTTTTTTATTATAAAATTTATTAAATCTGTTGTCTTAATTCAAAGCTAGCTCTGGAAAATGCAAGAATGTAAAGAATTTCCTTAGTTTGCTAGAAACGGATGTGGATTCTAAATGAAATTATTTCAAGATTTTCTTATAGGATAGTGTAGAGAAATTAGTGAAAGTCATTAGTCAATAATTAGTCCTGTCAATTTCTCATAAAACAATCTGAGCTCTTGATCAGACACGTCAAAAGTAGCTTGCAGACAAAGAGTTTTGACCACAAGGTCAAAAACTTCACAGATTTATTCTATTAATTTTGTTTATAAATTTTTATTTTAACAGCGCTAAAGCTATTCTCTCCTTGCCAATCGTCAACAAAAGATAAAAGCTAAATGGTTTTTCGTGGCGAGTTTGTTGGTAGCTTAGTTTAAAATTTTCTGTTTTCTTTTTTGCATTGTTAAAGATAAAGTAGCATAAGAACTTGTTATTGAAAACCAACTTTAAGTCTTTAATGATGGCTTTTGTTAACAAAAGTCTTGTATTCATTCATAAAATTTTCTTTGTAATAGATATTTAAACTAGTTTGTACGAATTTTGGTGTTACATTGGTATATAACGAGAACAAAATATTAAATTTAACCATCATTATCCAAAGCACTACACAATAGTGAAATATTGTGAAAAACACTTACATCAAGACAATTATTTTTAACAAATTTACAAGCAAATTTCTAAGTTTTGGTTTTCTTCACAACAAAGCTGTCTGAAACAGATTTAATCAAAATAACACAAAAGTTTTAAAAATGTATATATTTATAATAAATATTTCATATTTATTTTATATATTTCTTTAAATATACATTTGCTTTCTTACACATTTTTTTGGTTGCTTCAAAAATATTTGGCTTGTACAATTGTTGCGCCAACATTATTCCAGTTCACCGGAATTTCCGGTTCGCTAAATACATGTTGTTTTCTTATTTTATTTGCACAATTGGCTTTAATTTTTGATTAGGGTTAGTAACATTTTTTTTTTTTGCCAAAACTAAGTGCAAAACTAAAGCAACGGCATCTCAAGTTTAAAGCCTGCGATCCCTTGAGATTGAAAGCACGGAAAAAAATTAAAAAGCTATGCAATTTAACAGGCAGTTCCCACCGACTGTGGGACAGAATCAGAGCTGCCGGTGCACACTACGCATTTTTCAATTTTAGGATGACAAAAATTTTTGTTTTTTTTAATTAAACAAATATATATTTTTTTTCGACAGATAATTGATAAATTATTATCGAAATGATATTCTGAAATTGATGCTTTCTTCTGATATTTTTGTAGAATTTTTGAAAGTTGAAACTTGTTCGAACAAAAAGTAGTGCATTGCAAGCTTAAAAAGTAAAGCAATTTGAAACATTTATTACTTAGATTTATTACTTAAATTTATTTTTTTTTGCGTATTTTTTACTGACGGAATAACCATTGAATTTGAAACAAACTAAAAAAAATATAACAAAAATAAAATTACAAAAAACGTGAAAATATATCTTTATATTTATTAAGCAGTTTTTATTTTACTCAAATTTAGTGGAAAGAATCTAAATTGTTCAACCTAATTACAATCGAATAATTGTACTTTCATAAGACAAAGTATATCTATCTTATAGTTCTTAAAAAATTTATTGCGCAAAGTTGCGCACGAGAAAAAACACTTCATTTAAAACAATGTTTAAATATTTTGCCTTAAAACGCGCTGATTTAAAAGACAATTTGTAGATACTTTTAAATTTAAAAAAAAAAAAATAAAAAAGAATCTGTAATTTAAAACAAGTTGTGACCTAATTTTGTATTAGCAATAATTTTTAAATTTCGTTAATTTGGTGATATAGTTTTATAGGATATATATCTAAAAGCTAATCGATTTAAAATATTTTTTGCATGACGTTAAAGTACAGTAAAACAAACTAAATTTACTCTTTAAAAACACAAAGGAGCAATTTTATGCGGGGTTTTTTTTATTAAAAATAATATGGTTTGTATGGGAGGTAGGCGATGCAGTTTACCTAGAACTCTCGTTTTTTTGTGCTGTTACTTAATTTAGGTTACAACTTATTTGTACAAAATTTCATGACCTTAGGCTCTACAGTTTCTGAGATAATATAAATGTCATTCTAAAATCTCAAAAAGCGCATTTTTTAACGTCTTTCGAAATAATTCGTCTAAAACAGTGGTTCTCAACCTTTTCTGATAGCGCCCCCTTTCCTCGTTCACGTCAAACTCGCGCTCCCCTCCAACATTTTTTTCAAGTTCAATAAATTTGTCCTGTTTTATATAATCTGTTTCCACTAAAAAATTCTATATTATGTAATGCAACAAACAAAAAAAATAGTTAATATAAAAAATTAAATCATTGGCTTTTACAAACCATAATTCAGTAAACATTTTAAAAACAATTTATAACGTTTAACCTGAAAAAAACCACTTGAAAATAAACTTTGTATTAAAATGTGTTGGTAAATCTGATTGTTGACAAATATTTTGATCAAATAATTTTTTTATATTTTATTTTAATATGTTTTGGAGGTTATTGACCATTACTCTTGAATTGCAGTTTTTAAATGTAAACTAATTGTTAATTGTTTTAATTTTTAATTATTTTGATAAATTGTTAATTATTGTGTTTTTAGGAAAAAATAAAAAAATCTTGAAATCATCTAAAACAGATGTCGCCAAACAAGTGACGAAACGTCGGAAAAAGTTTATTTTTTAGCTTACATTTAAAAATTGCAATTGAACAGCAATGGTCAATAACCGCCACAGTATATTAAAATTAAAGACTTATATTGAAATTGGCTCAAAAAATTACAAAGTTTTTTATATTTGGACTAGGTTGACCTAGTCGTGACCTCTTTTTTGTTTTTATATATAATATATAATAGAGCTGAAAAGCTTGACTCAAACAAATATGAGGAAGAAAACTGAACTAAAAGACGTAATGTAGCTGCACTAAGCAAATGATAAATTAAGCGGTATTTTAACAAAAACTCCTCACAACTTTTAAGAGAGAACTGATCGTTGGCACATGAATCAGACTTCAGTTCTCATGCTTCGTTTTGAATGTTTTCAGGAAGTAGCACAACATCAACAATGAATGGGTCACGAACTAATTTAGATTTCCAGGGAGTTAAAGTGAGAAATCAGAAGTTTTTTTGCTGAAAATTTCTGGCGCCCCACCTGGAAATGGCTCACGCCCCCCTAGGGAGGCGCGCCCCACCTGAACATGGTTCAGACCCCCCTAGGGAGGAGCGCCCCACCAGTTAAGAACCACTGATCTAAAACGTGATGGCGGGAAATACAGGTATTCAATCGAGGAAAATAGAGACACTTAGTATTGAGCTATATTTGAAATTTTGAGAATCACTTAAAAAAAAACAACAATTTTAATTAAAAATTATTTTTAATAAGTTTGACTTTAATAAACTAAATTTAGTTTTTAATAAACTAAATTTGACTTAAAAAATTGGAGGCAAGTATTTCAATCTTTTACTTTCAAAGTATCCACCTTTTTAACATATTGATTTGGACACATTTTTTTCCAAAAGCTAAAAAGCAAATGGTATATTATTTTTCATAATTTAGGTGTATTTTTTTTCTCGTTGACTATCCACCTTCTAGAAATAATATTCGACTTTTTACTTTTTTATTACATTTTTAACTGTCAATTTTTAAACGTTTTAAGTTTAATTGAATCTTTAGATATGCAATTGAGGCATTTAAACTTTAGTTTGGTTTGAAAAGTTGATTTTGTGGTGTTAATAGTTGAATTTTATGTTTAAAATCGTAGTTTTTGCAGAAGGTTCTTACGCATTTGTCGAAATTATCTAGTTTCGAGAAAATTGAGTTCAAACTTTCATATTTGTACTGAAATCTATACTATTGTAAATCAAATTTTGTGAAGTAATTTATTTCGAAAATAGCCACAAACATGGCTGTTTTAAGTTTTAAAATGGTTGTATGCGTATAAGACCTTCATCCATGCATACAACACCAAAAATCCGAAAATGCTACATATCACCTTCATCCACTCATGAGTTCATATATTTTCTTTTAAACAGGGTGTTCCAAAATCATTTTGTTGTCGCAATCTAAAACTGTTCGAGTTATGAATTTCTGGTTAAATGGTTTTCTAGCTGTGTACTTTGTTAGCAATGAGATTTTTCTAAAATTTTTGTTTTGTTTTCTTTATAGTACTTGTGCGATGTATATAGTGTTCTGGTAGCACCAAACTCATAACTCATACAGTTTCTTCACAAGTGATCATTGAGAAAAAATTTAATTTTCGGTAGTAATTTTTGAAAAGGAAACTATTGCAGCGATTATTTTTAAATTTGCAGGCTTTATTTATACATATTTCAAGGAAACATAGAAATTTTTGCAAATAAGAATCTTTTAAATGCTCGTAGATATTGGATCAGCGACCAAAAAAAAGTTGCCCTCCGCTGCAGTGATTGCGGCCTTCATAGTGCCTAATTAAAAAAAAAACTTTTAACTAAAAAATATTTTTATACAATACAACATATTATATAACAATTCAGAAGAAAAAAAAATCGAAATTTTAAAATATGACTAGAAGTTTTGAAGAAAATATCTAAATTTCGCTTAAAAACCTGATTTTGCATACAACAATTACAAATTATATTCTAGCAAAAAACTAGAGAATAAGTTTTTAAAGAAAAAAAAAAAAAGATGTACAAATCAAATCGATGCGATGATTTGATCAGAGTAAAAACTGCAGCAGTGTTTTGAAAAAAAATTCTTTTGAAGGATAAAAGTAGAAAGCTGTAGTAAGATGAACAATTGCTTTTTAAAAACCTGTAGTCAAAAAAATTTTCAAGATGCGTTCTTAAAATTTAAATGTGTATTTTCAAAAGTTAAATACTATAGAAAAATGCAAAAAAAATGATTGTTTAAAAATTTCACATTAGTTGTGCCCCTTAATAAGCTTTAAAATCTCGTTTTAAACTGGTTTCTATATAAAGCGTTTTAACTGATGGCATCAGTGAATGTAATTTTTTGCTATACAACCTTGAATTTGAAATAGGTAGTTGATGGACTCCCTCTCCTGTGATATAATCTTGTTGTTGTCTTGACCCAAGACATCAGTAGGTGGCAGATTTATCTGAAACACCCTTTTAAGTAAGTTTAATTTATGTTTTTGAAGTGAAGCTTTTAACGCCTAGTTTGGTTTATTTGCTGGGATCAAATCGTTAAAACTGAATGTTTTCTTTTTGCGACATATTTTCTTAACTTTTTTAAGTATATTTTAAACCATACGCTGGATTTGAACTTGCACCCTCTCAATCATTTAACAGAAGTCTTACCAACTAAGGCACGTAAAAACTATAGGTAAAACATGAGGACTTACCCCGAATATTGCACGTTGGCTTTATATAGCTATAGTGAGGCCAATGTTGCTATACGGTATATATAAGTGGTGGAGAGCACTTAATACACAGTCTAATTGCAAATAGCTAGGGTAAGTACAAAGAACTTTGACAGTATGTATCAGCGCATGGTATAATTATTTGACAAGGTAGTAGCATAGACTGGCTTTTCTCTCATGAGCGGCGATGGGTAGTTGTCAAAATTAGCTGTTCATGCAATTAATTAAAGAAATGTGAAAAAATAAGCAACGACTTAAATATAGCTAGTCAATTGCAGCAAACTAAAAACATTCCAAAAAACTTCGCGAACAAATTTTATGAATCAAAGAAAAGTTAAAAATAAGCACACAACCAGTCAACAGCAGCAAACTACAACTTCGTTAGCTGTTTTTGACAACTACCAATCGCCAAAAAACTGTCACGGCTACCTTGTCAAATAATTATGCCATGTATCAGCGGAGCATTTAAGCATACTTCACCTGAAACTCTAAATGCTGAATTTTTCTGTTTCTTTTGCCACAAAGGAATATCTTGTCATTCGGTAGTAAAAATATAAAAAAAATTACATAGTAAGCTAAAACTCAGCCCTTGCCGCCGAAATTCGTAGTTCATAGCACCAACCACTAGACTACGGACTTCGTATAAAGAACTAGATTTAATAATTAATACTTGAACAACAGACCAAATTTCATGTCAAAAAGTTTCGTCAATTACTTTGAACTGAAAAACGTTCTACAAATATAACTTAATAAAAAAACGTTTTCTGCTTCGTAGCTGTAATAATCCGAATTTTCACTATCAATTTGCAATAATCACTTATAGCTGAAAACGGTCTATAAATACAACTGCAAGAACTGTACACTTTTGACATATTAAAAATTTAAAGTGTATGTGTCGCAATCGATCTGTGAAATAAATAGCTGATTCACAATACTCCATTCGGTCGGTCGCTCGTTGACAGCTCGAGTAGAAACAACGAGTTCTTAAGGTCCAATTATAATAGAAGTAACGTAATGTGGTCTAATGTCAATTGAGCAGTGTGTTCTTTCACTTATTGTTTCAAACAATACTTTCTTATACAAGTGATTATAATAAACGTAACGTTATGTAACGGGACGTAAAGATCCGTTGAATTTCGATTTCTACGTTACTTTACATTACGTCTGTTCAAAGAACAACTAATCATTGAGGTTAGATTCGAATAATGCACTATTTTATATTGTTGAACTAAGCTTTTTGTTGAGTTTTCGTCATTAATGTGATTGTTCTGTATATCCACAGCTATGGATAACGAAGTTTTAATTGAACTAGTACGGGAACGTGATATTATTTACGACAAACAACTGCCTGGCTACTGCCTATTATAATTGCTACAACGTTTTCTTACATCACGTCCAGTCCCGATGATAGCTGACAACATATCGTTACTTTACATTACGTCTTTTATAATTCGACCTTTATGCTTCATAGCCGATACACATTGACTGCAACAGGCGTCCACTGACGAAACAAAAACTTGCCGTCAGAGAGTAATGTCGCAGTATTCTCGACGACTTGATTATAATGAACGCAACAGTGACAGTCTGTATTTCATACAAAACATAAACAAACTCTTCTATGCTCACTTTTGTCGTCTATCATATTAGAAATAGATTGAAGCCTGCGGCAGCAACAATTGTGGTCGTGTTCTCTCTTTGTCGTGGCGTCTTCAAAAAATACATCTGCGTTAGAAAAAAAGCGTTCTATATTTTGACAATTGGTGTTCGTCGCTTGTCGCAATCAATGTGTATTGGCTATCAATTCGCAATTCGACCTCAACCGTTTATCGTACTTTACTCGTTAATTGTCGACGAAGGGGCAAATGACGATCAAAGTTCGACCTGACGAGTAGAGTAGACACATGTTCTACTCGGTCACGCTTTTGACACTGTTGCATTTTCATTGAGATAGCTAAATAAGTGGGTGTTTTTGAGTTTTAATGGTCAACACAAGCTTTCATGGGATTTAATGTATTATAAGAACTGTTTATATATAATGTGATTTAACTTTATGGAAATTATGATATGCAAGTTTTGATAATTTTAAATTATTTATTATTATTTAAATACTTGTGCAGAAAAGTACAGGAACACTAGCTGCCAGGGCTTTCAGTAAATAATTTAAAAAGAAGAGGTTAATTATTGGTTTTAAGTGGTTTTTCTGGTTTTGAGCTTTCTTTGCATCGTCAATAAGGATTGGATGGTTTGAGTTGGCAAGCTTTGGAATGAGCTTAAACGTTAGAGCTGTAACTCGTTCTTCATTGTTGGTAGGCCAGATTTAATGAGAATGTTTTTCGGTTAAGTAGTAGGAAAAGCTTGTTTTCATGGGATTTGTTAAATTATTAAAACTGTTAATATTGAATTCATTGATTTTTGTCGGCAAAGCGTTTCAGAACTCTGCAACGTTTAAAAAATTTTTGCAAGTCAACTTAAAAAAATATGTCAAAACGACAGAAAAAATTACAAGAGGCAGAACTCCAAAGCGCTAAGCCAGTGGGCTAGAGACGGGGTAAAAAATTTTTAATTTTGTAATTGGCCACTAAGTACCTGTCATGTCCGTATGTCTGAATTTACTATCACCTAAATTGAAGACAATAACTTATCTTCAAATTTAAGCGTAACAATTATTTTTCATAACTGTTTTCTACTTAAAAACTCCTATTTTAATTCTTAATTTTAAGAAAACAATTTTTTTTAAATGCCTACCTAAATATAACCATGCTATGCCATGCAATATCACGTCAATAATTGACACAACACTATACAACACTCGTCATAATATAAATTAAAAACCTACTTAAGCATGATCATACCGTGCAATGTAGGGTTGCCAGAATTAAAATTTGGTAAAACAGTACATCAACAAAAAAAAAAAACAGTACAATTAAAAAAAAACAGTACATTTTCTTTTAATAAAAACATAACATTTTATTCCAGTAAACATATTTAAACATAAGAAATTACATAAAAAGAACATAAACAAAACAAAAACATGAGATCATAACTGAAACTATGAAATACTTTAACAAGTATTAATAAAACTTTAAATTTTATTTAGTTAAAAAATATTCGTAAATTCATGAATAAAAAAATTGTGTATTATTTAAAAAATTACATAGGTATATTAAATTTTCTCCTTGAATAAAGAATTGTAATAAATCACGAATTAATAAAAAAAATTTAACTAGCCAGTTAATTATTAATCGAGTTAAAAATAGTATTTGCACATTCAATAAAGTAATTGAATATTCAACATTAAAATAAAAAAAAAGTAATTGAAAATGATTACACAAAAGGAATACCTAAAATAATAATTTTTATAAAAATATACATATAATATTTGTTTGTAATTTTTTTGATTAAATAATTGAGAAACATTTAAATTAAAAATGTAAATTTTAAAATAAATAAATAAATAAAAAACACCAGTTAACATCGTTGATTATGTAAAATTGAGACATTCTATTTACCATTATTCAATCCATGATAATGAAAAAAAAAGATTATTTTTTACAGCACAATATTGCTACAAGCGTGACAAATAATTTTCAATAAAAAAAAAAAATAAAAATAGCAAAATTAAATTCAGATATGCCCAAAAAAAATAAGAATTTTAATATCGGCTTGGAATCGGTCTGTCTCAATTATTTAGACTCAATAACTAGTCTTCACTGGGAGATGGTAGGAATATATAGTTTACCTAAATAAAAACACTTTTAAAGTTATCTTATAAATATTTATCATTTTTTGGTACATCTTTTAAAATACCATTTTTTCCATCTTCAGTTTTCAAAAACTTTAAAAATTCGATACAGGTATAATCGTAGTTTATTTTTATAATAAGTTCACTTTCCAAGTTTTCTATTAAGAGTCTGTTTCTCTCTTTACTCCAAAATTAAAACATGCAGCTGAATATTCTTTCCGTAGCGGCATTGGAATGAGGAATGGAAAAAATAAAGTTACATATTTTTTCAAAATTGGGAAACGTTCCACTGTCTACGGTTGTTTCTTTTTTTACGTTTTCAGCAAAAGTTTTTAAAGAAAGGAACTCATCAAAAAGTAGATCCATATCAATATTTTTGATACCGAACAATTTAATCACTTCAGTAAAATCGTGGAAAGATATGTAAGAATTCAAATTGAAGACACTGAGTTTTTCGAATTTATTATTTTTTAAATCGAAATGTTCTTCGATGTATGTTATTATGTATGAAAGAACTGCTTCGCCTCGTCTTTTAAACAATGATATTTCCTGTGGATCATCACAATTTCTGCAGACGGTTTCAGCTAAGTAACCATAAAACTTCTCGCTCTTTTGTTGTTCAAATTTGTCGCGAAGCTGTATAACTATTTTGAACATATCTACGATAACAAGGGTATCCTCCTCCAATTTTTTTATAGACGATGATAATGCAACTCCAATATTGTGTATAAATCCTAAATAAGCTTCGGAACTTTCAGACTCAAAAAATTCCCTTAAAACGGCTGAACAATCATCTTTGGAAAGAAAATATGTTTTTATGGGTGCATAGTTTTTCAATAATCGTTCCACTGCAGGGTTTAAACTAAGCCATCTCGTTGGTACATGGCGAAGCAATTCACTCCATTCTAAGTCAAAAAATTCAAAAAACTCTTTGAGATTGGATGTTCTTTTTGTCGATGAGCTAAACTCATTAAAAACTTTAATTACAATATTCTCTAAATCGAACTTCATAAGTTTTAATGCATTTTTAAACGCATTGTTTATGATGCGACACAAACATCCAACACCTATGATATCTGGGTTACATTTTTTAAGCTCAACAAAGACGCTTTTTTTGCAGCCGAAGTTGACATTAGCATTATCTGCACAAAAACTAGTGACGTTGGCTAAGTTTAAATTGTTATTTTCTAATTTTGACTTTATAGACTCTGCAATATCAATTGACATTTCGGTATTTAAATTATAAAAATTCAACAGTTTTGTATTAACACCCGAATGTTTACAAAAATACCGTAAAACTAAAGGAAACGTTTTTATATATCCTTTATTTGACGCGTCGGTCGATATAGAAAATGGGCGGTCAAAGGCTAGGTCATCTAACACTGTTTTAATGGCATGCTTAGCCAGGATGTTTGTTGTAATCTTTGACATCTTTGTCCTACCACATTTAAAATTGGACGCCACATTTGAATCGGCAAACATCTCCTTAAATAGCTTGCTGCTGCAATCTGCAGATTTGTAGCTGTGACTATGTGACACGGTATGATACGTGAATGCAGCCTCTGCTGCTGAGATAGCCTGTTGTGCTCCTTCTGTACCTTTACTGGAATTATGGGTTAAAAAGCAATTTACAGATTTTTGGTACCTGCTTCCCATATTTCGTATGTGTTTTGCTGTCTTCAAATGGCGTTTGACATCGGCAATACCCCCATTAGCAATAGAAAAACAAACGCCGCAAGATCTGCATTTTGCCATAAACTCGTCATTAGCTCTAGTAATCCAATTAAAGTTGCTTTTCCAGCTATCTTGGAATTTGTTTTTACGCCGTGCTCTCTTTTTTTGTTTAGAAGATGATGGACAACTTACTTCTTCAACATCTGTGCTCGAGCTATTTAATAATATATCATCTGAAATATTCTCCTCGCTTTCCATTTCTGAAAATGTATTTTTTAAACTAGGATAAACAAAAATTCGAAATATATCTTACCGTGGTGTAAAATGTCCGCTAAATTAAATCTTCTCGCAATATATACATATATTTATTATTCAGTATATTGTGCTGTTTCTTTTGTTTGGATTATGATAATAACATAACAATGTTGTAAACATTTGACGTCTTTTGTAACAGGGTGTTTCAAATCATTATTTTTTTTTATACACTGAACAAATTTTTGTGATCAAACACTGAAAAATATTTTATTTTGTTTTTTTTTTAATAACAAAAAGAAAGCAGTACAAAAAACAGTACAAAGAGTAAAAAACAGTACTTTTTGGTACTGTTTTAGGTGCTATGCAGAAAACAGTACATTTAAAAAAAAACAGTACGTGTACTGCGAAAAACAGTACGTCTGGCATCCCTAGTGGAATGTCACATCAATAACCTAACACAACACAGTAAAACCATGATATAAAATAAAAAACCTTACAAAGCATATAAAAACCTGAAAAAACTTACTATATAAAAAAATAATCATCCCATTTACATATATTTAGTGTAGCAAATCGACCTAAAAACCTATTCCAATTGCCGTTTAGGCTTAAAGGCTACCTTTAAACGTTTTTCGACCATAGCCACATGGTCTCATCAGAAGGCTTTTAAGAAACGCTAAAAAAACCTAACCGACCTCTAATTCTGAATGCTATGCATTTGAAGTAAGCTAATCTAATGACAAATAAAATTAAAATTATATACAACACATGCATGTAGTACATTCAAACATACATATGTAGCACATATCATGCAAAACATATGTAGCACATTCATACAAGAGAAAACCTATAAAAATAAGAAATCCTAACAAAAAATTATTAAAAACCTAATGAAAACGTAACAAAATAAATAAAACCCAATAAATGAAAAATACATTTAGTTAAAAACCATAAAACCTGAAAAACTATATATAAATATAAAGATATTGCTTCACAAAATCCGCCGAAAACAGCCAAAGATTGCCACAAAAAGCCAACACAATAGCACACTTAATGTAGGTATATGTGCCAACCCTCATTGTAACTCACAATGGAGTGCTCCCAACGGAAGTCACAAAACAACCGTTATTGCCTAAACGGCCGAAAATAGCATCAAACAATCCACAACCCATCGTAACCTGCCCGAAAGGCTCCACTTTTTTACCAGCAGATCAATCCATCTAGTTAATATGGCGTTCACGCGATATGTAGCCAAAATTCAATTAAGTCAGTGTTTGACACCGAAAACCACATAACCATATTCAAGATCGAATTTCGAGAAAGATCACCCTAAGCTGACGAATCAAGAAAAACGACCTCATAAGCTATGCAATCTGACGGCTGATAAAATTGCCGTCAACTATCTATCGCTACTAACCAAATTGTCCGAGGCATGCGAATTGAACACCTTTGAACGCTTAGAACGGACCGCCCCCAATGGAACTTGCCAAACAAAATATACCTAACAAAAGGTACCAAAACTGTGTGTTTGATTCTTAATAAGTTGTATCTTTAAGGCCTGTTTCCAGCTCTCAAGTAAAGCTTATTTTCATACATAAATCTGAAAAGTAATCGAAAAGTAATTTTTCCTTGTCAAAATTACTTGAAAGAGAATCCAGCTCGTAAGAAAAATTTTCTGTTCTTACTACTTTTTTTTCATTGAAAAGTGACAACGGTAACACTGTGAATGTCAAGAAATATATGCAAGTTATATTATTACTTCAAGTAAAATTTTTGCAACCAACATTCAAAGGTAAATAATTTTATTGATATCATTGATTAATTGATTTAAAATTAATAAAAGAATATTTTGGACATGCACATGAACATTTCTACGGAGGGAGAAGAAGAGGCAGTCAATTTTGAGGGGCAGATGTCTTCCGAGAAGCGGTCGAAAGCTGTCCGGAAGAAGCGGTCTGCCAACATGTAAACAGAATGTAATAAAATGTAAACAAACGCTTTTCTCTATTACTTACCTTTGCAATTCAGCCATTACTCATTTAATGAATTATTTCAATATTTATTGCAACAAATTTATTTCAATGTTTGATGAAAACAAATCAGCCTAAATTTTCAATACAAAGTGATACAATGCTGGAACTGTCAAAACTCTCGCCGTCAAAATTACTTGTCTACTACTTTTTTACACTCAAGAAACTTAAGTAACTTTTTTCTGGAGTAATTACTTGAGAGTTGGATAGAGACCTTTAGGAAGAAAAACAGTCAAAAATCTGTTATGGCCAAAAGGATTTTTAATTGAGGATGGGCCCATGATGACCAACGTAAGGGGGTTTGTTACTTTTTAACGTTCTTTCTGCCTGTCGACGGGGGCGATAGTTCTGGGAATGAACCCGCAATTCTAAGTCTTGGTTGCTTCTTCATCTCCTGTGGTGGAGCGGCGTTAGGGTGTTTAGCGATAGTTATTCGTTGAACATTCTGTCGACGTTCGGGCCTCGAGCTATCGACATTCTACAATGGTGGAATTAGAATAAATTTATTGTAAACATTAAGGTAAAATTAAGTTATTACAATAAAAATTGTTAGTTACTAATCTAAAAATTAGCTTAACAGGGGAATGGACTAGTTTCCCTAAGTCTTCGGTTACACCTCCACGCCCCTAGGCACTAACATATCCTCGAAAAATAACGACCACGAAAAAGCTTTTATTTCTGTTTAAAAAAATAACGACCACGAAATAACTGTTATTTCTGATCGAAAAAATAATGACCAAGAAATAACTCTTATTTCTGCTTGAAAAAAATAACGACCACGAAATTACTTTAATTTCTGATTGAAAAAATAACAAACACGAAGTAATATATATTTCTGATTGAAAAAAAGACCAAGAAAAAATAAACGACTAAGAAATAACTTTTATTTCTGATTTAAAAAAAGAATGACCAAAAAATAACTGTTACGTAATGAATAATTGGTAACGATTATCGTTATTGGCGGTCCCTTATAAAAATGAAAGCAACCTTTTCCGATTCCCCGGGAAAAATTATTCAGAATCGGTCTGATAATATGTTGTTTGATCTGCAAAAACTTTTTTTAAATTATGGTCAATAGTTTTTCAAAAATAAAATTCGAAACAAATTTTTTTAAGCAGCTTAAATGAAAAAGACCCTTTGAAATGTAATTTTTGGTCCCTTTTAAATTATTGTTTTTCCAATTTTTTTAATAAAGAGTTGTATTTTTTATCTAAATTTCTTCAAAAACATTAGTGGAATAAATCTTACTGGTGCTTTTTTATAATTATTTTAACCCTCGATTACCAATGTTAGTCGTTTCGACTAATACTGCACTGATGAAATAACCCAACCGACCATCTAGAAAGCGAACGGCAATTGTACTTGAGAATAAGCTTAATATAAACAGAGGGTTGCTTTTCTTAAACAATCGTATTTGAGAAACGATTGAATTTATAACTGATTTTCAAGTATGCTTAATAAACACTTGTATATAAAAATACAATATGAAATATTATTGAGAAACATTTTTTTATGTAACCATGTATCTCAAACATTTTTTTTCTGTCAAAAAATGTATGTTTTTTATTTTGCGTGCAGTGAAAATTGTAAATTTGGTTACAGATATATTATTTTAATAATTTTGGTTAGTATTAAAAATAAGTTCAAAAATTTCAAAATTATCAATTAATTTGAACATATATTTGATGGGGCTCTACAGCTAGGAACAGGCGAAGATGAATTTATCAAAGATGCGTTGACTTTCTTATCATTTGGCAAAAAAAGGGTTCATCAAGGCGCAAGTCTCAAAAAAAAATTTTTAAATAACTTCAAATAATAAGTTTTAAATAAAATTTCTTGCATTTAATTAATGAATAATAATAAATTAAAATAAACTTTGAAAATTTATTTAAGCAAAAACTATACAGCTGAGGACAGAGATTTAAGAACAATGGGCTCTTGTTAATGATATTTCTCTCACCGAATGTAAGGTAACTGAAATTTTTTTATAATCCATATAGTTTTTGCTAATCTTACTTAATGAATATTGTGAATGTTTATGTTTCATTAACAATGCTCAAAAATGTAGTGTTCTTAAATCTCTGTCCACAGCTATAAGTAATCTATGAATGTGTATAAAAAATATTACATTTTAAGCTTATTCTACAATTGCCAGAAAAAGCTTATAAAACTATTGAGAATATTAAGCTTTGCTTAACATGTGTTAATATAATATTATTTGTATAAGCTTATTCTACAATTGCAAGAAAAAGCTTATAAAAATCTTGCCAGAGTAATATTATCACAAGGGTTCCGTTTTGATTTTTCTACAATTGCTGTTATAGACTTTTTCAATGATTTCTCAAGCTTTTTTCAAGCTTAAGGCTTCTGTTGTCAAGCTTGTTATAATATTATTCTAAAGCATTTTGGCCTGTTTGGAAGTAGCTTATGAAAATATGTAAAGCATACAAATAAAACCAAAGAATAATATTAATGTTTTTTATTTGTAAATTGTAATTTGGCTTTATTCATTTATTAGTACATAAGAAATAGTTACTCTTTTGCGAACAATAAAATAGTATAATATATATCTCGAACAAACATAAGATCAGAATGAAAAAGAAACAAACAGTTATTAAATTACAAACATTAATGTTTTTTGATTTTTAGTAAAATTTACATAGGTTTTCCATTTTCAATATCTGTTGTCATTTATTTACCAGCAGCTCCTCAAAAACGAATTTTTGAGTGTGTTAGTCAAATCGTTTAACATTGGTTATAACTAGGGCAAGGAATCTCATGCACTTAAAAATAGAAAATATGCGCATAAAACATGCACTTTAAATTAGAAAATATGCACTTAAAACACAGAAAATATGCAATTAAAAATATTTTTCCAATATTTTATTTAAAAAATATTGCAAGTAATTTAACAAGAAAGTCTGAAAACAATTCATTTAATATAACAAAAAAGGCGGAAAACAAACAATTAATATGTGTACAAATAAAATAAGTATAAATAAAAACAAAACCATAATTGACAAATATATGTTAAATTAGAAATAAATAAAATTAAAGCAATTAAGTCCATAGAAGAGAGATCAGTTTTAATTTATTGCGTTATTGGCGTAAGCAAAAAAGTTTTTTTAAGGTTTTCAAACACAAAGCTTTCCCGATTAGGTCTTAAAAAGTTCTTGTACAAAGAAAAGGAGCGCTCAACATCAACAGATGTTACAGAGGCATATTTAAAAGCACACACTTTTTTTATTGTATAATTGGTGTGAGAAAAATTTTCATCAAATTCCAATATTCCTGCTATTTTCCTTATTTCAAGGAAACCTTTATTCTTTAAGAGAACATTATTTAATTTTTCAATAATTTTTTGGCCAATTGAGCCTTTTACATCATTTATTTTCTTAACAGAATTATTTATTAAATCGACTGCATCTGCCAAAGAATTTCGTCCTTCCAGTTTTCTTATTACTTCGCATAAAAAACCATAATTGCTGTGCACAAAAATCAGTTGAGTTTGAGAGAAGGCAAGTCTAACAGTTCCTTTACGCGCTTAATCGATATCGAGTCGGAATCGTCAAGTTCCCGTACTACTTTGGCAAATTTTTCGATGTTCTGGCTATAATATTTGACAGCATTTAGCCACGTTCCCCATCTTGTTATAATTGGCTCTGGAGGAAGCAGAATGCCAGGAAATTTTTCATTGAAAATATGTACACGCGAAGGTGCTTTTATAAATATTTTTTTTCCATGTGATGTAAGCGAATTCAGTTCACTAAAATTACTTCGAATTTCTTCCGCTATTCGGTGGACAGCATGAGCGATACAAGTTACATGCAATAGCTTCGGATAAAAGATTTGCAACCCCTTTACCGCTTTTACCATGTATGGCGCAGCATCGGTTAAAAAAAAGAACAACTTTATTTTTGTCAAAATCCTCACCGAGCAAGGCAATGGAGTCATTGAAGGCACGAGCTATTGCCACGTGATTAGTTTCATCCATTTCCACGACATTGAGTAAAAATTTTTTGTCGCACATATCTTCATTTTCATGTAACATTCCCACAATAACATTTGCAACATACCTCCCCTGGACATAGGTGGTTTCATCTATGGAAATCCATAGGAAATGGTCAGTTAAAGCATTTTTGATTTTGTTTAATGAGCGAACATATATTTCGTCGATATAAGTTTTGCGCACTGATGTTTCATGTGGAATAAGCTCGTTGGTATATGTTTGCAAAAAATGTCTTCGTTTTGGGTTGTCTTAGCTTATACAATGGAATATCTGCTGATATGAAAGCTTCGCATAAGTCTATGGAGAATTTGCTTCGCCCCAAAGGCTGTATTTTTCGGAGCGTCGATCATGCAGTTCCTTATGTTTCGTGCTTTTCAAATGCTGGTCGACTTGAAATTTCCTTTCACTGTCTTATTGCAAATTTTTCAGGAAAGGACGACTTCATCTGTTTGAAATACACTCGGATGTTCAGACACGTATTTATTGAGGTTTGACGATGAAGTTGCTTTGGTTTTCGGCATTGCACTCTGAAAGTATTATCAAATGTTAACTTTGATAATTTTGCAGTAAAGAATATCAAAACCAACTCACTTTCCAATTAAAACTTGTTTTGTTGTCTAAAGCTACACACTTTTAGCGAATTCCCAATCAAAACAGTAAAAAGGTTGTATAAATATGAAAATTGGCAGATCAACAGGGTGGTTCAGACGAATATTTTGTAACAAATTATGTGTCAACTATAACCAGAAGATGTCGCACTAAATATCGGGGGCGTTTTACTTTTTCAAATGGATAATAGACAAAAAAACCTATGCAAAAAAAACCATGCAGTTATTGTAAAATTTGTTAAAATATGCGCAAAAATATGCAAAATAGGATATTTTTAGCAAAATATGCAAAAACGAATGAATGCCATTTTAAAGGAAATTCCACGATTCGCAAAGATAACGGTTTTAGGATGACCAGTAAAAACATGCATTTGCATGAGATTCCTTGCCCTTGTTATAACGTATTAGAAATATGTATTAGTTATCCACGGTTAAAAAAAATTATCAAGTCTATGAAACTGCTTTACTTCTGTCGCCTATTCAAATTGCCGCAGTTCTTTTTTAGATACAGCTTTTTACGAATGATTTTAATATTGATAACGGGGGAAAAAACAAAAGTTTTATGCCGAAAAAAACTGTTTTTTTTGTATCACAAAATGGAAAATATTTTTCACCGACACCTGGCAGCACTGGTCACAATCAGCTAAGCAAACAATATATACAATACATGTCAGCAAGTCAATCAATTCAGTTTCCCTAACGTTTCGCAAAAAGCTTTGATTAGTCTGTAGATATCCGTACAATTTTAAAACTCTACAAGTACTAATAAATATAAATGAAACACTGCTTAAAAACACACATTCAATTCAACTGTACATAGAATGTGGAGGATTTGGAACCCTTCAAATGCCAAAACTTGTTTTCGCTCGTATTCAAAATAAATGGTTTTTTTTACTTTTTCAAAATTTTTCATAATTAAACCACTGTTTTAGCGATTAGATTTTTTTAGCGATTAGAGCTAACTATTATGTTTTGTGTTTTTATCTTAATTTGTTTCTAAATTAAACTTGAATTTTGCTCTTTACTCACCTTTGCTTATTTATGTTGATAACTTTAAGAAGTTGATGAATTCGTGCGCATTTGTAGCAAAAACTTAAAAAAATCTTTTTAATTTTATCAAACTCTAAATCATTATCTAAACCACACTTAAGCACTTAATGCACACTTTACACTTTTGTCTATTTTTCGTCAAATTAGGCCAAACTATAAACAAAACAAAAACAGCCGAAATTAATCGTAAAAACGTTAAATTGAAAAATTAACAGAATTGAGTGCAATGAAAAATATTCTTTGTATATTTCTTATCTTTTTTCATCAGCTTAGCCGAGACGATCTTCATTTGCATCATAAAAAATTTAATTAAGCTCAAGAAATGCAAATTAGAAACTTTTAAATTTAAATATAGCGCATTTTTCTCGCTTTTCCGGCGCACTACTTGAAACTTTCGTTGCCGCCTTCCCGATAGGCTGTCTTTGCGCGCTGAAAGCCGTTGAACAACTGAATCCAACGCAGAATATGGTTAAATCAAGCAGCGCTCATTGGATGAATGAGTTGCTGGCATGAGGAAAACTATGCTATTCTACTGTGCACGTTACGGCAGCCGCCGCCGTCAAGTTGAGCCAAGTGTTTGCGACATTCAGCGCAGCGTAACCAAATGTCAGCCCAGAAGTCTGGAATTGTGGAATATGACATGCTTTGTTATTATTATTGTTGTGATTTTCTTCGTATTTTCATTTGTTTTGTTTTGCTTTGTTGTGCTTGTGCCTACAGAGAACACGTGACGTTTAAGTTAAAAGCTGTTTTACAATGCCTCAAACATTTGCAAAATGTATTTTGTGTTTTAATTTTTCGTGCTGTCAATTTAAAAATGTATTAAATTTTTCGATTGCATTTCTATTGATAACATTCTAATTCTTTCCTACAAATTCTTAAGCTTCTTAGTTTGGCTAGCATATATGGGACTGGCTTCGAATACACTAAAGGCTCAAACATAATAGGCTTACGCTGTCTGCAGCTGATTTCAAAAGTCAAAAGTCAAGTTCTGCCAAATACTTAATTTGACCGAAATAACTTGAGCGAGCTCTTCTGTAAGACGTTTGGTTGAATTTGTAATAACAGGAATTAATCGAGAAAAGAAGTTAATGTTAATTTAATTTAAACTCGTTTTAAAGAAAAAACAGCTATTTCCTTACGGAACATTCGATTTAAATCACTTTAGCTGCACCCAGTAGTGGAATTTCCAAATATTTAACGATAAGTATCGTTGTCGTTATCGGTCATTGTGCGTGCCAAGTTCATAGGGAAGACAGTTTTCGCTAACTAACGATATTGAAAATCGTCGTTAACGATTCCACTGCAGTGGAATTCCCAAACGCGTTAACGACGATTTTCAATATCAAGTTAACGCAACTTGACGAAAAAGCTGACTTGAACAATTATGGTTTGTACGCATCATTTCTATGTATTCTTACGAAATTTGACGTTAGCTGCAGCCAGCTCGAGCTTATTATAATTGGGCCTTAAAGCAAAAGGTCTGAAAAAACTGATAAAAAGTTTTGATAAACTTATAAGTTCAAAGAAGATCAAAACTATTTTTTACAAAATAGTTTGCAGTAGCTCGAAAAAGCTTAAATGGTTGAAAGCTTGAAATTATCACAAGAGCTTTTGCCATAAAAACAACTTTTGTACAAAAAATTTTGTAAAAGCTTTTTAATTTAATGGCTTATTAACCCTTTGCATGGCAGTATAACAGATCTGTAACAAACCGAATAAGTTCTAGTTAAACACTGCATGGTTCATTTGCACCAAATAAATAATTTTTGCATAACATTCACAAATTGAAGAATATGATTCTTAGACAGAAAGGGAAACATAACTGGAGGTTTTTTACTAATCATATAAAGTTCTTATTCGAAAACAAATATGTATATCAAAAAATCATGTGATAAAAACAGTGGTCAATACTGAGTAAAGTGTTCTAAAAATTGAAAATTGAATAAATTAGTTAAAAACGTTCACAATTTACAAAAAACTTTTAATTTTTAGACCAAAGCGTGTTCAGAAATTTTGTTGTGTCACTTGCTTTTTTTAAATAAAATCCGAATAAATTAAACAAATATCTCTACGAAGAAAGGAACCGGTTCTAAACCGATCACGTGATAGGTCCCAAGGGATAGGGACCTGTCCTAATTCTGCCACGAACATGTGAAACCGACCAGTCCCTTTTACATGGCGTTGTAATTGACAGGGGTCAATTGCCACCTGCTGCATTACCTTGGACCGGTCAAGTTCATATATATATATTTCATTGAATTTTTTTTTTGTTCAAAAGTCCTATAAAAGCACTTCACAAAAATAGTTTGAACTGTACCGTTTCTTCAGTGAATATATTTTTTAAATTTTTTAAAAAAAGGTACAAAATATTGACTTTTTACTCAAAAAATTACTCAAAAATGGTTTTTGTTGAAAAAATCAAGTTAAAGTTGGAAATCTTACTACCTTTCATATGACATAGCACTTATTTACAAAAGTTCTTTTATGCTTAACATTGTTCTTGAAATTATCAGCTTCTTTTTTATTTTTCTTTTTGTTGTTTTAAAATAAGAAATTTAATAAAAGAAGAAAAAACAAAGCATTCCAATGTACGATTGAACCATAGACGAGAAACGTGGCAGAGGAGTCTTATTCTTTTAAACCATGGTAACCATAACGAAATGTTCGCTTAAGTTATATATTAAAGTATGTTTAATGAATTAAATATAATAAAGTTTGAAGATACCTGTTCCCTCAAAGATCTGCCAAAACTTGGCAAAAAATGTCCAAGAGATTAGAAACTTGATTTTAAGGTACTTACTTTAATAAACAAAAATAATTTGAGGTCTGTGTGAGGTTTTGGTAATAAAAAGCTAGAACTAGTGTTACCATGATCCAAAAAGTGAAACAAAGAAATAACCTCAGAACGTACAAAAAACAAAATATACCCAAAAAAGTGAAAGACAAGTTAAAGTGCGGAAAACAAGTATTCGGATATTGTACGACCGTTTAAATTCCGGAAAATAAGTATTCGGAAATTGTACGACCATTTTCTTCAAGATAATGTTCAGTCCATTGTTATGGGCAAGGAAACCTTCTTAAAAATGGACTCAGGAACATTACCACGTCCCCAATTTTACAGAAGACAGGAGTGTGGTTCTACTGACTAATCAATTTCAACAATTGGAATTTCAAAATTTGGCGCAAAAGTCCTCACCTAGTAGGCTATATGCACTTCCGGCCTTAGAACCACCTCATTCTTCACAAATGACACTATATCAGCAGAAATGTGCAAAAAGGAGTGTCTCATTCGTCTCTTGACAATGTGTCAACAATATTTTGGACTGATTTAGCCACTACATAGTTCGCCCGTTCTATATTGAATTTGCTAAAAAAAACAACATAAATTATGTTGCAAAAGAGGAGAGCCCACCTACCGGTCGAGAACTTCGTTCGCTAGAGAGGTATTGCGCTATTGTTTGGTATTGCGGAACTAAAATAAGGCTGGTCGAGTTGCCGATGGCATTGAAGAAAAAAAAACTGGTTCAAGACAAGCAGTTCCGTTGCAAAAGATATTGTGAAAAATTTACTAAATTGTATTTAACAAAATAGTCGGAATATATTAAGATAATAGGTCTATTTTAAAAGTTTAAATAAAAATTTGATGGAAATAAATTGTATTTTAATAAAAAAAAGTTTGAAAGGAAATTAAATAAAAACCATTGCATTACAAGCAAAACTATGTGCGCTATGTTTCTTTTCGTTACAGTCCTTATTTGACCACAATAAATAATTTGTTTAACAAAAATAGTCTTTGCTCTGATGCTAAAAAAAGCTATAATTTTGTGAATTATGACTTTTCTATAACCATAGGTGTCCGGACTTGAGATGCTAATTCGCTAAGGCGTGATTCCTTGGCTTATTTTGAGCAAAAAAGTTTACGGTAGGGGGGGTCTATTTTCAACATTCACTGAGGTACAGGGTGTTTAAAAAAATGTGTTCGGTAAAGTAGGTGCTTCCAAAGATAATACCATAACCTCCAAGGTATCAGACCTACGATAGTCCTGACATGTTTGTTGGATAGGATATTAATCAGGCTCTTTTTCGGTACCATAACAGTTGGAAAGTGAAAATAGGGTGTGGAGATATGGCTCTGCAAAGTCAAAATTTTTTCATTTCTAAAAATTTCTTTTATAAAAGTATGTTTTTTCTCGAAAATTTGCCCTAGTATTTTGTTATTTTTTTATTTTTACTGATACCCTTGAAGTATCTCCTGCAAAGTTTCCATACAAAGTTTTTAGCTGTGACGTCTTATTTAAATGATTTTTTTTTTCAAAAATATTCTCTATGTAATTTTTTTTTTTCTAATAAATTTTTATGTACTAATTAATGAAATAAACATACATTTTTATGACTTCTCTTTAATGATACTATTTCTAACTAAAATTAAAATTAATAATAACAATAAAAATAATTAAGTAATAATCTGGAAGTTACAATAATTGTTCAAAATGTCCTCCATTAGACTGAATGCAAGCAAATGCCCGTTTCTCAATAGTTTGTGAAATATTAATATTAGCTGTTGCAATTGCCGCAATGTAGTTATTTCCATTGAGTATACAATGTCTTTCATCCTGCCCCAAATGTAAAAATCGAGAACTGTTAGATCTGGTGATCTTGCTGGCCAATGTATTGGATCGTTCCTTCCAATCCAACAATTTGTATTATGGTATTTTCATTTAGCCAGTCTTTAACAGCTCTGCCATAGTGACATGGGGCACCATCATGTTGAAAAAAAGGTTGATTCTTTGTAAAATTGGAACATCTTCTAGCAAGCCAGGCAACTTATTTTGCAAAAAATCCAAATACGCTGCAGTGTTCTATCTTGGCTGAAGTATAAAAGGTCCAATTAGCGAATTACCAATAACTTCAGCCCACACGTTTAAACTAAAGCGATGTTAAAATGACGTCTGCTTCTTCTCGTGAAGATTATCTTGAGCCCAGGTATGGAGATTATGAAAATTTGTTATACCATCTCGGGTAAATTGCGATTCATCTGTCCATAGGATGGTTTTAATATATGTGTCATCGAAATTCCGTTCAATTAACCAGTTGGAAATTCAATCCGCTGGGGTAGATCTTCTGGTAGTAAACCCTGAACAGTAATGATATCTCGGTTTGTCGGCAATTTGTTTTTGTTTATATCACAGTTAACGAAATAAATTTTTTAATCTCTCACGTTTTAAACTCTTTCACGTTTTAAACAGTACAATGGTATTTTGAAAAATTGTGACACTATAAATGTAAAGCCAACTACGTTGAACGTTGAAGCTTTATTAATTTTCCTAAATAATAAAGCAAAAAATATTTCCTTGAAATATTTCCCTATAGATGACCTTTGAGATCAACATCATTCAAGAACATTTGGTAGCACTCACTGAGACCTATTCAACAATATATCGCACTTTACGATCGGACTCAAAATACAAAAAATACCATTTTGAGCGTTTTTTTGGGACATCCAAGAAAAAAAAAATGTTACTGGAAATCTCTCAAAGTAAGCTATCTTTCTGCGGGGTGACAATTCATATTGATTTTGGTGATCCGTCTTACTGAACAGGACTTGTGTGATAAGGACGCATATTTTCTGCGTGTAAAACTGTTGTAACTTGCCAACGTGATGAGTTTGTTTGGGTAGCTAATCTCCTTATGCTTATCGATGGATTTGCTCTTACTGCATTAAGTATTTAATCTTTAAATACTACATTTCTCGCTGGTACAATAGGATGTTCTGTTTCATTGTATATTCTTCCAATCTCTCGCAATCTCCGGTGTGTATTTGTAAAAGCTCTTGCATGAGGAACACGTCGTGTTGGAAATCTATGTTGATACTCTGCTTGAGCACGCAAAGTATTTCCATTGCAGAATACATAAACATAATGGAATCTGCATATTCTTCGTTACTATAATTTGCCATTTTAAAATTCTTTCTAAACTTGCTAAACTTAATATTGAAACTCAACACAGAACTCTTTACGTTATACAAAGTAAGTGCACTTATTTTATAGCATTTTTTTTAGTGGAAATTCCACTGCAAACAAGATTTTGAAAACGAAGTTACGTCTTATTAATTGGGTGCGTTATATCGTGATTGAAGTACATTCAAGCTGAAACTAACAGTATTGTATTAAGATCAGATATATACTACATTAGTTTTTTGGTAATAATTGTGTTGATGGAAACTTCCATACACTGAGAAAACAAAAAATCAAAAACGCACATTTTAAAAACGTTTAGTAAAATTAATATTTTAAAAACATTTTACGCCATACAAAAATGAAAACACACATTTTTAAATGGAAAAGTAAAACGAAACGTTGCCAAAACAGCTACGAATCTTTTACTATGATATAGTAGGGTGAAATGAATATTTTAAAAAACATTTTACACCATACAAAATTGAAAACGCACATTTTTAAATAGAAAAGTAAAACGAAACATTTTTAAAACAACTACGAACGTTTTAACATGACATAGTAAAAAGATTATATAAATGTTTGTTTTACATACTTTGTTTAAAAACACTTGTTAAGAACGAATTGTTTGTTACATATGTTTCATTGATTTATGTATTTGATATTTGTTCAGGAAGTAAAATATTCAAATTTACTTGATCTAAAAAGCTCACAATTATTAAATTCATGTCAAAATATTTTTCATTCTCGATTTCACCATTTAAACTAAGTATTAAGTATTGAGTAAGAATTACATTATTTATAATAAAATTAATAATATCTGGATTTAATAATATCTGGATTAAAATTAATGCTATTTTTTTATAGACACTGGGATACGGTATCATCATCTAACATGTTTGAACGAAATGGGACATTGCGGATGATAAAATAATTGAAATAAAACTAAAATTTTGAAAACCAATAAATTGCTTTTAATAATGAAAATTTTCGTTTTTAAAATGAAAAAAATCGTATTAATATTACATTTTAAAATGTTTCTTGTTAAAAATCAAACGAACATTTTAGAATCTAGTTCGTTTTAGAATCTAGTTCTAAAATGTTCGTTTTTAAAATGAAAATAAACGTTTTACTATTGGATTTAAAAATGTCCATTGTAAAAAATCAAACGAACATTTTAGAATGTAGTTTTAAAATTTTCGTTTTTAAAATGAATATCAACGTTTTACTATTTCGTTTTAAAATGTTCGTTCTTGAAATTAAAATAAACGTTAGAAATGCAAAATCTGGGTTAAACGTTTTTAAAAGTGGCACGTTTCTGTTTTCTCTGTGTAAAAACGAATTATTATAAAATAAGTGCACCTATTTTGTTATGAAATTAGTTCTATCTTGAGTTTCAACAGTTCACAATATTAAGTTTAGCATATTATGTATTCAGTTTAGCAAGTTTTTTAAAATAGGAAATGATTCTTACTTACCTATTATAATTTAATTGTTGTTATTGTTATTATTAATGTTAATGCATCATTAAAGAGCAGTCATAAAAAGTATGTTTATTTCATTAATTAGCACATAAAAATTTATTAGTAAATAAAAATTACATAGGAAATATTTTTGAAAAAAAAAATCATTTAACTAAGATGTCACAGGTAAAAACTTTGTATGGAAACTTTGCAGGATATACTTCAAGGGTATCAGTAAAAATAAAAAAATAAAAAATATTTTTCGAGAAAAGCATACTTTAAAAAAAAAATTTTTAAAAATGAAAAAATTTTGACTTTTCAGAGCCATATCTCCACAGCCTATTTTCAATTTCCAACTGTTATAGTACCGAAAGAGAGTCTTATTAATATCGTATCTAACAACAACATCAGGAATATCGTAGATCTGATACTTTGGAGGCTATGGTATCAGTTTTAAGTACCTCAGTAGATGTTGAAAAAAAACCCCACATACCACACAATTTTTTGCTCAAAATAAGCCAAGGAATCACCACTTAGCGGATTAGCATCTCAAGTCCGGACACCCTGTATATGCTTAAAAATTTTGTATTTAAATTTTCTATCAGTTAGGAGGGCTAACTTTTTGTCACTCACAAAATTATTTTGAGATACATGGCTGGAAACTTGAAATTTGTTTAAAAACAAAAAAAAAATAATTTTGTTAACTACATTCGATCATAACAGCCATATCACTGACACTATTGGCACATTTTATACCTTAAAATTGTCGTCTTACTATCTTCTGCAATAAACAATCATTTGGCAATTCATTGGAAGAAAATAAAAGCTGTTACAAGCGTTTATGTATGTAAAGTATTGCTCTCAACAGTGGGTTTGTTTTAATTTTGCCTTTTATGTGGAAAAGTAGGAATAATTGAAAAATAACCATTACGATATTCGAATTCTTCGAAAAATTTCACTAAAGAAAATATTGTCTACATTCGTTGTGGTGAAAGTTTTCCTAAATTTGTGGAGAAGTGTATTAGAATCAATGCATTTTACTCCTCTAGAGACTAATTCGGGAGAGGTATACGCTCTGTTGGACAAAATTTTGGCAAGCGGTTCTGCCAGTGAAGCTACGGAATGACAAAATTTGTTATTTTTAATGCGATTATAGTAAAGGGTGTTGTATTCAAGTACACAAACTTCAACGCTACAAAAATTGCAAACGAGTACTGTCATCTACGCTATGCATCTTTAATGTTCTGTTTTCTCAAATCTACGCTACATTGTCTCAACATACGCTACGTTTATTTTCAATTTGGTTAACTGTTTTACAGGCAGTTGGTCGAATTTCGACCGCAGGCGATACTAGTACATATAAAATGATCAAATCGCGTCGATACAATTTTTTGAATTTTGTTTTTTATTTAATTAAATTTTTTGCTTTTACCGTTTCTGTATTGATTTTTTGTTCACCTTCTAACCCCATGAACCCTATCTTCTCACCTCTGTTGACTACATGACTTGTGTCTATGTGCATACCAATTCATATGTATCTGATAGTACGAGTTGAGAAACTGTTCTTTATATTACCTTTTCAGCCAAAGTGAAAAGTACTTCAGCCAATGTGAAATTACTCGGGCTTTTAATTACAGTAAATTTTAAGCTTCCAATAAAAATGTGACTATATGTTATAAATGTTCGTGGGTTGCTGCTGTTTACAAAAAATGTAAGAACACATTATATTTTATCTCTTTGCAGTTTTTGTTTTAGAGGCACATTTTTGATGTTCTCAATATTTGTTTGATTAACTAAAATTTTAAATATCTTCATTTATTTGTTTATTTCTGCCTTCTTTTATTTGTTAAAAAGTGTTGAGTTTGTTTTCTTTTTGTTTGTTTATTTCTACTGCTAACACATAGTTTGCTGCTGCTGCTGCTTCAAATCAAGGTGATGTCGCCGCTGTTAAGCCTCCTGGCGGCATTTGACTGCAACCCATGTTTTCCGTATAAAAAAATTTAATTTTTGTTTGCTTAAAACTTTTGTGTATAACAGCTAGATATTATAAATTTCTCTTATCTATACGTTGGGCAAAATTGGTGAATGAAAAATTTAGTTTAACAGCAGTAAAGAACGAAATCTAATCATAAAGTATAAATAAAGCAGCTTCATTAGGTCCAAAAATAGCTTTTTGCATTGACTATTTCTGGAATAATGTAATGCTTTTTATTGGATTAAGTTGTTTTCATACCGCCACGCGTATTGCATAAGGTTTTGAGTTGAAAATATTTGGGCTTTTATCAATCCTAGGATTTTCGGGTTTTTATAATTTTTTTTAATTTTAGTGGAGATACAACGTAAAAATTTGGCAGTATATCGTATTAGATATCTTAAATAAACTTCAATTATAAAATTAAACAACATTCCATTTGTACAATTTTTTAGTAATATTTAAGTGTCATTAGTTAAAAACACATTTTTTGATAAAAATAACATGAAGTGAAAAGTTTGGGCTTTAAAATAACATTGTGTTTTGCTTAAAACATAAAGAACTGCTTAAAACATTGTGTTTTGCTTAAAACATAAAGTATGTGAAAAGAACTGACGTGCTTTTTATATGTGTGTCGTACATTCCTCCCATCAATGAGGGTTATTTATACCATGCACACGTGGATAATGTTGTTCATCTTGTATCATCAACTGCTGCTGAAAATCAGTTTTATATCTTAGGTGATTTATATCTCAGTAAAATTTCTTGGTCTTTTTTTTTTTGATTTGCCCGGAGGTATGAAACTTCCAAAGATACGTATACCCGACCTATACGCATGCACGATTTACACTCTAGAACCTGCCCAGGTCGGACCGGGACAGACAGAATGCACCTACGTACTAAACATACCCCTTATTGGCAATTAGGATTTTCCACTAAGCACATTAACTGGCTTTTCAGCGGAATTTAAAAATTTAATATATAACAAACGCGTATTTAAGTATATTTATTTCTATATAAATAAGCAACATCGAATTAAATTATAGTGATTGTCAGTTTAAGGTACGCGAAAAAGGTTCTTGGGAGTGAAAAAACCGTATACCCTTTAAATGTTAATCATTTCAATGAAATTTATTTCATAGTTTCCTTAGCGTTAATTTAAACCAAATTAATACACTTGATAATAAGTTAGGTAAATTTCTAGATTTTTGTAAGTTCTGAAATAAAATTCCTTATTGAAGAAGGAATTTTTCCCATAACATCAACCGACAATCATCATGTGCCTTTAATTTTAAAAGTTGAATTTTTTAGTTATTTGCAACTTTCAAATGACCGTGCTTCTTTAAACTATACTTATAGTTTATGTGATTTCGAATGCTTAAATGCTCACATAAGCAATATTGTTTGGCAGAATCGTTTAAACTGCAACAAGTGAGCCTATTCTGCGCAATCTTTTATGATAAAATTCAGTTATAATTTCCCATACAAGATTTTGAGCTGTCAAAAAATCTGTTATGAGATCAAAATTCGTATTCTGCAGGACAATCTTTTATGAAATCTGTTACAAATCACAAAAGATTTCTCGAAATGTCAAAAAATCTTTTACAAACTCTTGAATTGGTATTCTACGTGGCAAAATCTGTTACGAAATCTGTTATGAAACACAACAGAATAAAGGATACATTTTTCTGCCTTTTATCAAAACTTTAATATTATTCTGCGAGTTACTAAGTTTATTCTGCCGTCCTAAGAAAGAAAATCACAAACGCCAAAATTCCAAAATGTAGAAAGGGCAGATCGGAACCGTGAATGAGTTTCTGATTTTTGTGTTAAGCTAAGGTTACCCATTTTCAACTGTAAATGACTAAACAATTGAAGTAAAGTGATCACTTCTAGTGTGTTTTTTAGAAAGATAAAATACGTAAAAGCTAAATATCTTAAAACTACTCAAATGGAGATATGACTTTTTTACTTAGGAGGGTAGTGTTGTTGCGTCCATTATCCTGTCGATTGTAAGAGGAACCGCCAGCATCGGCTCCATCATAGTTAATAGTTCGCTCCCTCTCGCATTCAACATCTTGTCGTTGGTAGAATGAGCTACCACTATCGCCGCCACGAAGATTGTCATTCGAATAGCGGTTTTGGCCACCGCCACATGATCGTCTCCACGTTGTTCTGCATGTTTGTAACCTACGCGGTCACCCCTGTCTCTTCCGCTTCCACCTTCACCATAACTGCGTCCGATAATTCCTTCAACTTGCGTTAATTTATTTTTTTTATTTATTGACAGCAATCAGCTGTTTAATAACAGAAGTTAACGGAATTGTAATAGATTTTTGTCTTCGAAGATTGATAACAGGGTACCATAAAAGTTCGAAAGGCAGAATACCAATTTTAACAGATCTTTTATGGTCGGCATTAAAGGTCTGCAGCGAACCATCCGTTCTACTTGTACAAACAGATATAACAAGTAAAAACCTGATAATATTGGTACAAATACAACAAGGAGTAGAACAGAACATATGCTTATATGCTTTGGAATGAGCAGAGATCTTATCATCTCTTTCTCTGGATCTCGTTATAGTGTAAGCTTTTTTTCTCTTTATCTGTTCTACTAAGTGGAGTATCTGTTTTAACCCTTTTTTAAATGGATATATCCATTCAATATGGATATTCCAGATCGTTCTCTTTGTTTTGATGTTGTGTTTTTCTATTTCTATTCTACTAAAAGAAAGTAATGGTGAGTGTCTTTCTGTGAATGGACGTTTTTCGTATTTTTGGCAAATTTAAAACATAAAAAAGTACTTAAATGCATTGTACTTATATTAACTGTTTCTTTTTTTGTTGTTTATTTCGCTCTTTATTCTTTATGCTTGCTACGTCACATACTCCAGATGTTCCAAATAAAGATAACAGTATTATCGATATATCTGTTTGTTCTGTATGTGCTCAAACTAGTATTTTTGATACTTGGTAATTTCACTCTCTCATACCTATTCCATCGTTATCTAAAAGAGAAATATTCCATGCATACTCAATGCTTAGAGAGCGGAACAGATACAAGTAGATATAAGAAAAAATAAGAACACACAACTGGTGTACTTGGATGGTTCTTTGCAGAGCGTTAGTCGGCATCTCTTATGATTCATAACAGAAAATTCATAACAGAATTGCAGATCTGGCAGAATAGGCCCAAATATTACTTCATCTTTTTCTTTACTTGCTAGTGATATGGTGAATATTTTAAACTGCCATATTCCGAGATTTCGTAAAAGAAAACGTTGCTACTGAAATTGAGAAATTTACGGCGACCTAAAATGCAGAGTTTTAGGGCAAACTATAAACATTTTTGAGAGAATTTAATATTCTTCATAAATTCCTATACAAAAAATTTGTGATTTATTTTGAGAATTATATTAAGTCTAACCCCGAAGCTTTTTGGAGTTTTATAGAGTCGAAAAATATCTGCACCCTTTGCAATTTCAATTCAGAAGAGCAACCATATTCTTAATCATATGATCTTCTATGATCATAATCTTATAAGATTCATAAGATTAATTCGAACTTAGAAAAGATTAATTAAAATTCAGACAATTGAACTTGTCAGATTAGGTCAATTGAAATTCAGAATAAATATAAATGCAATACAAAGATTCAGAAAATATGAATTCGAGTTTAGAATAGATCAATCGAAATTTATAGAAAATCAGTTGAAATACAGAAGAAAGAAAATGAAATTGAGAAAAGAGTGTTTTATATTCAGAATAGATAAATTGCATTTCAGAAAAGATCAATTGAAATTCAGAATAGATCAATTCGAATCAAGACAAGAATCAATTAATATGCAGACAATATCAATTAAATTTTATAAAGATCAATTGAAACTCAGAAAAGATCAGTTTAAATCAGAAGATTCTAATTGAAATATAGAAAAAATTAACTAAAATTCAGATAAGATCAATTAAAATTCAGAATAGATTAATTGAAATTCTGAAATTCAATTTAAAATTCAGAATTGATCAATTAGTATCCAGAAAATATCAATTGAAATAGTGAAATTCAAAATGAAATTCAGAAAAGATCAATTGAAGTTTAAAAAAGATCAACTAAAATTCAAAATAGAGCAGTTGATATTCAAAACTTCATTTTTAAATTCAAAATAGATTAGTTGAAGTCCAGAAATTTCATTTCAAATTCAGGTAGATCAATTAAAATTCATACTAAATCAATTGAAATTCATCAAAGATCAATTCAAATTCTGATATTACATTTGATTTTCAGAAATCATTTGAAAACCAGAGTAGATCAATTGAAATTAAAAATTCTGAATAGATAAATTGAAATTCAGAATAGATAAATTGTAATTCAAATAATATTAATTGAAATTCAGAAAAAATGATTTCAAGGAGGTGTCACCGTTATAGAAAAGTATGTTTACGTATATGCTTAGTCAGCATCTTCCAATGAGTCGATTAACTCGATTAAGTCGATGTTTGATCACTGTACAGCCGTATTTTTGGAGTTATTGCCACGAAATTTAGTATTATCTCGGATGATTTACACGTCTACATCCTATCAAAATTACTTTATTAAAACGATAAATCTCTTTAAATTCCACAAAAATTAGTCTTATGATTTCAAATTTTCTACATATACTTTAACTTAACTCTTTGTTTACAAATTTGTCAAAATTTAATGAAAACCTTGCCTACCTTTCGTAAAAAAATTAATATATAGAAACGCTTACTTCTTTTTAACTTTCACAAAAATTAATAAACAATTCCTTTAAATTAAGCAAACATGTTTTAATTTTAACAATGCACTACTCTCAGTTTGGAGTTCGTCAAAATAAAATAACAACTCCGACTACTTCACAAGCAACGTGAAGTCACCATAATAGCAAAACCTTCAAAAATTCCACAAAAATTAATGTATTAACTTTATATTTAACACATAAGCTTTGAGTTTGAAGTTTTGACAAAAGAACTTTTGATAAAAATAACGCGCTTCAAAAAGTTAAAAAATTAAAAAATTAAAAACTTGGAATGCACTAATAGTGGGGATATTTTAACAACGGTGCTAGGTCAAAAATAATTTCGTACTAGCTTTAATTTTTTCGCATAAATACCATTTATTGATTTTTTAAAATAAAACAACTTGCTTACTTGTAAATAACAAATCTTCTCGCAATAATATTATAAATATCTATTCAACCGTAAACATTGTTCAAATAATTTTGCAACATTACATGAATCCACTTACAACTTCAGGCAAAATTTTTCATATCATGCACTTGACACAGCGTTATGCTTGGAATAATAATTGAATGAACATAAAAATTATATTGAAATTTACATATATGTATAGAAAAATATAACTTTGGTTGTTTTTTGAGACAATTTTACTCACAGCGACAAAAAAGTGTAACTAAGCACTGTACGTAATATATTCTAGTGCAGTAAAAAAGATAAATTGAATTGAACGAGCAGTTGAAAAATTTACAAAAAAAAAAAAAAAATTGCAGGTTGAACCATGAAAATAAAGAAATAAATAAAGTTTCTGAATGAAAGAATTGCAATAGAGCATCACCATTCTCTACAGCATTTCCGGAATTTTTTGCATTCACAAACTTGAAAATCAAATAAACTCTGTTGGTTCTTAGTTTCATTTTTTTTCCCTAACAGGTTTTGATAGAGTTCGTAAGCTCTAGTTTTGCTTTTACTTTTTTTATCTGCATTATTCCCATTTGTTTTTTTTTTTATATAACTTGTTACTTCACTAATATGTGTCTCGTCTGCAGAAATGTTACGAGACATATTTTGTCTGTAATATTGTAATAAACTTGACTGTATAAATAGCGGTCATAGTTGAAGTCTGTTATCACGTGCTAGACTATGAGGATAAATTTTTTCATTTCAATTTTACTAAATAATTCTAATAAAAATAAGTTTTTTAAAATAATTTCTTGTATAAAAACAGGTTTAATATTTTTTTCTATAAATAAATACAAATTTAAATTTGTTTTTTTTTATTTAACAAAACTGGCACTTTATTTAACAAGCCTTCTTGTAAAGATGACAAAAATATTTTTCAATATACACTGGCCTATATATTAATTTTACAACATATTCTTAAATCTAGGACACACCTAATTTTCACTCATAATCTCAATAAACCATTGGCGTCGGAAGCGGGGGGCAAGGGGGCAGTTGCCCCCCACTTTTTTAGCTAGATAAACAATTTAAAAGGAAAACTTCAAAAGTTATTCAAAATATCAGTTTTTTTTACAACGATAATATTTTTGTATTATATATTTTCCTTTTCTTCCTCTCTTCTTCTTTAGCATGCTTGCGGATAACCATTTTCTTTCTTTGTCTTTGCAAAAAGATAGAACAAAATCTAGAGTTTCTATTGCAAGCCCACCACTTCAGTTTAAAAGCACCCTTAAGTATGTAGCTTAATGCTTGTTAATTTTGCAACTCTGGTAAGAAAAAATTTGACATGTTCTTAGGGGCTTTCCATAGAGGGCTGTTCACATTTCAAACCGCTCATCAAATCGATCATCAAATGATTTGACAATTGATTTGACCAACAGAATTTGTATGGATTTGATGGCGATTTGACGAGTGTGAACACATATCAAATCGTTGGTCAAATCGTTTGATGAAAATCAAAATTTTTTGATTTTTCTGCTGATTTGACGAACGATTTGACCAGTGTGAACACTCGTCAAATCGTGTAGTACGATTTTGTCAGTTCAAAAAAGTTTTCAACCTGTGCACATCGCGGCAAAAGAAGGAGCGGAAGAAAATAATATCAAAATAATAACAAACAATTTATAATAATTTATAAGATAATTTCTTCTTCTTCCAATACGATTTTAATAACAAAAGGTATTAAAATTTTTCCATAATCGCGATGTGCTTACTTCGGTGTTCAAGATAAAATGAAATTTGACGAAAAATTTGAAGAGTCAGAACACTTCTGTGGTCAAACGATTTGACAAACGATTTGATGATCGGTTTGAAATGTGAACAGCACTTATTGGACGACATGTTGTACGATAAGTTAGATGGAAAACTAATGGGACTATTTGATTGAGCGTTCGAACGGTCCAACTTGTAAAGCAACATCATTAATTGCAAGCTCTCAAGCAGAACACATCCGGCTAATAGCTAAGCAACTTTTAGATGCCCTGACAATTGAGCAGTAATTTTACATAGTTGTACAAAATTGTACAATCGGCAGAAAAAAAAACCAAAAATTTCGACTAACGTTTTAGCTTACGCATGGTACTACATGTTGTACAATCTGCCATGTTGGTTTAATGTTTTGGACCATGCGAAAGCCCCTACTGTGAATTAGCTGATGAAAATCCACCTCGACGCTTTGAACAAACATCAAATCCGGTTCCTTCAGTACAGTTGCCATTATATGATCGGCTACGAAAAGATTATTTCGAAATTTTAGATCTTCTCTCAAATGAGATAACGGCTAGATTCGATCAAACAGGTTGATATTTTACTTTTTTTTTATTTTTGCAAGTTTACACCAGCTTCACTCAACCGACTCACTTTGATTTAACATTCGGTGAGTCGGTTGAGTGAAGCTAGTGTAAACTGGCACTTTGTAAATCTTATTGTACATTTAAACAGATCTTGACACTCTGGAATCGTTGGAAAAAATTGTAATCGAAGCCTTCAACGGAAAAGTGCCTTCTGAACAAAATCTAAAAACAAAACTAGATCTTTATGCAGATGACTTTTTTGCAGATGAAATTGCTGAAGCAATTGTCGGCCAAACACCTTCAAATTGTAGTGGCATTGTATCCCAATTTGCGAAAAATTAGGATACTGTAAAAAAACTATTAAATGAAGTTGAAAAACTTATTGCTTTGCTTTTGATTGTGCCTGCATCAGCAGCTTCATCTGAGCGTCCTTTTAGTGCACTAGGACGACTTAAAACGTATCTTCGAGCAACTATGACACAGAAACGACTCACTCATGCGGCACTTATACACATTCACAAAGATAAAACCGAAGAATTGAATTCGATGGAGGTGGTGAAAGAGTTTGTTTCTCGCAAGGACAGAAAGCAACATTTTGGAATAATTTAAATTGATATAACTTTTTGCACCTTATTGCATTTAAACCATGTAAAGATATACCTAGTCTTGCTTTATAAAAGCAACCATTATTTCTTATATTTTCATATTACCATATGAAAGATCCTTTAAAGAATGATCTCTAATATTGAAATTGGAAGAACTTTTAAAAATAATGAAATTTTAATATTTTTTATATATTTTTATATTTATTATGTTGACTTTATATGATTTAAATACAAATTCTAAATGTTTGATAGTTTAAATCATACTTGATTTTAAATACAAATTCTAGTTGTTTGATAGTTTAAAATCGTTTATTGAGCTTAAGGTCAAAGTTAGAACAATTAATTGTTCTAACGAATTTTTCCAAAGAAACAACAACAACAACAAAGTTTTTTCAATATGAAAAGGAAAAAATCACTAGCTGATCTGATTGCAATTTCTACTCTGCTAAAAGCGTCATCAGAAATCTTTGTGATACCCGTGCAAGCGCGCGCTAACGCACTGCACCATCGGGGCGATGAGATTTGAAGCGTCAATTTCTCAGTTTTTCCTCCATTTCATAATGTCACATTTGTTGTTGTATTTCTGTTTTACTTTAGTTTCTATGCTTATGTTATTATATGTAGTCCAACAGCCTGCTGGAAGTCTGCACTAACAAAGCATGTTTACTGAAGTTGTTTTTAGAATTTTTGCTGATTTTGTTTTCAGCTGTTTCCGAATTTTTATATTTTTTATATATTTTTATATTTTTTTTTTTATTTTAAACTAAAATAAAAAATTTGTTTATTCACATTCATGTTTCTTTCAAGAAATTTTTGGTGAACTTTTTTTTGCATCACCATTTGTACTGCCCCTCCATTTGTACTGCCCCCCCAGATGAAATTAGCTTCCGACGCGCTTGCAATAAACACAAGAAAAGTTTAGACTTGTACTTTCAAATCTCATAGTTTAAAATCTCAGTGCTTTTTTCATACATTGATTCTTTATTAATCATTTCAGCAGTTACTCTACTCTATTAAAACTATTCTTATGAAAATGCATATCTACAGATTTTTTCACATGTTAACCCACTTGTGAATACTGCAATATGATCATGTCTTTTTATTTTTATTTTCAAACTAGTGTGGCCGCTGGGAATCTGGATGTAACAATGTAACATGTCTGACTGTATCAACCTGGCGAGGCCAGCATAATCTTTGTGAAATCGCCTCAAGTCGACTCAAACCTCCACGTGGTGTTTCCTGGGCAACGTCAAAACTGACAACCGTTAGTTTGGCGTCTTATCTGAGCGGCGGGCCTCCCTAGGCTTAAAAAAGGTTGTGCGTCGGGTTTGAAGCCCATCCGTAAAAATAGATTTCAATGAAAACTAATAAGAATAGAAGAAAACTGATCCCCAAATCTGATGACGACTTCCGCAAACGAAAAACTGATAATGATTTACGGATATGCACCTGGAATGTCCGAACCCTTAATTGGGAAGGTGCCTCTATCCAACTGACTGATGTCTTGGAAAGATACAAAGCTGATATCACTGCTATCCAAGAAATGCGACGGAAGGAACAGGGTTGCATTCGGCATGCACCCTGTGATATCTACCACAGCGGCCATGCGGAGAAGCACGAGTTTGGATGCGGATTTGTAGTTGGCAAGAGACTACGGCCCCACGTCCTGCGATTCTTACCTGTGAACGAACGACTTGCCATAATCCGCATCAAGGTTAAATTTTTCAATATAAGCCTAATATGTGCTCACGCCCGACGGAAGACAAGCACGATGAGATCAAGGAAATTTTCTACGAGCGCCTTGAAAATGCTGACGAGCGCTGCCCCCGTCACGACGTAAAAATCGTGTTTGGTGACTTCAACAATAAAGTGGGCAAGGAAAATATTTTTGGTCCAACAGTCGGAAAGTTTAGCCTCCACGACAACATCTCGGATAAAAGAATGAGGCTGATTAACTTCGCCGCAGCACGAAACATGGTCGTAAGTAGCACTAGATTCAAGCATCTCAATATTCATAGAGCCACCTGGATGTCCCCTGATCGAAAAACCAAAAATAATACGTCGACAAGCTGCTAGACGTCGACAAGCTGCAATCGAAACAGACAGTCGATGCTTTCGCCACTCGACTCTCACTCCTGCTTCAAAGCACTCCTCTAATCGATGATACATGCGCGCAGTGGACACACATTTCCAACTCCATGCGTGCGGCTGCTGAAGAGGTGATTGGCTACCACCACCCTCGCCGAAACTAGTGGTACGACCAGGAGTGTCACGACGCCACTGCAGAGAAAGATGCCGCCTACAAAGCCACCCTATTGTCGGTTGTAACGCGCGCTGCTAAGGAGCGATGCAAAGAAAAGAGGAGGGAAGAGAGACGTATTTTCAAGCGGAAAAAAAGAGAGGTACAAAAGCACTAGCAGGAGAAGATTAAGATGTATGGTGACAGGAATGAGGCCCGAAAATTTTTCGAAAAAATAAGACGCCTTGCCGATGGTTTTAAAACCGGGGCCTCTTCCTGCAAGGATGAAAACGGGAATCTAGTGACAGATGTTCCTAGAGTACACTGACGTTATAGAGGGAACACTTCTCTAAGCTTCTAAATGGCGACGCTGACAACAATCCCGCCAATAGAGATGATATTCTGGAAACCCCAATTTCGGATGACAGCATCGAGGTTCCGCTGCCCAACCATGATGAAATTCTGACAGCTATAGCTCGGCTTAAAAATAACAAAGCTGCGGGAGCTGAATGCTTACCTGCTGAGCTGTTTAAGAACGGAGGCGAAACTCTACTTAAATGCATTCACGAGCTTCTATGCAGAATATGGTCGGAAGAATGCATTCCGAACGATTGGAATCTCAGTGTGCTCTGCCCAATCCACAAGAAAGGCAATCCCACTCTCTGTGCCAATTAGCGTGGGATAAGCCTTCTTAATATTGCATATAAGGTCCTGACGAGCGTTTTATGTGAAAGATTGAGGCCCATTGTAAACGAACTGATCGGACCTTATCAGTGTGGCTTCAGACCTGGAAAGTCCACCATCGATCAGATTTTCACGCTACGACAAATCTTGGAGAAGACTCAAGAAAAACAAGTCGACACCCATCATATTTTTGTCGACTACAAAGACGCCTTCGACAGCCCAATAAGGAAGCACCTGTACTCCACCATGTCTGAATTTGGTATTCGTGCAAAACTAGTACGACTTTGCAGGATGACACTGAGCAACACCAGCAGCGCAGTTAAAATCGGGAAGGACCTCTCCCCACCATTTATTACTAAACGAGGTTAAAGACAAGGTGATTCCTTATCGTGCGACTTTTTCAACCCAATTATGGAAAAGATCATCCGAGCTGCTGATCTGAGACGTAGTGGCACAATATTCTACAAGAGTGTTATGCTGCTTGCGTATGCTGATGACATCGATATCATTGGCCATAATACGTTCGAAGTCAGTGCAGCATTTTCCAGATTAGAAAGAGAGTCAAGTCGAATGTGTCTGGCAGTTATGCAGACAAGACGAAATACTTGGTGTCAACAAACAAACAGTCCCAGCGCCTTGGAACCCAGGTTACCGTCGAGGTTGTGAAGGACTTCGTTTATCTGGGATCCAGCATAAACTCAACCAACGCCATCAGCATTGAGATCAAACGAAGAATAACTCTTGCCAACAGGTGCTACATTGGGCTCAGTAGGCAATTGAGAAGCAGAGCCCTCTCTCGACGAATGAATATCACGCTCTATAAATCGCTCATCATGCCCGTCGCATCATTTATTGCATTAAAAACCTGGACGCTGAGCAGTTTATATGAAAAGACTTTAGGAGCATTCGAGAGAAAGATTCTTCGTAAGATCTACGGACCAATCTGCGTCAATGGCGAGTACCGAATACGGTGGAATGATGAATTGTATGAGCTGTACGCTGACATCGACATAGTCAAGCGCATTAAAATCGAGCTGATTCGCTGGCTTGGTCATGTTCAGCGCATGAAAGACCGCTCCAGTGAAAAAAACATTCGATTCGGTACCCAGCGGCGGTCAGCGCTGAAGAGGACGACCGCATCTTCGTTGGAAAGACCAAGTAGAGGACAACCTGACGAAGCTTGGAATTTCCAACTGGCGCCAGCAAGCGAAAGACAGAAATGGCTGGCGCAAATTCTTAGATGAGGCCAAGACCAACACACGGTTGTAGCGCCAACTAAGTAAGTAAGTAAGTATAGCCGCTGGCGCTAAACCCACTTTGTAATTTATAATACATTCATCAGTCTTATTTATACAGTTTCTTAAAATATTTTTGCCATTACTTAACTATTATCATATTGCACTCACATGTGCTCAGCATTTCAAGGTTCTGACCTTGGTTGTGACTATGTGGTTTGTTTATTTATATTTTGTTTTGTTTGATTATTTATTTGTTTTGACTATTTATTGGTTTATTTATTTATTAGTTTTGATTGTGCGCACAACAAATGTAAACCGACGCAACCCAACAGCTGCTCGCTTCTAGGTCAAGACTAACTTCCACTAGGTCTTGATCATTGAAATTAGGTAGTAAAAATGAGTTAATACAGGTTTTTGCCAGTAAAGACGATCTGGGAGTATCTGTGCCACTAGCGAAAAAGAATTTATAACCGTCCATCTTTAAGCCACAAACCTAGCCTTCATGAGTTCAAGGCCCTTGAATCAGGATTAAGGCGGATTACTCATTCGGCACTGGCTGTCTTTGCATGGTACAGGTTGATCTGCAGCAACCTAAACAGTTTGGAGTTTACTCTCCTCGACCTCAATTATGGTATTGTCTCCAATATCCGAATCAGAGTCTAGAAGCTGCTTCTCTGAATCCTCATCGAATATGTGCAATACCATACTCCGACGATACTACCGACATACGGTTATTATCATCTTTTTCCGCACCTTCTGTGGTGTGCTAGCCGATACTCGGTCTGCATCTATCGTCGCATTCACCGCATCCTCCCTTAAAGATGCTTTCCTCTATGCTTGTATTATCCGCTATCTTATCCTTCTATAAACCTTCTTATAAACCTCGTGATTCCAAAGCGAACCCATCCGTCGCACTTTCGTAGAGGACCCAAAGATGCCTCGTTCAATCTAAGGACCACCTGCCTAGCGCTATCTGTGAGATTCTCCATTTGTGCAACCCTCCAGTTCTGAACTGGGAGGTAAAGGTTGAAAACTCTTAGTGTTTCCAGAATTTTTCTGGCTCTGTGAGTTCCAGAAGTAGCGATATCCGAGCCCCTGGTCTGCTAGGGATTTCCTCCTTTGAGACCACTTCTAAACGTGTGCCTGGCCACACTTCACCTACCTTGGTGATAGCCGCCTTGTAGAAAATGACATATTTGGCATCGGCGCACTTTACCAATCTGATCCCCCGTTGCCAGTCCATCGCAAAACAGTCCGGAGGAGAACACGGCATCTCACCCATGAGCCCAAGATAATTAGCAATCAACCTTAGTGCTGCCAGTTTTTTTTTTAAATCGGTATTTTACAAAAAATAAATCAGGACATAAGAAAAAAAATCAGGAAAAGATGTATGCATGTCGCTCGTTTTTTTCAATAACGTCACAACTCAAAAAATGCAATATCTTAGTTAAGTCCATAGAAATACTTGTCATAGATCAATTTTAATTGTGTGAACGATAACGATATCTTATTTACTTTTCGCGATAGAGGAAAATGTGTCGCTCAATAGTTCAGTACCATAGCAAAATTTTTGATGCAAATGTGACATGCATTCTTACTGACACTGCTTCCAGAAGATATTCTATATATCAAACTGTGCTTCTTTTTAGAATTATAAAGAAGTTCTTTCAAGTGACATTTTTATAAAATCCTTCTGGAAGACATTCAAATGGCATTTCAATTCAATTAAAGTACAAAAATTATATAATATTATATGTAATATATGTTTTAGATATTTTCCGTGGGATTTTTTAAACCCCCAATGAAACCCAACAACTTACTACTTACAACACCAAAATGCTTTGAAAATCGGGAAAACGGATATTTTACGTGTAATTTTTTTAAATCCCCACAAAACCCAAACACTTTTCATTTCCAACACCAAAATCACTAGTCTAGAATGTCGAGAAATGGGAAATTTCCCAGGGCTTTTTTAACCCCCAAACCACAAAAACCATTCCAGTCCATTTAATGCCTTCTTAAAGTTCTCCTGAAAAACACTTCCTAGAATCCTTTGATTAAAGGGCTGAAAGGAATCATTGAAAAAGTCCTAGAAGCACTTCTAGAGAAGACTAAGGAAAGCATTCCTCCCAATGACATGCGTATGTCAAAAGAATGCCTTCTGGGTGTGAAAGTGGAAGGGATGAAGTTCAAGGATGGACTTTCCCTTCCTCTTCAGCTTCTTTTGGAAGCACTTTTTTTGCTGGGACGCTGAGAATAAAAAAAACTTAAAATAAGTTTTACTCGCAGCACTTGAACTGCCTCTGGCTGCTCTTCAGACAAAATTCAGCAATTCTGTTTAGCAATTTTCTAAGCCAAATGGACACGTACAAACTGTAAGTGAAGAAGTATATCTGTACAAATTTAGTGATGTAGAAATAAAAATATAGAAAATATTTTTAAAAAGTAATAAAAAAAATTAAAAATTAATTTGTGTTTCGGAAAATCGGGACATTTGGCGTCCTGCTTAAGGTCTTCGCGGGACGCACATTTTTAGGCTGAAAATCGGGACAACCCGAGTTGAAATCGTGACCTGGCAGCCCTAATCAACCTCCAGTTCGTGGCCGAGACCCAAAAGTCCTTCGCTTTCCTATTAACGATAGCCAGCACCTTACTCCTTCTGGCGACATCGCTGAAGAGCCGTCTCAGGCTCCAGATGATGCTGTCTTGCCGCTAATGACGCCTAACGTCCATTCACGGCTCTTAAGCTGCTTGTCCGATAACACACAGTTCGCAGCGAGCATCTTCTCTAAATGCGCGAGAAGCCTAGTCGCTGTGCGCAACTACCCAGTGCCACTAGACAAACCCTTATGGGCATAAGAAGAGGCCTTGCTTGGAGCTGAGCTGCCACTACCGCTTTGATCTGGCTTGGCCGGATTCTGAGCTGCAGCTGTAGCCACACGTCTACATTCCGGTTTCTGAGGAGATTCGGACTCCTTGCTTTTTTTGATAATTATGTTTGACATAACAGGACCCTCGAGTACTGGAAAAGGGGATGTGTATCTGTGCAGGGATCCGCATAAACGGATAGCTCTAAATACATCCGGAGGTCGCCAGGTATCCGGATGGCTCCGTGAGTGATTGAACTAGATTTTTGAATGTGTATCCAGGCTGGTCACTCTCGCATGGGTCGCATGACACCTTGATTCGGCCCATAACCTCACACCAATGGAAAGGACTCGCGCCAAGCAATACAAGGATTATTGAGAGTAGGAGCGTTGTGGCTTGCATCCACCCCTTAGCTATCCGCCATTCTACAGAATAGCTTGACTACACCTTAACTGAGGACACAGTAGCAGTTATTTCCAGCCGGCACCCACTTGGTGGGTTAGGCGAAGTATTTTTGCTATAAATTCTGACAAAAACTTATTGACTGAGGAACTGAGACAGTCATTTAACATATACAAAAATAAAACGCATAAGAAAGCTTCTGTTAAGAGTAAACACATTTCGTCGCAATGAAATTGTTTACTAAATTAACTAATTTACTTATTTTCTTAATAAATTTTTTTATGATATCACACCTATTTTATGACACGATTCTATTTTTATCAATCAATCAATTTTGTTTGAATTAAATGATTTTGTTAATTTCAAACCTGAAACCGTTGCTGACTTTCATGACTGAAATCTGTTGTGAATTTTTATAACATTTCATTACTGAAGATGAGGACATTTGTATGAAAATTTCAGTCATGATATCAGTAATGAAGAACATTTAATTTCAAACCTGAGCTCACAGCTGGAGTTAAAATCATTGCAGTTCAATGAACACACCTGAATCATAGGTGAACATATAAAAAAATTCCAATTTTAGGCATGAAGTGGCAAACATTTGCATGAAAAAAATCAGGGCTGTTCTCAAAGACTATGAATTCAAAATAAAACTAGCATGTTAACAGCATCGAAGAAATGCAAGATGCTATCATCGCAGCGGACGTTTTACGTGAGGATGAAGCTTAAAACTGCTGTTTGTTTTCAATTTTTTTTGTTTTTTGATATTTCTGTCTTTAAGATATTTCAAATATTATTTTTTTCTATGATCGGTTCATGCCTCTTCTTCTTTTTCTATATACTTCTTTACTTTCTTCCATGCCTATAGTTGTGTTTTTAATTTAATTCTCTATGGGTTTTACTATTTAAAAATTAAATTCAAAAAATTCTGATCGGCGTTCTGTGCTAGCAACACTCTGGACTGAACATTGTCCACTTTAATGCGAGAAGCCTTAACGGTTGTTGATATCATCTCTGTCTCTGAAACCTGGTTTCATAAAAACATTAATAATAGCTCCTCTAGCTCTATTAATTTTTAAGCTCCATTAATAGCTCCACAAGCTTTTTCGAAATAATCGCACTGATAAAAAGGGCGAGGGTGTTGCAATTTACCTTAAAAATAATTTAAATGTTAATCTGTTAGGAATGTCGAGTGGTTTTGAGGTAGAATTTCTTAACACTGAAATCCGTGTTAATTGTGCTAAGATCTTTGTGTCGTGTGTATATAATCCTTATCGTAACTGTAGTTTGGATCAATTGTTTTCTACGTTGTCAAATTATGCAATTGGCTACGACCATTATGTAATGTGTGGTGATTTCAATATAAGCATTTTATGTAAAGACAATTTTGTTGACCGCTTCTTAGATAGACTTACTGAAGTTGGGTTTCAAAGAATTAATTCTAGTATACCTACGTATACTGCCCTTCTAACCAATTGTCTTTTATATCTGACCATGACCTTATTTTTTGTTCTTTAAATGTAATTATGTCAGCAAATGTCGTTGAAAAAATAATATCTTATAGAGATTATAAATCTCTGATTATGTATCTTTGTGTAGTGACTTCTCTACTAAAAATTGGTGCGAATGCTGCTCGCTTAGCTCAGTTCATGAGAAGCTTAGTCATATTATGATTAAAATCAGTGAACTTTATGACTTGCATGTTTCATTAGTCTCTCGACGAGTGAAGAATACAAGCTGTCCCTAGTTTGTCAGATAAGGCCTTCTGACGAAAACGAAATAAAGATTACAACCGCTGGAAAAGAAATCCAACAACAGCAAATTGGGAACAGCACAATAGATCAAGAAACGTAGCTAACTATACAGCTATATAATTAAAACGCATATTTTTTATGTCTAAGTTCAACGAACAATTTAAAACAAGCTGATGTGTGCAAGGTCGAATCCGATGATTATCAGATCGATCCTTATATTCTTAACAAAAACTTTCTTGCTCTACGTTTTCTGGTAAAATTTTCGACAACAACACAAGAACTTTAACGTCTGAATATCCAACTTATCTTGAGTTTGTTGCTATAGATCAGTGTGATGTAGCTCGGTGTGTAAATAAAATTGAATCCAATGCAGTGGTGACGATGGAATATCCATTAAATTTATTAAACTTATTTTACCATATATCATCAGCCCACTTTCCCACACACTTAATCACTGCTTCACAAGTTCGTGCTTCCCTGATGTGTGGAAATCAGCGACAATCATTTCCATAGCGAAAAAACAAATTCTCGTGATCAGTCTGATTACCGTCCTGTAAGTCTGTTATCATCGTTATTAAAACTTTTTGAGTCTCTTATGGCCGTGCAAATCTCAGAACACATTCAAAGATTTCATCTTTTATCTCCACTTCAGTTCGGATTTCGACCAGGCAACAACTGCTCTACAGCTATTATAAAGATTTTGGACGACATCAGAGTGTAATTTGATCTAGGCAGCATAAACTTGCTCTGTCTCTTAGATTTTTCGAAGGCATTTCGTCGTTGCGCGTGCAATACCACGTATCCGCCGTACGTTTTCATATACTATATGCAGTATTGCACGCCCAACGATTTGATTCCGTTGATCATTCAAAATTGTGTAAAAATTATATGTAAATTTGGGTTTTTTAGCACGGCGGTCCGTCTGTTATATAGTTACGTATGGGAAGGTCACAAATAGTTAGGGTGAGCAATAGTCTGTTCGCTTTCTGTTACTTATCCTTTGGGGTTCCACAGGGCTCAGTACTTGGTCCGCTTTTATTTTCAATGTTCATATATGAACATTGAACCATGTAACCATGCATGCATATGCCGGTGATCTTCAATTGTACTTGTCCAGTCCTATTGGCTTTGTTGACAATATATGTCTCAGGGTTACAATGTACATGTTGAACGTATAGAGAGAATCCAAAAACGTTTTGTTCGGTTTGCTCTAAGGGGCTTAAGTGCAACTGACACTTTAAACCCTTCTCCTTATGAGGATCGTTTAAAACTATTAAAAATGCAATCTTTGAATGAGAGAAGGAAGTCTGCAGATATCGTCTATTTACACCAACTCATAACTGGTGTATTCGATTCACCAGAACTCCTAACTCTTATAAATTTTAACACTAACCGTAGAAGCAGTAGAAATGCTGACAATTTAATTTACTTACCTTTTAGTAGAACAAATTATATGGCTACTGCTCCTTTACATCGCATGAGTACCTTTGTTAACAACTGTAGCTTTTTGATGTTAACTTATCGAAAGGTCAACTCAAAAGTAGATTGAAAACTAATGTATGATTAGATCTATGTAAACGCATGGTTAGTTGTTATGTCTTGTGTTGTCCCTGAACCATATTATGGTGGGTAAATTTTTCTCACTTTAGATTGTTTTGGACCACTCTTATCGATATCATTGAGATGTTTTAATGTTATTTGGGCTTGTTCTTAAGATGATCTAATGCGGAGAAAGTGCGAAAAAGCTGTAGTAGCTGAACTCTATTGTTAGGATGAATGAGGATTTGAGCAAAATAACTAATTGGACTAAAGCTAGTTAGCTTAATCTAAATCAGCTGAAGTTATTTGTTTTACTGATTTTTAAATCTAGTTACGCATTGTCTAAAACACCAACGATTAATTTAAATGGTGTAGGGCTTAGATTTGTTGATAAAGTTAAAAATCTTGGCTGCTACATTAACTCCTCACTTTCTTGTGAGGATCACATTAACTCAGTTGTTTCTAAGGTAACACAATGCCCTTTGGAACCTGCGGTGGACAGCATAATTTCTACCTTTCAACACTAGGAGAAAGTTGGTAATCCAGCTTATAATGCCATTCATTACGTACTCAGATGTTTTGTATATTAAACTTGACTCCAGGTCCAAACTGAAGTTACAAGTTTGAAATAACGCTGTCAGATATGTTTATGGCCTCAGAAAGTTTGACATCGTCAGTCATTTGGACTATCAAATAAAGGGTCCGCCAAATAACTTTTTTTTTTGAAAATTCTATAAAAAAAAACTACTGGATATTTTCTCAAACTCTTCCGGTTAATAATAAAAAATAATTTCATTCAAATATAGCAGTAGCCTACAAGATCGGTCCAATTTTTAAGCACATTATCGATTGTGTGCAGCTGTCACGTCAGCTGTCATTATCGCTGGCTTCACGAATATTGTCCTTTAAAGCGTCAATTGTCTCTGGCTTGTCGGCGTAACACTTATCTTTGAGGGCACCCCACAAATAATAGTCCAACGGTGTCAAATCGCAGCTCCGAGGTGGCCAAACGACATCAGCTCTGCGGCTGATAATGCGATTTTCAAAAACAGGGCGCAAAACATCGAGTATAGCTTCGGCTGTGTGGCACGTAGCGCCGTCCTGTTGAAACCAAATGTTGCCAATATCCTCCTTTGTAACGGCCACTCCTTGCTCATTTTCGAAGAAAAATGGCCCAATTATGCCTCTGGACCAAAATCCGCACCAAACAGTGACTCGTTTTGGGTGCAGCGGCTTTTCAATGTATGCGTGCGGGTTTTCTGTGCCCCAAGTGCGACAATTTTTTTTGTTTACATACCCGCCAAAATCAAATTGAGCTTCATCTGAAAAGATGATTTTTTTGGCAAAATCGGCATCTTCTGTAAGTCGATCGCAGGCCCACTTAGCGAAGCGAAAACGCATTGGATGGTCAGTTGGCTTCAACTCCTGAACCAATTTGACCTTGTATGGCGTCATACCAAGGTCTTTATGCAAAATTCGTCTCAATGATGTCTCCGAAATGTTCAATTGTTGAGAACGACGGTGAATTGATGTTGATGGCGCTTCACGCACACTTTCTGCCACAGCAGCAATATTCTCGGGTGTACGCACTGCTTTTGGCTTTTCACGTTTTGGTTTATCGATGAGGATGCCAGTTTCTTTCATTTTTTTCACAAGATAACGAACATACGGAGCTGACGGTGCTTCTCTTCTTCCAAAATCCGTACGCAATTTTCGCACACATTCTGCAACATTTCCATGATTTTCAAAGTAATGTCGCAATATTTCCCAGCGTTGTTCAAGAGTATACACGTTCAGCGTGTACTTGCCAGTATTAGTTCAGCGGAAGGATAAAAATAATTATCTGTCAAATCAGACATGAGCTAAGTGTTACCATTCACGAAATAAGCACTAGTTGAAAAAAAAACTTTAGATGGCGGACCCTGTACTTGGTTGCAAAATTTTTAAATTATCTGGATGCCATTAACTGCGTATTTTTGCATAATTTGATTAACACTTAAACACCTAAATACTTACATGATCAGTTACAATTTTGCAGATCGAATAGAAACATGAATCTTATAAAACCGACATACAACTTTTTAAACTCGAACAGACTTTTCTGTGTAAACGCTGTCAGAATTTGGAACTCGTTACCTCAAAAAGTTTTAATTATCCAAAACAAATGCAACTTAAAGCATGAAATTTTCAAATACTTTTCTTAAAACTACTATTTATCTCTATCTAAACTTACTATTTCTTCATCGCACTAAATGTTAGTTTTAAGTTATGGTTTAAGCTTGAGGGTGTTTTTCAAAGAGTAACACAACTTTGAGTTGGCATCACTGCTTTTTTTGACCACCCATTTAACAGCTGATAGTTGCTTTTTGTCTAGTTTACTTTGAAATTTTATTATGGATGCACTTACACCAGAGCAACGCGTGCAAATTGTGGAAATTTTTAATCAAAATAATGGTTCTATTCGTCAAACTTATCGTGCACTTCGCCCATTTTGTCACGTATATAATCGTCCTTCAGAGCTGCTAATTCGAAGAACAATAGATCGTTTTTGGACCACATTTACTGTTACTGATAATGTGTATCCCGTGAGACTCCGAACAGTGCGCACTGCAGAATCTGTAGCCGCTGTACAGGAAAGCATTGAAGATGATCCTAATCAATCAATTCGTCGCCGTTCTCAGCACCTGGGTTGTGTCCTTCCACTTTATGGAAGATTCTAAGAAAAGATCTTGGCTTAAAACCTTTCAAGATTCAACTTGTGCAGGAATTAAAGCCAAACGACCATCGTATGCGCCGCCAATTCAGCGAATGGGCTGAAGATCAAATTGATATTGATTTTGAATTTCCATGGAAAATTTTATTTTCCGATGAAGCCCAATTTTGGTTGAATGGGTACGTAAGTAAACAAAATTGTCGTATTTGGAGTGAGGAGAACCCACAATCTTTTGTCGAAACACCATTACATTCACAGAAAATTACTATTTAGTGCGCTTTATGGGCTGGCGGAGTCATTGGCTCATATGTCTTCAAAAACGATGATGGTCAGAATGTTACTGTCAATGGTGAACGGTTTCGAAGTTTTTTCGTACCTCAATTAGCTGGCATTAATCTTGCTGATATGTGGTTCCAACAGGACGGCGCATCATGCCACACAGCGGGCGCTACAATTGATTTACTCAAGGAAACTTTTGACGAAAAAATAATTTCACGAAATGGCCCAATTAATTGGCCCCCAAGATCGTGTGACTTAACTCCATTGGATTATTTTCTTTGGGGTTATGTAAAATCACTTGTCTATGTCGATAAACCACAAACAATTGAACACCTGGAAATCAACATTCGAAGAGTTATCGGCGAGATACGGCCGCAAATGCTGCGAAAAGTTTGTGAAAATTGGTGTTCCAGATTGCGCCTTGTACGCGCCAGCCGTGGCGGCCACATGGCCGAAATCATATTTAAGCATTAATGTCATAAAATTTTCTATCCAATAAAGCCCATTTTATTGATATTAAAAATATTTTATTATGTTTTATTATGATTTAAACTTGTATCACTTTATAAAAAAACACTCTAAAACAAGTTAATATTTTATTTTCTTTCACTCGCGCACTTTTAATGTTTATTATATTGGATATATATTTATTTGCATTACGCTTTTACACATTAAGTTAATGTTTACTTTTCACTCACGCAGTTTTATGTTATTATATTATTAAACACTATGTATTAATATTATGCACATTTTTGTAGAGAATTAAGAATCTTAAGAATACCGTCACTTGACTTTATAAGCTCCGAGTTTTTGAAAATAAAGATCATTATTCCTTCAAGCTTAAATCAGCTAACTTCAAATTTTTTAAAGCCTGAGTGCATATTTCTATGCCGGCTGCAGTTCAAAAGAAAAAGGATAATCATTCAGAGCCAGTGGCGTTTTTAAGAGCTGGCAAAATTTTGAGGCAGGTCCTTTTTGAACATGTGAAAACTACAAAATCATCACAAAGTAAGATCTAATACCTCACCTCTAGTGATGCTCCTAAAAGTTGGTTCATTACCCTTATTTAAAATGATAATATTGTTTCTATAAATATAGTCTAAAAGGAACTCACCCCTTTTGTTGATGTCTGTATGGTGCGCAGACGGATTTCAGACGGTATGGTGCACATTTGCGTCGCAGCAGATGACCCAGGGAAGGTTTAGCCTCCTGCAGTGGTCCACAAGGGCTACGACTTCTTCGGTTGGTGCTTCCACCACATCACTAGGAAAATTACTCAAGGCTAGCACCACCTCGTGGTTTCCTTTTAGGGATTGCACGATTGTCCGAATGGCCACAAGGTTGCCGGAAATGAATTCTGAAAGAAGTAGAAATGTTAGTCTTTTATTGATCAGTAATGCCGCCCTAGGACGACAATTACCGGTGTTATAAAGCAAACTACCTTCTGGATTTTTGAGCCCTTTGATGACACCAGAGCTTACCCATGGTTCCTGGATGAAAATGACGTCCAGGCATTCTTTGGTAAACCTCCTGCAAAGCACATCCGATGCAGCTTTAGCGTGCTGGAGGTTCACCTGGAAACAGAGGATCTGCCTCCCTGCTGACGATGGTGAGTCACTCATCGTCCTTATTTCGGGGCTCTTCTAGCCACCTTCTTGTTCCTGTTCGTATGAGCGGTGTTCTTGATGGAACTTCCTTCCCTCTTCCGCGATCGATCCTGCTAGAAGCGTCTATGTCTTTTGGGAGACGTGTTATGCCTGCCCTGCTGACTCTGTGGCCTGTATGGCCTAGCAGTGGTTTGCCTAGAGGCACGTGATTTTGCCTCTCTAAAAGAGCATGGTAGATCGTCCTTCTTCTCTGGCCTGGCACATGATTTTGCCTCTTTAGAAGAGCACTGCTGCCATGAGCCACTCAGCGGTGGATTTACACTTGCAGGTGAGCAACACCAAGCCTGCCTTGAAGGAGCATCCGTCAAATTGAGGCTTGATAACCCCTTTGCTTTGCATTCGAATTTTATCCAGAATGGCATTATGGATGAGCTTCAAATGCTCTGTCGTCCAGACTGTCAGGGTAGTCATGTGGTATGACTCCAACCTTATAATTATCTACAACCTTCTTGAAACTAAGCACTCTAGCCTTTGGTCTTTAGGTTGTTTACTGGTAGTGGGCACTGCAACCCGGTCTTCTGGAGCACTGGTTGCTTGCTTCGGAGTAGGTTCCTCGTCTACATTTTCTGCTTTACCTAAAGCCGCGGTAAATCAGATTTATTTATTTATGATTATATCTAGTTGTTATTCTGAACTACTTAATGCAGTCAAAAGACTCTGTCTTATATGTAAACATTATGTCTAAACAAATTGAAATTGAAACCATTCAGGCCTCCGTCATGCCTGTCAGGCCTGAATTCCAGCCTGTTCAGTCATGACCTTTTTCACTGGGATACAACTATGATGTCACCCACCTTCTAGACAAATGTGTGTGATGTGCCTGTAGGGTATTCACGTGCATACATTATAGCAAAAACGTATTTGTGTAATTGAAGTAATTTTATTTAGATTTATCTTGATTGCAAATACCATACAAAATCACTTAAATGGATTAAAGGACAATGTTGTAAAAATAGTTTAAAGTTTTTCATAGTCCCTTCCTATTTAGCTCCTGAAGCTTCTAATCGAAGTTTATATAATTGCTTCAATAATGTTTTTCTTAAACGGAATTTTTTATTTACGTGATTTGAGCCAGTCAACCAACCAACAAATTTTCCAAATCCACTTTAAATCGCCTCCTTATCACATGCTCAAAATAAAAGAAAAAAAAAAAAATCAATCGTAACTATTTTGCCCATTCATACTCGTACCAATAATATCTTTGTTATTATAAGAACTTTCTTTATATTCCCGCATTTTTTATTTTATTCTCTAGCTGACTTTGACCAGCTTCAATACTGAGTGAACCGAATTTTCGTCATCGACGTGTGAATGCTTCAGCGAATTCAATTGAAAAAATTCCAAGCAAAAGAGAGAAATATTAAATAAGCACCAAAATAGTTGCTAAATTCTAATGTAGTGAAAGCAACAGAAAGGAAGAGATGGAAGCAGTGAATTTATTTGCAAACGACTGAAATACTTACGAGTGCAAAAAGTGGGTTAAATAAAGTCAGCAATGCAATAGCCCCAGGATCAAATGCAAACTCAAAATAAAATTTTATTCAAATGAAATAAAAATAGTTCCAATAAAGGCGAAAATAATATTGGCTGAATAAAACTTTGAAGACTTTCTTCGGTGAATGATTTCAGAATGTTGCTTTATTCACAGTTGTTGAGTGACGTGGAATCGTAGATGGAAGTAGTAGTAAGTAGTTCATTATAATTGCTAGCTAGTAATATAAGGGTTAATATAATAAAACTTTTGCATAACGCTTGATTAGTTTTCTTCTCTGGAAGCAATTTGGAGTTTTTTTAGCTTTTAAACGCAAACAGGCCCGTGGGCACAATTTTGAATGACTACAAAAATATTTTGGTACCAATTTTTATTTTGACATTTTCATGCAAAATTGATTACTTTATTTTTAATCTGAAATATGACTCTTATTTTTCTTTTAATATAAGAGCATTTTTATATATAAGTTGCATTTATATCTTTTTGTCGACTAAATATTTAACAAAAGTCCATTTTTTTGCCCATACTTGTTGTAGTTGTAGTTTCACGCTCTTTTTAAAGCTTCATTCCAGAATGGAAACCTGTATAAATAAAATTATGTATTTTACTATTTTTGTATATGACGGATTTATTCAAATTAGTTTTGTATTTTAAGTAAAAAAAAAAAAATTTTACATAATACAATTTTCAAAAGATAATGTATAAAATCTCGTTAGAACTAAATCAAAAAAATTTTATTTAAGGTATTATTTCGTGTAGGGAAAAAGTAAGCAATTTTATAAAGTTAATAACTTGGGCCTTTTATTAGATATTAACATTTATTTTTTTTTAAATTTATACATCCTTGAAGATTGAAAAAAAAAATTAAAATACTAATTTTCATAATTTGTATGACTTATTGTTGGCGTCAAAGTGAAGTGCTCAAAAATCCAGTGTCCATATGGCGGACAGTTAATTTCGGGGAAGTCGTCTGAAACAAAAAAACAAAAAAGATTGTTATTATTATTACCATAATATTTTAAAAATCAAAAAAAGAAATAAATTGGGCATATTTAAAAAAAATCGACCACATTTTTGGACTTTCTACCTTTACTAATAATTCAGGTGTATTATGGAAACCGACAACTGCCATAATGGGTTTTTTTAATTGGCACAAACTTCATTTTGGTTTCATAGAATTCGATTATCGATTAAGAAACACAAAACCAATTTCGAAAATAAAACCAATTTCTAAATCGATAATCGTCTTCTATGACACCAAAATGATTTGTGCCAATTTCAAAACCGATTCTGACAGTAGTCGGATTTTCTTTACTAAAATAAAACAAGGTTATTCAAAATGGGCCCAGCCAATCCTGAGATTAACCGCCATAATCCGCTAGTTGAAAAATGTTGTTTCGAGAAAAACACGTTTAAAGTTTTTTATTATTATGAAAATTATTTTATTATTTTTTTCAATCTTCAAGAATGTACAAATTTAAAAAAAAAGATGTATGTAAAGAGCCCAAGTTATTAAATTTAGAAAATTGCTTACTTTTTTCTTATCCGAAACTGCAATGATACCTTAAATTTAAATTTTTTAAAAAGTTTAAAATTTAATTAAAAATTTAAAAATAACAAAACAGATAAGATGGATTTTTTTGATTAAATCTAGTTCTTGTTATAGTAACAAATCGGATTTTGTAAGAATAACGTCATCAAAATAATTTTAAAAAATATGAATTTTTAACCACATTTTGTGTTGTTTTGACAAAATAATTACTATTTTTAGTTGTTTTACAATGTATAAGAAAATATTTGAACAAAAAACTTTTGTTTGGATTACAAGAGTTTTGTTAAAATAACGAATGAAAAAAAAAATTAAGTAAAATTTACAACATATTTTGTTATATTTACAAAAAATTATAATTTCACAAGAAAGTGTTTTTGTTATATAACAAAACAAGTTAGATTAACCAAAATAAAGTTTTAGTTTTATAAGTATAAAATATTAAAACTTACCTAGAAATCTTTCTTTAGAAAAAAATAATATTTAGATTATTTTTATTTTTGTTTCATCAATTTTATTATTTTATGTTGCACTAAATTTATATAGGTATGCAATACATTATTTATGTTGTTTTATTAAGCTTATTTCCCCACGTATATATAACGCCGGAGGCATACATATATAATGGAAGCATGGTAGGTACACAAAAGTACAGTATACACTAGATTATATTTACACTAGACTATGTTGACAACACGACTATATTTACAGTCATAAATGTCAAAAATTTTATATGAACCCTCAGTTATATTTACCAAGGGTATTTTTCGCCCTCAATTATATTTACATTTTTGTAAGGAAATGGCAAAAAAACAACGAAATAATGACCCAACAAAGTAAGAAAACTTATTTTCTACAAAATGATTAAGGCTCTGATTTTGTTTTTGAGCGAGGATGATTTGATGATAAAACAAATTTTTATAATTTTAACCAAAAATTTTATGCATCGCTAAAAATTTTATAGCGGATATTGTTCCTTATGTATTTGACTTGAAAATCATTTATATTCCAAATGTGATTACCACATTGTTTTCTTAGGATGAAGTGAAACAGATGAAATGGGAAAAGTGTCAAACCTTCCTACTAGTGAGAAAGTCGGATTTAAAATAGATTGTATATCAAAGAAACTTCAAATATATAGGTATTTAATCCTTATTAAAAAGGCTTATTTTAGTGTGATTGGAATACTTTTGAATATCTTGTTGAATATCTTCTTCATTTCACTTTCAGGGTGCTTTCTTTTTTATACATTAGGCATATTATACTACAAATGATAAAATTAAAAAGCATAATAACAAGAAAAAAATCAATAACAGCTCTAAGAAAATAGTATAAGGATTTTAATATTTGATAAATACTCCTACTTGGTAAATGCCAAATCATCTTAACCTTATATTTTAAAATTTACCGCCACAAACAAATACTATTACACAACTGATGATATAATAATCTTAACTGGATAATTAATAGTAAAATTGCTAAGAGTAAAAGGAGTAACGCAAAAACATAAGTAGGCAAAATTAAGAAGAAAGCACTACAAAAAATCAAAAAATCAAAAAACCTACAGCAATAAGCACGTCAAAGATGCGACTGGCATTTTCGTATGGATTTCACAACGGATCACAGGCAATAATTGACAATTGTGTGCGCTCTGTACGAAGCATGGTTACCGTTATAAAGCCCGTATAATACTTCATTGTTATTCATATAATCTACGAGGTATCAAACATAAAAATCAATGCATAAATTTTTAAGATACAGCTTTTTTTTATACATAAAATCTCGCGGTTTTGCAAAAATGCATACCCATGAAGCTTAATTTCGTTGGAAAACTAAAAAACTAGCTACAATTTTAAGTAATTTTTTCCAACTTTGGAGGTCTTTAACTCCTACATCAAATGCGAGCGGCTTGAAATTTTAAGATTTGGATTTAGGAGGTTACAATTCATATAATCCGCAAAAAATAAACTAAATATTAGTGCTTGAAATGTTCCAAAAAATTTCTAAAGCCAATATTTTTTATTTAATGTTCTAAGTTTTATTGAAATAAAAATATAAAGGCATAAGAACAGTATTGTACTAGTGTACTAATTTCTGACAACTGTGGGCACAACTTAGAGGATAAATATTTATTAACAGCGATGGAATCTTTAATATGCAGCTCAGATGTTTTTGATTCTTTTAAAAGTTAAACAATTTCATTGAATATTCAGTTTTATTAAAAACGTCATCAAAATTACTTACCAGCCACTCTTTTTTGTTTTACGAAATAACACATTAACACTCTCCCAAATCATGCCTAAGGTTGCCTGCTCCTGTCTGCTTGCCTGTCTGAATCGGCGTACACTCTGTCCGCAACCTTAGGGCATGTTAAAAAGTGGCATGTACTTGTTTTACTTGTGTTTACATGCAAAACAAAAACAAAAAACTAACAGGCAAAATAGCACATTTCAAAATTAGCACAATAAACCTTAATTATCATGAAATGTGAATTGCCAAATATTTTTCAAATAAATATATAGTTAACATTTCATTTTAACTGAAGAAGAAAAGTAGCTATTTCCGAAACATGCTGTCTAGTCTGCTGTGTGATTGACTTTATACAGGGTTGTTCTTGTTGGCGTTGCTTTCTTTCATAAATTACTTGAACTAAAGCTCAAAATTATAACCTTGATTTAATTTTTGAATTAAACGTTAAGTTAGTAAAAATATAACTGCACAAGTGATTACATTTTACATGCAATTATTTATTAAAAACTTAATTTTTAGCTTTATTCTGGTGACTGACACCTGTACAATAAGCTAGTCTTTTATTTTGTATTTTTTTGGTCCATGGAGTTGGAAACATCGAAAATATTTGCGCAAAATTAATTTTTGTGAATATTTTTTCTGATGTTTACAGTTTTGTCAAGTTATGAGCTTTCGTTTATATTTTAGAATATAGGTTTAAAACTGTGATGCGACTCTGTGAGATAGTCTAAAAGGGAAAAATTACTTTCTTCATAAGAAAATTAAAAATTACAGTATGATGAAATTCGATTATAATTTCTTTCTCAAATATCGTAATACACAGTAGGACAATGTAAAGCAGCCTTTAGCAATTGATCAGCTGTTTTAGGCAAGTTGAACAAATCGTTTCATATTGGTTTTAATGTCAAAACAGACAAAACGAGCGCAGATAATCGGCAAGTTGCAATCGTTTCGTTTCGTCTATTTTGGTTAGGCCCATGAAACAAAGATATACAGATAACTTAAGTCGAATTTACACGATTCACTATCATCGTTCACTTTGGTTGAATCATCTAATTTGTAAAATGTAAATAGAGTTTCATCTTTAAAATAAAGATGATTGTCATCCACATTGAACAGTGAAAGAAGTAGAAGGTCTTCCTAATTTTGACGAAAGTGAAAGCAAACCAAACTGATGTGTCATTCGTACTAAAACACAATTGAAAGGTGTTAACATAATTTCAAGCAAAAAGTTTAAATTTTTCTATATAATTGCTGAATAGCTTTTATTTATTTAATTTTTTTAAGCGTCAATAAAATTAATCAGCCAACGAATATATTTTGACATTCAACACCGAATCATCCATCAAATTTCAAATTTACACTTTGAATAATGTAAATTAAAAATTGATTCACTGTCATCGTTCAACGTTCACTATCATCGTTTTAAGTGAAATGTGTAAATTCGCCTTTACTCCGTGCGCAAAAAATGAAATCTTCTGCGCACTACGTCACTCGAGCTTGTCAGCTATACACGTGTTGCATACATACAAAAGAAAATGTGAAAAAGCAAAAAGTAAACACAAGCAGCAAGCAGCACAATTGCAAGCATTTAAGAAATATTGCATTAATTTAATTTAATTTCTAATATTGTGCACTTATAGTACGCGTAAATTATAATTTTCAATTATATTTTATGTAATTAAAATTAGTACTAAGGTTTTAGATGCTTTTGATGAGAATAGCAACGATTTTAATTCGGGCCATAAAATAAATTTACAATTTTTTCAACAAACGAAACAACAAACGAGAAGAACAAGAAAATGAAAACGAAGAATCGAAGTGCTGTTAAACACATCAAGTAACGTAGCTATTTTTTTGTGTAGGAGAACAAATGGGAGAAAACACCAATATTATATATGGATTTCTATGTATTTCTTCGTTCAATAATAGTGCTGAAAAATAAATTTGCTTAAATTTATTTATAAATATATTTATAATGTAATTTATTTCATTTCAATAAACCAAGTTTCAATAAGAAAATGTCGTTATTTTTTCATCGCTATAAATAAATTATCCCCTTTAAATATATTGTGACTACGTTTTTATTTAGCCACTTTGACAAGCTCGAACTACGTCACAACAAAGATGGCGGACATGCGCAATACTTTATCTGTAGTTCTTTGTATCATGGGTTAGGCCTATATTTGAAAATATATAAATATATATATATAAATATATTTAAAAATGTTCGTCAAATTATCCTCCAAAAAAAATTTGTTCTTTTAACAAAATATTAGTTAAATGAAGGAAAATTTTTTTATTCTAATGAAAAAATTTATAATTGAATTTGACAAAAAATGTTTGTTTAAGAATCGTCATTATTTTTTTTTTGTGTATGTAAAATTAGTTACAATAACGCGAATGCCGCAAAATTCCTTCATTGACAAACAAATATACTTTTCAAAAAAAAATTTAAAAAAATTATATTTACGACTCTAAAACAATACTAATAAATATTAAAAAAAAAAACAAAAATTGAATGCACAAAAACTTGCTATTTACTGAATTACTTTATGTATACAAAACATATTTATGTTACAAATATTAATATCGCGGAATATTTATATATCTGTTAATATAATAATATTGAAATCAACTAATATTTAAACATTTTTAATTCGTACGAAATTTTTTTGACTAAATGGACTCGTCTATATTAAAAAATTGTTTTAAAAATTTTTCGACCGAACTTTCTACAATTAATAAAATTATTAGAGCTTCCCAATTTTAGTTTCAATTCGATTCGACAAAATCAAAAAAGCTTTTCATAGCTCAACTAATTTTTTTCAAATTTGTATTTGAAAAAGTGAACTTTTGGGTTTTTTTTTTTATATATTCATAGTTTGTCAACTAGTTTTCTACAAATTATAATTTTTTGTTTCTAAAAATATTATGTGCAGAAATTTGTTTGTATGCCTTCGGAATCGATGATGGTTTGAACCTCAAAAAATGCTTCCCTTGGCATGGGTCTGGCTCAGATTGAACTTTTTGTTATAATTAAACGTTTTAATGACATTTTTTCTTAGGATCTTAAAGAAGTTTAAACATTTGTTGACAAAATATTACTATTTTTTGTTAATTCAATTGAATTCACAACGAGAAATAGTTAAAGATATATATTTAAAATAGAAAAACGATTAGCATTTTAAAAGTTCACCCGAGCAACATCGGATACTCTAATTTAGTCATTCTACAATTTACGCTTTTTCAATTCATATTACGTCAAACTTCTCAAGAGTTAAGTATCTAAGCATAAAATCTTAGAAATATATGTTAATACCGATTCTTACTGGCTCTTAATTTTAAACAAGACACACAACCATGTAATAGAATTCTAGATGTTTCTAGATGATTGGTCAGATTTAGGAAATACTATATTGATTGATTAAATTTTGTTCACAACATTAAATAAAAAAACTTAATCATTGATTATATTCAAAACATTATGCACCATTATGACGCAAAATGTCGCAACTTGTTGCAGAAACTTCTACTACCACTTGAAAGGCTTCTCAAGGTTTCGATTTCAGTATCAAGTTTCCTTTTTTGATATGTAAACAAATGTAGTAGAACTTTTCAACTTGACAGTGGACCAAATGAGCTTATTTTAAGACAAAAAAGGTCCAGCAAAAAGAGCAAAGATTTTATTTTTATTTGAAACATTAATTTTTATATGCAATATAAACAAATTTTTTGCTTACATACCCAAAGAATTAATTGCTCCAAAGTTTATTTTGTTTACACAAACTTTGCATGTCTGCGAAAAATAGCAAAACGTGTTCATCATTTTTATGTGAATATTTATAATAAAAATGAAACACATAATCGCATGCTTCGGCCAATAAATCGATAAATTATCTTAAAGATAAAGCGCTGAAAGACTGCACGACAACAATAGATTTTTTTATCATTAGTAGATAGTAATGAATAAAAAAGCAATTAACAAAAAAATAATAACTAAGACACCTTCATTCATAAATCTTTTAATGAGAAAAGAATATATTTAGCTTATTGTACTTAGTGATAAGCAGATAGGGTTATGCAAATGTGAAAAATAAATAAATTCAACAAAAACTGAAAAAACTATTACATGATAGAAATAGTCCAAAAGGCGAGCGACAAAAAGTTGCAACCACTTTGTAAAGGCTGATTCTTTGATATTAGATCACATTTGTTGTGTAGAGGAATAGCCCGCCGTCAGTCAGCTGGTTTTCTTAGCGTTTGGAGCGAGGGCGGCTTTAATTTGGTAAAAAAACGATGTACCTCGCAACTACTTTCTAAAACCTGAACAAAATTTTCCGCACAGTATATTTATAAAAAATTAGTTTTACGGTCGTCAGTCACCCAAATCTTGCAACCGCGCCCGTCAGTCACACGTTATATTTGTAAAAAAGCAGTACATCTTGCAAGTACTTTCTAAAACCTGACAATTGACCTGATAATTGACCTAATAATTGACAAGTTTTACGGTAGTCAGTCACCCAAATCTTGCAACCGGACCCATCAGTCACGCGCTATATTTGTAAAAAATTGGTGCATCGTGCAAGTGCTTTTTAAAATCTGCAATTTGGTGTATAGGTGAAGAAGAATATTATAAAAAAAAAAAATATTATCAGTCAGTATACTTCTGTAGCAGATTCCATTAGTCGCCGAAAAAAGATTGCGCTTCAGTCTCAATAAAATTAAAATATATAAAATTAATGTAATTATATTTAATTTTTAAATTAATGAATTTATTTATTGATATTAATAAAATATGTTTAAAAAATCGTTTTAGCATTGTACATTCATAAAAACATGACATATTTGTTTTTTAATCTGAGTCGCTGCTGTAGTTGTAAAATTCACTCGGCTCATCAAGTTCTATATCAGAGAATCTGACGACTCAGCATATCTTAATTAACCCATTTTCGCCGACCGGTAATTATAATTACCACCATTTTTACTATCCATAACTGACAAATACAAATGTTTTATTTATTTCATTTAAATTTGTTGTTACTTACATAGGGTCCTGATTTCTTTATTTTATGTTAATGATGTATGGTGGAGATGCGTATTGCGACCTAAATGAGATCTATTGTACCTCCTTCTCAAAGCTCCGCTGGGTTTGCGGATTACAGAATTTCATCCAGCCCTAACTCTCCAATGAATTTGAGAATATTTTTAGGTTCAAGGGATGAAACTTGCTCTAGACTCAGCTCATAGATCCCCAGTGCTAGTTTACGTCTGCGAGCCACGGCGTCGCAGTTTGTAAGTAGGTGTATTGGAGTCTCCTCTGCTTCTTCACAGAAACGGCAGTTACTATCGGTTTCTATGCCCAATTTCATCAGGTGGTATTTGAGTTTACAGTGTCCTGTAAGGAACCCCGTTAGAATCCTTAGATTCGGTTTGCCTAAGCTTATGTACAATTTTGCTCTCCGAGTGTTAAAAACTCTGAGGTGCAGTTTGGATTGTCTTAGCTTTGGGAGGCTTTTCCAAAGGTTTGAACGTTTATGTCTCTCCTCCCTTCTTAGTTCTTCTTTTATAGAATGTGTGCCCAATCCGCAGAATGGTTCTGGTCCTATAAATTTTGAGACTGCACCCTGTCGCGCTAGACCATCGGCTTTTTCGTTACCCTGTATTCCTTTGTGTTCTGGGACCCAAAGTATAGTAACAATGTTATTCTTGCCTAGTTCTTTGAGTTTTGTTAGGCATTCCCATATTATTCTCGATGATATCTCACAGGAAACTAATGCTTTGATTGCTGCTTGGATGTCTGTCATCACAACTATATCCTGACGTTTGTATTTCCGGTCTCGATTGAATTGTGCACACAGCTGTATTGCTAGGATTTCCGCTTGGAAGATACTGGGTGTTGTCCGCATAGGTTCGAAGTGCTTGGTTCTTAGCCCGTACACCCCTGCGCCTATACCTTCCAATGTCTTGGAGCCATCCGTATACCATGATATACTGTGTGGTTTCTTGACTTGCGATATCATCTCGCTGTCCCACTCTTTCTTGGTACTAAGCTTAATTTCAAAGTGTGTTTCGAAGTTTTACCTTTTTACTATATCGTATCTTGGTAGATCGATGTAGGGAGTGTGCTTTGCAATATCCTCCTTCTCTCTACTGCTGATAGTTTTACCTAAACCTGTCCCCTCTTTTGCAATGCATAACAGAGTTCGCTTGGCTACTCCCTCTATGACAAGGTGTAAGGGTGTTAGGTCCAGAATTACTTCTAGTGCTGCTGTAGGGCAGGTCCTCATGGCCCCTGTGATGCATACACAGGCAAGTCTCTGCAACTTTGTTAGCATATTCCTCATTGTGGTTAGCTTGGTTCTCTCAGCGCATGCTGTTGCACCATAGGTGAGGAGTGAATAGCGGAGAATCGTTGGGTTACAACCCCAGCTTTTCCCCACCAGGCTCCTACATACCATGAGTGCGTGCGTTGCTTTGTTTATAGTTACATCTGCATGTCTTCTCCAGAGAAGCTTTGAATCTAGTGTAAGTCCCAGGTACTTTACTTCTCCTTTGAAGGGAATTTTAGTGCCATCCATTCTCATTGTTCGGAGGTCTGGCAGGCTTCTTTTGTTAGTAAAAGGTACTATGGTAGTTTTCGCTGGGTTGATAATTAATCCCACTGTGTTGCACCATTCCTTTGTTACTGACAGTCCTCTCTGTATCAGGTTACAGAGTGTATCCTCGATTCTTTATTATATACTCAGATTAGTTCCTATCGCAGCATAAATTATTTATTTTGGTGCTTTTAGAAATAAGTAAATAAAGGTCATCAAAATATGTGGAGATAAATTGCCAAGATCTTATGATATCTAACAACTATGTCTATAATTATAAGAGAAAATTTTTACTTTTGTCTTTAGAGTCATATTTATCACAATAAATATTCATATATAATGTAAAATTTAATGATGAATATTGTGGGGATTATAATCACCATTGGCGAATAACGTATTCCTTAAAGTTTGGTTTATGCATATTTAAGTACATATTTATTTTGACATTAGAAGTAGAAACAAAGTATGCTATAGCTATGATAACGGTTTATGTGTGCAAATTTTGAGTGGAATCTGTAAAAAATGTTGGGAGCCATTTTTTTCATCAGTCGAATATTATACTAAGCAAATTACGTAATTACAAAAGTGTTCTTTTTATGCAATAAGTTGATCAACATATATACAGAAATGTACAGAAGAGTAAAGCGTGCATTATCATTGAGGGAAATACTCGATGTGTTGGAAGACTATGAAGATATATCAGAGAAGACACAGATTTACGATAATGCCTATAATGTTTTATATATTCCGCTCCCAGTTGACGATGTCAGCAACGAAAATATATTGATGGAACTATTATTGGAGGTCATGCAAATAATGCGAAAGGTGAAGTAGCTAATAAATTGGAGCTGGAATACATGGCACAAAATTAAGATATTGGTGCCCCAAATAAAGTAAAGAGATTGAATTTGTTTCAAAAATAAAATAATATAAATCATAGATCCACACCTTCATTTCCTTCGCCGAAATGGGTCCACAAAGAACGACCTCAATACTTCAATAATGTATCAAGCATTAAGTATGTTATCTATGTATTTAGTTTTTTTTATAAGTCTCCAGTACTGTTTATGGACAAAATATACGGAGTTGAGCTGTTGCAGCGAATCATTGGATTTTTGATATTTACTGGCTATCACACTGTTCCACAATATGAAAACTCTAGGAGTCAGCAGCCAGACCTAGGTGTTAAAATTGTATCAATAATAACGACTTAATTACCGCTTAAGACAAAAATTACCGCTTTGCAAAATAAGACCTTTACTGTATGGATTGAATAAAAAGTTCATTTAGTTTGAAATGTTCAGTGAGAATTTGTCAATTTACGAAGAAATAGTACCATACTTTGGATGGCATTCGAGCAAAATATATATCAGAAATAAGCCCATTTGTTTCGTCTTCAAGCTGTAGGTTCTGGCTTATATCAGAGAAATTGGCCTTGGAGCTCACGTGGTATTAAGTTTACTGGAAAATGTGCAGCATCTAGAACGGAATCTTGTATGTTTTAACAGTTTCTTCAACTCCTTCTACCTAATGTGCCTGCTGTCTGAAAGAAATTTTATGCAACCGGAAGTAGAGGAACCACGGTCAAAAGAAACCAAAGTGACGAAGCACATTATCGTAAAGCGAATAAAATACTTTTTATTTACCCTTGACAATCTCATACGCGTAAACATATCCCGCCGATGGTGATTATAACTACCACTCATTTTCTGGGAAACTGGAAACATCGTAAGACTCCAAAGCTTGAAATTTTCTTAATTAGCATCAAGATGGGTTCGAAATAAATTTTTATGCAAATCGGTGAACAGGATCTTGGTGAGACGAAAAATGGGTTAATAGAAGCGTAATATGTTTAATTTTAAAATAATAAAATAAGTGAGATAAATATTCTTAGTGAGATAAAAATGTCGGGTTTTGATCGCAACTACTGAAGGCGTGTAGAGCCGGCAGAGCAGAACAAATCGATTGTTAAAATTTTTCGTGAATTTCAGTGACACTGATACATTGTAATGCGTTGCCAACGCCAAATTCCATCCAAATCTTCACATCACTCTTTAAGTTGTTTATATTTCCGAGCATTATTATCAATATATCCGTATCGGAGCACTTGATACAGACATTAGCAGCAAAATCCAAGTTACAAATACGTTGAATAATTTTTGTATCTGCTTCTTCATGCAAAGAGCATGAAAAAACATCTACAACGCTCTTAATAACCGTGTCAAAATAACAGATCTTACCTTGACTCTGGAACAGTAAGCTTCTTCAAGTCCTCTTTGTACTTTGTACTTGTACGTGAACTTCCTTCCATTTTAAATTATAAATATGCTTTGAAACAAATTCGTCTGCAACAACGCTTTAAAGATACTGATGATGATAGAAGGGCAAAACGCAACCTTCTATCGGCGACTGACGGAATCTGTTACAGAAGTATACTGACTGATAATATTTTTTGTAATTATAATATTATTCTTCACCTTTATACAAAATTGCAGATTTTAAAAAGCACTTGCACGATGCACCAATTTTTTACAAATATAGCGCGTGACTGAAGGGTCCGGTTGCAAGACTTGGGTGACTGACTAATTCAAAGAATCAGCCTTTAGACTATCAGCCCCGACTAAAATAGTGATGGAAAACTAACGCTAGTCTGGGACATCGATTGTGAGCTCAAATCGATATTATCAATATCTGTAGTAAGACTAAAGACAGCTTTTCAATAGTATAAAAAACTAGATGGTCGAAAAAATAATTTGAATAAATAATTTAATAATAAACAAAAATAAAAAAGTAGAAATATTTAAAAAAAGAAGTAGCAGAAGCAAAGTTTCTTCGCAGATTCATAGATTTGATAAATAATATTTTTGAAAAAATGATTTTATCGACTGGCAGACGGACCTTTAAGTGCTGAAGAATACGATTCGAAAGAAACATTTGCAAATCTTGATGAAATTATGCCTGCATTGTTAAATATATTCTTGATAGACATCAAAACCTCACTTATAAAACTCACTTGAGGTTATAAAGTTATAATATAAATAAAGGGTAATTTTTTTGCTATTTGTTTTTTCAGAGTACATTTTTTGAACCGTCTCACGTGATTCGTAACATGTGGCAAAGCCAGAAATGCTTAGTAAGGTTTGCTATTTTATCATAAATAGACTGACAAACGAACAGCGCTTGCAAACCATAGAATTTTATTATCAAAATTTGTGCTCGGGGAGAAATTTGTTTCGCAAATTACGTCAATTTTATGGTCATCATAATTGACCCATCAAACAGGCTATTCAAGCTATTGTGACCAAATTTTGCACCAGTTTCACTTTATTGGACATTAATCCACTAACCCGTATGCGGTGAGTGCTTACCGAGGAGAATATTGCTAGTGTATCGGCCAGTGTCAATGACGACCTAGATATGTCAATTCGTCGCCGTTGTCAACAATTGGGCTTGTGTTATTCGACCACCTAAAAGATTTTACGTAAAAACCTCGGCATGAAACCATAAAAATACAGCTGGTGCAAGAACTGAAGCCGGGTGACCTACCACAACATCATTTGTTATAAAAGTTGGTTAAAGATCCATTTTTATCGAAAATTTTTCGTGCGATTTCACCCCACTGGATTTTTTTGGGGGGCTATTGAAGTCTCTCGTATACAAGAACAAGCTAGAAACAATTGCAGCACTGGAAGACAACATTAAAGCTGCCATTGGTGAGATACCGGCCAAAATGCTAGAAAAAGTATGCCAAAATTCGAGCTTACGGATGGACCACCTAAAGCGTAGCCACGGGCAACATTTAAAGGAAATAATCTTAAAAAAGTAAATGGCAGGCATTGATGTTTTGCTCCAAATAAATATTTCATTCACAAACGCTTTAAAAATTACCCTTTAAAAAAAAACTAAGATTGTTATAATAATGGAATATATATCGGGAGATTATTACTTTATTTTTTTATATATTGTAATAACTGGCAGGCTTCGCCAGTTTTTATCAAGTTTTTTTATCAATCTCCTTAACGCCTTAAAGACGGGACAATTTTTTCACACACGTACCAATTTTTACCTAATTTTGATTTTGACTAATTTTTATGTGATAAAGTTTTGCGACATCCGACTTAGTCATGCGTTATGGCTTCATCGTCCTTATTCGGTTAAGACAATACACCTCAAAGAAATAAAAAATGGTATGTTTTTCCTTTGTTTTGTTTTGGAGTGCTGCTCTGCATTTGTATGTACATATCTCACTTTTCGCCTTGCTCAAGGCTCATTTTTTTGTTGCACTGTGCCATGATACAACTATTTATTAGGTAGCCGTGCATACAGGCTATTTTGTCATGAGCTGCGGATGACAAACGTCAAACAAAAGAAAACATAAAACGAACTTAATTTTTCCAAAATTGTGTTCATAATACAAAACGAGCGTTAAGCAAAATTTTTCTTTTCCAATATTTAGGGTTTTCACAAGCTGTCGTATTGTTGTATGTCGTATTGCGTTTTCAATAAAAAAATACAACAACTGTGAACATACCCTAAGGGTTTATTTTGTTGTATGTCGTATTTATACAGCTGAGGCCGGATTCTGAAAATCGCCTAGCTAAAGCTAAATCTCTATCGCTTAAATGCTTAAAAAAATGCTTCGTTCAATTCCTTAGCGATTTTGCTTAAATGCGATTCTGAGTTTCAAATCGCCTAGCTAAAAATGTTGCTTCTACTACTCGCCACAGGAAGCGTTGTTTTAGCGATTCTTATGTCAAAAAATTGATTTGGTTATGGCTGTGTACCATTTGGTTTAAATTGTCATTTTTCGCTGTGGCAAATGAAACCTAAAAATGTTATCCAGAAATGTTGGACGTCTTCTCAGCGGATGAACGAGTTTTTTAAGACGCATTTGACTGCCACTACTACTACAAATTATCTTTGTATTCAAAATAATATTATGCGCTACAAGGAATGTAACTGTTTTAAGTAAAATAACTTATAAAACCAAAACTTGTGCAAACATTAAAAATTTGTAAAAAAATTAAAATTTTATTTCATGATTATTTTGTTGTATGTATTTTATCTAATTAGCTTAGAGATGGAACAAATTGAAAACATGTTTTAAAATTATATGTTTAGATTTAACTCCACTTATAAAATATACTGTAGTAAAAAAATATCAGTGTTAAAGTTTTCTTGTCAACTGGACCTAAAAATCCTTAACCTAAAGTATACGCGAGGATAAAAATCGCACTATACCTAAAGGTTGCCATACCCGAAATACACTTACTGCCAAATTTTGAGCTCAATCGACTGTAATACGAAAGAAAATATTGACTTATACGCAATCCATCAACCAGCTAACCATAAAACATCCTTGAACACGTATATTCAATGTATTAGTTTTGCAAGTTGAATGCAGTAAAGAAAAAACTTAATACACTACGTATATCAGAAGTAATGAACTTCCAAATTTTACATAAATATTTATTTTAAACTCTTTAGCTCCTAACACTGGCCTAGTTATAAAATTCTTAAAAAATAATTGTAGTAATTTTTATTGACGCTAAAATAAATTAAAGACGACTGAAGTGACTCCATGCTTTTTAATTTCTCCTCAAGCCTGTATTTTTTATACAGAAACATAAATAAAACTACTTTTTTTTCAAAAAAACTACACAGCAAAACACTGATACTAACAATTTTGTAAGGGTAAAGCACAACCCTTTTGCTTCACTCAAAAATTCTTGTGCCGGTTGTCAAAATTTCTTTTAGTCCCCGGGGCTACATGAAATTTTGACAATAAAACTCACCTCACTGATATCAAAAATTCTACTTCCGACTGTCAAAAATTCATCATCCGAGTGAAAAGTTTTCGAAAACTTTTTAAAGTTTCTTTCGAACCTTAATTAAATTAATATAATAATTAAAATAAGCTTGTTTCTTATTTTTAAAATGGTTTACTAACTGCACCAATATCTAAATAAAAAGTGCAAAATAAAAACATTCAGTAATTTGATAAAATTTTAAATAAACTTAAGTTAACATACTTAAAAACTTGTGGTTAATTTTTTAAGTATATTTATTTACACGAGTACCTTATGATTTTTCATTAAATATTCTCGTGTTGTCATAGAATAAAACTATGTAAAAACTAGTAAGGATTTATTTTGACTGGTTCAACTTTAAATACCAAAAAAAAAGGCGTGGCTTATTGGAGGCTTAGGTTTCATTCAATTATTCAAAATTTTGCACTCAGAGTACATTTTACATATTAAAAAATAGGTGCAAAATTTCTTGTCAATTAATGACTTAATTGCAAACTAACTGCATTATTCCGAATAACGTAGAAGCATACCAATGATAAGAAAGACACAAGAAGCAATACTTTCTTCCATATAGAATTGTTTTGCTTCAAGTGTCTTTCTTATCGTTGGTGTGCTTCTTCGTGATACAGAATTATCACATAAGAGTGTGTCACAACAATTTTAGCTTATTTGCAAACTACCAATTCATTTCATAAATTTTTATAAAGTTTTAAGAGATAACCTTTTTCTAAAAGTATGTTATATGATAACAATAGGGGTATTCACGATTCAGTGTACTTGCCAGTGCAGTTGAGGACTTCTGCACTTTACAAAATCAAAATATACGTGCGTCAAAAATCTGCACAAGTGCTTTTACTGCAGCCTAAAACTTGAAGATTTGAGCAGTTGTGCACTTGTGTGCATTGAAAAATTTGACAGCTTGGAAAAAGTGTTAGTGGCTTGTTCACGAAAACCTAACTGCACAACTGCACAAGTCCTCAACTGCACAGGCAAGTGCAGTGACACGTGAATACCCCTAATATTAATACAACTGATAAATACAAACAGCAAGTTTTCGGAAAAGTGCTTTAAATTGGTATATTTTTCTTTGAAAACATTCAAAAGAGACAAAGTATTAATTTTTCTTAATACATATATCAAAAATTACGATTTTAATTGAAAAATCTTTTAATTTTTAACTTAGCGGCAACAAAATATTGGACTCTAAAATTATAGCTAAAAATAAAATTAGAGTTTCTGTAAATCGCTAAAAAAAAGTTTAGAAGCGCAGCAATCGCTAAAAATTTAGCTATGACAGCTTTAATTTTATTCTTCGTTAAAAGCTCGTTCAGTCTCTAAATTTTTAGCATGAAAATAAGCGATGGAGTTTTTCAGAATAGCAATATCGCTAAAAACTATTAATTTAGCTTTAGCGGTGGAGATTTAGCTTTAGCGTTTTTCAGAATCCGCCCTCTGACTGAAGAAACAGACAGATGACTGGAGAAAATAAATTTTTTTAATGCCTTAACAAAACGAAAAGAATGAAATAATAAGAGCTTTGTGAGAAAAATATAGACTTAATCTTGTTATGAATCAGAAAGCCACTTCAAAACTTTCAAGAAATTCAATTTTTTCTTCAAATATTTTTGCCTCTCAAAATAAAAAGATAAAATGTTTAAAAAACGACAAACAGTATACATGCCAAACGCGATTGTATTGTCGTAAATTAATTTTATATGAAAGGTTTACAACTGTTGTGAAAAATACGACAGATTGCGAAAACCCTAATTGTGTTGTTTAAAATTAATTAATTTTCTTTGTCTGACAAAAAACATTTTTGATATCTCCGTTTCGCATCAGCTGCCATAGCAACCATATCACACACAAGTTTTGATTTTCTTTTGTTTGACTTTCGTCATCCGCAGCTAAAGTTGTTCGGCTAATTGATTAATATTATGCACTGTGCTTGCTGAACACGAAAATAAAGAGAAAAATTGAGAGCAATATTTAGTTTATTCAAACTCTCGCAACCAAGGCTAATTTATAAGGTTATGGCACTCGAGAGCGAGCTCGGTGGAACTATCAGAATGGTGAAAATAAATTAAGAAAATGAATGCATAGAACAAAGAAAAGCAAAGTGACAGTTCAAGCAAAGGTGGAAAAAGAGTGCATTTCTCTCAAGTGCCACAACCTTATAAATCAACCTTGCTCGCAACACAAACGCGTCTAAAAACAACAAATAAACAAAACGTGGCAGCTGTGATGATTTCTTAAAAAACTAAATACCTTAATTTAATATACTAATTATCAAAAATTCGAAATAAATCTGTAACAGAAATATGATATTTTAAATTTTTTTAATAAAAAAATTTAAAAAAAGTCGTAACTTTAAATTTTCACTTCAATTTTATAAAATCGTATAGATATTTACATGGTTATAGAATATCATTATATTATCATTATGAAATATTTAAAGGCTTTGTAATTAATGTAATTAATTTGGTTTTTTATTTGAAATCAATGAAAAAAGTCCATATACCTACTTTAAATATCAGATTGGCAAAAAAAAAAAATTTAATAAACAAACACTTCCCCCCTCCCCCTAGAAAAGTTCTGGTTCTGGTTACAGGTCTGGAGTACAATAACTCCATCTGTTAAACAATATAAGATTCTGAATCAAAAGTTATGAATTAAACTCATTAAAGATTCAAATTTCTTATTATTTTAGCTGAATGACCATGTTTTCTCCTAAATTTTCTACTCGCAATAGAGTTTAATAAAATTTTGATTTTTTTATATATATAATGGAGTACTTTTGCTCCACTGTAGATCCACTTGAAATATTTTTTATGTACATGGATTTGTTTGCAACAAAGTCGAATAAAGTGGCAACAAGTGGCACAGAATGACGTCAAGAAATCTGTTATAAAAGTTTTTTATTCTCAAGTTTAAAAATATACTTTTGTAAATGGGTTGGTGGTAAATTATGTGTATTAATATAAGTATTAGGGTGGTCCTTATTTTAAAAATTGTTGAGCACTCGATTTTTTGTTCCTTAGCGACTAAAAATAAGTCCCTAATTTTTTTTTACAATAACAATAACACGTGCCGCTCGGAGCTTGAAGTTTACACAGAGGCAATGCAACTGAATGACCATTATTAGGGCGTATCGAATCACAGTTTTTTCGAAATTCATATTCTAAGGGGTCTCAAAAGCCCCATGCAAAATCTCAGCCAAATCACTCACTCACCAATGGTCATTCCGTAAGGCCGGTGTTTTTGCCTTTTTTTCACATATGAAGTAGATAATTTTTTGAATTTCTACCTGGCGGCAGGCACGTGTTAATAAAGTCCAATTTCTTTGAAACTTTTTTTATGCGTTTTTTATATATAGGAATAAAATAAAAGGGTGCTCAAGAAAAACAAACGAACTTTTTTTCTCCATACAAATAAGGACCAGTCTAATAGGTATACATAAAAAATCAAAAAGCCTGAAGATATGCGATGGATTTCTTAAAAGTACGTAAGTTTGTTAGATTTTGGAAAACTTTGACTTACGACATAAAACTTTCATGACAAAACAATTAAAGGGAAACTTTGGTTAACACCTAATAAAGCTTCTCTCCTTACTTTTGATCATTGAGAGAGTATAGCTTATACAGTTATGCAACGTTACTTAATAAAACGTAACTATATATAAAGTTATCCAATATTATGTATAGTAACAATGTCAAAAGATGAAAAATAATAAAAAAAATCTTACCTTGAAAACGGCAAAGATATTTCAGCTGTATAACATTTGGCATTTGACCACAATCTATCTGAATATTTATTTTATACTTAACGAGCTAATATACTCAGTGTGACTTTGAACTTTATTTTGTAAAAACCTTTTTTAGACTTTATTATAATTTTCTTTAAAATATGAGAGATTTGCTAAATTGTGTAAAAAAATGAGATGTATACATATATTTTTAAAAAATATATTTTTAGGATTTGAGTTGTTTCGATTTCTAATCTAAACTTTCTAAAATTTATTTCCCGCCAGATGTGCCCTCTGCATACGAAAAAAAGCCATTGCTTTGTGTATAAGATAAAATAACTTCTGCTAATGTTCTGTCCAACCAATATACTCTCACAGTTTGTCAAAATAATCATAACAAAATTACAAATATTAAAAAGAAGAAGATAGATAATTTAAAAAATATATAAAAAAAAAGTTTAATATTCGAAAAAAATACAAAAAAAAAATGTGAATTCATCTTTACCAGCGGCTTAAAAGGTGCGTCAAATAAGTTAGAATTTTGAAAATATTAAGAAAAAATCGAAGGGGTCGGACTTTTTGAAAATGTAAATTTTAATCTTACAACGTTAATTACTAAGCGATTGTTACTTCGTATAATTTTTACTATTTTTTTCTAAAATTACATTCAAAGACGAAAAAAAGAACACCCTTCTTTTTATTGATATGGATATTTGTAACGAGCCAATAATTAATTGAAAATTTAATGCTTAAAAATTTTAAAACGCGATTACATAATAACGGTTTGGAATACAAGTCTGAAATTTAGTTTACAAGTTTGTTGATTTGGCATGAAATGGCTCATAGACAACGATTGGTGAGTGGTGCAACCATGATTCGTATTAATTACAAATTTTCATATATTTTATATAGACTAATAATTGGATTTATTTATGAATGGGAGTTCAAAGAGTTGTTGCTAAATCTAACACTTGGTATAAAATTATTTGTAACGATTTGCGTATCTGTTAGTTCATGCGAAAGAGTTTTAAGTTAATAAAAAAATATTTATGGTCTACAATAGGAGAGTCCAGACTTACAGATCTCTAAGTCTTATCTATTGAAACCAAAGAGGTTAAGAACATGGATTTCTATGAAATTATCAAAAAGTTTGCATCTCTGAAATCAATAAAGAAGAAGTTTTTAATTTTGATGGTACCTTAAAGTATGATTGTATGAATTAATTTCACTAAGTTTGTAGTTTCATATATTTTCAGACACCGAATTGATGTTTTTAAGACTGCAAAAGTTAAATATACTCGATGCATCTTAATAAATTTTTTTATAAATATTTTTTTATGTATTATTAAACAACGCAAGTTTATAAGTTACGTATATTTTAAACTCTTAGTTTACCAGTTATAAACTGGAAAATACAAAAAGTAGAAAGAAATAAAAGTGTTTAATAATGATTGAAACAATTAGTTAAAAAATATATAATTCAAATAATAAATAAATCTTATAGTCGTGGTTCGCTTAAACAAAATGATATACTTATAAAATTCAAACAACAGGGTTTAATATTAAATATAAAATTACAAATTTATAATAGGAATTAACAAATTTAATGAATATAATTTAATGAATAAAATAAATGTAATAAGAGTAATGAGAAACTGAAATGAGAAAAAATATAGTATGTAAATACTAATAAATATGGCAAGGAATCTCATGCAAATGCATGTTTTATTGGGCATCTTAAAATGGAAATTGTTAAGTTATCTTTACGAATTATGAAATTTGCTTTAAAATGGCATTCAATCGTTAGTGCATATTTTTGCATATTTTGCAATAAATGCATGTGGTTTTTGCATATTTTTAATTTTTTTTTTATATGCAAAAAATATAATTTATAATTATTACATTTATGTTCACTTCATATTTTTGTTGTTTTTGATAAATTAATTTTATATGTATTAAAAATTAATTGTTTTTATTTTTTTAAATCACATGCAATAGTTATTTTTAAACCGATACTAAAGTATTATAAAAATATTTTTAATTGCATATTTCACCTGTTCTTAGCGCATATTTTATATTTTATAGTGCATGTTTTATGCGCATATTTTCGATTTTTAGTACATGAGATTCCTAGCTCTTCTAATAAATAACAAAACAATACTGGCTTTTATTTGCTTTTTTACTCTCGACGTAGTTTTGAATCATCCAGATGGACGATGTCTTGTACCGGTTGCCTATCAATCTTGTACAATTTTGCTCGATCACGGATGCTGTAATTTAGCCCCAGATTGATTAGAGCTGTGCTAACATATGCAAGGCAAGACGGACGAAGTATTAATCTGGATAATCATGTTCTGTAATCTGTTATGTAATCTGTATTTTAATTATGTAAAGGATTAGAGTTGTGCTCACAAGGAAAGTCAAACGATGCATACTGGCTAATCGGAGTAAATTTTTTTATAAAATTCTCCAAATTTACGAAATATTTTTCAAGCTTTCAAGTTATAATCGAAATAAATTTTATGAAGATCTCTTAAACAGATTTAGTAATGTTTTTATTAAGTTTATACAACTGTAATATTTATGCAAACTTATGCAGTGAATTTTTTAAGGTTTAACTATACTTTAAAAAGATATTAATTATTCTTAAAGAGTGCTAAAGATTCACTTGATTTTAAATAAATACCTAAATATTTTTAATAGCTCAGGCTTGCATACGTTTCAGAATGCAGTTTATATTTTAAAAAAATGTTAAAACTAGAACCCACCTCGACCCACTTCCAAATTTATGAGAGTTTTTGTGAAGGCGGAGGCACATTTTTACAGTGCTCCACGCTATACTTAACCTTCCGTTGTGCGCAATGTGTTTTGCAACGAGGCTAGCCGCAGGATCCAGCAATCCGAGTGCATAGGCATCACAGGGGTTCCGAATAACACGGACTATGACACTCCTAAGCTCGACTTCACAAAATCCCTTACGCTCAACTTCCCCACCAAGGTAGAGTGGCGCAATAGAAGACCTGATTTAGTCTTCGATGTTTCCTTCTACACTGACGGCTCCATGATAGAGTGCGGAGTTGGAGCTGGTATATACTCAGAGAAACTGGGAGTGGTGAAAGTTTTTCGTCTACCGGACTCAGCCAGCGTTTTCCAGGCAGATATTAAGGGATAAGAGAAGCTTGATGCGCTTTTATTAGAGCCAGCAGCAACCACCTTAGTGCAGTTATTTTAACAGATAGCCAAGCTGCCATCAAAGCTTTAGCTGCGATTAACAGCAACTCCAAACTGGTAAGGCAGTGTAAGGATGAACTAGTCCGGCTAAGCAACCAACTTAACATTACCATAATTTGGGTTCCCGGTCATAGGAACAGTTGTGGTAATGCAAAGGCATATGATCTGGCTAGGCGGGATTCCTCCCTTGACGTTTCAAGATCGGAATCAGTCGCAATTCCACTGAACACCGTTAAGGGAGGAATTCACTCTAACTTCTTGGCCTTAGTGGGTCGTAGGTGGAGAGGCTTGACCACTTGCAACACATAAAGAAAATTATGGCCCCTTTACAACCTAGACCGAACTCAGGATATGCTCTCAAGATCCCGGAGCGAAATAGTCAGAATCACGGCTATAACTACGGGTCAGCTACCTACGGGTCGCAGTAACCTACAACACCCACTGTCGCATTTGCGACGACCCAAATGAAAAATAAGCAATAAATTACTTCCTGTGCACCTGCCAGCCATGGCCAGGTGTAGAATTAGAGCGCTAGGCAAGCCCTTCTTTAACAATTTTGAACAGTGGTCATCAACTTATATTTTCCAATAACTCGCAGGCTTCGTGTGTTTTTGCACACGAAGTAGCAATCGGTTCGCTGTTTTTGTACACTGCTCAAAAGTTTCTTTTTTCGGCTGTGTTTTATGTTTGAAGTCAGTATGATTTCAGCGTTCATGCGGAAAGGGTGTAGTTCGCTGTTTTATTTATGAATGTACATAAATATTCATTCTATTCAACACTATTACTTTTTTTGATCTTTTATATATTAAAATAGCGAATACAAACACAAAAAATTGCATTGAAAATCTATCACTCGACAATATTTCCTTACACCATGTGGCGAGATCTTTCTACAACTTCTTGTTTCAGTGTAAAGCTGCACACTCGGAAAGCAGTCTTTGTTGTTGTGTGAACTCTGCGTTGATGACCACTGATCTAGAAGAACTCTTAACAATAAAAACCAGTATTTTTCTAACATTCAGCAACCGCACTGGATGGCTATAAGCCATTGATGATCAAACGCTCACAAATGTGCAGATAAGCTATTGAGCTTTTACACTTATATAAGTTAACACCTCACTTTATAACTCATATAATCCACACGTGTATCCGCTTCAAGTCCAGACGCTGACGCTGCATTTCCCACATTGCAAAATAACGCCGACGCTTTATCGCAAACAATTCCATAGAATTAGACCAACGACCAGACTTTACCTGCAGCGCAGCTATGCCAACATTAAAAGCAGCAGCGAGCAAGAAGCTCTGCTTTAGGTGTTATATTTAAGTTATAAAAATTGTTAGTTTAGTTTAAGTTTGGATAACAATAAAGAATGAGCTTTGGCTCAAAAAAATATTTTTTTAATAAATCTAAAATAAAATAATTTAACTGGCGCCCGAGCAGGGACCCAGGTCGCGTACGTGTTTCAAAAAGTTTGCTATTAAAAAAAGTTAGTTTTCGTATAAATCGACGCCAAGAGCCTCGTCGCGGATTAACTAAGAAACTTTAAAACTTGTTCACGTAAATCGACGCAAAGTGCCTCGTCGTCGAATAAGGAAACCAACGCAGGAAAAGCCCTCAAGCAGTGCAGGACCTGGGTTCCAGAACCACATCTGTTAAAAGCTCTATTCGGTGGAAGGAGCAGCTCATACAAGAATATTATTGGCAGGTACCTTAGTCACCGGCGGAGATCGGACAAACGGGATTCTCTTACCGCTCTAATAGTATGAGAGGAACAATGTGGATAGTATTGTAAGTAAATTTAAGATATTTTTAAGAAATTATAAAATATTATTTGTGACAAAAGGTCAAAATTGTGAAAAACCATACATAAAATTTTTTTTTTTTTTTTGAAAGATACTAGAATAGAAATTATAAAAACTAAAATTCCAAAAAAAACTATCATAAAGTGTAGAACTTAAATACTAAATAATTTTACGATTCAAACTAAAATCATATAAAAAAGGAAGAAAAAAAGGAATTTAAGATAAAACTATATAAAAGAAATTCCAAACTTTTAAATCTTGAAATCGAATATTAATAAATAATTTTTGTTTTTAAATCCATTAGCTATCTTATTGACTCTATACTAAAAATACTTTATTCGTTCGTTCAATCCCAATAACCCACACTAGGAATAATGTCGAATCCAAATAATTTCATTAGACCAGCTCTGCTAGCAAGCACTAGTGCTTCGAATACCACTCCTGCTCAGACACAAAACCCTCAAATCACTCAATCCGACATAGAAAACTTGGTATCGTCAATAGTACAAAGAATATTACAAAATAATGAATCGACAGTAAATAGAAATACAGACTTTGACTACGCTACAGACCAAACAATACACCAACAGTATAGTGGACAGCTTAATGACTTAGATAGGATACCCGACGTAGTCCGTACTTTACGGGAGTTCTCCGGTAATCCAGGAGAATTCAGCTCTTGGAGAAAGAGCGTCGAAAGAATATTACAGATTTATGAAACCATCAAAGGCACCCCTCGATATTTTGGCATCCTGAGCGTCATCCGCAATAAAATAGTAGGTAATGCGGACGCAGATTTGGAATCATATAATACGCCGCTCGATTGGAAAGCGATTTCCAAATGTCTCACTCTACATTATGCTGACAAAAGGGACATCACTACCCTTGAATATCAGCTTACCTCATTAATTCAGGGCAACCAGACCATTCAACAATTTTATCAACAGGTGTACACTCATCTGTCTCTTATATTAAACAAAATATCGGGACTTGAAATGAGCCGCGAAACACTTAATGTGCTTAGCAAAACCTATAGAGATAAAGCCCTAGACACCTTTATAAGGGGTCTCAAAGGTGACTTACCTAGGCTTTTGGGAATAAAAGAACCCCTAGACTTACCCCAAGCTCTACACCTCTGTCTAAAAATGGAAAACCAAGGCTATAGAGCTCAATATGCAAACTGTAGCCAAAACACCAATCGGAGATTTCAACATCAGGAGCCACCACCACTTCCAAGAAAACCAAACCTTGACAAACAAGTTTTTCATCCTCAACTAGCATATTTACCACAACCCTCTAGGCCAATATATCAACAAAACCAAAATCCAAATAATTTTAGAAATTTCCAACAGCAAAATGGATTTCATAGGTTTCAAGGTTTCCAAAGGCCACCGCAACCAGCCTTTCGCTCTTTTCAGCCAACACCTAAGCCCAGAGTAGAATCAATGGATGTAGATCCCAGCATCCATTCACGTAGAATAAATTACATGAATAGACCAAATGTACCATTTCAATATGCAGGGAAAAGAGAAAATGGCCCACCAAATCAACAACTGGCACCATCTAACAAAATCCAGAGACAGTTCCACATTGACACAAACAGTATAAACGACCAACAACACTACGAAACCACTATGACTTTAGAAGATCCAAACTACGAGCAATCATTAGCAGAATATGTTCAAGACATGAACATTAATACGGAAAATAGCAACAGCTTTGACGACTACGAAGAGACTGTTGACCATACAGACATCCATTTTTTAGGTTAACCAGCTCTTCATTGCCTTATTTCGAGTGCAAAACGGAGAGCGGACGAGCTTTAAAAATTCTTATAGATACAGGAAGCAATAAAAATTATATTCAACCTTCCGTTGTAAAAAAACAAATTCTTAACGAACAATCCTTTTACGCCAATTCAGTCGGCGGAAAGATTAAAATCACACACCATACATTCGCGAATCTTTTCGGAAAATCTGATTGCACAGTAAAATTTTTCATTTTACCAACACTCAGGTCTTTCCACGGCATAATCGGAAATGACAGCCTAAAAGAGTTATCAGCTGTAATATATGCCAAAGAAAATATAATGCTAGTAAGAAACACCATCAAGGTGAAGATTAAACAACAGACTTCTCAAGATGTTAATAACATTCAAATAAGAACAGACCATCTCACTATCGAACAAAAAAATGCAATACAAAATGTAGTTTCAAATTTTCCTACACTTTTTACAGAACCAAACGAAAAACTGACTTACACGACAACAGTAAAAGCCGAAATTCGAACAAACACAGACTCTCCCATTTATTCAAAGTACTATCCATACCCCATATCACTCAAGGACGAAGTTGAAAAACAAGTATCACAACTTCTTAATGACGGAATAATAAGACCTTCAAGATCTCGTTACAATTCACCAGTGTGGATTGTTCCAAAGAAACTTGACGCATCCGGAGAAAAGAAGTACAGACTTGTCATAGACTACCGCAAATTGAATTCAGTAACTATCTCAGATAAATATCCCATTCCAGAAATCAACGATGTTCTGGCCCAACTAGGCAATAACAAATGGTTTTCAGTGATAGATCTTAAAAGCGGATTTCATCAAATCCCACTCAAAGAACGTGATATAGAGAAAACAGCTTTTTCCGTGAATAACGGGAAATTCGAATTCACAAGGCTTCCGTTCGGTCTAAAAAATGCGCCGTCTATTTTTCAAAGAACGTTAGACGACATCTTACGCGAATACATCGGGAAAATCTGTTTCGTCTATATTGACGACATTGTGATTTTCGGTGAAGATGAAGCCTCACACATCGAAAATATTGCAAAAGTTTTCAAAACATTAGAAAAAGCTAATATGAAATGCCAATTGGATAAATGCGAATTCATGAAAACCGAGGTAGAGTTTTTAGGCTTCTTAGTCTCAGCAGACGGAATAAAAACAAATCCAACAAAGGTCGAGGCCATTCGAAACTACCCTCTGCCAAAAACTCTCAAAGACCTCCGATCTTTCTTAGGGCTCTCAGGCTACTATCGTCGCTTTATAAAAGATTACGCTCGACTGGCAAAACCCCTAACTTCTCTTTTGAGAGGGGAAGATGGACGCGTGTCCAAACACATGTCGAAAAAAAAATTAATCAAAATGAATAAAGAGGCCATCGAAGCATTTGAAAAACTAAAGAATTCTTTATTGTCAAGAGACGTCATTCTCAGGTATCCTGACTTCACCAAAGAATTTCAACTCACCACTGATGCATCTAAATATGCATTAGGTGCTGTCCTAGCTCAAGACGAAAAACCAATAGTATTCATATCCCGTACGTTATCAAAAGCAGAAGAAAACTACGCCACTAACGAGCGCGAAATGCTCGCAATTATATGGGCACTCAAATCTCTACGTAATTGCTTATACGGTACTGCAAGGGTTAAGATTTTCACGGATCACCAACCCCTGACGTATGCATTAAGCCACAAAAACAATAACACCAAAATCAAGAGATGGAAAGCAGCACTAGAAGAGTATAACTATGAACTAGTTTACAAGCCGGGAAAAATGAACGTGGTTGCAGATGCTCTTTCCAGGCCACCTCAACATTCACAAATAAATTCAACATCAGCTTCAGCTCATAGTGATGAAAGTTCATCACATAATCTTATTCCCGCCGTTGAAGCACCAATAAATGTGTTCAGAAACCAACTCCATATACTAATAGATGAAGAGAATAGTTACAAATTTGAAATCCCTTTTCCTACATATCACAAACACATTATAAAACAGGCTGACTATACTGAAGAAAATCTTATTTCAATTTTTAAAAGGTATCTAGATCCGAACTTAATAAATGGTCTTTTTACTAACGAAGAAATCATGGGAAAAATTCAGAATTTCTACCCAATACACTTCGCAAAATATAAAATTAGATTTACACAAACACAAGTTAAAGACATAACCACAGAAAGCGAACAGGACGACATAATAGTTAAAGAGCATACAAGAGCTCATAGGAATAGTCAGGAGAACAAAAACCAAATTATCCAAAGATGCTACTTCCCAAAGATGAAATTAAAAATAGAAAAAATAACTAGTCAATGCCGAGTTTGTAAGGAACAAAAATATGATAGACATCCGAGTAAAATAGAAATTCAGGCAACTCCCATACCAAACAACCCAGGTGATATTATACATATTGATATCTATTTTAATTTTCTAAAAAATTTAGTTCTTACGGCAGTGGATAAATTCTCCAAGTATGCTCAGGCAAAAATATTAAAATCAAAAGCAATAGAAGATATTAAAGAACCACTCAGGGAATTAATAATAGCATACGGTGCACCAAAAGAAGTTGTCATCGACAACGAGAAATCTCTTAACTCCGCAGAGATATCATTTTTACTTAAAGACCAATACAACATCGAAATATTCACAACACCTCCTTATACTAGCTCAGCTAGTCCAAGTCGAGAGACTTCACTCGACTCTATCTGAGATCATGAGATGTTTAAAAACAAAAAGAAACCACACTTCTTTCCATGACTTGTTAATGAGAGCCATCTATGAGTATAATCTGACCGTACACTCTACTACAAAGAAAAAACCAGCTGAAATATTTTTCGGGAAAACAGTTAGTACAGATGCACAGAAACTAGAACAGGATAGACAAGAAAACATAACAAGGTTAGAAGAAAAACAAAAAGCTGACCTAGAGTATCATAATAGAAAACGCCACACCATAAAAAAATATAACCCAGGAGATGTTATCTACGTTAGAATAAATAAGAGATTAGGATCCAAACTTTCACCTCAATACAAAAAACAAATAGTAAAAGAAGACAACAACAGTACAATCGTAACAGAATCAGGACGAACAGTTCACAAAAGCAAAATAAAAAATTAATCAGACATAACATAACTAAACTCATGCTTAACGGACAAAATACAACTGAGTCAAAATCCTTCTTAAATTTTATTTTTTACAGATTGTTTGTCACCGCTGTCAAGGCCTACGCACAAATACTTAACTATACATCGAATTATTTAATTTCAATAAGTGACGGATACGCAAAGGTACAAGACGGGACCTTTAAATTTATTCACTTGATTAACCTAAATCGTTACGAAACCTTTTTGAGAGATACAGACACATTCATCGAAACAGAGATACCAAGAACACACACTATGTACCCCCTTTTAAATCACGAGCTATCACAAACCATAAACATATTTGAAACGATAAAACCATTTTATAAATCCAAATCCAAAAGATCCTTTAATTTTATAGGAACAGCCTGGAAGTACATAGCTGGTACTCCAGATCATGATGACATAGAAATTGTAAACAAATCCCTGAACGAGCTAATAAAAAACAATAATGAACAAGTAATTCTAAATGAAGCTTTCAGTGAAAGAATAAATAATTTGACACGAATTACCAATGAGATAGTTAATAACATAAGAAAAGATGGTGAATTTATAGATGAAATAATAAACAATTACCAAAATAGAATAAGATTAGTTAAGGAAGATTTAACCAACATAAAATATGCCATATCATGGGCAAAATATAATGTAATAAATTCCATTTTATTAAACAAATTTGAACTAAATCTAGCAATAAGAAAACTAAAAGAAGAAAACATGCCATTTATTAATATAGAAGAAGCGTTAGAATACGCAAATATAAATGTCCTATACAATGGCACAGATATCATGTACGTAGTAAAGATACCAATAACAACAAGCGATATTTACAAAAGAATTATAATTAAACCAGTAAAGAAGAATAATTCAATTTTAAAAATATCATATAATGAAATACTTGTAAGAAAAGACGAGATTTACGGAATAAATAAAGTATGTAATCAATATAATTCAATTCATATTTGTAACCCAATTAGTTAATTTAAGTAACGAAACTTGTATTAGTAAGATTCTTAAAGGACTTAGCTCCAGCTGTAACTTTACAAACAGTCACCACATACCAACTATAGAAGAAATCTCCCCAGGAATAATACTACTGAACGATTTCAATGGAACCATCGCAAGTGAGACAACAAACTACCTTTTGGAAGGAACTTACGTTGTCAAATTCCACAACAGTACAATAAAAGTAAACAACAGGACGTTTCACAACCTGTTAGCTTCCTCATTAGAAATCACACCAGCAATAATCCAACCAACACCAACAGAAACACATAGATTTAATCTCCTTTCATTGGAAAAACTCCACGATCTCCACATTAGAAATACTGATGCAATCGCAATGATCAAAGGAACGATTAATTATAATAGAACCGGAATGATATCAGCCCTCATTGTCATCATAGCCTTAATAGCAATAGCAACGAAATATTCAAGCAATAAATCGAAAATTATACTTAAAGAGGTAGAAATGGACCATAGTGCCTCTAGTCACACGCCCACACATAAGGCAACCCATTCATTACCAAATTTCCATAATTTGCCCTACTTTTGACGATTGTGGACAATCGATTTGAGGAGGGAAGAGTTAACACCTCACTTTATAACTCATATAATCCACACGTGTATCCGCTTCAAGTCCAGACGCTGACGCTGCATTTCCCACATTGCAAAATAACGCCGACGCTTTATCGCAAACAATTCCATAGAATTAGACCAACGACCAGACTTTACCTGCAGCGCAGCTATGCCAACATTAAAAGCAGCAGCGAGCAAGAAGCTCTGCTTTAGGTGTTATATTTAAGTTTTAAAAATTGTTAGTTTAGTTTAAGTTTGGATAACAATAAAGAATGAGCTTTGGCTCAAAAAAATATTTTTTTAATAAATCTAAAATAAAATAATTTAACTTATACAAAAAAGCACTCCAGTTCGTTCTGGCATTTCAAGAGGAGAGCGCTGCGTCGCTTAGTTTCTTAAATGCACGCAAAATAATGTATGCATGAACAATAAAATATGTTGTTAACTATCACAATAAATATATCGTAATGCCTCGTAATGCATAATTTTTTTTTTAATTTTACCTCTTTTATTCCGCGCCATGCCGTTATTTTTTAATATAAAAAATACACACAATTTTATACAGTGTAATCTAACGTTATATCTGTGTCGATGAGTAATAACAGCTAAAGTCTTATTTCAAAGTTTCCAGAAATCTTCAAAGTTTTCAATCGCCATATAAGTTATACGAAAGGGCCTTTTGTTTTTGCGTCATATCTTTGGCTAAGGTCAGGCTGGTAGTTCTAGATTTTGTGTGTTCATAATGATACAATATATACGTGGAACACAACTATATCAATAACTCAGTTCTGTCTAAAATCGACTTAAGCTATTGTTGCTTATCGATACAGACATAATATAATATTTTCAAGGAACACGCGAGCGCAGATCTTATCTGCTTGACATTCGATTGAACACTGAAGCTTTGTTCGTTCTGTAGGTGAGATGAATACATACCCTCCAGGAAAAATCGGAAGGCTTACATCTAAAAGTGATAAAGAAACATTCCCCACCGTATCTTTTGAAAGCTTAAGGGTAGTTTTGTATTTATATTGTTTCCAAACCGTATCTTTTGGAAGCTTAAGGGTAGTTTTGTATTTATATTGTTTCCAAACCGCTTCTTTTAGAATGCATTTGGAAACTTTTATTTATTGTCAATCAATGACAATAGAAAATATTAATATCATTGTTTTCTAGCCGCTTATTGTAGAATTCGAGTCTAGTGGTAGCGCGCTCGACTGTCGCTCAGGGGTCCCGGGTTCGAATCCTGGCCGAATCCATTTTCATAACAAGGGAGAGGAATGATTCCACATTAATTCTTAAAACAGGGAAGAGGACTGCATTTTGAACAATATCACGTCAGATAAGAGGGGGGGGGGTGGCAAATCTCACGAAATCTCACTAAGGGGAGGGGAGTCAAAAATTGCAAAAATCACCTCACGTAATTTATGGACGCCCCCTAACCTATTTACTCATGAGCTGCGGAAGACAAGCGTCAAACAAAAGAAAACATAAAACTAAAGTTATTTTTTTTTAATTTTTTTCACAATTTTCCTATTTTTATTTTAACGAGCGTTAAGCAAAATTTTTCTTTTTCAATATTGTGTTGCTTAAAATTTATTTATTTTCTTTGTGTGACAAAAAACATTTTTGATACCTCAATTTTGCATCAGCTGCCTTAGCAACCATAGCACGCTCTTTTTTTGATTTTTTTTTTTTAGACTTTCATCATATGCAGCTAAAGTTGTGCGGCTACTTGGTTAATTATATTATGGTAGGATCCAAGTCATAATATAACTAACCAAGTAGCCGCACAACTTTAGCTGCGGATGACGAAAGTCAAACAAAAGAAAATCAAATCTTGTGTGTGCTATGGTTGCTATGGCAGCTAATGCAAAACGGAGATATCAAAAATGTTTTTTGTCACACAAAGAAAATAAATAAATAAATTTTAAACACAATATTGAAATAGAAAAATTTTGCTAACATTCAAATTTTTCAATTCATTTATTTAATAGCAAAACATTATTTTTTACATTTACATTTAATTGAGTACAGTTTATACAGAGATTTGGCTATCCTTACTTCTATAAAACAGTATTTTTTTATTTGAGATCGTTTGTGTAATATTATTTGTGGAACTGCGGAGGAAAAGCTATAGAAAACCTTCGATTAATTCAATTTTTAAATTTAATATAAAACTTAATACAACTAAAAATGTATTTTACTTAATCTAGTCGTTTGCACATAAACTTGATATCATAGAGTTGTCAGAAATGCTGCAATTGATATTAAATTTAGAGGCTCTTACACTTATCAAGTTTATTATGAGAGAATTTTATTTTCATCATGTAATCAAAGTAATCATGTAAGTAATTCATCATGTAAGTAATCAAAGGGGAGGTTTAGCATCATTTTCAAGAGTTTATTTTGCTTGATTTGCAACTTATTTATATGGGTTTTCGCACAAGATCCCCATACAGGCGAGGCGTACAGAATGATGGATTGAAATATAGTTTTCGCAATGAGCAATTTGTTATTATGGTCTAAAACAGAATTTCTGTTAATAAGTGGGTAAAGCATTTTTATAGCGATATCAACTTTGTTTATTATATTTGTTATGTGTATTTTAAAAGTGAGTTTAGAATCAAAATGAACACCAAGATATTTGACATTGTTGGACCAGGGTATATCAACTCCTCCTATGCTTAACGTAGAGCTGGGGAAGAAACAAGACAGCCTTTTTCTAGAGAAAAAGATTGCTTGAGTCTTGTCTACATTTATTTTAATTTTCCAAAGTTGGAAATAGCACATTACGTCACGAAGAGCGAGCTCTAAAAATTTTCTGCAATCCTCACCCAGTTCATTGGCAGTGTAGAGACCTATGTCATCTGCGAAAGCTGCAACTTCGCAGTTATTGGGCTTTGGCATGTCTGAACAGTAGATAATATAGAGCAGAGGGCCAAGGACGGAACCCTGTGGAACTCCAGCTGGTATTTCGATATATTCTGAATGTTCTCCTTGAACAGATACACGAACGTATAGATAGCTGGCAACTCTATCGGCAAAGTTAACATTTTGGCAGTGTTTAAGCATTATAATTTATGAAATCATTTTCTGAAGTTTCAGTCAATTCTTTGGAATATAAAACTTTGAAATAAGCAGAGTAATTAATTGTGAATGAAAACAGCGTAAAGGATGGCAAGTACAAGTCGAAAAACCAATAAAAATAAGAAATCATTTTGTGAGCAATGCAAATTGCTATTAAAAGAAGAAGAAGATTTTATTGAGTGCGATTAATGCGCCAAAAAGTTTCACCCACAATGCACCAAGTTAGACAAACGTCAATTTGAGCACTTGGTAAACAATGAGAGCGAAGTTTTTGCATGTCATATATGCGAAGGAGGTGATGGAGAAGTGAAAAAAGAGCTGCAAGCAATAAAAACAAAGCTCAACAAGTTGGATCAGCTGTCAGATATACAAAAAACTATACAGTTTATGTCTGAGCAATACGACACTATTTTAAAAGGTGTTGCTGAAAATAGAAATAAACTACGTCAAATGGAAAACGAAAATAAAAATCTAAGAACAGAAATTAGCAACCTTAAGTCATCGGTTAAGCTGCTGAATGATGATCGCGTTAAAATGAATTGTATAATCAGTGGATTGAAGGTAGATGATAGTACAACGGCAGCAGATAATGTAGTGCAGTTATCGAAGAGTGTTGGTGTTGACATTGAGCCGCAAAACATTGAAGATGCATACTTTATTGTCAATAAAAATAAAAATTACTCTGATGAGAAGAAATCTGTAGTTGTTAAGTTCACTTCGAAATTGGCCAAAGAGAAATTAATGTCTGCTAAACAAAAGTTAAAACAAAGCGAGTCTACGAGTGCGGTTTTTATCAACGATTTCCTAAGTAGAGAGACTCTTAGCCTTTTGAAGTATGCAAAAACACTGAGAAATGTTGGTTACCATCATGTATTTGCAAGGAGCGGGCGAGTATTTTATAAGAAGTCGGACACATCGAGACCACAAGTAATCAGATGCGAGGAGGATGTGGACAAAATTTTGTTAAGTACAACAACAAATGCCAAGCCGTTAAAACGCAGATCAATGGCTATCAACAATAATGACTCCGTAGTAGCTAATCAAGGAATTATCTCTGATGATGATGTGGCGTTTATTTCTCCACATTAAGTTGTTTTTTTCTTATTATTCAAATTTTATAAATTTTTAACTGTTAATTTCAAACTATTTTTTTTCCGATTTCATGATTAGAAACCAATATTTCAATAATTTTTCTAGATTTAATGATTATATTTTCAATCTCAAATGCTCTTTCTTAAATATTATTAGTGTAAACATTAGAAGCGCTTCATCAATTGATAAGTTTGATAAATTTAAAACTCTCATTGCAAGTATGGCAAAACTGCCTCATATAATAGCGGTGCAAGAGACGTGGTTTAAAGAAAATTTAACACAGCTCTACTCTATTCCTGGATATTGCATCGTTCATTGCTGTAGAAGTGACGGATATGGTGGTACTTCGCTGTATGTAAGTGGTAAGTTAAGGTTTTCTGTGGAAACGTGTAAAAGTGAAAATTTTGTTGATTTGGTATCCATTAAATTGGATAATTTTCAGGTCGAGGGCGAGTCGTTAAGAATTGTGTCATTCTATCGTTCTCAAAAATGTTCAGTTAGCTCATTTCTTACCATTATGGAGTGGTTTATGGCTGCAAGCTCACGTGGTCCTGTCATTTTAGTGGGGGACTCAAACATTGACTTGTTCCAGAGTTCTCAATATTTAGTTTTTTCTCAATTACTTCAAAGTTATGATTGTCACAATACCCATAATATGATAACAAGGCCTGCAAGTGGAAGTTGTATTGATCAAGTATTCAGTAACGTTTTTGATAAAATTTTTGTCGACTCTGTAGAGTGCAAGCTAACGGACCATAACGTAATAAGCTGCAAATTATGTAGCGATTTTGTTTCTAATCGATATATTGAAAAAGTAAAGACTCGCTTTGACTTTGTAAAAGCTAGAGATTACTTGAATTGTAAATTGTAGGACACTGAGATTTCTGGAGACTCTTCAAACTTAACAGAGAATCTTATATCATGTTTAACCGACACCATAAGTCATTCGACGATATATAGCAAGAGCAGATCCCAGCTAAGATTTGAAATAACGCCGTGGATTAATAAAAATCTGCAAGCTTTAATTATTTTAAAAAGGCAATTACTGATGAAAAGACGTAAAGATAGAGACGGTAAATGTGACAGTTTGTTGAAGCGAATTAGTAAAGTAATTAAGACTGCGTGTAAAATATCAAGGGACAATTATTACCGTGATAATTTGGAAAAGTTCGATTGTGATCCAAAAAAGTGCTGGAATTTTATAAATAGTTGTCTTGGGCGCGCACCTAAAAAAGAGTATGACATTCAGTGTTCTGCTGGTGTAAAAGTTTTAGATGATAATATTAAAGTTAATCTTTTCAATGATTATTTTATACAGTCTGTCAATGACTTGAGGCAGCAGTTACCCACCTTTCCTGGTGATCACTGTAACCTCCTCAGAACGTTGTGTCAAAGTACAAGCCGTTTTACTTTTCGACCTGTCACTTTAAGTGAAATGGACGAAATGATAGGCAATTTGAACTTAAAAAAGTCAGCAGGATTCGATAATGTTTCACCAAAATTGATTGTTACTTGTAGAGAAGTTATTAAACCAATTTTGGTGACCATTTTTAATAAAATTATTGACACAGCAATATATCCTGATTGTTTAAAACTCAGCAAGGTAGTACCAATTCCTAAAACTTTAAGAGCCTTAACAGTAAACTGCTTTCGTCCAGTTGCACTTCTATCTATTGTTGATAAAATCTTTGAAAAACTTATCCATCACAGGCTTTCATCATATGTCGACAACAATAATTTCATTTATAAGTACCAGTACGGGTTTAAAAAAGGTTGTGGTACCGAAGAAGCAGTTATAAATGTGGTAAATTATATTTGTCAAGGCTTAGACCAGGGTTTCAAAGGAGTTGCTGGTTTATTTCTTGATTTTTCGAAGGCTTTTGACATAGTGGATCATAATATAATGTTGAAAAAATTGAAATTTTATGGTGTGGTAGGAAAAGAGCTTCAGATGTTTGAAAACTACTTAAAAAATCGTAAACAGTATGTAGAAATAAACGGCGTAAAAAGCCACACTCTGGAAGTTAAATGCGGTGTTCCTCAAGGTAGTTGCCTGGGACCGTTACTTTTTTCTTTATATCTGAATGACTTGTCTAATTTAAATCTTACTGGTCGCGTGTACTTGTTCGCCGATGACGTGAGTATATTTTATCCTTATAAATACGATCTGGTTTTGAAATCATATATGGAACGCGATGTTTCCCTAATTTTTGAGTTCGCTAGAATAAATAAGCTAGTCTTAAATGCGAATAAAACTAAACTTGTACGCTTCAGACCACACTCCAATGCTACAAGCAATAGTTTTGGCATTTTTGTTGATGGAAATTTTATACCAGAAACCAGCTATGTGAAATACTTGGGAATAACGTTACAAAGCAATCTTTCTTGGAATTTAATATTTGTGAAGTTAAAAGAAAAATAGCCCCTGCAATTGGTATTTTATACAAAATGAAAAACAAATTAACCAATAAAACAAAATTATTACTATATAATGCCTTGGTACAAAGCCATCTTAATTATATGATTATGATTTATGGCTATAAAAATACAATTGTCTTGAAATCGCTTCAAAGCATGCAAAATAAAGCTCTAAAAGTAGTTTACAATCTACCAATTCTATACTCAACGTTTTCACTTTATAATATTATTTGCAGACCAATTATGCCAATCCGTTTAATATACAAGTATAATTTGTTATTGTATATATACAAATGCTTAAACAATATAGGTTACCATACTGTTAACTTCTTACAAAATCAGTCGGCGTTTAATACCAGGAACCAAGAGAATTTAAGAGTGCCGCGGTGTAGGTTAGAAACTACAAAGCAACGCATAGAATACTTAGGTATTGTTGAGTTCAATCAACTACCAGCATTTCTAAAAAACCAAAGAACAATATCACTCTTTAAGACTTATGTTAAAGAGCACTTTTCTCAGAATCTTGAATCGCTTCTTTTGTAATTGTTATTGATGTTAACAATTTAACAAGTTAACATATATTTTTTGCTAATCTATATCATTGATGAATTATAGATATTAAGTTAATTATTATGTACTTATAATAAGCCAGCTAGCCTCATTAATGCCTATCGGCGCTGAGGCCAAATATTTAATATGAATTAATTTTGTACATGTAATGTAAAATAAATAAAAAAAAAAAAAAAAACGTAACGATTTGAAATGAAACTTTTTATAATATTAACTAGATATTGAGGGAATATGAATTTAATAAGCTTATACACTAGTCCCTTATGCCACACAGAATCGAAAGCCTTTTCAATATCCAACAAAACCAGAGCAGTGGACTTTTTATTTTTGAAATTATCAGTAACATGTTTATGTATCCTTTTTACTTGGTGCGTAGTACAGTGGCCTTTCCTAAAACCGAATTGCTCCTTAGGAACTATCTGTTTTTCGTCAATATGTTTCCATAGTAAATCTTTTATAACTTTTTCTAATAATTTGCTTAGGCTACAGAGAAGACTAATAGGACTGTAGCTGCTCACCTGATTTGGGGGTTTGCCAGGCTTGGCGATAGGGTCAACGTTTGCACGCTTCCAGCAGTCTGGAAAATATTGCAATTTTAGGCAAGCATTTACGATAAGCGTGACAAAATTTATCGCTTGAATTGGCAATTTTTTAAGGATAATATTCTGAATACCATCAATACCAGGGGATTTTTTGTTCTTCAGCTCCTTCAATAGCATTTTAACATTTGCAGGTGTGGTATATACTGGATCAGTAACTTGCTGTATGGATTCATAGTCGATAACAGTTTCATTTACAAATCGTGTTAAAGAGTCAGTACCCAAGTAAGCAGATATGTTATGGTTTTCAAAAAATTTTTGAGCAAGGGCGTTTGCCTTATCTTTACTGGAAGTAATAATATCATTCCCTAGGATGAGGGGCGGAATACAATTTACTTTTTTTTGCAGATTTTGTAAATGTTCCAAAAAGGCTTCGATCCTTTATCCAGTGAAGATAGCTTACTTTTCCATTGAATATTTCTCAAATCAAAAATTCTTTTACGAATTATAGAAGAATAAGAACACATTGAATAATAATCAGCTTGGATATGATATCTGCCCCAATTACGTCGAAAGTGATTTCTGATACGGATAAGATCCATTATGTCAGAAGGGAGCCTTAGATAACTATTGTTTGGTTGTTCCTTTGGTACAGAGGCTTGGCCAGACAATACGATGGTGCATGAATTTATTTCTAGACCTCGGCCTACAACTTCCTTGGCTACTTTTTCGGTTTTTAACAAGAATCAAAAAAACTAGATTGTTGCTTTCAGTTCCTTATCCTTTACCAAAACGTTCGTGGCATTAACACAAAACTAAATAATTTATTAATTTTGAGTCACAACCTTCACTTTAATATAATGGCTTTTAGTGAGACTTGGCTGAAACCTAACACTCTAAATACTGAAATTCTGTGCAACAAATTTAACATATACCGCAAAGACAGAAACTCCATTCCTGGTATTTGCTCTAAAGGTGGGGGTGTGTTGATTGCAGTCAAAGCGACACATTTCTCTGAAGAGTTATTAATTCCAGAATCCTTGGACATTGAATTCTGTTGTGTTCATGTTAAGTTTGGTTCCTTGAGCCTTTTTATTACATGCTCATATATTCCTCCCCTTTCTACCTTAGAAGTTTATAGCAAACATTTGGCTTCTATTAGTAAAGTTTGCTCAAAACTGCAATCTAATGATCATATTTTAATAACTGGAGATTTTAGCCTGCCAAACGTTTCTTGGAACTGTTGTTCTAAAATTCCTGAAATATTTTTACCTTCGTCTGAAAGTTCATCCGATAATTACTTTTTAAACGAGCTCTCAATCCAAGGGCTGTTCCAACTTAACTGCATTTTTAACAAAAATAATCGTTTGCTTGATCTGGTTTTTTTTGATGACAGCAATATCGCTTCTGTGTCTAAATCAGATCCTCTGGTTACACCCGAAGATTCTCATCATCCAACATTAGAAATTATTTTAAATTTTCCAAAACCATCTTTACAGTATTATGATTCTCAACCACCTATTGAGTTTAACTTTAAAAAAACAAACTACGTGATTTTAAAAAATAACTTGTCTAACATTAACTGGAATTCTATTCTAAATATTAATACAAAAAGTTTATCTTCTCAGAGTCTTGATGATGCGGTATATGCGTTTAATAGAACGCTCAATGATTGTTTTCTTAAAGCTGTTCCGCAAAGGAAAGCCTCTTTGACATCGGGTCCGGTATGGTATACAAATGAATTAAGAAAAATGAGGAACTTGAAATCTAAATACTATAAAAAATATCAAAAAACACATAACATATGCGATTTTGGATTTTATACCTCGATTAAATACAGTTATCAACAGTTATGCAAACAATCCTATAATACCTACTTAACAAAAGTAAAATTAAACATCAAATCTGATGCTAAATCCTTCTGGAACTTTGTTAACACAAAACGCAAGATTGATTCCTATCCTTCTTTTATGAAGTATAATTCGGTTGAGTCTGATAATGATAATAGTATTTGCAATCTTTTTGCTGACTTTTTCAAGACGACTTATTCATCATCGTCCTATGATTATTTAAGTTATCCTTTCAATATTCAATCTGGGTATATTTATTTCCCAATAATTGATACAAACACAGTCTTATCATTTTTAAAAAATATTAAAACATCATATAAAAGTGGTCCTGATAACATACCTTCATGTATATTAAAATATTGCTGTGAAGAATTAGTAACTCCAATCTCTTTACTATTTACTTCATCATTAAAATCGTGCTATTTTCCTGCAGCCTGGAAGCATTCATTTATTATTCCGCTGCATAAATCCGGAAATAGGTCTTTAATCGATAACTACCGTGGCATCGCAAAATTGAGCGCTTTGCCTAAACTTTTAGAGGCAATTGTTACATCACGACTATCGCATAGCGTTAAATCTTTAATGTCTCCTTTCCAACATGGATTCCTTTCTGGAAAATCCACTGTTACTAACCTTCTCGAATTTACATCAAAAACAATAGAAAACTTTGGAATAGGCATGCAGACTGATGTTATTTACACGGATTTTAGCAAAGCTTTTGACGTTGTAAATCACAAACTATTGATCTTAAAATTACATCTTGTTGGATTTCCTATACCGTTGGTAAAGTGGATTGAATCTTACTTAAGCAATAGAACACAATCTGTTCTTTTTAAGCTCAAGAAATCACACGAGTTTCCTGTTACTTCAGGAGTACCTCAAGGAAGTCATCTTGGGCCTCTTCTGTTTCTACTTTTTATAAACGATTTGCCATCTGTCATAATGCATTCTAGCATCTTAATGTTTGCTGACGACGTCAAACTCTTCCTTTCTTTTAAAAATGATAATGACGCTGTATTTTTGCAAGCCGACATTGATCATCTTCATAACTGGTGCAAAACGAACCGTATGAACCTCAACATGAAGAAATGCAAGCATATGTCTTTCTCGCGCAAACCACCAATTAAATGTACCTTCAAAATTTGTGGTTATCCATTGGAGTCCTTAGATAGTTTCAATGATCTTGGAGTTACAATGGATCCTAAACCACGCTTTAATATTCATGTAAATAAAATAATAAATAAAGCAAATAGTACTTTAGGATTTATTAAACGTTGGGCAAAAGAGTTTAATGATCCTTTCATAACGAAAACCTTATTCACTTCCCTAGTGCGGCCTATCTTAGAATACGCTTCAGTTGTTTGGTGCCCACGATACGGTTGTTACATAGACGACATTGAATCAGTGCAGAAACAATTTCTTTTGTTTTGCTTAAGCTATCTTTATTGTAATACTGATTTTCACTTACCACCTTATGAATATCGGTTACAACTCTTAAATCTTCCTTCTTTAAAAAATCGGAGAATTATGATAAATGCTTGTTGGATTAAAAAACTTTTGCATGGCTATGTAAACAGTCCATATTTACTGAGTAAAATATATTTTAATATTCCTCTTCGTCCTAGAAGATCTTTTGAGTTACTCCACATGAACTTTTGTAGAACTAATTATTTGCAAAATGAACCTCTTAGAAGCGCTTGCGGTGATTTTAATTTTGTATCTGATGTTATATCCTTAAGTGAATCCATGGACTCAATCAAACATAAAATTATAGATTACCTGCAGTACCGTCGTTGATTATGTGAAGTTCTTTCAAACATATATCTGATGCATCTGGTGATTTGTAAAAACATTAATATAACAATCTAAATGGATAAATGGACCTAAGCGTAAAATGGAAAATTTTGGGGTATAAACATCTAAATAATCTGAATGGACCTAAACCTGGGATCTTCACTTGCCTCTTATCTTCATGATGATTGTGACTACATTTGTCGACGGTACCGTGGTGTCTTGGTGTCTTTTTACCTCTTGAAACACTACGTTAGATCGATTTGTAATATATTAATATGAGGGGCCGATAAGACCTAGTTTGTCTTGGTGCCTGCGTTCGCAACTGGTTTTCTTTATTTTATGAAAATTGGTTTGGTGAAGTTGACCTAGTTTGTCGAGTAACCACCCTGTCAAGCCAGGATTTCACCGGCTTCAGGGAGACAGAACGATATATATTATATATATACCTATTGGAGTGGTGTTTTATTGGGTATGAGACCTTGTTTGTCACACGACTCCGCCGTATACAAAAATTGTTGCTAACTTGACCTTGTTTGTCTTGAAAACGCAACCCTGCTATGCTGTCTGATTTTATCGATTTTGATTTAACTTTTTTTCTATTATTTTTATATTTTAATAAAATTATATACTTTAAGCAATTTACTAAAACTTTTTAGTTTGTTAATAATACATTATTTCATTCAAAATCATACTCTATATTTTTAAATTGTATTAAATATCTTATTTTATAATTTTAAATTTGCTATAAAACCTGTTAAGGTTTAGCAATCAAGTAAATAAGTAAATAAATAAATAAAACTGCAGCTTGAATTTTATCAAATAAAAATTTAATGTGACTATCAACTTGAGCTGTACTAGAGATATCATCTAAATTCATAGGAGAGTTATTAAAATTCTCGTTTAGATAGGATTTGAACAATCTCCAATTTGCCTTGCTATAATTATATGTAAGGTTTTCACTGACATTTACTGTACAATGAAGGTTGAAACTGACTGGAAGGTGGTCTGACGGAAGTTCATTCAGTACCATAGATTGTGATATAAATTGGCATATGTTCGTAAGTACCAAGTCGAGTGTAGAAGGAGCCGCCTTAGAGTTTGTCATTGAATGTTTTGGCCATTTTATCAGAAACGTGCGCTGGAAGGTGCCGCCGACATGAAGCTTTGGCCAGCATGCAAATTGTCTTGCATTCACATCGTTTTTTTTTTGCATAACGCACAGCGTCTCATATATTTTTTATTGTTTTCCATATCACTTTATTCTCACATTTTCTCAGTAAAAATTTTATAAAACTTGCAGAAAGACACGAATTTAACAAAATTTGTTTTCATTGCAATTCACCATCAGCTGATTTTGACAAGAGCGGGAAAACATAATTTTATTATTTTGAGAGAGAAGTGTCAAACTCACTAACACCTCTATTTCTTACACCATGGTTTGCACTTGAAGAAAAGCTGGAGTTCAACAACGAAACAGAAGCAACAAACTTTCAGTAGCTGCCCAGAGTTCATGCTGGCAAGTTGCCGTTGCTTGCTGTTCTGTTTGTTTTTTTTTGTATGGGCGATCTTTATGAGGTTAAAATAAAACTTAGCAGACTATGTATGATTCTTACGTGTTGGGGCTTCAAACGGTTAGGTTGCATTCTTTGGTGATAATTGTTTAAAGCTTAATGAAGATGTTTGACGTAAATTGGGAAGCAGCATTTATATTTGCTGAAAATTTCTTTGGTGAGGCTGAATGCTTAGTATGTCAAAACAAAGTAAAACGTATTAGAAAAGAGTTGTTGAGTTGAAAGAATTGAAGAATTCTTTTTGGGTTTTTTTAATTAGTGTCCTTTTAAAATAATAAATTTACTTTATTACATTTCCTGTATGTCAATAATTTTTATATGTGCTAATAAAAAAAAATAAAAAAATTATTTATATTATTTTTTTCAGTAAAAAGACACTTCTTTCTGATTTGTATCTTTTGATTAAAAAAAATAGTTAACAACGACTTTTTGTGTTCAATTTGTGTAGGTTTTTTTTTTTGTTAAGTGCATGATTTACGTAAAAACAAAAACATATTAAGAAGTGAGCAACCGCAACTTGGCTGCTTGAATTCTGGATAGCAACTGACAGCTTTTTCATTTTCGTGTCAACAAATGCGTGTGAAAGCTCTCCGCCCATCAGCGGCCTTTTGGGCACCCCTGATATAAAGCATGGTAGAAGAATACAGGTATATGCACCAGATAAGAGCATACTGCCGGAATTGTCAAAACGAAGCAAAACTTTTTCTTTATTTTCTTTTTTTTTCCATTCGCCCCACAGCTAAATTTGACAGACATGGCAGTATGGAAAGAGATCACAGTCAGCGCTGCAGCTACCTCTATCTTTCTACTATGATATAAAGTGAGTATCGCACTGTTAGTTTATAGCAGTGGTGCTCATTCTACACCAGTGTCAGGCAGCTTTGCACACTTGAGATTGTGTTTGTACAGTAAAATACCCTCCAGGAAATGTGAGCATTCCCGGATGTTACCAAGAAACATTCCATAGAATGTAGGAAGCATTCCCCTATGTTGCACACTCCATTGCTTTTTTACATAGCATGTCATTAGAGGGAAACATTCCTCCCTGCTGTGTTAAAAAGTCATGTGGAAACATTCCTCTCCACTGTCCTAAAAAGTGATTTGGAAGCAGTCCTCTCCCCTGTTTTAAGAATTAATGTGGAAACATTCCTCTCCCTTGTTATGAAAATGGATTCGGCCAGGATTCGAACCCGGGACCCCTGAGCGACAGTCGAGCGCGCTACCACTAGACTATCGAATTCTACAATAAGCGGCTAGAAAACAATGATATTAATATTTTCTATTGTCATTGCTTGACAATAAATAAAAGTTTCCAAATGCATTCTAAAAGAAGCGGTTTTGAAACAATATAAATACTAAACTACCCTTAAGCTTCCAAAAGATACGGTTTGGAAACAATATAAGTACAAAACTACCCTTAAGCTTTCAAAAGATACGGTGGGGAATGTTTGTTTATCACTTTTAGATGGAAGCCTTCCGATTTTTCCTTGAGGTTAATCTATGCTTCATTGTGTTGGACTTATTAAAAGCACTCGTAATTTATTTTATTATTTTATTTAGGACTAGTTGAGACTAGAATTTAAGACTACTGAGATCGTAGATTAAAATTACAATGAAAAAAATCGAAAAATGAAATACTTATTAAGTAAAAGTAAGTCATTTAAAATGAGAACTTCTCAAATTGGTGAAGGAGTTCATTCTAATTCAGTCCATGGGGACTCATGTGCTGTCTCGAGAGTGACTACTGGAACCAGCATGTCCATGTGATTTTCAGTAAAATCATCTGCTCCTTCAACCTCGCTCTGATTTAGCCACTCTAAGCCGTTATCGCTTGCACACAGAAGCTCATTAGCTCGACGTGTGATAATCCGTGAAAGTCCACTTTTCGCGCTGGTGCACGGTGGACTGCGCGCCAATGCTCTGCAGCTCTTATGGTGTATGAAAAGGTAATACCGTATGTATTGCAGCATCTTTTTTCTAGATCACGTACACAGGGGCAATAGAGATCATAGGGCAAGTCCATGAAGGCATGTTAAGGTTGAATCGGTAAATAGTGGCGAATCAAAAAGGGAGCAAATAACTTCCCGTCATGCTCACCAGGATCTAGGATAATCAGATGCCCATCAATTCGCGTGATAAGGAGTGGAGGTGGCCCTAGTATTAAGGCGCCTCACGCTCCATAGAAAAAGAAAAATGTTGTTCGACACAAATGCTCAATACAATCTTTGGTTTATGTTATAATGATTCCCCAAATATTTCGACTCTAGTGATAGCCATCCGTGAGCTGGAATGGTTTGAAATAACCTCTAAAAATCAAGTTATTTTGTAACTATATTGGCTGGTGTAATAGTTGCAAAAAATTTAATTGTCAGGCCGGAAAAAGATCTTCCAATCAAAGTTTGCAATCAGATTAAAGATAACGCTATTTTTCATGCATATTTTTGATATTTTTTATTTTATTTCCATACAAAACCTTTCAAAATTCAAATAACTGCATTACTTCTATATATATTTTTTTTAATTTCTTGCGATATTTTTTCAGTAGGTGTTTATTTCATAATTAATATTTTGCTTTTAATATATATCAAGTTAAGCAATTCTGACTAGGAATCAATGCAAGCACTCAAAACCTTTCCAACGATATCTTGAAAGGGAAATAAATTTGAAAAAAATGCATGAAAAAATCATTATTTTTAATCCGAATGCAAAAATTTTAATTTTTTGATGCAGATTGGAAGACCTTTTTCCGGCTATAATTTCTGACAATTTATTTTTTACAACAATTACACAAGCCAATATGTTTAAAAAATAACTCGATTTTTAGAGGTTATTTCAAATCTTTACAGCTCACGGATGGCTATCGCTAGAGTCGAAATAAATGGGGAGTATGCGTATTGTTTGTACACAGTAGCATGCATACTAAAATATGCATGATATTTAAGTACGCATGCTGTTTTTGTACTAAGGCATGAACCTTGCATGCATAATAGTCTTGCTTAAAAAATATGAACTACCATTGTGCATTTAAACTTTGAGTGTAGTTGTACATAATTTATTAACAAAATATAAATTAATATAACAGAATATAACAACTTTAAAAACTGAAATAAATAAGATTAATTAATGACAACAGCAATTTTTTTCTTACATTAATGACAATGAATGCATAGAGTACTACTAATTCCCCATGCATACAACAATAGTAATTTTGCGGGTACACAGTACACATGCTCTTGTTTGACATCGCCATGTAAAATCGAAATGAGCTTGCATTTATGATGGCATGCATACAATACATCAAACGTATGCCTACATCATCAATGCTGTATGCATGAATGTACTTACTGGGATGTGCTTCATGTGAGCCGACCACTGAACTAAACATTTACGGACGTAAACACAACAAGTAGAGACTTATCCATGCGTCGCTGTCACAAATCGTAGCGCTCGTCGAATCGAGTGTTCAGCTAGCCGGTGGCAAAACAATCGACGAGCTACTACGCTACTTTGTTGCACTCGCATAACCGCGAAAAATATTATAGTGTAAAATTTAGTCATATTTTAGTAGGGAAACACGTTTTACTCAATTTAACCAGTTATCTCATAATTCTACACTTTTCTTGCTGATAAAAAATTACGTCATTTTTGCGAGAACCCCCTCTCTCCCATGTGAGATTTAGTGAGATTCTGCTTAGCCCCCCACTCCCTAAATGTCTCACGTAATTAATGGACGCCCTCTTATGTGCGCGGCTACCTGGTAAATAGTTGTATCATGGATCCTACTACAGGGTCCGCCATCTAACTTTTTTTTTCAACTAGTGGTTATTTCGTGAATGGTAACACTTAGCTCATGTCTGATTTGACAGATAATTAGTTTTATCCTTCCGCTGAGCGAATATGGTTGTGTATACGCTTGAACAACGCTGAGAAGTGGGCCTGCGATCGACTTACAGAAGATGCCGATTTTGCCAAAAAAATCATCTTTTCAGATGAAGGTCATTTTGATCTTGGCGGGTATGTAAACAAGCAAAATTGTCGCATTTGGGGCACAGAAAACCCGCACGCATACATTGAAAAGCCGCTGCACCCAAAACGAGTCACTGTTCGGTGCAAATTTTGGTCCAGAGGCATAATTGGGCCGTTACAGTCAATGGCGATCGTTGTCGGGCCATGTTGAAAGAATTTTTGTTCACAAAAATTGAAGAGGAGGATATTGGCAACATTTGGTTTCAACAGGACGGCGCTACTTGCCACACAGCCGAAGCTACACTCGATGTTTTGCGCTCTGTTTTTGAAGATCGCATTATCAGCCGCAGAGCTGATGACGTTTGGCCACCTCGGAGCTGCGATTTGACACCGTTGGACTATTATTTGTAGGGTGCCCTCAAAGATAAGTATTATGCCGAAAAGCCAGAGACAATTGACGCTTTAAAGGACAATATTCGTCAAGCCATTGGTGAAATACAGCTGCACACAATCGATAATGTGCTTAAAAATTGGACCGATCTAGTAGGCCAACAGAGGCAGCCATTTGAATGGAATTATTTTCCATTATTAACCGGAAGGATTGTACTTTCAAATAAAAAAAGAAATTTGAGAAAATATCCAGTAGTTTTTTTTATACAATTTTCAAAAAAAAAAAAGTTATTTGGGGGACTCCAAGTACTATATTGTCAAAATTGGAAATTTCTGAAACCATTGATCTCAAATTTTTTTTATTTAATAGACGGTGATACTGAAAATGTTGTCACTCAATTTAAGCTTCTAAGGCTTTCTTACCTTGAAGTTAGCATTGATTTTGATGTAATAGATTTTTGGAATAAAGGTTGAAATTAAAAAACCGCAAGGGAGAAAGGATAAGGATTGAACAGATTTTGTTTTAATGGGGATTAGCGCTCCACAGCTAGGCTGCAGCAGACGAAAATTTTCTGAATTTGCATTAAACAACACGAAGCTTCGAAACAAGTTAACAAAAAATGAACATTTTATTTTAATTAATTTATTTAAACTTTATAATTAATAATAATCAATAAGTTCCTATTTATTTTTAATACAATGGGATAAATACTTTTAAACTATTTAAAAATAATGTACCTAATAAATTTTTGTTCGGTTTGAATGCAAAGTCATATACAATATTTAAACTTGATACAGTCGAACTTCTCCATAGTGAACTCCTATACAATAAAGTTTTCTCTAATATGAATTTATTTAAAAAACACAGCTTTTTCATTCTAATTTAAGTGTATTTAGATTACCTTATAATGATTTTCCATACAGTGAATCTTTCTCTACAATGAACCCATTTTGCACCTGCAAATTGAACTGCTTTTTTGTCCTCATATAATGCATTTTTTCAACCCATTTTTTGTTACGCATATTAATATTACTGTGTAAAGAGAAAAAGTAAAACATTATTAGGGGATGCCCAAAAGTTGAAAATAACTGCAGAAAAATAAAAAGAAGAAAGTATCATCACTAGCAATTTTGTCAGCAGTTGACTGTGTTCAGTGAACGAAGTTCTGGAAAGTTGTGGAGTTCACGCTATCCCATACGTTATCCCATACTCATTTTCATATTATAATCCTATTGCCAAATAATTACAGTGACGAAATGGCGTATGCTACGTTACTTACATTGGGGCGAATTTCTTCATCAATTGACATACTTCGAACCTTTGTGGATATAAGGATTAACGTACCTTTTAATGTTTTTCAATTTCTAAATGTATTACAAGGTTTTGTGAGGAAGAAAAATGATAAAGTGAAATCAAAACTCAAATAGTACCAGATTATTTTAAAGAAAAGTGGAAAATATATCATAAATTCTTTACATTGAAGTTTCTATATAATGAAGTTATTCTCTGGGAAGTTCGACTGTATTCTAAGAATGTGATTTTAATATTTAAATGTTTTTTGTCGTATTGTATACGTTTTCTTATGTTTTCTTTATTTATAAATTAACCGTAGTCCTACGATGAGAAAAACTTTTAAATTCCACGTTAAGGTGTAGATGAGGAATTGAAGTTTTTAAATATTTTGAAAAAATTTATAATTGAGATACTACAAGGAACATGAATTCGGTCTACACTTAGCATAAAATAAAAATCATGTAAGCTTGCTTTTATCCAAAAACAAAACGGCTTTGGAAATATATAAAAATTAAAAATAAGGTAAGTTACCCAAATAAGGCCAACCTAACGGTTTTTAACAGACAGTAGAGAAACGGGGTTTTTAAACTTATTTTTGCAATTTTGTATTTTTGTTTATTCAATTATTTTTTCAAAAACATAAAAATAAAGTATGAAAAAGTAAAAAATATATCCAGATCAGAAGGTTTTAAAAAGGTCTGATTTTTGCCATATTAGGACCACCATTTCTAAATAAGGCCCAATCTATAATGGTTTAGAAACATAACAAAACAGTCAGAAAATAATAAAATAAGAACACACATTGCTATTACAAGTGTTGGTTTACATTGATACTAAACATAAATGATATTCATAGCTTTTTTTTTTATAAAAACTTTTTCGAAAAAATACTTTTATTGCCAGAAGCTTATTTTGAAAATTAAAATTAAAAATAAAGTTACTCTGGCTTTTTTTAAGAGAATTTTAGTTATTTGCTGGCCTTTATAGTGGAGGGCTTTCTTTCTGGTAGTTTTTTCTGCCTGGTAGATTTAGGTGTGGAGATCGGAAAAAGAAAGCCGGAAAGAAAAAATTTGTTGGGCCTTTTTAGGCGCTCTCAATATCATTTCATTAATCAAGTTTTTCTCGGAATAAACCACAGTAAGATTTGATCAATTAACCTTTTTGTTTTCGTTAAAATATCTCTCTTGATTTTTAATTCAAAGCTGGACATTGGCAATAGTTAATTCGTAGAATAACGGACTTTTACTGCGAACACAATATTACATCAACCACGTTGTTGACGCTACCGCTGACTTCGTTTGCATCGTGATGCAGAATGAACATGTTTAAACGTGCAAAAAATCATTTTACAGGGAATGCAATAAACGTGCGTATTAGAAATCGGGCCTTATTAATGCTTGGGCCTTATTTGGCGAAGGGACCTTATGTAGTTTACTACACCAACGTACGGTGTAGTACTACGGTTAAATGATTCATACATATTAATTTTTTAAAAATGAAAAAAATACTGAAAATTTGGTATTTTTTTTCATATTGGTAAATTTTTTTAGGAATTTTGGTAGAAATTTTTTTTCCTGTGTGGCAACCCTGGTTGTAGCATCACTATCAGAGTTGCCGCGACGATTTTGAAAAAAGTATCCATGAAAAGGTCAAAAAAGTATCCAAAAGTATCCACTTTTGAAAAAGAAAGTATCCACGTATCAAAAAACAATAATATATTCATTTTTTAAACACAAAAATACAACTTTAATATTTTTAAATAATGAAACCCAACTTTTAAAGTTTCCATAACAATTTTATTTATTTAATTTTAAGACTGAAACAAAAAATTTATAAAAGTATTAAAAAAGAACATAAATTTCAGTACTTCTATCTTTTATTTGTGTTGCTATTTCTCTTTAATCACATTAATTTTACAAGTACCTATATTATTTATACAAAACTATATGTAATTGCATAAAAAAAGAAATAAAATTAAACAACTTATTCAGTTTAGTGTAAAATAAACTATATGGGTTGCTATTGCAATTATATTAAGCTAAAATCGCACGTTGCAAAAAAAAATTGATGCGTCGTTGGACACACGAGAGAAGCGAAGCTTTTTCACAGTTTCATAGATTTGTTAATTTATTAGTTTTTTATAATAAAATAATTTTTTAATTCATAAATTTAAAATAACATCAAATTAATTAAAAAAACACAAGTTATAATCACACCAGTAGATTTTATTACATATCATTATTATTTTATTTCATAACATATTACATCCATTTTGAATTATTTTTGTAAATGTTTTCAATTATTATTATCAAATTTTATTAATGAAATTTAGGGGTTTATTATAACTGAAATAGCAAACAAATGTTATGGATGTTTTGTCGGCAATATATCAAGAAAATACTGCATCAATAGTTGTTCCTAATCGTGTTGTACAAATATTTGGATCGCTTATTATTTGTAAATAAAATTTATCAAAAAGGAATTGTTTGAGTGCCTTTGAAGATTCATGTCTAAAATCGCAATTAAAATCTCCACCAAAAACAATTGGCATTTTGTAATAATTTTCACCCACTTCAATGGAACCTGCTCGTGAATAACATAAAAGAGATCTGTGGATAAATTTTATTACGTTATCGATTTTGTTTTTTTCGGTCGTATTCTGAGGTGAAAGGTAAATTGAAATCTGAAATCATCAAAATATGTTGTCCATTAGGACCTATCATTTTTGAAGAACATACTTTTAATTTCTGAAATATCAGCGGAAAAATTTTGTAGCTGAAGTCTATTTATAAACTTACGATAAATTGCAACTCCTCCAGAACGTCAACTATTTCTCTGAAATTGAGATATACAAGCGAAATTAGTGATATCGATACTTTCATCATTTTGCATTTTTGTTTCTGATAGCAATATAATGTCACAGATTTGAGTTATAGAATCGGTAAGATCTTGAGAATGCGCATGAAGACTCTGACAATTTAAAGCTATTGATAGGCAATTGACCTGGTCATTCTGGTCAATTTCAAGGTGCACTAGTTTACCAATATCCCCATTTGCCAAACTATCGCTAACATTAATATTTGTTGTTATTAGATAAAGTTTATTGATGGCAAAAACAATTTCCGAAGGTTAAATACCTGTATCGATGACTTTCAAATTATGCAATTTTTGTTTCAATGCTTCTAATTGTTCATTATTTTTACATACACTATAGTTATCTATTGCAGAGGAAATTTTGTTGTGTTCTATTGCGCGTTAGATAGAATTATTGAATAAATCTACAGATGCATTACTAAAAAATAATCTAATTCCATTTGGACACAGGCGGCTGGCAGTTTCCTTCGTAAATAATCGACTCTCTATTAAATGTAACTCGTTTTGCTCAAGTTTTTTACTATCACCAATCTTCGTCAGCAATGACGAAAACTGTTTATTACTTTGCCGCATAGCTTGTGTCAATTCATAAAATTTAAGTTCCAGCAGATCTTGAAGTTAATTCGGGAACAGACTGTAGGACTATCAATTGTAAGGATACGAGTGTTCAATCTTCATTACCTAACAAAGAAATATTTTTTATTAATTTTATATTCTCTTGTTACAGTCGACACAAAAAGCAACAACAATTCTAAGAAAAAGGTGTATGGAAAAAAGTGTCGTTTTTTAGATTTCACTCAAGCAAATCACAAAACGAGGCGTAAAAAGCTTCGCTTCAAAAAACTAAAAGATTTAATTTAAAACATTTATTGTGAAAAGACTAAATAACATAAAGAATTGAAATTGTATTTACGTAAATAATACAAAAAAACAATATTCCAAAACAGATTTTTTTTCCAAAAAAGTAGTCGTTTTCAGAAAGGGCCAAGATATTTTGGTCCCAATTTATCAAAAACAAAAAAAAAATCAAAGTGCATATTAATAAGGGTACTGGTCGCTACAACCTATAGAATTATTAAGTTTCTTTACAATTTGCAATCGCTACGTGAATCTGAAAGGTTAAAAGTTACAGATTTTTTTAATAAGTCACGTAAATTTTTTACTACTATGCCAAACTCACAATAAATGTCTTAAATTAAGTTTTTTTTATCAACGTGCAATCATCTTAAATTTAGAAGTTCAAATATATTCATTTGTTAGTATTTTGGAAAACTACTTTCAGCAGCAAAATTAAAATATTTTTCATAAAATTGAAAAGTTCTTTGTAAAGAGCTTGGTTGCTTTAATTTTTTTGATTAGAAAATATTCCTAAAAAATGTCTTAATGTTATCTTTTATTTTACTGTTCATCATTTAGAAGGGATTGCTTACTTTTTATGTTTTGAAAACAAAAACATATATTCAAATTAAAAAAGTTTTTTTTAAAAGTATCCAAATGCATCCAATTGGATCCAAATGGCAACACTAATCACCATCTAAGCCAACCAACCAACCATTTTTGTGGCGATCCGTAGCCGCTGTAAATTGATGTACTTTTTTGAACAGTTCTGTGCATTTTCGGAGCTATATGGTCCCAATGAGTTTCTTACTGAGCATTTCATGTAGAATCCGAAACTGGATGTTACCAGCATGAAAAAATTACTCCTCTCTAATGCATACTGTTCCTTGTATGGAACGTATTCAAAATCGTCTTTTTTCCGGTTTTTCATGAAATTGGTTAATTTCTCAATAAAATTAATGCCTGATTATTCTTATGTGAGCGCTTTTTTATTAGGGTAACTTGGTCTCTATACTAAGGACTAATCTCATGCATTTAAGCGTTAAATTATTTTGTGGCGACAAATGTAGCTATCAGAAATGGATGTTTCTGCAATTTTACAAAATTCAGGAAATAATTGTTACTTTTCCCTGTAGTACAGCTTCCAGTAAACGTTTCTTTTGCACATTAAAGTGATTGAAAAATTGACTTCAAAATGATACTGCAATGGAAATCCTTACTGCTTTAGTGCTATTAAATACTCATAAGGATATTTCTGTGAACGAGGAAACTGTTATGGACATATTGGCTTCACGCTATACTTGTCGTCCTGCTCAAAACCAAGCTATTGAATCAATTGTGTATGTTCAGAATTAAAATAAATAAAATTTCATTAACTGTTTTCACTTCGACTGCTGAAATCGGTTAAGAAATTTGGAAAGATCTAAGGCCTTCAGAAATCCCTATGGAAATGAAAAATAAAACAATTATTTTTTGCTTCAGAAATACCTATCTACGGCGTTGGAAATTTTGTTTTAAATAAGAAAAAGTATTTTAAAACAGGAAAATTAAAAGACATTTTATACACGGTATACAAATTGAATTACGGTAAGAAATCTTATACTAAAATTGAAACTTTTCTCTACTACATAGATTTTGTTGCAAATTTAGTATTTGTGAAATACTAATCTATGGTTCTAAATTTAGTACAGGCTTGGATTAAAATCTTAAAAAACAATAACAACCACCATGAGATTAGAACCCACGACATCCAGTTTGTAAGTTCACTAGTCTAACCACTGCGCTATTGTGATATACGTAACAATAGCAATAAGTAAACATATGAACTGAATCGCATAGTATTGAGTCTAAGCATTGCCAGGCTAACTTTTAACGGGTCCAAATTAAAATTTAGTATCCAAATGTACTATAATTTAATCTAAATTGTATTAAAAACATTAAATAATTGAGAGTATACTGGCCAGAGTAAAAATTTAAATATTAACGAAGTTATTGCACATATATTACTTATCAGATATTACATATATTACTCTAAAACTGATCGTTTTATCGTTTTAAAACTTTAAATGCGATTATCTCGAAACTGTATTTTCAAAAACTGCTCGTGCAGTAACTGAAAAAGTTATAGACCGATTCAGCTGAAATTGTGTATAGTTTTTTAGAATATCACTATCAATAGGATTAACCTAAAGTCTTAAAGATTTTGTATAAATAAACTACTTTTTGATGAGTACTACTTTAAAATATCTAGATATTAAAAAATCTAGGAACTTGGTTAGATTCAAACTTAAATTGGAACGAACATATTAACAAACTACAAGCAAAAATTATTTCTCTCAACCTTGCTATTTGCCGAAATAGAAAAGTTATTAAAAAAAAAAAAAACAATTATGGCTATTATATAACTCTTTTCTTATATCGCAAATAAATTATTTGAATGTTATATGGAATAGGTGCTCAGAACAAAAAACTATCGGGTTGCAAAGAACACAAAACCAAATTTTTAAAAATATTCTATCCCTATAAGAAAGAAACCAATAAGAAATGCAACAGGAAGCTTATATAGAAATATATTAAATATACGTAAAATCCTACGAACTCTAAAAACATTTTACAAAATAAAAAATACAATTTCACAGTAGCTGAAGCAGAGAATCCATTACATAATTTTATAAACCCTTATAACATTAGAACCGTTTTCTTTCGACAGAAAGAAGCGCAAGATCTATACGCCATTATAGTATTAAACATTTTAACAAATAATATATAATTTATTAATGATAATTATTAATGATGAATAATTCATAATATTTAAAAGAAAAGTAACAGAACTATTGTTCGAAAACTTTGATTTTAGTCTTTAAAATTATATTTGACTATTTTTTTACAGCTATTAAGTCTCTTTGAATTATAACTTATATTTGAAATTATGTTTATATTTTTAAAAAAATCCTACAAAATTGATAGCAAACAATGTATAATATTGTTTAGATATCTTCTCAAACAAAATACAATTTTTTTCGATAAAGTGTTACGCTGATTGTATTACAGTTTATTTTTAAAAAAAAAAGATCAAAGAATCAAGGCATGCGCCTTATACAACCAAGGTTTGATCTTTGACCTGAAAAGAAAGTGATAGATTATTTAGAGGAATTGATTGGAAAAATACGTAAATTATTGATGAGGCGAAACAGGCCTGAAAGCAGTGGCGTAAAAAACGGGCCCGCAGAGCCCTTAGTTTAGTTGCGCCCTCAAGTACCTTGATGAAATTGATAACTAAAGTGGAGAACGATGCACAGTGCAAAGTAAGCGGCCAAAAACTTTATATATCGGCGTTTAAAATTTTCCAAATTTTTATAGCTTTCAATAGAAAACATCTTGGGTGAAAAAATCAAAATGAATTTTTTTAACATTAGCAATCATTTCGTTATGACAAGTCGTCAAAGTTGCATTTTTAAAAATACAATTCTTCTTGTTATTCAAATTATATATATTTTTATATATATCAAAATAAAGTTTAAAAAATCTTATGTCTGGCAACATTACTGTTTTTGTTTACATTTTAAACATATGGTTTTAAGCTTATCATAAAAGTAAACACTAAAAGCGGGATACAAATTTTTACATATTCAATTTTTTAAAGTGCTTAAAAAATAATTTTGAGAAAGATTGACTCTAAGTTTTTCACGAAAACATCATTAGAACTGCGTTACACCAAATCTAAAAAATTCTTGCTAATACTTGCTAATGCGGAAGATATACATTTTTTTTATGGTGACCTGATTAGTTAAAATTTGAGATATATTTGATGTATGGCAGCTGATTTTAATTTTTCAAAATTTTGACTTTTTACAAGCACAAAAAAAACTCAATTTTTTAAAATATCCTTGCTGTAATCAAAAAAGCTTACAAATATAAACAAAAACGTAGTTAGTTTGTGTGGGTGGTATTTTCCAAGGCTGAGTAAATTTTTAATTTTAATTCTTTTGTTTTTTGTGTTTTGTTGTTATATAACTCATAAATCTGTTAACTTATAAATGTGCTATTGCTTGTTGTAATCTTTTTCTGTTTTTTTAATTCTAATTTTTAGTTTTAATTCTTACGGGTTTTGTTGTAATACATATATTCTAATTTGCGGCATGCACAAGAAATCTTTTCTTATACGCTAACCTGCCTAATAAATACATATACTAAAATATAATTAATCAAAAAATAAATTTATGTAGCAAACTTCGTTGTTTTGAGACAAGATTGAAGATTCAGGTAAAAATGGGTTTCGTTTACATGGGAGGTGGGTGTGGCAGAGGTCGGATTTTTATAACTTTTTTAAGATTTCTTAATTTTGCCATGAAAGATATTCGTGCCAATTTTCATAGCTCTACGATCACTCCTCTTTTTTTTTTTGCCAAAATGGGGACGTTACACTGTGCGACGTTTGGCTGAAATAAAATTGAAGTCCCGTACATACGATTTCTCAGGGTGCAATAATCGACGTCAAAAAACCGACTATTTTGAGCAAAAGTCGTCTTTGTTTGGCAAAATTCGATTTTGGTCGGAGTCGATTAGCCCGTTTGCTTTCATATTTTCAGCAAGTCGGCAACTGATGTTATTTTAATCACACAGTTGGTCATATTTTGTGACGTTAGCAAACACTTTAGTTAACAGGTAACGTCAAATACAAAATATTTAAACTAAACATCTTAAACTTATCATTTCATCAATAAAAAAATTATTGATGCCATTAATACAAACTTTCAGTTTGTATACTTTTTTAAATAATTAATATGTGATGTTTTCTTTTATTAACTACTTTGTGATAACATCTTACAAATTTTATTGTATTTGATATTATAAAAAGTATTTCTTACGTTACTGCTTTTTTTAACAAATTCTATTAAAATAAAATATAACTTTATTTATAAAATAAGATATAACTGATTTCAAAATATAACTATTGTAATAAATGATGATCATCATGTGACCATTGAATTAAAAAAGTCTCTTTTGTTCTCTTTTTTTTTTTTGTCAAGAGCTCTCTTGTTTTCTCCTACGCTGCTAGTAACCTAGTAATAACATAGTTTTACGCTAAAAGTAAATACCAGGGCGCTTTTAGAAACCTGCGGGCGGGCACAAAAAATATAGTTTCGCTACTGCGTGAAAGACAATTTGAATTGCTTTTAACCGAGGCTAGGCTAGTGTTATGCCTTAACCTCGACAAGCATTTCCAGCCCTTAGTTGTTCCTGTTCTTTAATTCCACATTTTCCACAATTTTAGTTATGGATTTTTAGTTTTCCATAATTCTTAAGTGTAGGAAAAGGCAAAGAAAGTGAAAAGAACCATGCCCAAGCCCGGATTCGAAGCAGGAACCTCTGGGTTGATAATCTAGCACACTCTCCACTGGACTACAAATGCCGACAAGTATCAAAACAGTTATCATAAAGGAAAAAAAAATAGTTTTTACATTTTTTTTTTTTTTTTTTCAAAATTCGAACCAAATTTTTTTAAAACTTCAAATGGTAAAATTATTTAAATACTTTTAAAAACACTGTACAAAAATTACTAATTTTAGAGAGTCTAAAGGGTTCCCCACTTATATATAAACCAAAAAGCTAAAAGTGAATCTTTAATATTTATTTTGGCTTAAATTTTAGTGCTGCAGAGTTTAAATTATGAGTTAGTATTTGCAAAGTTTAAATTTTAAACCGCAAGGTGTAAAAAAATGTAATAATATTTTAGCTGAACTAAAATGAAGTCCAAGATTTTTCAAAGATTTCCAAGAAATGTGTTTAGCAAAATTAATCGGAATATCGTCCTTTGGCATACATATATATCGCGTTTCTCGGTTGCAAACAAAAAGTCCTCAATTGTTGTTATGATTGAAGCACAATAAAAACTTAAGTTGTTCACAAAACTCACGAAAAGTTCTGCCCCAGCGTGATCGAGAATAATGCAATTTTCCAGCAAAGCGAATCTAGTTAAAGTTGCCACAACTAAGTTTACGCAACCTTCTTCTAGAACATGACGTTATTGTTTAATAGTTAACTGACTGAGACTGAAGGTTGCAGTGACAAAAACAACAGTCGCAAAAACAGCAACAGCAACAATTATTTTAACATTACCAATTATCATAAAACAAGCACCAGCAGCAGCTTAATGCTAATGAAGAAGATGGAGATGAGGCAGCAGCAGAATAGCTAGCTGCAACATGTTGACAATGACAGCGAAATTTCTGAAGGACACGTGGCATCCTAGAAGGACAATACAAAATAAATAAGCATTTAAACACAGTTGCCAAGTTAATGTGTACACGGTTAGAAATATTGGAATAAATTTTAATACAAGTAAAGTATTACAGACATTTTTAATACAAAAAATATTCATTTAATACTTCTCAACTGATTAGAAAATTTAAAAATTTATTTTCTTTAACATTTTAATACTGTTCATATATTACAACTATATTTTATACCCTTGGAATCAACTCACCATAGTAACATATTGTATTTAATTTTTAAGACATGCTGTATTGTATTTTCAAAAAATTTGTATAAAATTTTATTACAATTCAAATACTACAACGAACTTTTATATTCTTTGGAATTAATTTTGTACTATGGTTAATATAATAATTTATTTTTAATTCGAAATCAGTATTAAAAATTAATATGAACTGAGCATTCAATTTTAATACATATTTTTATTAAAACTAATTTCTAATATTTGGACAGTATTTAATATTAATACAATATGTAAGCCAAAAAGTATTAAAACTTATTCCAAGATTTCTAACCGTGTAGAAATAGCACTTAAAGCAAATTTAAAGCAAAGGAAAATAACCTAAGCAACCTAAGTAAAAGCAGAACAAAGCAAAGCAAAGCATCAGCAACTTAATAAGATGCCAGATAAAGATGATGCCCCAATAAAAAGAACAAAGTCAGATAAAAAATTTTGCTCACAAAAGCATGCTCAAATATGTTTGTGTGTATGTGTATGCGTAAGATTGTGCAACATGGACAAGCAGTTGTTTTCACCCCCTCGTCCGCATCCACATATGTCTTTATGGGAGAGAACCAATGTTGCGAAATTTGTTGTATAACCAGACAACGAACACGTGACTAAACCCAGTTGGAAAAGGAGCCCTGCTGTTTGTTTGCCGGCAACATGCCTAGGAAGGTCAGAAGACATGCTCGCCTCCATACCCGATTGTATCTTTTTTCTATAGGCATGTCCAAATGAACTGCCGTAGCAGTAATGCTGCATGCATCTCAAGGCATTAATTCTGCATTCTCACCATGAAATGCATGCTGCATTGTTGCTACGGCAATGCATTTGGCAGACATACCATCCTAGGACATGCCTATAGAAGATTGATATAAGTGGGTATGGAGGCAAGCATGTTTTTTTTTGTAGATTGAATTAACGCTCAGGATGCAAAATCATTGTATTGATTCGAAAAATGGGTGATAGCTAGTGAGAGGGTGGATATTGAATCTGAGGCAAGTTTTATGCCTTTGCCTTAGTCAAATCAAGTTACTAAGCGATCTTTTTAAGCAAACTTTTTTCTACCCCCTTAAATTACAACTTTTTCTTCGTAAATTGAAGTGTTTTAAAGTTATTTTGATTAGGAGTACCGAAATCGCGAACTCAAGACCCCAGGGTAATAGTCAAGCTCGCTACAACTAGACTATCGAGGTAGCCGTCTGCTGAACTTCAAACGCACATTGCCGGCAGACGTACAGCAGGGCTTTTTTGCAACTATGTAGTATGAGGGTATAGTATATCAGTAGTTCGACCGTATCCTAGTGGGTAGAGTGCGTGGCCCCTAAGCCAAAGAACCGCGGTAGCCCGGGTTCAATTCCAGCTCAGACAGAAAGTTTTTTCAATTGAATTTATTTTTCTGTTCGGTCATCACTGCAGACAATGGAAAACCTCAGGGAGTAACAAATTGCCATGTAAAGTTTCTTCAGAACATAAGCCGTTCGGAGTCGGCATAAAACATGTAGGTCCAGTTCTCGGTCATTTGTGATCAAAAATTTAATAACACGCACAACACATTATTTTTATTTTTATATGAATAGTTCACTCGCTGTTCCCAAGTTTACACTTCGAACTTAACTTTCCAAATGAGAACATAGACAGAAAATTTTACGTTCGCTGCCCTAGAAATCAAATTTACCGTTGGCTTTTTCGTCGACTTAAATTCAGCCGAATTTTGCATTGCCACACATGAAAAGTTGCGACGGTGATACCTATTGCAAAAAATCAAACTCCTCTGTAATATCTGATTTCCAACTAATTTGCATATTGCCTTCAGTATCTAAAGTATGCGAGTTGTGGTCGGGCTTCGATCTGGTCACAGCTGTTCCTCTGCTTTAATAAAAATTCTGCATGATATAGGAGTTCCATATGATCTAGGTCATCTAAGCTTACTTTGCTTCTTGGTCTTTTCTAAAACGTTCGAATCTGAATCAATCTTTATTTTGCTTAAAACTTGAGCATTACTTCGGTTTCTCACATGCAGCGGTTAATTTTTTGTATACTTACCTGAATGCCAGATCCCAAAGAGTTAAAGTTAGCCAAAACTTTTCATCTTACAAAAGTATTACCACAAGGCTCTGTTCTTGGTTCAATTATTTTTACCATGTTTATTAATGACATTTTTAGTAAACGCAAACATTTAACCATTCATGCTTATGCTGATGACTTGCAATTGTATATATCCAGACAAATCGGTCTCGTTGATGAATTAGACGTAAAAGTCAATGAAGATCTTAGAAAAGTAGCAGATTGGGCCACAGCTAATGAGTTGAAGCTGAACCCTATGAAATCATACGTTTACTGATTTTAAAGACTCGCTATCAACATCTTAATGTACCTCCTATTCTCCTCAATAACTTAGAGCTTAAATTTGTTTGTAAGGCCACAAATCTTGAATATAAAATAATGTCGTTACTTTCCTGCGAAGACCACATCAACTGCAGCGTTAGAAGATTTTACTATGCCTTATGAAATCTCATAATGACTACAGCTTTTATAACTGTAAATATTTAGAAATAATTAGTCTTGCAGCTGATGCTGCAAATTATAAAATACTCGGAAGTCGTTTAAAGTAAACTTGACTCAAGATCTATGCACAAACTAAAAGTCGCTTTTAATAATACTGCACGCTATGTGTATGGACTTATCACATAGTGTGCACATATTATACTTCGCAAATCAGCTATTAGGCCGAGGCTTATTTAGCTATCTTGAAGCTAGAAACTGCATTTTCCTGCATAAGATCATCTACTCGCACTGCCCAAACTATCTTTTCGAAAAGCTAAAGTGTTGTAGATCAAGTCGAAACATAAACCTTGTCATTCCAAAGCACAACTTTACGAATTCAAGCAGATTGTTTTTCGTTAGCGCATTAAGACTATAGAACTCACTACCAAACACCATTAAAATTGTATCGTACAGTTAGTAATTTAAGCATTTCATTTTTTGATTACTTTTGCTAACTCACGTTTTTCTATCATTTTTTTAATTTAATTTAACTTTTCTTCAGTTGCGCATCTCCATCTCCCTATTGATTCTTTTAAATATTGGTTTAATTTATCGTTGAAAGTTTTGTTATTTACTTTAATTTTTATTTTCTTAAATTTTAAGTATGTTCAAGAATGATTTTTGCTGAAAATTAATTTTTTAAAATTAGTATTATATATTATGATAATAGCTGCGTTCCATTCCCTTCAAAATAATCTAGATTATTTTTTTTTACATGTAAAGCAAAAACAAAAAAAAAATAATCCTATAACAAATAGGATTATTTTGCTATCCATATAAAATTGTGATATAGCCTTTAAAAAATTTGAAACACAGGTGCCGCACCTGTATATTTTTATGAGCTGTCACTTCAGTTTTTGAATTATTTGTTTGTTTGATACAATGACTTTTAGGTAGCCATGACAGCTACCTATTTTCTCACGAGCTGCCACCATCGAATGTTAAACAAAAGAAAACAATACAAACCGCGTGTGTCACATGCATTGAACGCATTCAGCGCAGTCAACAATTGCGCTTAAATTATTTATATAATTGCATAGTATTAATAATAAAATTAAATAATTTACAATTTTTCTGACTTTTAGAGTAAAACACATTCAGAGAAAAACATCGTCCACTAAAGTATCGCTACCATAACAGTTCACAACAGTTTTGAACGACACACGTTCTCATGACACCTAATAGTTATTTTATCATGATTGCTTGTTTGAATTTAATTTTGACTGCAACGGTAGTGCCCTCTACGAGTCGTTTTTTTGCCGTTCCTTTCAGAAAATTTGCTATCGCGATTATATTAAGGCGAAAGGAACGCAGCTAATGTTAGTTGTTATTCTTACTATAAGTGTGGCATATACAGGAATAAGTCATAAATATCAACATATTTTTCAAATAAATACAAAATGCAATTTAATACAAATATACCAGAAATGCCTATAAAAAGTATTTGAAGAGTACAACAACAAATGCAAAAACAACGATACAAAGAAAAGCACATGAAAACAACAAGTATTCTGGCGATCGCGCACAAGTTCAAACACGAAGTGGATTCGCCGAATACCAACAATCATGAAAATATTGAAGTTCTGTTCCTTAAAAATAACCGGAATTTTGCATTAGCAAGCATGATACATACCTCTCTTAGAAGTATAGAGGAAGTATTTGAATTTAAAACAGTAGACTTCTAAGCTAAGCATTAAAACTACAACCGGCCACATTCCTTCCAGCGGCAGGACTGCTTTGTTTTTCATCTGGTAAATCAATGCCAGCTTAAACTGTGTTTGTGTGTGTATGTGTGTGTGTGCGTGTGTTCTGCTTGTGCGAGGCTAAGCAACCTAACCAAAATAATTTGCTGCGCCATACTTTACCTGAAAGCTTTTCCCATAGATAAGTATTACAACAAGTTTCAAGATGAACAGGTGTTGTTAACCCACTGAGTTCATTAAATTTTATTACAAAAAGGATAAATCCCCTGTATATAAAATGAAATTAAGTACAATTAAACTTCCCTAACTCGAACTACCACTATCACAAAAAAATTAAACGTACTGAGATTTCGAGTTACAGACCCAGTGATGAATAGAAACACTACCTTTCAGTGCAGCAAACTAGTTAAAATACTAGCAAATGTACTAGGCCAAAAAATACCAGTACTAGTAAGGCTCAAATGCTTTATACATTGCGCAAACTGGTTATTTTCCTGTGTTGATGTCATAGGAAAAGACAATTATCCTATTATCGATATGCATTAAGGTAGTATTTTTACTGGCATAATTTGAACTAGTTGTGATAATAGTAACTTTTAAACCAGTAAAATACTAGTATAATTAAAACTAAGCTTTTTAGTGGTATGATTTGAGCCACCTTTGTTCTAGTATATATTTAACTAGTTAAATACTAGTTTAACATTGACCAGTTTCATATTGGTATTATTTATTATTTAGCCAGTTCAATTCTAGTAGTTTTTATACTAGTTTCGTACTAGTACTCGCTTTGTTCTAGTATTTTTGAAACCAGTTGTATGCTAGTACTACGTAAACTAGCTTTATACTCGTATTATTGAAACTATATTAAGATTTCTATTTTTAAGCAGATTGTTATTTCCCTGCAGTGTAATCAACTAGATTTATACCAGTCAACAACTAGTTGGAAATATCCAACAACTAGTTCGATTTATGTCCTATTCTCATAGAACCGACTGGTATTTTTTGCGTGGTGATGTCATTGGAAAAGACAATTGTCTTACTATAGATAAGGTTTTAACTAGTTAACAACTAATTTTGTATGTAAAGTAAAATTCTAGTTGGGTTGTGACTAGTTTTTAACCAATATAGTAATTATCGAATTAAAACTAGTTCATAGGTTCATATTTTTTCAATAGTTCATAGGTTCAAAGAACATATATTTTTACAACAAAATATTAGCTAAAGGCTAAAGTTAAAGCTATTTAATGAAATACCATGTTTATGGTATATATATACTAAGTTCTAATCTACTACAAAGTTGCAATAAAAACATTTAAAAATGAGAGTATATGTCGCATTAATATAATTCAAGATAGTTTATCAACTACATGTTTTTAAATTAGTTTTTATATGTTTTAATTTGTTTATTATTAGTTTGTTCCAATGGGGTACCCAGCTCCAACTGGTTTTGGAACTGGTTGATTTTGATAATATGTAGTATAGTTTGATTTTGGCTAGTTTTACAACTGGTTTAATGTGACTTGACAAAAACTAGTTGGGTTTAAACTACTTTTGCAACTAGTAAATCGTGACAAAATATAAACTAGTTTGTTTTGACTAGTATAAATACTACTCATGTTTTAATGCTGACTAGTCTTACACTGCAGGGTTTTAAAAAGCTTCACCTTTATCTTATACAAACTAAATTGAAAATTTCTTCGAATAATTGTGTTGAATTATGTATGTGTTAAATCTGCCCTAATTTTCAAGGTTTATTTCGGAATGATTTTTTTATAAGAAACTAAATCGTTTAAATATTTTTATATAGTTTTATAAATATCTCAAACTGTACAAAAAAACTTTCTGTACTTGAAGTAATTTAAAAGAAAGAATTTAAATAGATTATTTTTCTGTAGACTTGTTATTCTTACAGGTAGTTGATGTAAACATTTTTATTAAAAAATAACATAATGGCGGACGTCTACATATAAACTTTTAAAAATCGCGTCTTTTTTGTGGAAAATCGTGTGAAAAATAGGAAAAAATTAATTAAAATGTACAATTCTACTACCTGCGAGAGCTATTGGAGTATATAATAACGTATTGAATTTTTTTAAACACATTTTTTGTCAAGAAAAACGCTTTTAAAGTTTAAATAACACACGCTGGCAGTTTTGAGACGATCTCGACTATGTGATATAACGTCAATATATATTATGTTGGTCTCAAATTTTTACAGTATACTTACAATATATTGTACTTTCATCGTAAAAACGGTTACATCCTTATTACCATAATTTTTAAAATATTTTTTTAACTCGAAAAATATGACAAAAAATGCTCAAGTAAAATTAAATGAAAGAAAAAAATAAAATTTTTTTATATTCATAGCAATACAATAACATACAAATCTGAAGGGGGAATGTGTGATTCAAAACAAATACGAAAATACCTGATGTGAGAGTTGAAAAAATAACAAAAACCAGATAATAATATGGTTTTGTTAACATTTTGAAAATGCCTTTTTTTAACGCTTTGGAGCGATTTGCGAAATAACTTCTCCGGGGTGTCTGAGAAGTCGATTCCACCGATTGACTCTATAAATAAATGAATTAATGAAATTATAAACAAATTTTTGTAACAACTAAATTTGTATTTAATACCTAATGTAACAGAATAAAGATTTTTAAAATCTTTGAAATGTTACGTAATACTGTTTTTAAGACTAAAAATTCAATTTATTTAATGTTTACAAGTTTATGCAGAACTAGCTTGTTTGCAACTGACAAAGAAGCTAGTACATTAATAACCTTTTTGTTATGAGCTAGAAAAACAGTTGGTATTTTTTTAATTAGTCAAAATGCGACTAGTTATTTAACTATAAATTAAGCAACTAGTTCTTTTGTAACTAGTTAAACAGCTTGTATTTTTGAACTACCTGGAATACAGATAGTAACTTATCTAGTAACTTTTTGGTTAGTGTGATTTGACTAGTTTAACATCTTGTACTTTTTTGACTTGTTTAGTTTTATTGCTTAAAAATAATGTAGCCGCGAGGCCTCCAACGACTGTATACATTTCTCAATTACATTTGTATGGACATGGTCGCTAAACCACATATTACATCTACCTTACACAGTAAGCGATGATGGGAGTAGGTGTGCTGCTTATTGAAGCACAAGATAGAAGATAACGAAAATTAAATTGAACGAAAATTATATTTAACACAAAAACATAACAAAAATGAAATAGAACGCATCGAAAAGAAACAAACAAAAAGAAACAAATTATGGCATAAATTATTTTTACAGTAATTTCTACACTTTAATTAAAGAATTCATAACCCTTTTCTCTAGCTTATCAAAAGTAATCAAAATCAAATCCTTAGTTATATAAAATCTTTGTTCTGGGGCAAACATAAGGATTAATCATTTTCACAAAAACACTTCACTGCAAAACGTCCTCAAAGAAAGCATGATGTATTTCGCTATATAGACATATAAAGTCAAATTTTTTCTTACCAATAAAAAGAAACAGTCGATTTTAATAACACAAATCTAATTTTGTCAATTCCACTAACAGTTCTTTATTACAATTTCATCAATGTCAAATTTTTACAAGCAGGAAGTTAAGCGGCAGTATGAGAAGTCGGTTACTTGTAGAATTTCCCGCGTGGAACGTTTCTGTCAACTCCCATCTCCCAATAGATTACTGTCAAAATTTCAGCAAGTTGCGTCATTCTGTTTATATTTGACAGCGATTGAAAGCAGACAACCTCGTGAATTTTGAAAAACATGGAAAAAAGTGAATTTTGTGTACTCATCAAGCATTATTTTTTGCGTCAAAAAACCACCATCGAATCCAAGAAAGAAGTGATAAGTGATTGTCCATTGTGGTCGTATCAGCACAAGTAACGCTGAGCGTTCAAATCACCCAAAAGAGGTCGGCACTCCAGAAATTCTTGATAAGATCCATGGAAACATTTCAGACATGAAAATGCGCGAGGTGGCTGAGGCTATTGGCATCTCAACTGAGCGGGCATCTCACATTTTACATGGATGGAACATGAAATGATTTGAAAATGAAAAATTTATCCGCGCGGTGGTTGCACACTCGACCATAAGCTCATCAGTGTGACCACTTCAAAGGGAGGTTCGTTTCCCAAAAGGGATTTTGCGCCAATTAGTAACCGTAGACGATACATGGATTCATCATAATACACTAGAGACCAAGGAACAATCAAGGAAGCAAAAACAACCGTATTTGGTCAAGAAAAAACTGCTCTTCCACCATGACAACCATTGCGACTACAGACGTGTGCGCCGAGGTCTGTAGTCGCAATGACAAAAATCCATAAATTGGCCTACGAACTGCTATTCCATCTCCCATATTCTACAGATTTAGCCCCCTGCGACTATTTCCTATTTGCAAACCTGAAGAAATGGCTCGGCTATATTGAGGACCTTGAGGACCTATTTTGAGGGCTTTGATAAGACCTATTATTTGGAAGGAATAAAAAAATTGAAAAACGTTCGATTAAATATATCGATCTAAAAAAAGACTATGTTGAAAAATATAACGCTTTTTGCCAAAAAAAAAAATTACTATTAAGGGGATAGTACTGTTTTAAAGCCGAAAAAGGTATATTTGCATAATTTTTTTTTTTTGGAGACATGAATAATGTTGGTGTATCTATTTCACTTCTTAAGTATATTTGAAAAAAAATTAAAATTATCGATAAATAAATCCATGACAGCGATTCTCCGGAGGCGCTTGGAAAAAAGTTGTTTTGCGGTGAACATGATTAGAGGTTAGCGGATCATTTGACAAAAAAAAAATTAAAAATTAGTTTAAAAGATAATATGTTTCCCGAGGTAACACCGAAGAGTTTTTTTAATTTTTTTTTTTTTGTTTTTTGTAGTGTTTTGAAGTCAAAAACGCGATTTTTCGCTAAAAAATTGAGATTAATTTTTTTAAAATAGGAAAAAAAAAGAAAAAACGCTTCGGCATTACGTGTTGATTTATGTGTAGAAATAGGGTAAAAAATGTCAAAACGATCGGTCAAGTAAATTTTGCGGCATCTTGGTCACCGACTTCAAAAATGTTGTTTTCCAGAAAATCGATTTAAAATATTTTTTCATTGAAAATCAATAAAAGAGTATATTTTTTATTCTTACACAGAATCATCAATGCCAGCTCCGTACAATAAAATACTGTCATTCAGGATGTCCAATGCATTTTTCTGCTCTTGCCTGCGTTGCATTCTACCCTCTTTTCTTGTACTTGCAGCTTGTTCGTCCGGTATGGTTATTCGTAATTCGTCAAATGCGCGTGCCCATTGGTGAGCTCTCGTGCCTGTAGAGATGCCCATTTCATTCAAAAAGGACAATAAAGCAAAATATCCTTCATTGAAAGTGTATGCTGCAATTTCAACAATGATTGCAGTACCGCCCACTGATTTTGGAGAAATTTTCCGAATGAGTTGATTGAAATTCTCGTTGTTATTCTGCGTGAAACCTCCAAGACACCGATGCCAAAGTGAGTCCTTGCTCAAATCTTCGTAGATTGTCTTTATGGCTTCTGTTATATCTGAAGGAAGGGCACTGTAGCGGTATTTGAATGAATCCAGTGTGTTATTTTCTCGTTGTCGGATTTTTATTTTGTTCGGTCGACTCAAAATTTTACCAATTTTCTGTCGATCCTGTCGTGTAATTTTTTTTGGCATTTTTGCAAATAAATTAATATACCACGACACAAGACCAAAAAGAAATAAAAACGGAAAACTGCGATACAATTTTAGCGTCTCTGTACACAACCGCTCGGAAGAAAGTGTACCTGGCAACTGATTTGTATACGATCTACCCTAAATATATAATATATACAACTTCAGTTTACATACCTACAAATACACATAAAAGTATTACATAATTTGGAGATTGCAAAAGGACTTGAAGCAGATTTCAGGTAAGCGAATCGCGCAGCTGCAAATCTTTATGGTCGAAAAATCGAGCATGAGGTTCGCTCACTTGAAACGCTGTATCTTCGTTAGTTTTAGCACGATTTACTTGAAATTTTTACAAAATACTCTTGAAATGTTGTACATTCAGAAAAAATATAAAAAAAATGTCCGAAAATTTGCTTAAAACAGTACCATTCCCTAAACTTTTTATGTTAGAGCCAGACCAAATAAGTTTAAATGCCATATTAATTAAATAATCTAAAAAAAATTGATCGATTTATGTCAAGGTCATAAAATAATTGAAAATTTGGTTGTGCAAATAGGCACCTGCCCGTTAAACACTAGCCTCTAGCAAAGCAAAATTCGTTTCAATTCTATGGTGCACTTCGGCAAACTCGTCGAACTCCAATGAATATCGAAAAAATAAGAAGCAACTAGAACAGACGTCATCTCTGGTAGAGTTAAAGGCTTGATCTAAAAATAGCTTCTGCTTAATGTTATATGATTAAATGGCCGATAAGAACGTTAAAGTTTATACAAATTTGTTCGAACAAGGGTCAAATCATATAAGACTTTAACAGTAGGTTGGTCACAGCTGAATCAATCAAGACTACTGAGGGGGAAATGTAGCGATTTCCGAAACAGGCTGTCTAGTATGCTGTGTGATTGACTCTATGCAGAGTTGTTGTTGCCTTTTTCAAACTTACTTGATCTAAAAAGTTAATTACTAAATTCATGAAAAAAATACCTTTTATTCAAAAAATCACTCACTAATTTTTGCTTTTCACTTTATTTATAAATGAAATTTATCTTTGTTTTAATAAAGTTAATTTTCTGCTGTAAGTTTCTACGACTTAAAAATATTCTCTAGAATTGACAGCCCATTAGATATTACTTCTCTGCACACAGACTTAAATAGTCTGCTAGCTTGGAGCAAATCTAAAATACTTTCATTAAATATTCCCAAATGTTATCATGCTACTTTTGCCAAATCAAAAAATATCTTTGTTTCCTCTTATCATCTGGAGTAGCCTTTTAAAAACGGTAGATGAAATTCTTGATTTGGGAGTAGTCTTTGATTCTAAATTCTACTTTGTGTCACGTGTTAATTATATAATTCCGAAACCATATTCGCTACTTGCTTTTTTTCGGCGTAATAGTTCAGAGTTTTTAGATCCGTATACACATAAATTACTTTACACTACATTTGTACTAGCTAGAATTTGCGTCGTTTATCTGGAACCCATCTGGGTACAACAAAAATTTCTTAAATTCTCGCTTAGATCTTTAAATTTCGTTGAGCAATTTCCCTCATATAAAGTGCGATGTTTGCTTATACGAATTCAATCTCCCGAAAGCAGGAGAAGAATCCGCTCGTTAATGGTACTTTTTGATATAATCTCAGGTCAAATTGATTGTCCTGCATTGTTAAATCTTATTTAATTCTTTTTTCCTTCCCGACATTTACGTCAACATAAACACTTCGCCATTCCATTTCATAAAAGTGATTATGGGATCAATGAGCCAATTTCTAGCACTATGAATGATTTAAATGTGCTCTCCAGAACACATAGCATTGACTTTTCTATTTCTAGCCTTAAAACTATCATAAATGAATTATTTGCTTTTTAGTATCTATTCTTCTTAAAGTATAATATTGAAATTCCAATTTTTTTTTTCCTTTTGTAAATGAAGTAATTGTTAGTTTCATATATTTATTCTAGTCTGTAAGGATTGTATCCATAGACATAAACAAACAAATAAATAATCTCATTACAGTACAAACTGTATACTTGCTTTTGACGAAGTAAATACTTATATATCTAAATTATATATTTGAGCCTTCTTCAATAATTGATACAATTTTCTTCACTGGAGCATCTGTTCGATGTCTTTCGATGAACAATGTCGATGTCAGCGTACAGCTAATACAGCGCATAAAGTAGGACGGGCATGATGAGCGATTTATAGAGAGTGATTTTCGTTCGTCGAGAGAGGGCTCTGCTTCTCAATTGCCTGCTGAGCCCAATGTAGCACCTGTTGACAAGAGTTATTCTTCGTTTGATCTCAATGCTGATGTCGTTGGTTGAGTTTATGCTAGATCCCTGGTAGACGAAGTCCTTCACAACCTCGAAGGAGGTATTTTTAACTGTAATATCTGCATTCACTGCCAGACCCATTCGACTTGACTCTCTTTCTAATCTGAAAAATGCTGCACTCACTTCACGCGTATTATGGCCAATGATATCGATGTCATCAGCATACGCAAGCAGCATAACACTCTTGTAGAATATTGTGCCACTACGTCTCAGATCAGCAGCTCGGATGATCTTTTCCATCATTAGGTTAAAAAAATCACACGATAAGGAATCACTTTTTCTGAAACCGCGTTTGGTAACAAATGGTGGGGAGAGGTCCTTCCCGATTTTAACTGCGCTGCTGGTGTTGCTCAGTGTCATCCTGCAAAGTCGTATTAGTTTTGCAAGAATACCAAACTCAGACATGATGGAGTACTGGTGCTTCCTTACTGGGCTGTCGAAGGCGGCTTTGTAGTCGACAAAAAGATGATGGGTGTCGACTTGTTTTTCTTGACTCTTCTCCAAGATTTGTCGTATCGTGAAAATCTGGTCGATGGTGGACTTTCTAGGTCTGAAGCCACACTGATAAGGTCCAATCAGTTGGTTTAAAATGGGCTTCAATCTTTCACATAAAACGCTCGACAGGACCTTAAATGCGATATTGAGAAGGCTTATCCCACGGTAATTGCCACAAATAGATGGATCGCCTTTCTTGTGGATTGGGCAGAGCATACTGAGATTCCAACCGTTCGGAATGCATTCTACCGTATTTTTTAAGCCGAGCTATAGCTGTCAGAACTTCATCATTATCGGGAAGCGGAACCTCGACGCTGTCATCCGTAATTGGGGTTTCCCGGATATCCTCTGTATTGGCGGGATTGTGGTTGGCGTCACTGTTTAGAAGCTTACAGAAGTGTTCCCTCCATAACGTGTACTCTGGATATCTGTCACTTGAGATCCGTTTTCATACTTTCAAGAAGAGACCTCGGTTTTAAAACCATCGGCAAGGCGTCTTATTTTTTCGAAAAATTTTCGGGCCTCATTCTTGTCACCTTACATCTGAATCTTTTCCTGCTCGCGCTTTGCTGCCTCTCTTTTTTTCCGCCTAAAAAGACGTTTTCTTCCCTCCTCTTCTCTTTGTATCGCTCTTTAGCAGCACGCGTCACAACCGACTGCAGATGGCTTTCTAGGAGGCGTGTTTCTCTGCAGTGGCATCGCGATACTCCTGCACAGCGAAGGCGGTAGTAGCCAATCACCTCTTCAGCAGCCGCACGCATGGAGTGTGAAATGTGTGTACACTTCACGCATATATATATATATCATCGATTGGAGGAGTGCTTTGATGCAGGAGTTAGAGTCGAGTGGCGAAAGCTTCGGCTGTCTGTTTCGCTTGCAGCTTGTCGACGTTGCTTTCTCTGTGCAGGGTTCCGTGCATTCTTACTGCGCACAGACGTGTACGAGAAGATAGTGATCCAGGCTGCGAGAAGATAGTGATCCAGGTCAATGTTTGCACCACGGATCGTGCGTACATCCAATACACTGGAAAAGTGCCTTATGTCCATCAAAACATGATCAATTTGATTTCTGGTTTTTGATCAGGGGCTTGAATCTAGTGCTACTTACGACCATGTTTCGTACTGCGCCGAAACCAATCAGCTTCATTCCGTTATCGGAAGTGTTGTCGTGGAGGCTTCGTCCACAATTTCGTTTTTATTGTATTAAAAAAAAATTATTTCTTTGATTTTATTTTATATTAGCAGTTTTTCTGAGGTCAGATAGTTTTCCATCTATTATTTTTGATATGGCAGTCATGAATTTCATTATTACATCATACTTTGAAAAAGACAAATATATTAACTCTATACAAAAGCTATAGTTTCAATGTACTAGGCTCTACTCTCCCACCCCTACCTTCGATTTTCGTCGAAATTTATCATCCAAGTAACAGCTGTGATATGGAAATAACTAGCTGCAGGGCGTAAAACAAAATTTTACCATTGACCGTTTGTGCATTTCTTTCAGCTTCAATAAATCTCTTGAAATTTATGCAAACCAATTTTGAAGTCGTTGTAGTGTTTTTTTTAATGTCCTCGCCCAACAGTTTCCAAGAATGCAAAAACTACTCTACCACCCACACCACCAAAATTCAAAAATGAAAAAAGTAAAAAAGCAAGCTCCCGGCAATAAGCTGTTTACTTCCGCTGCAACGCTGCAAGCGCGTTGGCCAAGAATCGCATTTGATGCAATTATAGCAAAATGAAATGAGAGCTTTTTGTTTTGCTGACCTTCATTCCTGGAATTTTTCTGAGCAAAATTTTGTTTATCGAAAATAACAAAAGATTCATAGGAGGAGGGTGGGAGTGCGTTACATGAATGATTATTATACGAGTATTGTTGATATTGAAGACATTTTTGACCAACACTTATGTATATAACAACATATTGATTTATTTTCGGTTTCCAAATAAAATTTAATGAATGATATGTTGTTTAATGAGTCTTATTTTACAAAATGTTTATTGAAGCAATATATGATTTAAGGCAGGCCAGGCCGGTAGTCTAGCGCTCGAAAGTTTAATGTGCTTTTAGGATTTTTTTAAAGGTTAAAAAAATGAACAAAGAGATTTAAACTTTTCAGGTATATCGTAACACTCATGCATAATTAAAAAATTAATTTTTTTAATTTAAAAAATTGTTGATCATGTTTCAGATAGCGCTCAATGAGACCCTCTCAAAGAAAAGGTGTCTGGGCGGTGTTGTAGATTTTGACTCTGCTATTTATCTGAAAAATAAAAACCAAGAATATTATTGATCATTATGAGTGCAGCTATGCCTGGAACTAGAAAAGAAAACAAAATAAGGAAAATTGACAAAATGACGTGCTTTTTAAATTTAAGCTTTAAAATTAAGAGTAAAATATACGATGTTTTAAAAAAAAATTCACATTTGTGGATATCGTTGCAATATAATAGCATATTAACATTTCAGATGATTGGGCTGAATAATTTGTTTTTTCTACAACACCATGTTGAAAAAAGTTGTTTCGAGATAAATGCGTATTAGCCTACTAAAACGGCTGTATAAGCGGAAATGACGTCAGTATCTCTACAAAAATTTGACAGTGTATTTTCGAAATACTACTTTTGTATTTGTATTTATTGAATTGCGACAAGCTAGTACAACAAGATTCAACAAAGAAACCTTATGATTATAGTACTAGCTTCATATATTGATTTAGCTTATAATGAAAAACAAATTTGCTTATAACTAAAGAATCAAAATAAATTAAATATAACAGTAACACTGTAACAATATAAATTAATGTTTAGAATGAGAACATATCAAAAAAATGAAAAGTGCTGAAAATAAAAACAAATAAAATATAAAATAAAATAAAAGATAGTAAATAAGATTTTGTTAAATGAAAGTGAATAAGATTTTATTTAATTGCAACGAGGAAATATATAAATGTAATTTATTTTTGTATTGCACGGTATTTTGGTTAGATCTAAGTTCAGTGGGTAACGAGCTCCAGAGACGTAAAACATAGATATAGAATTGTCGTTCCGATGAAAGGCAAAAATGTCGTAGCTAGACTGGAGCTTTTGCTCGATTTGATCGCGAGAAGATAAGCCTTTCACATATATAGACAGGCTCACCAGAGTATATAACTTTGTGCAGCATCAGCAAATTGCGGAATTTAAGAATATTTACAAAGGACATATTACATATGCGAAAAGAATAATGTGAAACACTGTCCCTAGATTTCAACCCAAAAACGTATCTTGCGATATTGTTAACAAGCACATTTAGTTTTGCTGTGCAAGCAGCATCGCAATTAGCAAACAACTCACATCCGTAGAGGAGAGTAGGGAGAAGATAAGTCTTAGCTAGAAGTAACCTAATTCGCAATGGAGTGAAGAACTGAGTGATCCACACACAGTACACGCAACATGCCATATATTCTTCCAACAGTACTCAAAATGTGTGCGTTCCAAGTTAAGGTTCGATTAAAAATAATACCAAGATTTTTAGCAGAATTTACAAACTGTATTGGGCAGTTGTTTAATAGTATATTTGGATGGTTTGCAATGTCTATTATTCTTTTTGTAATAACTAAGCACTTCGATTTATTTGGGTTAAGGCTCAAAGCATTCTCCCCGGCCCGGATCGATATTAATGTTAGATACACAATTTGATACAGAATCGCGACAACAGCTTGCATCCAACTGCACATCGTCTGCATACAGATGAGTCTTAAAGTTTTGTATAATCCTAGGTAAATCATTTATGAACATGGAGAACAGGAGTGGCCCAAGGATTGATCCTTGAGAAACACCACGTGAGATAGATAGAAGTGTGGACGTTAGAAAATTTACACTTACGGCTTGAAATCTGTTAGATAAATAAGACTGCCTAAGATTAGCTGCAGTAGATGTAAAGTTAAATAAATTTGTGAGTTTAGTATAAAGAATATTATGATCAACGGTATCAAAAGCTTTTGTATGGTCTAATAGGATTAAGAAGCTAACCTTATTATCATCTAGGGCTGAACGAATATCTTCAATAACATCTATTAGTGCTGTTACACAGCCTTGCTGAGATCTAAAGCCTTTATGTCTATTACTTAGCAGTTTATTATCAAGAACAAATTAATTTGTTGGTAAAGTAGGAGATCCAGAGCCTTGGAAAGGTATGGTAATATATCAATCGGACGGAATTCGTTGCAATTTTTCGGAACAGGTATAATTTTAGCTACCTTCCAGCTGATGAGAAAACTTGAAGTGATTAAGATTGTGTTGAAAATGTGAGTGATATAAGGTAAAAGTATGGGAAGAAGAATTTTAAGAAACGCTGGGGGGTATCATCAAAACCAGCAGCATTCGATTTAATCGCTAGAATGCTCTGGAGAACGTTAACTGAGCGTAAACTCAGATGTGAATAGTTGATTTGCCTAAGGTTACGATAACTAAATGTAGTAGAATAGTCAGACAATTGAAAATCATAATTTAGAAATATTAGATCATGTTTAGGAAAAGCAGGTACTACTAACTAATCGTAAAGCAGGACTTTGGTCTTATCATTTACAAAAAACAAATCAAGCAGGGAATTATTAGTATTAGTGAAGTAAGTGTGTGTACAATTATTTACTGAAAGTAGACTTAACAATTCCATATTGTCCGCGAGTTGGTTTTCTAACAGGAGGTTGCTATTAAAGTTCAAAGTACGGTGCGGACGATAAACACAGCCTTAGAGTGTTTTGAGACTTCCATTTGTAATTGAAATGAAAACATATTCGATTGCATTATCGAAATTGAAGTGCACCGCAAGCTTGCATGAGATATTGTTTCGCAGATAAATTGCAACTCCACCTGCATGCCCCTGTCTGTCAGCGCGAAAAATACGTAAACCCTCCAATTTAATAAGTGTATTAGGTATTGCAACATTAAACCATGTCTCAAATACACAAACTATGTCTATACCAGAGCCCTCAAATGTGTATCTGAATTAATTCATTTTATTAATTCCAAACCCATTTAATTTAAATCCATTTTATTGCGTGTAAATATGACATACCCTAAGCCCTTGACGTTGCTTAGAAAGTATACGAATAAGAGTATAAGCACTGCCTTCGGAACTCAACGTTTCGTTATCCAAAGTTCTTGTCATTGTGAAAATATTTCATGGAAATGTGTGCACGTTCTAGTATCAATTGTAGCAATGAAATATTCTTATAACTATGTATAAAAAAAGAAGCAAAATAAAATTTTAAGTTAATAGGTAATACAACATAATAAAAACTTAAAAAAATGTACGGAAATAGTATAAGAGAGTAAAACAAATTGCTGATTGAAGATATGATGAATTGAGAAGATATAGCCAGCATTGAGAAAGGAATTAGTTTTGCGAGTCACGAAAAAGAGAAGGATTTAGTTTAGTGCCTTCAATGCTGATTTCGTTATTATGCTCTGATTTTGTAGACTCGTTTCTATTACAGTTAATGTTATTATTGTTGTTGTTGTTGCCTGTTATGGAGAAGTATGGATCAGAGCCAATAAGTGCTTGTAGCTTGTTCATACATTCCACACTTTCAGCATTATCACCATCTCTTACCCTGATGTGAACTAAGCCACGGAGAGTAAAAGCTGCTAATAGTTGCTTTTTTCGTTTGAGTTGCAGCGCAGTTTGTAAAATTGAATGGTTAGTTTTTGTTAAGCATTCGTTGACATAAAACGGTTGATTCGATGGGAAGCCAGCATGGTGAAGGCGTAGAGTTGTTTTAGCAGTGCGGCGGAACAGAGCCAAAGATTTTAGCACTCTGTTACGTTCATATGGTGTTTCGAGCTTAGCAATAATTGGTTTCGAGCTTAGCAAAAAATAATGTTTTTAATATTTGGTGGATTAATGTTTATTGTGCTGCACAAATTATTGAAGATATCAAAAAGATTCTCACCGGTGTAGAACGGGATTCCATTGATGCGAAGGTCACATGCTACGGTGGAATTCTCTTGCCTTGCGAGCTGAGTTTTAAGCAAATCGATCTCAGCTCTAAGAGATTGGACGTCCATTGCATTATCTTCCAGAAGAGTAACTCTCTCGACGACGTCAGCGAGACCATTTTTTATTTATACAATAAGGGTTCTCATCTAAGCATGTAAACATGTAAACATGTAAAGCATTTAAACTTTTGATGAGCGATAAAGTGTAAATAGCGTAAATGTCGACAAAATGGCGGCTGCGACAACATTATGACTTTTTTAAATTTTAAACCTTTTAAAAACCTTCATTAACATAGAAAAATGAATAAAACGTGTTCATATTTACTTCAACTACTTTTAATATGTAATGATTAGCGCCAAAAGCAACCCTCATTCACACACGTATATTTACATGCTAGTTTACAATAGAAAATAGGCTCGGAAATGATGTAAACTCACGCCCATACAAATTTTTACAGATAGTTTACGCGCATGTAAGTTCACAAGGTTTACAATGTTTACGGGTCAGTTACATGCTTAGATGAGAAGCCTTAATATTTTGTTGGAGCTCATCTAGGAGCTCCTCTCACTCTCCTATTGCAGTTGAACCCAATGTTGTCACTGATAAGTATCAAATATATTTTCTGTGCATACTTTCAGGCTGAATATTTTTGAGAAGAGTGTGTCTTGTAAAGTTACTTTACTGTCAAAAAATAATTATAATTTGAGAAATACTGTGTTCGAAGCAGCATGCTTGCTTGTATACAATAATATACATCTACACCTATACCTACACTATTACATAAAATTTAAGTGAATATTTTTTGTTACAAGTTAACTCCAAAAGTATTGGCCTGATTTTTATGAATTTTATTTTTAAATATCTTGTTTGCTCTCCAGAAATTTTAATAATAAGTTTATTTAAATACAGGGTAAAGGTAAAAAAATTACCCCAGCTGGCAAGCATTGCTTAATCGCTTTCTCTTCACACGTTTGTATTGCGAGACTTTTAATAAACTCCATGTTGCTCTCAACTACTCTCTTTCTTACTAAGATGCTAAATCTTGCTATCAAGATTTTAGGTACAAAAGTTCATTAAAGTATTAAAAAAACATAACATATGTTTGTAGACTTAAACATTCAATATTTGATATAATTAACAGGTCTATTCTTTCAAAGTATCAATTGTTACCCGGTATTTTTACTGTTTCTATGTGTTTGCTGTAATTTTGTGATTTCGAAAAAAAATTTTAAGCTCAAAAGATAATAAGTTTTTATAGAAATTGTCACCTGCTTTTCAGATAGTTGCAATTTCATTCAAAAATTTTATTTTTTGAGCTTCAAATTTTGTTTTGAAATTTCAAAATTAGAGCAAAAACATAGAAATAATAAAAATACTGGGCACCAATTGATACTTTGCCAGAATAGACCTGTAAAAGAATTATAGACTCTGTTTTAAAAAATCTTTTCTCTGTTTTATACTTATTATAAAAAATTATATTGCATATAAATTTTTTGCAACTAAGTTAATAAAATGAAAATATAAAAACTTTGTTGTTTAAAGCAACAAAACAATACAAAAAATCAAAAAAATATACTACTTCTATTTTTCGACTTATTCTGATGATTGACAATTGCATATTAATTTACAATTACAAGGATTTCTTGATCTTAAATTATTACGAAAGCTTCTTGACAAAACTGTTAACAAACGAAAAGGTATCGACAAGAAAATATGAAATTTTTTAACTTTTAAACTTCATGTTAAAATAAATTATTATAAATACTACTTTGTACATTAATTTACTACCTTAAATCACCAGAATAAGGTCATTAATGACGCATTTGAACATATCGAAATAAAATTTGGTCAACAAAATTAATGAAGGACTTATTGCAAGGATGTATGAAAAAATGGAATAATATAGAGAAACTCTATCGACTCGGTCTCAAACAACTGCAAACTTTTTAGTAGGTCGATTTTAACATTTCCTTTTTTTTGTACTACCAAGCAAACTGTTTGCTTTCCCTTTTAGCTCAATATACGATTGAAAAATTCCTCAAAAAGTGTAGCTACCCTCGGACTGGCATCACTGGCCTCAAGCAAGGCAAAAAGTGAGATACAGTTAAATGCAGTGTTGCGCTTCAAACAAAAATGAATATTTTTTTTACTTTGTTTGACATGTATTATCTTATGGAGATTGATAAAAAAACATAGGTGGCGAGGCCGCGGACAGCTGCGGCCTGCTAATATAGTATTAAAAACAGTTAATTAAAAATGGCTAAAGGAGGATAACCATGAAAAAGATAAATACTCTCTCGATTAAGACCTCTTTGGGGCCTGTGAACTTATTTTTAAACAATGGGAAAGATTCATTAAGATTTAACCCTAATACTGGTTCTATTTACATATGTAAATATTTCACTTTTTAAATGGCTACAAATTTGATGTTTTTGGCATAATTTGAATATAATTTACATTCATAATTTACATTTAACCCTAACACTGATTCTATTTACATATGTAAATATTTCACTTTTTAAATGGCTACAAATTTGATGTTTTTGGCACGATTCAGTGGCTAATTTTTAAATTTGTTTAAATAAACAAAATTAGCCACTGAATGTAAATTATATTCAAATCGTGCCAAAAACATCAAATTTGTAGCCATTTAAAAAGTGAAATATTTACATATGTAAATAGTATCAGTGTTAAGGTTAAGTAGCTGGTCGGATTTCGATGAAATTTGTAAATGTATAATATTCATTGTATATATCTTTAACTATACACTTGATTCTAATCATGCTTAAAAGCAGAATCATAACGTTTGAGCTTGGTGAAATTCGTAACACAATCACTGCCACTAGAGGATGACCCCACGGAGGGGTACTTCACCTCTTCTTTGTACCCTAGTCGTGGACCAACTTTTCGCAAGTCTCAACAACTAGGGTTTTGATACCAAAGGATATGCGGATGATTTGGTTATCTCAAGTCTGGGCAGTCATGAACCGACAATATCGGATAGAATGCAAAGTGCCTTCCACATAACTTAAAAATGGTGTAAGGAAAAAAGGGTTAAGCAGAAAACCTGATAAAACAATTCTGATACCCTTATCTAGGAAAAAAAGCCTTAATCTGACAAGGACTACTCTGGATTGAAAAGTCATTGATTTTTGAAATGAGGTCAAGTACTTAGGAGTGATTTTTGACAAGCAGCTCCGTTGCAACACTCATTAAGATTCAACTAAAGGCAGGGCAAAACGTGCCTTTTTTGACTGTCATGCCTCCATAGCAAGATGTGTATCTAACCATTGTTAGGCCTATGGCTACGCATGCAGCACTTGCATGATGACCCAAGGTCCAGCAACGTACAGCAGCTAACCAACTAACAAAGCTGCAAAGAATGGCGCGCATTAGTATCACTGGGCAATGAGAACGTGCCCATCTGAAGCTCTGTGTGTAATAACTGGGCTACGCCCTTTAACGATAATTATCGAAAAAAGGCATGTCTACGTGCACTAATGAGAATAAAACTGGTGACATAAAATTGAATGTTGACCTGGAAGGAAGAAAAAATTCAGATTTCTAAAAGATGGCAGAAAAAGGGCAGAAAAAATGCAACATTTTTTTCGAGAAACGAAAACGCCATAAGAATGGAGGAAATAGGCGATCACATGGCAGTGAATTTTATGGGTCACATGAAGGTACTTAAAACCATCGAAAATTATACCTTTCTAAAAATCCCAGACAGGTTGCTGCCGAAGGTAAACTTCTCGAAGCGCTACAGGGCCGTTATACCCAATAGGCCACTATGGAAGAGTTAAAGCTTCACAGTAGATTCTGGCTCACAAATATGGTATACTGATAGGTTCAAACTTTTGAATGGAGTGGGGATACACGGTCACAATTTCCAAAAAGCTCTTCCAATGGGATACATGCCGACCATATTCCAGACGGAGGTACAGAGAGCCAAAATACCTAATAAAATAAAAGAAATTCAATAAGATTTCTCTATAGTTTTCATCCAAGAAGATTGTCTTATTAAAACCATAGAGAAAATCTTACTAAGACTTTTAGTATTTTTAATTAGGCAATCCACATATTTTTAATAGGAATCTTATTGTTTTTTATGAAAAAACTTTTAAAAACAATCTTATAAAAAAATTCTTGGTTATTAGGAAGAAATCTTATAGATTTAATAAGATTTATTTTTTAAATTTTATAAGGAAATCTTGTTGATAAAATAATATTTCTTTTTGAATTTTAATAAGACAATCTATTTAAATCAAAACGGAATCTTCCCAGTAGCGGATGGAATATATTCCGAATATATGAAGCATCAATTACCTTGTAATGACCACTACTTCCGACTATATTACCTTACTATGCATAAAATGCCTTACATTTAACATTGAATGAGACAGGAAGTAAGTAATCGCCTCCCTTCAGCATTACCTAGAAGTTATGGAGTAACATACTACTTGTATTAAGTTATAAAAATCACTGCATTACTTTTCCTTGTATGCTACATTACAGGTAATGAGGTATGAGTTAATTACTTCTGCTATATGCAGACGCATTACTTTTTGAAAAAAGTAATGCTTCCTTACGTGGTAATTTATTCTGTATTAGTTCTATGGTAGCCACTGGCAAATCCGCTGCTGGGTTACTAACCCTTTACCTAGATATATACATTAAATTACCTGTAATATAAAATAAAAAGATGTTTTAATGATTTTGTTGCAATTTATTATGAAATAAAAATTTTATATTTAAACATAAAATACATATGTTAAAATATAGTTCCACAAAACGGTAAAAAAAAAATAAAATTGAGGATGAATACATAAAGAAATTTTTTGTACTTAGAATACATTTAGGAAAACAAGCAAGAGAATTTACAAAAATTTATGATTTACAAACCGTCAAAATTTAGTCGAGGCTTTCAAAGAAAATGGCGATATCTTCAATCTCAATTTTTTCAAGAACCTACTTCGAGTTGAAGACCACGACTGAAATATGGCTTAAGTTTCGAAAATTTCAGCCTCGTCGAAAACAAGTTCTGGAACATAAATATAATTCTCCATTATCCCATTTTTTTATTTTTATTTATTTACATCCACAGATTTCTTTAAGAAACTTCTCGAATTCACTTCACAACTACGACTGATTGCTAAAGCAAAGAAAGCAAAAAGAAGTAGCATTTTCAACGTTATTTCCTTCTTAAAAGGGTGTTTAGTAAGAAAATCTTATAAAAGCAGATAAATAAGATTTTCTGTTTTATTTTAAGTGGCCGCCTCTTCTTAAACTTTGGAGAGTGAAAAAAAAATTTGTCTAATCAATGTTGTATCTTAATAAGATTTCCACATCATTTCATTCATTCAATAAGAAACTTATTAAAAAATGTTCGATAGTAGTTGTAAATTTTTAGTAAGATTTTTTTTTATGAAATTAAAAATATTTCTCTTATTATTTGGGAGTATTAATAATAAAAACTAATAAAATACCTCAATTAGGTGATCTTATTGATTTGATGTGGTGATTTTTGGCTCTTTGTATATGTCATTGAGGAATGTGCAGGGAATGGCTCCGCAGGAAATCCAAGAGAGTACACATCTACATACTTTCAGATAGTCAAGTGGCCTTAAAAGCTCTGCAAGTCTACGAGCTTGAATCTAGACTAGTCTCTAATTGCGTCGAACTATTAAATACGCTGGGACAAAACAATAAAATAGAATTATGGTGGGTTCCAGGTCATGAAGGATTTGAGGGCAACGAAAGGATGGATTGCCTTGCAAAAAGAGGAGCGTCTCGAACTCTTACAGAACCCGAACCATTCTGTAGCTTGACTTAACACTATATTCTCGAAAAAATAGAATATGGGAAAACAAAAGATTTCTGCACCGAGTTATTTCCATGTAACCAAAGCAGACTTTAGAATTCTAACTAACTATTTCAAATTTATTTTATATAGTTTTTATACGTAGCGTTACAGTATACTACAAGGTACATTTTTCAGTTATTAAAATTGAAAGAACTTCGATTGTCTGGCAAAATGTTTTTGTAAACAGAAAAACTTCTTTCTACTTCTACGCTGCAAGAGGAACATATTTTAAAGATGATACAACATCGAATGTAAGTTCCTTTTCTAACTAAATAGTATTAAATTTTTGATCCCCTAATATTTTAGCCATAAATCAGAAAAATTGAGTTAATAAAAACTAGCATATCCTAAGTTTAAATCTAACACTTGTTTCATCTTTCTACATACCCTTACGTCAGTTTCTCCACACCAGTTTCGAACAGGTCTATAAACAAAGCTACTCCTTTTTCGAGAGGTAATGTTTTTGATTGAAGGGACTCTATTGTGAAAGGAATATGTTTAATAATTTGCATTTTTACATTTTTAGTACGAAAACAAACGAAAAAAGTACATAAAAATTGCCTAAAACTGAAAAATGCTCTTACAATTTAAAATGTTCAAAAATCGCTAAAAATTACCTAAAAATACACGATATCTAGAAAAAATGACCAATAAAAATGAATGGATAAAAAACGATAAAAAATTACGAAAAATTTCCTAAGAACTTTTCATGTTTGGAATTAAGGAAACATAAATGGACGTTCTAAATAACCAGGAAATGTCTTCGAAGCAGCAGAAAAAAGATGACATGTCATCGAAATCCTAGCCCTGGTCATAACACATTTAATACCAAGCTTTTGACTTAATTTTTTTTTATTTTTGCCTATGGCAGCGACCAGAAAAAATTGTGTGGCAGGAGGAGTCGCAAAATCCCTAAAAACTAGAAGGAAAAACTGAAATCATAGGTGTCTATCAAGGCTTCCAATCCCGTGATTCTGGGATCCCGAGATCGCCTACAAATTGCAAAACTGCCACATTTTAATTTGTCATTCGAGTAAAAACTGTTTACTACACTGTTCTTCTATGCTTCAAAAAGCATATGATTATTTTATAACAATTCCGCCTACTACTGTTGAGTCCGGACTTTTGAGATCCCGGGACTATACGGCCCGAAATTTTCGGGATCCCGGGACTGCCTTCAAATCGCAAAAATGCAACACTTTAATTTGTCATTTTTTCATGGCAACACTGCTATTCACACTGTTAGTCGGCACACATTTACTGATAAAAGAGCAGTAAGTTGCTTGTAGCTCTTTGTTGAGTTGCTTGCTGCCTTAATTATTTAACTCTTATCGCGATCATCCAGCTTTCCTTTTCTGATATCTTCTTTTGCACATCCATAGCTTCCAGGATTACGTAAGAAGGAGCATGTTGATTTATGACTTCGGTCGAATTTTCGAGCAATTTTCGACAACCAATGCCTTTCGATTTTAAAGCAATTATCTTCCCCTCTTCAATATCTGTTAATCTGATTACACGTGACATATCAAAAAATATACACACACACACACACACACACGATCCATTATATTCTAAAACAGAAATAACCTTTCAACGCTTCAATTATCTTGAAAGAACTACTGGATTTATAGAGATGCAACTGCAAAAAAATGCTAATTTTGATAAAAGAGTAGGAAAAAGTACCATTATTCCCAACAACTCATAAAACTTGTTCTTCTCCAATTCACTCAGAACTGAGAATTTATTGTGGAAAAAAATTAACCCAAAATTACCGTTAGCAATATCAAAACTATTAACATTTGGAGTGGATTTATACAATTGCAACAGAGAAATTTTGAACCAGAGTAGCACTCTGAAGTTTACATTCAGAAGATCAGAAAACTGACAAAAGATCTGGTTCTTTCCCTCCCTGGTAAAGATATCATGCGATGCAAGGTGTAATGTTATGATATGAAGGCATGGTGCAATGTAATGGTATTGTATTTTATAATTAGATCTTTTTACATACATACTAACTTCAAGTAATTGTAATTGAATAGAGATTAACATTTTGCATGTTATTCTTCTCTCTCAAGCTTCAAAAGTTTGTTGAACAACTTCAAGTTACTTGAATCGAGTACAGAAACAGACCTTTTGTATATTATATGATGGTATTTCATGGTATGGTAGAATGGTACGGTATAATAGGCTTAATGTGATGTTTTTTTCTGGTATGAAGGCATGGTAAGATAGTATGGTATGATTGTATTGTATGATTATATAATTTATTTCAACTGTGAATAATAGGCCTATTCTTTTCCTACCGACTTACAAAAGAACACTAGGTAGGATAACTTAATACATGCAAAACAACAACACAAAGTCGGATACTTATGCGAGTTGAGGCAACTCGGTAAACTGCTATCCGATCTGATTTGCAGTGCTGGAAAGTTGAAAAACTGCTCTATTGTGAATGAGTCATGAAAAAATCCTAGGGAAATTTCATGCAAACGTCAAAATAGTTTTTTTTATAAACAGATAAACAAAACAAAATAATATGGAAGAAGTGTGAGTGAAATTGATTTACGCAAATTTTTGATAAATTTATAAAATAAGATATGATTTTTATTTCAGAATACAAGAAAAACAGCGAAAAAGGTGGTCCCGTGAGGAGACAATTGGTTTTTTGAGGTGCTATCTCGCCCGGAAAGCGGAGTTCCAACATCCCAAAAAAAAGAGATTGGCCTACGCGAACGTGCTAGAAGACATGGTGTCGTTAGCGATCACGGTACAAAATATATGTTTTTTAAAGTAATTAAATTAATAAACTGCATTTTCAGGATTCAGAGAGGACACCGATATGCTTGGAGTCCAAGATGCGAAGCCTTCTCCAAGCATATAAATCAGCACGTGACAATAACCGCAGCACTGGTGCCAGTCCGTGCTTTGCTCCGTATATGGAGCTAATGGACGAGATTTTTGGCACAAGTCCAATCATCTCAAACGACCACACTCTTCACGTTGGCTACAATTCGTTTGAAACTCTGACGGTTCGTGTGGACTCGATATCACCGTCATCATCTCCGAAAGCGGCATCGCCACAGGCATCACCTTCGTTGGTATCAACACCGCTACCATCACCGTCACCATCGTCATCAAGTGTGGACTCCACCCAAATTGCGAGCACAACAGAACTATCTTTATCTCCTTCATCACCATTAATGCAGAGAAAACGGTCCGCTCGAGACATTTATTATGAAAATAAATTGAAGCTTAGAAAGTTGGAAGCCGAAGAGAAACAAAAAGCAAGAAACAAAGCCATCGAGGACTTGAAAGATATGTTGAAGGAGAAATGGCAGAAAGACAGCGAGCTTGAAATGAAAAAAGTGGCATTGCTTGAAAAAATTGCAAACCGCAAATAAGCATACATTAAAATTTTTTTTTAATAATTTTATTTTAAATTTCTTAAATACCCGTCTTTTAATGAACTAAACTGAGCTGAACTATCTTCGATGGCTTTGTTTATCGCTTTTTTCCTCATTAGCTTATGAGGTATTTTTGTGAACACTTTTTAGTATTTTTTTTTAGATTTAAAAAGCATGAATGAATTTGTTTAAGTTTTTTAGTTTATTTATACATATATATAATATGCATATATATATATATATATATATATCAGTAAATATATGTATAAAATAAATAAATCAAACAATATTTTGTTCTCTTAAATAATTAAAAAGGTTTTGCCTCCTATCAAGAGTTGCATCCATGTTTGAATCTTCAAATTCATCTTCAATTGAATAAGAGTTTGAATCGTTTTCTTCGTTGGCATCGCATAAGTCGTCAAAAGAAATACAAATGTTGTGAAGTACGCACACGCTGACCACGATCTTGGTTACTATCTTCAAATCTGTCTGTTCCGTAAAGTGGAGTAACCTTCGAAAGCGCCCTTTTAGCAATCCAAAACTATTTTCCACTACCATTCGTGTTGAGGAATGTATTTCATTAAATTTACGCTGGCTCTCATTTAAGTTTCCATAATCCTTGAAAGGTGAAACCAGCCATTTTTGGAAACACAAGCCAGCATGAATTTGGAAACATTTCCTCATAATGGCTTTCTGCATCTTGAAATAATTTGGATCTTCTTAGTACTCTATAGTCATGAAGCGATCCCGGTTCCCCACAAGTTATGTCGATAAACTTTTTGTTGGCATCCATTACAGCTTGAAGCACAATACTGTATGTTTTCTTTCTATCGAAGTACATTTCTTTCTGATCTTTCGGTGCTTTTATGGCGATGTGCGTACAATCGATAGCACCAATTACGCCCGGAATACGTTTTTTATTATGGAACTTATGAACATTTTTATTAAAATAGCTTCCTTCTGGCCATTTAATATGTTCATGGCTTATAGATAGTAAGAAGCGGGTAACTCGCTGCACAGTGGACCAAGCCGCTGACGCAGCTACTCCAAACAAATTTGCCAGCTGTCTGAAAGTCTCCGTGTTGCTGACATACCAAACGTACATATAAACTCCTCTTTTTGGTGAAATACGTGTTCTACCACCACCAGATTCGTCAGGAACGAAGGGAGATTGCGAATACTTCACTGAAAATAAAAAATCCAAAAGTTATAACATGCATTCGTTTAATGGCATTTTATCATTACTTATTAGATGCTGCACCGTCTGACGTTGCAGCCTCATGTGCATTTTGAAGTCCATGTCGCTCATTGTATCCAATGTGCCTTCAAAATTGGAGCACTTTTCATGTTGCTCCACTTCGCTGTCAGTATCTGCGGAGCTTGAACTTGCGAAAATCGCTTCCAGCACTTCATTAACTTCCATCGCTCCATTGCGTTGCACACCCATGTATAAAGATGCAATCTGTCAACAATCAAGTATAATTCAAAGATTGTATTTCATATTTTAGAGCAAATAAATATATTTACCAAAGAATCCTCGAAATTACTCATTTTGTTTTGATTTTTCGTATTTTTTTTTATCAAACTAAACATATGCTTATGACAGTTCTTGCCAGTGTTGGTAAGCAACTAAAAGCAAATTTTATCCGAGTTGCAGCGTTCTTTTGTAACTCGTTTACAAAAGAACGCTCCTAATAGTATAGATATAGATATGCACATTTCTACATTTATTTTCTGCATTTATTTTACTTAAATTTCTAGTATTTTTGTACAACTATTAATACTACTTTGTCTGCTACTATTTCTACTTCTATTTATACTAGAAATATTTACTATTTTATTCATTTATTCTATTTATATTAATACATTTTTGTAAAAATACTATTTGCTATGTTACTTTATCTGCTACGAACCGTTAATATGATATACATACTATATCGTATAGTATGAAGATAAAGGTTAGGTTAATCCGGATGCCTCCTGACGGAGGATTGCATAGGCCAGTTCTGTTACTTAGTGGTATCGGTATATAATGATGATATAGGTTGAAAAAGAAAGAGTAATTCTTGAAAATTTTGCTATTCAAATATCTTCACCTTGTTTGGTTATAACTTTCTTTTCTACCGTATGTGGCGACAATTTTTTTATTTCATTAAAAATCGTTGCATTAACAATAGCTTCAAGACTTTTGTCTATGAATGCCACTATCCAATTCCTTGTAAAATTTTTTGATGATTTCGAAAATCAACATTTTTTCAACATTCCGCCACGCTGTTTACAAGATATTGTCGCATTTGTCTTAAAGTTGATTTTCAAATGAACGTTCTGATATTTTTACGTATAAATTAGATAATGGCGTTTGTGAACAAAGAAAACTTTATTTATTTGTTTAGTAGTGAAATTATTCTAGTTGTGAAATTGTTCTGTACAACAGATGCTGTAATTTTGAGGAAAATAGTTTTTCCGTCTACATGTTTACCTAATCTTCACTACTGATACGAGAAGCATTTCTCGTGGGCATCAGGGTTCAAAAAAGGTGTCAGCAGAAATGCATTCAAGGTTTTCAATTTAATTGCTTAATTTTTCCTAGAAGTCATCGATATGTAAAAAGATGAAACTTTGTTTTATCTCTGCAAGTTGTCTTTTTCTCTCAATTGCTCGTTTTGTTTAATTATCGTTAGTTACATATATACGATGCTTTTACAACAGACACTTGACTAATTTATCTAGTTGCGCTGACTTGAATTCATAGAAGTTAACTTGTTTGCATCGCAAAAATTTTATAGAGATGTTATAAATAGACAGGCGCGGATTCAGGGTAATTAAGGGGGTTCAAACCTCCCCCCAAAGACATTCTCAGAGAATATGTATTTAAATGTGATTTACTGGAGTTTGTTCCTGTTTTTTTTTATGTTTTTTGCGATATCGCGCCTTTAGCTGTAATTACCCATAATACATAAAACTGCAACCTAAAGTCACAAAACACCGCATTTTTCGGATCAAATATACTCAAACACCGCACAGTAAGCATTATCGTAATTTTTAAACGCAACCCTTCCGATTGCAGTGGCTTCAAGCAAACGCTCATTTTCATCTCTACACAAATTAAACGCGAAGCAAAACAATTATTTTATAATCTAAGACACATTGTTTGATTTACTGATTACTTATTTAATAAATAGTACCTGGGCGACCAAGCTTATCTCGGTTTCCTGCCGAAACTAATGAATATACATGTTTTTTTTTAATTTTGATTGTATATCGATTAAACAATTAATTTCTTAAAGCTACTGTTATCAAAAATTTTCCGAGCAACATATCACCTCTCAGTTTAACGGTATGCATAGCGCCATTAAATGTGCGCAAATCCGCAAAAAAATATTAGTCTGTAATATAATAGAAAAATGTTACGAATAACAAATTTTGGCAGCCTAAATCGGCCAAATACCCCAATTAGCCAACTACCATATTTAAAAACACGGAAAAATAAAACCTTTACAAGCAGCAAAAACACAAACAACAACATGCATATGCGACTTAGCTCATATTACAGACAAAAACATGCAAAATGTTATGACTCACGCCGCGATACATAAGAAAAGCAAAAGGAAATGGAAAGTAATACAAACTTTTTGAGTTGAAACACGGAAAAACGAATTTTTTTGAGAAATAAGACCGTGTTAGACTGATTTTTCGCCAACTTAATCCTCATATTGAAAACTTCTTCAAAATCGCTTTGAGATATAAATATTTCTAATGCCCTAATTAGGAATGCGAGCAGTTATTCCAATCCATGGATTTTTGGAATCGAACTTCGGGTGTGAACACTTTTCGGGATGCACATAGGGGTATTTCACCGGTTCACCGCCAAAAGTCAACTTTATTAAACATAGATTTTATAAAAAATTTTTTTGCAATGTTGAATATGAATGGTCGTACAGGGTTAAAATCAAATAACAGACTTGAATAGAAACTATTTTCCGAATAAAATAATTTTGGCTGCCTAAATAGGTCAAATACCCCAATGTGCGCTTCCAAACTAATATTCCCAGAAATGAGACCTAGTTAAATCGATTTTTAGCCCCCGTAAACCTTTATATTGAAAATTTCATCGAAATAGCTCGAGCTGTTTTCGAGAACTCATTTACAAACAAACAAATATTTATTGCTCGTTTGATGCTATAAGATACTATGCATGAGAGAGGGAAATAATCGGATCTTATGCCGGTTTTCTGATCTTCTGAATGTAAAATTGCTTCTCTGATTCAAAATTTCAGATCCTCAAATGCTCTGAATTTCACATAAATTTCAATTTTTTTTCATAGCACTGAGTAAACAGTTCGAATTCATATAAATCTATTTTATTCTTCTTAAAAATATTCACCTTTCACCTTTAAAGTGTTGCGAGAGTTTCAATAAACTTCTTGTTGCTCTCTACTATTCTCTTTTTGTGCTCAGCTAGAATAACGCAACAAAATACGTCTATCTTCAATAGGATACAAAGAGTAATTAATTCCCGATTGAAAGAAACATATGCTATAAAATACTTTATACAGTGAATACTTCCCTAACTTGAACTTCCGTAACTCAAAATTCTCCATAACTCGAAGTAGTGTTTGTTCTTTTTGCTTTTTTAAGGCATTTTCCTTATATTTTGATATCTATAAGTCGAATTTCCCTAACTCGAATTATTCTTCAACTCGAACCGAAATCTCATTTTAAGTTGACGATGTTCATGCATAATCATCTCCATAACTCAAATTTATCTCACTTACAAGAACTTCAATATTTCTGTGTGTGTTGTATTCGAAGAATTGACTTCGTTGGAGCATCGAGCATGAATAAAATGTTCATGACATCTTTGTGAGCTCGCATCGAAAGATATAAAAGTTATTGTATCTTGTGCTGTGTGTATTTTGTGTAAGTAAAGAGATTTTTTTAAATAGCAAGATAAGTGTGGATCATTTTACAGTATTCAAGAAGATGCTTATTGACTTAAGGACAATTTGAAAGTGATAAATCTGATAACATGCAATAACAATAGAGTTCAGCTACTACAGCTTTTTCACACTTTCTCCGCAATAGATCATTTTAAGAACCAATCCAAATATCATTGAAATATCTCAAAGATATCGATAGAAGTGGTCAAAAAAAAACCAAAAGGGAGAAAAATTTACCCACCATAATATGGGTTGGGCTCAGGGACAACACAAGACATAACAGCTAACCATGCGTTTACATAGATCTTATCCTTCATTAGTTTTCAATCTACTTTTGAGTTGACCTTTCGACAAGTTAACATCAAACACGTTACAGTTGTTAACAAAGGTACTCATGCGATTTAAAGGAGCAGTTAACATATAATTTGTTCTACTAAATGGTAAATAAATCAAGTTGTTAGAGTTTCTACTGCTTCTACGGTTAGTGTTAAAATTTATAAGAGAAAGAAGCTCTGGAGAGTCGAATACACCAGTTATGAGTTGGTGCAAGTAGACGATATCAGCAGATTTTCTTCTCTCACTTAAAGATTGCATTTTTAATAATTTCAAACGATCCTCATATGGAGGAAGGTTAAATGTGTCAGTTCCACTCAAGCCTCTTAGAGCAAACCGAACAAAACGTTTTTGAATTCTTTCTATACGATCAACATGCACATTGTAATGTGGGGACCATACTTGACTTGCGTACTCCAAGTGAGGACGGACGATTGAATAATACAGAGTTGTAGTTGTTATTAAGCTATCAAACTCTTTGGCCCACCGTTTTATAAAACCAAGCATAGAAGACGCTTTTTTACAAATTGTGTCAATATGCATGTTAAACGACAATTTAGAATCCATGCATATACCAAGGTCTTTGACGCTAGTTACACGACTTAAAGCAGTATCTTTAATTTTGTAATCAAAAATAAAATTGGTCCTTTTACGCGAAAAGGTCATAGTTTGGCATTTATCTGGATTTAAAAACATGTTATTTTTAGAACACCAAACCTCAAAGGAGTTCAAGTCTGACTGGAGCAGGTCTGAATTGTCCTTAGAATCAATTGTTCTGTATATTTTCATATCATCTGCATAAATAAGCAAATGAGAGTGTTTGATGACGTGGGTAACATCATTAATTGCCAAAATAAACAGAAGTGGACCCAGGTGGCTTCCTTGAGGAACACCCGATTCTGCAACAAATTCAGAAGACAACACGCCTCGGAACCGTATTTGATAAGATCGCTCCATCAAATACGATTTGATCCAGTTTACAAAATATTGTGGAAATCCCATTAATTTAAGTTTAAATAAAATTAGATTATGTGGTAATTTATCAAATGCTTTGCTAAAGTCAGTGTAAATACAATCGACTTGGCTACCAGAATTAATAGATTTTAAGCAGAATGTAGTGAAATCAAGGAGATTAGACACAGTGGATCTGCCAGTAACAAAACCATGCTGACGAGTTGTCATGACTTGCCCACAGTGAATTTTCACTCGATCGTACACTATACGCTCAAAAAGTTTAGGAATCGAAGACAATTTAGCGATAGGCCTATAATTAGTGACATCATTCCTGCAACCTTTTTTGTAAATAGGACTGATATAAGATTTTTTCCAAAAAAGAGGAAAATTACTTTCATTAATTGATTTATTAAAAAGTAACGAAAGTGGCTGACATAAAATGGAGCCGCATTGTTTTAACACTGCGGCAGGAATTCCATCTGGTCCAGCGCTAAAATCCTCATCGATTGATTCAATAGACTTAAAAATATCCTCTGAGGTAAAAGATATATGCCCCAAAGAAACTCTGGATGCGTTGTTCATATAATCAAAATATGCTAAATCAGGATTGAAAGAATCTGAACAAAATGATTCTTTAAAAAGATTGGCAAATAAGCCACAAATAATGGTGGAATCGTCAGTAAATCCATCCTGAAGTTTGAAAGAAGAAGGAAATCCATCAGTCTTCTTCTTAACATTAATAAATCCCCAAAATTTTCTTGGATCAGACAAAATACTCAGCTTCATATTATCCAAATACTCATTATATAATGCAGCTGAGCAATTCTCAAATTCCAGAAACAAACGTTTGTATGCTTCTAGGTCATTTGAGTCAAAACTACAAACATATTTCTTCCATGCCCTATTCCTATTGTTGCGAAGAGTCTTTAAATCCTTTGTGTACCAAGGGTACGCAGAATTTTTCGCAAATTTGAGACTATATGGTACAGACTGAGAAAACATGGCAAAGAGCTCCGTATAGAAATAATTTATTGAACTGTTAAGATTATTATTATTTATGTATTCTGTAATTATATTTAATTTACTATAAAGTAAATTATTCAACCCCAAAAAGTCAGCTTTTTTGAAATTGAATTCATAAACTGTGTCAACAGAGCTTGAATTTACCATATTCTCCCTATCGGATTTATACCAAACACTCAAAGGTGGATGGTAATTATCAATAGTAGTCAAAGCATGAAGTGCCTTCTGAACAATGACATTGTTACTGTCTGTAGTTAAGACTAGGTCAAGCAGCCTTTCCAGACTATTATAAATACAACTAACTTGTTGTAAGTCAGAACATATATTGTCAACAAATATATGTTCTTGGCGTGTCTTCGAATTAGATGCACAAAAATGTGTTTCATCGTCAGAAGAATGCCATTTTAAGTCAGGCAAATTAAAATCGCCCAACAATAAAATGTCGTCATTAACGTCAAGTATATTTAATATAAATTCTATGCAATCCGCAAGGCTTGCATAGACCTCTACACTGCTCTTGGGAGGAACGTATGCATTAATAACAAATACATTTGAATTGCAATGTACAACCTTAACGCATATAAGTTCGATATTAGCAGAGCAGGGAATATCAATAAAGGAACTAACACAGGAGTTCCTTACAGCTAATAGGACACCACCACCAACTGCAGAATTATTGTCAGCGTGTCTGTCCTTCCTATATACTTCAAAAAAAAAAAAAAAAAAAGATGATGAAGTTGAAGGTATGATGATGATGATGAAGTTGAAGGTATTCCAACGCCAACCATTTTCGAAAGAAATCACTTCGAAGACAAAAATTAAATTATTTACGTGATATTTTATTCTATAACTTGAATTTTCCGTAATTCGAAATTAAATTCTGGTCCCTTGACACTTCAAATTAGGGAAGTTTTACAGTATTTGATTTAAATGCTTATTAAAATTTTTTGTTGAATACTTTATCGATTTTCGCTTTATTATTAAAAAAATTAGTACAACTGATTTTTGGATATTCAGGAAGAAAACGAGGATCTTATAAAAATTTTTTATTTCTCTCTCTTTAATTTTTAATTTTTGATGGTGCTATCAGCAGTTTTCTGTTTTAGTTGGAGAAAATTGATTAAAAGACCCTAAAGTTAAAAAAATTCATATCTGACCCATTTTTAAACATAAAATCATGATTTTTTGGCAGAATACATATAATAGTTTTGGCATTTTTTTTTTTTTTTAATTTGTAGATGGTGCTACTATCCAAGTTTACTCGACGTCTGTGAAAAAATTTTAAAGAAAGGAATAAGTTGTCGTTTAAGAATATTTTCACATTTAAAAAAGTGTTTTTCGCATAGGAAATAAAGTTACCACCGATTCTCTTTTTTAACATTCCATTGGCTAAAAAAAAAATAAATCTAGTGTCCAAATTTTTGAACACGTTTTTATAAATTCTAATCTATTTTACGCATTCTGTTCTAAAAATCATGATTTTTTGTTACAAAATAAGTGAAATTAATTTTTAACTTAAGGGCTTTTTCGTCAATTTTCTCCAACTAAAACAGAAAACCGCTGGTAAGCACCACCTTAAAATTAAAAAAAAAAATTTGTTTTCATTCTTATATATTTATGTGACCATCTCATTTCCGGTCGGGATCGGTGAATTTGCAAAAAAATAATTTTTTTAATCACCCTAATATAACGTACATACATAAATATTTTTAAAACCCCTTCGAAATATTTTCCTAGATCTGCCCTTGTAGATAGATATAATAAAAAATTTAAAATTATATTGAAGTCCTCAATTACATTTATAAGTAATAAAAAGGTATTTTTCTTCAGGTTTTTTTTTAACAAACCTTTGCTTAATAAAAGATTTATGAAGTTAAATCAAACAATCAGTCTCTAACTGTCATAAAGTTTTTATACACATAATAAGAAATAATATACTTAGATATTATTGTAAAAGCAAATTTAGAAAAATTTCAATTTCTGTTTCTTGCAAATTGTTATGCATAATAATTTTAAAATTATAATAATTTCAACGTTTTTTGAAGAATATACAAAGGACACACAAATAGATAAAGGTTTTTTTAATAGCATTTGAAATTTTCAGTTGCTGTTTTTGTTTTTTTATCCAATTTTGTAAAAGGTTATTATCAATGTTTATGTTGTTGTGACAGCCTTGTTGCTAACTTATCAAGAATTTTTATTTTCTTTTAAAACAAAAAATTATTTGTTATGGCTTTTAAATCAGCAGATGGCTTTTAAATCAGCTCTCACTCATTAAAAATCTAATATCAAAATCTTTTTCATCTTCGAGTAATAGTTTTGTTTTTGTTTTGTACTTCTTTGAAAAAACCATTAAATCTGGTTTTTCTCTGTTACTTTTCTTATAAAAATTTCACAGTGAAAAATTGTTTACACAAAAATTTTTAAATAGCATTTTTTTCGACACTAAAATAGATTGTGTTGAAGTGTTTAATGGATGGCAACGGGCGTGGCGCATTTAGTTTATTTATTTGAATTTATTACTTAAGCTGTTTTTTAAATCACATAAGTAAAGTGCAAAGAAAAGAAGAAAGGAATAGCATAAAGAAAATAAGCTCGCTGTAGTTTGTTTTTTTTCCTAGTTGAGCGCTTTAAATAAATTACAAATACCTAGTTATTAAATGTCAAAATGTAAATTAAGCATTAAATTATTTTTCGTTTTAAAAAACATATATTTTTCAATTTGTTCTTAAAACTATTTGCATCGAAGATTATCGATGTTCTTACGAATCAATTTTAAACAAAAAAATAATGTATGACAAGATAGAATCTTGTGAACACAAACAATTTTTAATTTTATAATGCCAAAAACAAGAATAGACTTGTAAATGTCATTTATTATTTATATAGGTCAGACCAGTGGCCAAGATATTTGTTGGGAGGAATTTGGATAACGAGAAGGAAGAGGAAGCAAATATAAAAATTAAAGTAAGGATTAGGGCTTCGAATCCCGGGATCCCGAACCATTTTCTAGTCCCGGAACCTTGGGATTCCAAATCCTAAATCTGGGGATTTTATTTACAAGAAAATATAAAAATTTTGCAAACGATTGTTATTTTTATTATCGAAATTACCCTGTTCTCTTTTTTTAAATATTTTTTGTTTTCATTCTGAAATAAATGTTAAACTTTTCTAAAATATAAAAAATAAAAACGTTTTTTATTAGCTTATAATATAAATTAAATCTTTAAAAGTTTAACTATCATCTTTAATTAAGGACCGTAAAGATTATAATTTTTATTAAAAAAAACATCATATCATAATCGTTATTTTCTAATTTAATTTTTTTCAAACTATTTTCATCAGGTGATGTATATTTTTTAATCATAACGTTAACAAATTTTTCCCCTAAATATACATAATGGAATTTATAAACTCGACTTTATATTCAAATTATTGTTGATTTTTTCCCTTATATTCTTCTTTGTACATTACTTGTCTGCTTTAGTAATAATGAATTCGTCTGGGAGATGTCTTTTAAACTTTTGAGTGTGTATGAATATTTCAAGTATGAATAACGATTAAGCTTGGATTTCTATTTTAAAAATAAAAAAAATCTTATGCATATCTTTTTGTCAAAACCTAAAAACAATAAGAAAGAGTTATTATTGTTACCTGCATTTAATACAGCTAAGTGCCTTTACTTTGAAATTGTGGCATTTCGGGATCCCGGGATCATGAATTTCAAATCCCGAAATTTGCTAAAACCTTTCTGGATTGAAAGCCTTTGTAAGGATATGTTTCATCTTCCTTAATCTTTGCCCTAATACTTGCCTTCATCCTTTTACAAGTGTTTGTCTTAATCCTTTTCCAAATTTCTTGCATTATATGCGCAGTAGAAACTAATCAAAGAAATAAAAGTTGAATAAGAAAAAGTAAAATTAGAAATACAAAATATTGAAGAAATAATAGTAGAATAAAAGTAAAAAATAAAAGTATATATAGCAATTTTAAAAACTACTATTTAAGTTAAAATAGTAATATAAGTTGAACAATAAATATAAGTTGAACATAGTAATAAAAATAGTATTAAAAAATAGCGGTAGATAAAGTAGAAATAAAAAATTAATAGCAGTAGAAATATTCGTATCATACTTAACCATCATACCAAACCAATCATCTCATATCATCATAACATACCATAATATTACATTATAATACAATGCCATCATACCATAACATCATATAACATCATCATACAATACCATCCTTCCATAGTTGTATTAGTAGAAAATATAAATAGAAGTATAAATAGTAGTAGGAATTTAAGTTAAAAATATTAGTAAAATAGTAATATAAAAAGTATTATATATATTACAAGAAAATTGTGGTAGTATAAAAAGTGGTAGAATAAGAAGTAGAAAAAAGTACATCATAGAAATAAGCATACCATACCTTACCATCATACCAAACCCATCATTCCATATTAGAATAAAATACTATTATTGAAGACCATCATACAATACCATCTTTTTAGTTTTAGTTACTTGAAAGAAGTAGAAATAAAAGTCGAAAAATAAAGTTTATTTATAGTAGTGAGAATAGAAAAATAGTAGTGAAAATAGAAGTATAAAAAAGTATTAAAGTAGAAGAATAGTATTAGAAAAAGTAGTTAAATATAGCAGTAGAAATAGTAGTAAATAAGTAGTAGGAAATCGTAGTAGAAGTATGCATATCATGCATTACCGTCATACAAAACCTATCAATCCATACCATCATACTAAGAAAACATCCACTCCCACCGTCCTAGAAGAACTAAAAGTCGAAATGTAATATAAATAGTAGTATACACAGTAGGAGATTATAGTAGTAGAAATAGTAGTAAAAAATGATTTTAAATAGTAGTAGAAAATAGTTGTTAATATATATTCATATGAAATAAAATACCATTTATAAAATAAAATACCTTTATAGTATTTCCACATGGTCCTGCCCATCACATTATTATTCCATACTATCCATACCATACCATCATAACATATTTGCATAACACACCATAAACCACACCTTAAATTCATACGTAATAAAAAATAGTAGTAGTACCTATACCATATTTTGCTTGCTTGGTTTTGCTTTTGTTTATTTGAATTTGCTGTGGCTTTTGCTATTATGCTTTTGATTTTGCTCATTTGCTTTTGCTTTGCGCATTTACTTTTGCTGTTACTTTTTGTAATTGTTTTTATTTTGCTTTTGTTTATTTGTTTAAGCTTTTGCTTATTTGCTTTTGTTTTTCCTTTTGCTATTGATTTTGCTTTTTAAAAAATTTTGGTTTTGCATTTGATTTGCTTATTTGCTTTTGATTTTGAGTTTGTTTTTCTCATTTTCGTTTGCTGTTAGGTTTGCTCATTTAGTTTTACTTTTGCTTTATTTTTATTTATTTTTTCTTTGGTTTTTTTCATTTCTGGCATTGTTTTTCCTTTCTAGACCTAAAAATCAATCTTTTAAGTAAGATTTCCATTCATCGATGGTGCATTTTCATTACATTAGGTTTTGTTTTTTGCGTACTCGATTCAAGTAACTTGAAGTTGCTTGAAAGCATTATTTTACAAATTTTTTAAGCTCATGCAAAATGTCACTCTCTATTCTAGTACGGAAACAGACCTAATAAGATACTGCATTAGCGACCTGATGTAGTAGCAAGCTTTTTTTATATTTTTCACTTACATATTTTTCACATTTCTGTTGCATTAAGTGGCTATCGCCGCGATCTTATGACGCACAGTGTAACGAGGTCTTTTGGATGAGGGACAAAAATAGAATTTTCCCATAAAAAATAAAAGTGTAATATCTCGAGTTGTAGAAAGTGTAAAAATCAAATTAACTAATGTCCTTATTGATTCGATTCACAAAATTGTCATTTAAAAATTTTATCAATATTTGCCACGCCCTTCACCACCTCCCATACAAAATGAAGAATAAAAATGCAACACCTCGAGTTGTAAAAAGTATTAGAAAAAAAAGTGATCTATTTTTTACTAACTACATTCACAAAATTATCATATCAAATTTTCATCAAGATCTACCACGCCCTTTACTCACCTCTCATACAAAATTAATAATAAAAGTGCAATATCTGGAGTTGTAAAAATATTAGAAAAGAAATTAACTATTTTTTTTATAACAACACTTACATAAATCTCATATAAAAATTTCATCAAGATATGCCACGCCCTTTTCCCAGCTCCCATACAAAATCTATATATATAAAAGAAAGTGTCCGAATGCGATGTAATCCCATAACTCGAGATCGGCCGAACCGATTTGGATAATTTTTTTTTAAATGTTCGTTTTAGTCCAAGTTAGGTTTTTAAGGAAAGACAAATTGACCACGCCCACTTTTGCGCCCACTTTTTTTGATTTATCTAAAATCGGAAAACGGCTGGACCGATTTGGATAATTTTTTTTTCAAATGTTCGTAGTAATCCAATTTAAGTTTTGTCGGAAAGAAAAATTGACCACGCCCACTTTTGCGCCCACTTTTTTTGATTTATCTAAAATCGGAAAACGGCTGTACCGATTTGGACAATTTTTTTTCAAATGTTCGTAGTAATCCAATTTATTTGTGTATCTTTGCACGTTTTATGCCACACCCCTTTTGTCGCCCACAAATCAATAAAAATGCTGTATTTAAGACGGTTTTGGTCGTATTAAATTAAAATTTGGTAAATAAGTTCGTATGATAACTATAATTAACTTTGAAAAAAATGGGCGTGGTCACACTTCATCTACGCCTACTTTTAAGAAAATATCAAAATACTTCGAAACCATTGGTCCGATTGAGCTCAAATTTTGTAAGTACGCTTTGCTTTGAGTACGAGATGGTTTAAGGGGCAATGCCACACCCCCTTTTACCTCCCACATATAAATAAGAAATTGTTGTTATCGAATAACTTTAGAGTTATGGGTAGCACAGCTTAGAAATTCGGTATTCGACCACAATTAAGACGTACCGTTTCTGTGATGAAATTTTATGGGAGTGGACAAGGGGGAGAGGCACCTCCCATACAACCCAAATTTGTGATATCGAATAGCTTTGAAGTTATAGGAATTCATCTTTGGAATTCAGTTTTTGACCTCAATTTACACATGCAGTTTCAATGGTTTTATTTTATGGGCGTTGGACAGGGAGGCGTGAAATCTCCCTTACAACCCAAATTTGCGATATCGTATTGCTTTGAAGTTATAGGTTGACAGCGTAAGAATTCGGTATTCGACCTAAATTTATATTTACATGCATTTTCAATACTTACATTTTGTCGTCGTAGGGCAAAGGGGAGTGGCACTTCCCATACAACCCAACTTTGCGCTATCAAATAGTTTTAGAGTTATAAGTCGTACAACGCCGAAATTCAGTATTCGACCTCAATATAAACATTCAGTTTCATTGATTCAATGTATGTTTATTGGTAAGAGGGGCGTGACACCTCCAATTTAACCCAAATTTGCGATATCGAATAAATTAGGAGTTATAGGTAACTCAGCCTCAAAATTCAGTATTCGACCTCAATGCACTCATGCAGTTTCATTGCTAAAATTTTATGGGCGTAGGGAAAAGGAGAATGGCACCTCCCATACAATCAAAATTTGTGCTATCGAATAGTTTTGGAGTTATATGTTGCACAGTTTTGGAATTCGGTATTCGACCTCCATGTAGACATCCAGTTTAATTGATTACATTCTATTAGCGGTGATGAAGAGAGAGTGGCACTTCCTATACAACCCAAATTTGTTATATTGAAAAGCTTTGTGGATATAGGTCGCACAGTCTTTCAAATTCAGTATTTAACCTCAATTTAGACATGCTGTTTTACTGATAACATTTTATGGGCGTTTGAATAGGGAGAGTGGCAGCAACGCGCCGGGTTTCAGCTAGTAAAGAATAAAAGTGCAATATACCCAGGTGTAGAGTGTAAGGAATAAAATTAATTAACTTTTTATTTAGTTGATTTAAATAATTACCGTATAAAAATTTCATCAAAATCTGTATGCCCTTCGCCCACCTCCCATACAAAATGAAAAATAAAAGTGCAATATCTCCAGTTGTAGAAAGTATAAGGAAAGTAATTAGCTTTTTTGTTTTTAACTGGTTTCACTGAATTATCATATAATTATTTTATTCAGATTGGCCACGTCCTTCACCCGCCTCCCACTCAATATTCAATGAAGTTTATTATTTCTACGAAGAACTCGTGGAGTCACTAGACACAAAGTCAGAGAAATCGAAGTCAGAAATGAAATCGATTTTATCATCATTCGTATCATGATCTTAATTCAAAATGAATTCATTTATTTCATTATCTATTATCATTCATTATTCTGTTTTTTTTTCAATATATTTCAAATACTTTCATATGATTTAAGCTAATTTTTCTAAACTTTTGTATTTTTTTTAAACTTTAAACTAAACTTTTATATTAATAGTTTAACATATTTAAGCCTATAACATTCACAACAATTTCTACCCACGGGGATCTCAATGGTTGAAAATGACAGCGTAAAATTAGGGAGATCAAATTGTAACCAAACATTATAATTCTATTAATAGGTCTGTTTCCTTACTAACTTCAATTAATTGTAATAGATAAGAGAGTGTCGTTATGCATTTTATTTCTCTCTCTCGAGCTTCAAAATAACGCTTTCAAGCAACGTCAAGCTACTTGAATCGAGTACGGGAACAGACCAACCGTTACGGTCAAAACCTTAACAAACAATTCAAGATGTACTACGATGAAATCAGATGCGTGTAACTTTTCTTTTGTCTTTTTGTTTTTTTCGTCTTTTTTCGTGAGAAGAAGATGCATATATATTAAAAAAAATTAAATATTTAGGATACTGATTTTTGTATTATTTACGTAAAAATTTCAAGTGTTTATGCATTATTGTCTTTGCACTATAAATTTAGACTTTTTGTTTTACATGTGGAATTTCACCTTGTCATGTATTTTTTGGTACACAATACATCTGTTTTCGTACTCGATTCAAGTAACTTGATGTGGCTTAAAAGCGTTATTTTACAAATTTTTGAAGCTCGAGAGAGAAGAATAACATGCAAAATATCACTCTCTATTCTAATACAATTACTTGAATCGAGAACGGAAACAGACCTAATTGGTGCTCATTTTTGTCAAAACAGGGATCGCCAAAAAAGTTTTTAAAGAGTGCAACAATAATTAAAACTATAACCAACAAAAACAAAAAAAAACGGCCACGTTGTACAATAAGGAAGTAATGACATAAAAACAAAACAAAACAAAAGCAACAGCACGCATGCTGGGTGCGACGAAACAATACTCAAAATTACCAACAAGATATCTTCAGTATAGCAAGATTGTGCGCGGTCGCATGCAACAAGGAAAAGACACCAACAACAAGAACGCGTTTTACCAACAGCGACAAGAACGACAAGAACGACAAGAAAAAACAACAACACATTCGCTGTATTGTTGCAGTGCAGTTTGCGGCTCAGTCCTTGAAACTTTATAAAACATTTATTATTTTTTCATATAAATTTGCGCATTTTCGTCAAAAAAACGCTTCAGGAAACAGGTCATAAAATTTTTAGCTTTTGTTTTCGGCTTCCCAAATTTTGAGAATGTATTGAGAAAGGGTTCTTTTAAAACATACTTAAAAATAAAAAAAAAAAAAACAAAATGTCCTCTTTGTTTGATTGAGTTTTAAAATTTATGAAATATTTTTTATTTTTTCATATAAATTTGCTCATTTTCGTCAAAACATGGTTTAGAAAAGTGGTCATATAATCCTTATTGTTATGTAGTCTTAGACAAAATTTGGGGAATGTATTAAGAAAAGCATATTTTAAGATATACTTAAAAATAAAAAAATTTAGAATTTGTATTTAAATCATATAAAATAAACATAAAAAAATATTTTTATTCTTTAACTGTATATATAACTTAAGGTTTTTTGGATTACTAGGACCTTTTTTGAGGTACATAAAAAATTTTTTATTAAAATATGAGTTCTACTACAGTTTTTGGGATTTTGGAAAATATTCAGTACAAAACTATAAAAAATATAATTTCGTAATATTTTCAAGGCAGCATATAAAGACCATAACTACCACAAATGAAAATATATCAAATAATCATTTTGGATTCACATAATTAAGGTTCCTAACTATAAATTTGCGTACTTACTTTTACGAATTTATGACTTTTTCTCCATGCCTACTTTTGTTCACGTCGTTACACTGTGTGACGTCTAAATTTTTTTATTATTTTTATCAGAAAGGCAAAAAACCTACCTGGTTGGTCTCAACATAGTCCCATAAAAAGTAATCGAGAGGCGTTAAGTCGCACGAATGAGGGGGCCAGTTAACAGGACCACTTCTGAAAATAAATTTTCAAATTAGTCCAATCAGCAAAAAGATGATCATTTGGCTTTAATTCTTGTACGAGCTGTATTTTATAGGCACCAAGATCCTTACATAGAATTTTCCACGTAGTCGAAGGACAAAGGCCAACAAGTTGAATACGACGATGAATCAACATTTTGGCGTCTTCTTCAACGCTTTGCGCTACAGCAACAATATTCTCTTCGGTACGCACACTTCCCAGTAGCGGATGGAATATATTCCGAATATATGAAGCATCAATTACCTTGAAATGACCACTACTTCCGACTATATTACCTTACTATGCATAAAAGGCCTTACATTTAACATTGAATGAGACAGGAGGTAAGTGATCGCCTCCCTTCAGCATTACCTAGAAGTTATGAAGTAACATACTACTTGTATTAAGTTATAAAAATCACTGCATTACTTTTCCTTGTATGCTACATTACAGGTAATGAGGTATGAGTTAATTACTTCTGCTATATGCAGACGCATTACTTTTTGAAAAAAGTAATGCTTCCTTACCTGGTAATTTGTTCTGTATTAGTTCTATGGTAGCCACTGGCAAATCCGCTGCTGGGTTCTTTGTCTTGTTGATAGTTTTGAATCGAGAAGAGTAAAATTAGTGCGAAAACAATAACTGCAAGAATTGCTTGGTCACAGGCCGATTACGTTGACCGTCAAATGGACGAAGTGCTCTATGAACTTCTCGAACAGATTTATTTTTTCAAAATAAATTCTTACAATTTGGAAGCGTTGTTTTGGCGCTAAACGATTCATAATGAATTGCCAAACCTTACCAAATGGAAATGTAAAAACAGTTTGACATTCTGAACTGTCAAACCATAGACAACAACCATTAGTTTCTTTTTTTTAATTAATTATTTTTAATCGAGTGTAGTTTGAGCACAGATAATATAATAGAAAGATGTGCCACCGCCATACAAGCAAGTGGCACAGTAAAATTTGAATGTGGATTTATCATAAATCCACACAAAAGCTTTATGAGAGTCAGCGAGCGAACGATTTAAAGCTTTTGAGAGCGAGAGAATAAGTAAGCGACAATGTGAGTAAATGTGAGCATAATATTGAAAAGCAATAGAAATGATATGTAAAGATTTGATGCACGAAGCATCTGAATAAACGATGTAGCTGCCAACAAAATGTAGCAGAATTTTATTAGGTTTTACTTAAAAAATGTAGGCAATTTTTTTACTAAACTACCCTACGAGCATTATATAATTTAAAGTTATTATATTTTTTTGCATTATCTCTTATCTTTTTGTTATATAATTTCAAGAATATAATATCATAAAGATGACATAATCTTAGTATATTTTGTGTGTTGACTTGGTTTTTTTTTGCCGTTTTGCCACATGATATTTTTAGTGTTATATTATTGTAATTGCGATTCCATCAGTTGAAGCATAGCCGCGAATAATGTTGTAAGCAATATTTTTTAAGTTGTTTTTCTGAGGAACATTTTTTTATTTAACTACTTGTATATACATATTTTTAATATATTATTGCAAATACATGCTTTTCTATATGAAAAGTACTCAGAAATGCAATTTTCAATTGTTCTTATTTATACAACAAAAACATTTTTTTGATAATTTTTTTAGTAAAAATTCAATATTTTGGGCCGGTTTTGAAAAGAAAATAAAGGATATTTTCACTGACCTAACGCTACAGTTGAAACTATTTTTGTAAAGTGCTTTTATTAAAACTTTGATTAATAAAATTTTAATTAAATATATTTAAAAATAGCGAATATATTTGCATCGAAAGTCAAAGTTTTGGTTTTCATGCCGTTTTTCTCATTCTTGGGGAACGATGTTTTATATTGTACCAAAAATTTCTGAAATTCTAAAAATATGTGAATGTTTTTGGTATTAAAATTACTGATATTTTTAAATTTAATTTGCCAAGAAATTTTTTTTAAGAAAGATTTTGAATATCAAAATTTACGTAAGTGAAAATGGATGGAATGAGCGTGATCAAAACTAAGTATGAAACAATCTAATCTAGGATGCACACAGTATGAGTACTTAAATTGAGCGAAGTTCGTTAAGCCATTTAGATTTGTATAAATGTCAATTAAATAAACAAACCAGATAATAAGTTCTATTAATATAGACTAGTATTGAATTGTATGAGTATTATAGAACGAATGCAATTCGAAAAGAATTGAAGAATTTTTAAAGATTTTTCGATTTTTTTAAGTTTTGAAAAATATGTCCCCAGTTATGATCCAATAACTTCAAAAGTATTTTTTCGTATTAAAAAATTTATACATGTTTGTAAAAGAGACGTTTATATCTTTCATTTAAGCTATGATTTGTATTGATCTAATGATTTTTGTATAAATTTTCTAAATACTACATTTGTGAAAGAGTTTAAAAAATATGATTAATAATCAAAATTATTAATCGGAAAGCTTCGGAATTCGGTACTCGACCACAATTTACTCTTGCCGTTTCACTGATAGCATGTTTGGCAACGGGGGCGTGGTAGCAACACACAGTGTCTCAGCTAGTTGTTTATAGAAGCGCGAAGATTTCGTTGTTTTGTTTTGATTGCGTTATTTCTGTTATTTTACTTATTTCAAAGAGTTTACAGTATTGCAAATCCTACTATAACGTAAAATTGCGGTTTAGGGATTTTTAAATTTAGCTAAAAACGCTAAGAACATTGTTTGCATACAAAATCCTAAGTTACATATATGATAATTGTGTTTTTAAAGTCTGAAGAATTTGTTTAGTACGAACTCACCACGTCCACTTTTATGGAGGTAATTTTGAGTATTTTTACTAAAACCGAAATACGTAAATACCCAACCTTCTACAATAATACTTTTTACCTGAATATTTTCGTTGAAATATTTTTTTAACAACAAAGTAAAAATAAATCCAAAATATATATCGAAGTCATATATTTGCGCACTTTAATATGGGGGAAATGTTAAATAAACGCTATATTTTAAACTCTTTCACAAATTTAGTATTCAGAAAATGTCGACAAAAATCGTACAAATAATCGTATAAATAATAGCTTAAATAAAAGGTATAAATGTCTCATTTGTAAATATTTATAAAACATGTAGAATAAATGAATACTTTTGGAGTTATAGTGTCATAACTGGGGAAATATTTTTCAAAACTCAAAAAAGTCGAAAAATTCTTCTTAAAAAAATTCGAACCAACCTGAAAAATTCTTTATGATTTTTACTATCTAGAAAAAATACTCAATCGAACTAGCAATGTCGTTTTCGTCGCGCAAACTTTTTTCAAATTGCCTACCACTGTTATTAATTTGTTATTCACTTTTAAATAAAAAAATGCAATGAATAAAAAATTTTGTTATTCACTATTATTTTATGAATAAAATGTTCGCTATTAATTTTTTTATTAATTTTTTATTCATTATTAATTTTTTATTCATTATAAATTTTGTATTAATTTCTAATTTTTCATTCACTTTTGAATTATAAATAAATAAAATGAAAAAAAATCTTGTTATTCACTTTTGAATAATGAACCAAATTTATAATAAATAAAAAATTAATAATGACTATAAAATTAAGAATGAATAACACATAAATAGGCAATGAATCAAAAAATAACAATGTATAAAAAATTAATTATTGAAAAATTTTTAACTTCTTTTTGAATTGCATTCTTTGTAAATAGCATTCATATGAATAAAAAAAATAATTAATTATTCTGAATAACGACAAAAAAATAATTGAAATTAATTACTAATCAATTTTTTAAAAATTCAATGTGAATTAAAAATTTTATTTATAAACAGTTTTGAATTTATTGTATGGATTTGTATGTCGTTATTCAGTTTTCCTTAAGATTCTGAATATATATACAGATTTTACTGCTCTGGCTGAGTCAATAAAAAATAGTCAATATTAATAGCAAAAATCTGCTTCGCACAAAATAAGGAAATCATCATGAAAATATTGCAAACAAACAAAAACCTTGTTGCTGTCAAGCAGAGATCACAACTGCTTGGTTCCAACAACAACAACAACAACAACGGAAAAAACAATTACAACATTAAATTTGACGACTCTCGCTAGCTATGAGAAACCATGCAGTGGTGATCTATGCTGCGAAGCATTGTGGAGTGAAGAGTGAAAGAGCATTGCAGAGAGAATGTGCATGCAAGGATTGGAAACTTTTCTCTCAAGAAAGCTTTTTCATCGCGCTCACAAAAGCTTACGTAATGATCTGAAAAATATTTATTACTTTTTAATGTTCTACGTGGCACATCTTTATACTATATAATCTTTGGTTTGAGTATTTGTACTGCGTCTAAAGTAAAGCAAAATTTTGTGTTTAAAAAATTTATATATAAATTTTATAAATTTATTCCTAAAGTCATTTCTTGATTGTGCTATTTTGATTTATATATACTAAGATATAAAGTCATATTTTGTATAAGATAATTTTCGATCGCATAAGTAGAAAGAAATAAAATAAATATTTCATATATTTTACCATAATAAACGAATAGTGAATGTTTTAAGCAAAAGTAATCTTAGCTGCTAACTTCATATATAAGGATCGAATAAAATAAAAATTGGCAAAAATTTTGCATTGCTTTTAAAATATTTTTGTAAAATTTGTATTGAATAAATTTTCCTAATTTTGCCAATTTTTTTTAAATTGTAAATTTTTCTTCTACTTGTCTGTCTATTCAATAATAATTTGTACATTAGTATTATAAAAAATTCTATGGATATGGAATAGTGAAATATTTTATGTAGGTTTTGAACACCAAAACTGCCCCTTGGCTATAGTCCCGATATAGGTACTGATTAACAATTCTGTGTTATAGGCACTAAGACATACACCAATACTGCCGTCCTAAGAAAGAAAGTCACAAACGCCAAAATTCTAAAATGTTTTAAGCTAATACTACCCATTTTCAACTCCAAATGACTGAAAAATTTAAGTAACGTGGTCACTTCTAGTGTGTTTCTTAGAAAGATAAAAACGTAAAAGCTACATATCTCAAAAATACTCAAATGGTGATATGACTTTTTTACTTAGGAGGGTAAAATACATCACAATTTCATAAAGGTTGTATGTGTATTGATTTGCTCTACTGTAAGCATTTGGTGTTTTCCCACATTCGAAGTTTTGTATTTCATTTTACGATAACTTATTAGCTCACATCCAAACCATTGCAAAAGCTTTTTGAGTTGACAAAAATTTGGGTGAATTCTAAGAAACAAATTCAACACTTAAGCACATGCAAAAACCTCATGAGTGGTGAGTTAGTTTATGAAAAGCACAAGCAAAATTACTCTAGAAATCTAGTCAATGACGAGGTGAGTTAACGTATATTATTTTCTGAATCATGGCGTAATAATCATGTGGAAGCGGGCTTACGTTAGTTTGTGAAAAAAAAATGTTTAACAGGAAGAGTCAAATATTATTTTTTGTCAGCTTGCTGCTTGGAGTATAGAAATAAATTCTAAATAAAATTAATTAAATGTGTTATCATATTATAATTATGTGTTATAAACTTCAACAGTTAGCAGTAAAGGTTCCAAAGATTTATCCATAAAACTGTGTGCCCAATCAAGAGTTTAATACCTGCGCTGCAAGGTTTCACTGTTGTCGTTGTATTTGTCATAGAAGCTTTAGCTAGCATTTATAGCTTCTTCCGATTTCACATTTAATCGAATCGAATTGTGAATTCGCAGTATGTGAATAGCGCCAAGGTGTTAATGACAATACGCAAATAAAAAAAAATACAAAAATTAAAATAAGAGGTGTGCCAAATTGGACACTCTGCAGAACCGAAACTTCTTCGAATTTTCATAGGTTTGATAATTTAATGGATACATTTTTGAATAACAATTTCTACTTAATAAAATTTTAAATAAAAATTATAATTATAATGGAATTTTATTAATAAAGAGATGAATTTATATTTACTGAAATAGCAAATCGTCGGCCTAATTCTAATACGACGTAAGTCAAAATTATCTATTGTTCTGGAGGCAAAGAAGATAATGTACTGTTTCAAACGATTTACCTCTCTTTTTTTTATACAAACATTAAAAACTAAAAAAGGACATAGATGTAGTTTTGACCAATCTACCGTAACCGCTAATAAACGTTACTTTGTCCAATTTGGAATTACGTCCTATTGGAATTAGGGCGACGAAATGTAAGTTATTAATGTATGTTCACTAGGGCGTATCGAAAAATTTAGAACGTATTCTAAGAGGTTTCAAAAGTTGTATAGGGTGGTCAAGATCTCCCAAAAAAAAATTTACGCAAAAATAAGGATGTCTTCCTCTCCCGCAAGGACAAAGTTTTTTTTAAGAAAAATAGTAAAAAATCACGTTCTCAGAATGCTTTGATTTTTGTTAGAAAAACTACATATCTCTTAAAGAAATAGTAAATAAAGACTTTAGCTAACAATATCCTGCCAAACACGATGCCACTCTCGATTTTTACTCATAAGGTAATATGTGAAGGATTTTCAAATCTAAAGGTACACTCGAAGTAGCACAGAACTTTTTATTGTCTTAATTTTGGAGATTTTGATTAAAGTGCTGATGTTTTCCTTAAATTTAGCGAATTCATAATTTGCATATTTTTTCCATATGCATTTTCTTGTTTTTGAGAAATGTAATCTTGAATGCAATTATTTTACTTGTTCAAAAAAATGAATATAAAGTTTTATATCTCGGGCACCAGAAGTGGTACCGATGATAATATCCTTAGTTTCTATTCCTCAAATATTTGTGAACATCACCCTGTTGTATCAATTAACAAAACCAGGTTAAGGTCACGATTTTTTCCTATTTCGTTTTTTTTTAAGTTTACTTTCCTTATGATTTTTATTATTTCATTAAAAAACCTTAACTCAGCATTCACAAAAATGTTATACTAAAATTTTAAGTTCCTGAGCTTGCCATTCGATGAGTCTCAAATGACTTAACAATTGTAAACATTAAATAAATTGAATTTTTAGTTTTAAAAACAGTAACAATTACGTAACGTTTCAAAGATTTTAAAAATCTTTATTCTGTTACATTAGGTTAATACCTAATAATTATACAAACTATAGTTGCTACAAAAATTTGTTAATATTTTAATTTATTTATTTATTTATTTACAGAGTCAATAGGTAGAATCGACTCCCCAGACACCGCGGAGAATTTTTTTTGAAAATAGCTTCAAAGCGTTAAAAAAGACATTTTCAAATAATACAGTGTAACAAAATGAGAAAAAATTTAAAAACTTGGCATAAGACATAGTGGATGTGGTAGACCTGATAAAACATAAGATAACTGCATACTTGGTTTTTTTAATATACCACGGGATTTGTGTTAAAAAACCGATTTTAGGTAGGTGCATGTATAGTTTGATATGTAACTCCGTTATCTAGATCAATTTTAAAAATTTAAACGTTGATAAAAAGAAAAAAATTTACTTTCAAAACAATATATAGAACGTTTATTTCACAGAACGAATTGACAAAGTTACACGTAAAATCATTTCAAAATTTCTCGTTTTATTTATTTTTTCAACTTTTGACAAATTTTGTTTTGTGGCACCAATAATTTTGGCATGATTCTAAAAGATTGTTTAACTTTGCGTTTAATAAGCTATCATATACTTCAATCGGCTGAAATACAAATGCACTATCGAATTGTCAACCGAGAGATCAACCGACAACAACGCAATCGCGTGTGTTGAATTTATATTGTCAACAATTCATTTCCACTGTTGTCAATCGGGGTTCGTAAATCGTCAAAATAAGTGCGTAGTGCAAATTTAATATAAAAATCATGGACGAAATTCGAAATATGTTTTGCTATATATTTGGTTGATTTGTTGATAAGTAGCATCGGCTGAAATTCACTACTTATAGTGAGTGTGCATTAATTAATCAATTAGCCGTTCATGTACCGCTAGCAATTTGATGGAACCTGAATATATTGTGTCCAGTGCTCATCAATATTGAAGTGTTGGAAAAGATTTTTGTCAGTGAAGCGTTTCGGTACTTTGTACTTGTTTACTTCAATTCTGTAAGTTAAGCCTACAAAATAAATCAAAAAGACAGAAAATATTATAAAAAAAAAAAATAATTTACAAAGTACCAAAGCGCTAGACAATGGAGTAAAAAATTATTTGTGGCCACTAAATCTCGGTGAGGATCGTATGTTATGGTTCTAATATCACTCGAAATTGAAGAAAATAACTCCTCTCATGTTAGCAGACTAGTGCTGGTCACTAATACGTGAAACCGATGATAATATATATACGAAAAAGGTAAAATAAACACTTTTTGAAAAAAAAAATTAAACATTTTTGCGTTTTATTACTAATACTAAAAATTGTATAGTGCATTTGTATTTCAGCCGATTGAAGTAAATGATAGCTTGTTGAACCAAAAATTAAGCAGGCTTTCAGAATCTTTTCAAAACTAATGGTGGCACAAAACAAAATTTGTCAGCAAAACATTGTAAAAGTTGAAAAAATTAAAAAAAAACGAGATATTTACAAATGATTTTACCTGTAAGTTTGTTCATTCGGTCGTTTAAACTGTTTTAAAGGCCTATGCTTATTCTTTCTATCAATATTAGATTTTTAAAAATGATCTAGACAAGACGGTGCTACATAACAAACTATACATGCACCTACGAAATATCAGTTTTTGTATCCGATTTTGAGGGTATATTTAAAAAACTAAGTATGCAGTTATTTTATGTTTAACCAGACCTACAACCTCTACTGTGTCTCAACCCGAATTTTTTTTTACTGTAACACCGTGCAATTAACCATACAATTATTTGGTTTTTGTTATATTTTAACTCTCACATTGGGAATTTTCGTGTTTTGGTATGTATTGCTATGTATTGTATTGCTATGAATATAAAAAATAGTTTAATTTATTTTTTCTTCCATTTAATTTTAACTATTTGTTACCTAAGCATATTTTTGTCATATTTTTCGGCTTAAATAAAATATGCTTAAAATTATGGTATAAAGGATGTAGCAGTTTTTGTAAAAATTTGAGACCACATTTTAAAATTTTAACGAAGTTATAGCACGTAGTCGAGAGCTTCTCATAACTTCACGCTGTATGTAATTAAAACTTTAAAAGCGTTTTTCTTGACACAAAAATATGTTTTTAACAATTCTATCAAGCCAATTGAACTGAAATTTTAATACGTTATTATTAGGGATCGGAGTGTTATGCAAAACGTATAAAAAAGTAGTGTCTAAAATATATAAATTTTATGCAAAATTTTAACACATTCTGATCAAATATGTTTATATAATCAATATTTTTAAAAATAATGTTGCTTCCTATCTTTACACAGGATATGATATAAAAAAGATTTTGCAAAAAAATGCGACGCCTAGTTATTATATACGCCAATGGCTCTTGCAGGTAGTACATTCCACAATCGTACATTTTAATTAATTTTTTCCTATTTTTTCCCCTGACTTAAATCTAAATTTATATTTGAATGTCCGCCATTTTGTTATTTTTTAATGAAAATGTTTAAATGGTCTGCCAGTCAAAATGACAAGTCTACAGAACAATAATCTATTTAAACTGTTTCTTTTAAATTACTTCAAGTGCCGTTATCACCCAAACCAGCAAAACACCTTCTTATTTTTGTCCACATTGAACGTAAAATTTTAAAAAAATTTTAAAATTAAAAAAGTGGTATAAGGTTCATTTGTATAGTTTGAGATGTTTATAAAACCATATAAAAATATTTAAACGATTGAATTTTATTTTTTAATATATAAAACAAAGTCGTGTATGTGTTTGAAATTCCATAAGTCAAGAACGAAGCGTCCGATTTGCTTCGGGATTTTTCCTTGTGTTTTTAATTATAAGGACAAGGTTTGTAATAGACTAAATTTTTGCCACACCTCCTTTCACCGCCCCCAAATCAATAAAAACTATAAATTTGAGATAGTTTTGTTAAAACTAAGTTATTTTTTATTTTATTGTCACAAAATGTACTAAAAATGGGCTTCCACAATTCCTATTGCCGTCCACAATTCAAAGAAAATGCTATCTTTCAGACAGTTTTGGTCGTTTAAGATTAAAATTTGGTTAAACAGTTCGTATCGTTACTTCCATCACCTGTTCTAAAAATGGGCGTGGTCGCACTATGTTTACGCCCCTTTTTCAGGGGATAAGCATGAAGTGAAGCGAAGTTCGATTGGTATAAAATAAATTAAGCTCAAGTTTTGGCACTCGATTTGTTTTGAGATCTAGATGGTTTAAGGTAGGGGTGTCCAAAGTCGCCCGCACGGGCGTTTTGCCCATACTGGCGTTCTGGCTGCCCGCAGCAAACAGCACGGGCAACAGCAAATGCTGGATAAATTCGGAGGTAAAAGGAACGAGGGAAATGCACGAAGAGAATGAGAAAGAGCGTAAGAAAAAGCGCCTTTTACATCGTGATCAGTGTTGCCAGAAAAATGCTGAGCCTGTTGCTAAAATTGCTAGCAAAAGTAGCTAAAACGAGCTAACCATTTTTTGTAAGCTAAAAAAAGAAAATATTTAAGAGCAAACACAACTGCTATATTTAATTGATTGATTTGTAAATGCATTGTATTGCTGCATAAAAAAATTATTAAAAACTATCTATATTCAATTTTATGTACACAAAATTATAGAAAATTGATAAAATTGTAAGTATATTAAATTGCATAAAGGTATTTTTGATCATATTTTTTAATTTTCAAATATAGTTTAGTATTTACCTTATTAATAAATAAAAGTAGTAATTAAAAATAGCTAAGCTCTAAAAGAAAAAAGCTTGAAAAATAAGCTAGGAGCTAAAATACGATTTTGGAAAAAAATAAGCTGAATCTAACTGGCAGCACTGATGGCGAGTGTGAGATTTTGCTTTACGAAAGTCATAATATAGCTCATTAATGTATAAAGGGTTACCATATTTTTATTATTTAATACTTTATAAAGTAAACCTTTTAAAAGTTCTAAAAATATCTTACAACTGACAGCTAGGGTGTAAAATCAAATTGAGTTTAATAATATTGCGGTTTTAAAAAAGTTTTTAAAGCAATGTGGAGGCAAGGCGCATTATTTATCCCAAGCTGATATCAGAATTTCTACTTCTCAAACGTCAGTATATTTTGAACTGTTTAAATCTTGAGATTAAAAGCTCAAACATAATAGGCTCGAGTTGGTTGTGGCTAATGTCAAAAATCAACGAAAAGCTAGCTCAAGTTCTGCCAAATACTCAATTTGACCAAAATGACATGATTGAGCTCATCTTTAAGGGCCAGTTTTTCAGTATGTGTTTAAGGTCTAGTCAAATTGAGCAAACCTAAACTCACCAAAATTGGACGTTTTAACTTTGTTAAGGCAAAAAAGAAACACACTATTTGATAATTTAAGTCAATTTAACTTCAACGAATGCTAAAATATCTAGTTAAACCGAGTTTAAACGTCCAATTTTTGTGAATAAATCTAGGTTCAATTTGACTAAAGTTTACAGTAAGGCGGTGGAAGAACAACGTTTGCCGGGGAATATCTTTATACATAAAATTCTTCTGTACATGGCTTTGTCACTGAACTCCTCCTAAGCAGTTGGACCGATTTTGATGAAATTTGGTGTGTGCGGCTGAGTGTGTAGATGATTTAACTCTAAGGTTTGACCCGGTAGGTTGCGCTGTTGTTGCTATGGCAGAGTTTAAAGGGGTATTTGAGAGTATAACTCAGAAAGGATTTGAGAAACTGTCATGATTCTATCACTTCACCATTACTTTTTATGCAAACAAAATTACAAAAATACAAAATTAATAAACATAAACAAAAAATACTCTTAAATTTTTATGAAAGTTAGGCTTGATTTTTCGATCGTATAAAACGTTTTCAAATTTTTACGATAGAAACTTTAAATAAACCCTATATTTATGCATACCATATGAAAGAATATTAAAAAACCCATTCTTGGTCTTGAATATTTTTTCAAAAACAAATATTTTTACCAAAGTTTTTTGCGAAATAAAAAATTAGTCAAGGTTGTTTTTGGAAAATTATAAAAATTAGAAGGGAATGAAAACGACAAAGATTGAAATACGCTTGGACGGGTTAACACGATTAATCAAAATTAAAAAAAAATGCAATCCTTTGTAACACTCTCCGAGTATTCACTTTCAAAGCCTGCACTTTCATGTTTGATTTTTTTTATTTTCTATTTCAACAAAAAATTAAATTAGTACAAAATACTTTTTGTGTGTTTCAGGTACGAAAGATAAGAGTTGTGCATGTTTTTGTATTGAAACTTAGTGTACATGTGCTATGAGACCAAGTGGTGGTCACTTTATACATAAATATTGCCATGCCTACTTTTACTGCCCCTTCTTTACAAACTGCACAAAATCGTTTTGCAGTGCCTTTTAAGATTTCAGGAACGATAAACTTTAGGCCACCAAAATTACAACACTATATATGACCACACCAGCTTTGGTTTTAAATCTAATATTTGCAAAATACTAAAAAATCGTTTTAAAACAGCTTTGGTTTAAAATTGAATACAAACTTGGATTGAAATATAACAAAATAAAAAAAAAAATAGCAAACACACTGAGATTCGAACCAGAGACATCCAGTTCACTACGTGTACCACTGGGCTATTGCTCTATACGAAACAAAAGGAATAAAATAGCATTTGAACCTAATAGCCTAATATTGAGTTTCAGCATTGCAATATTTCCTTGGTTTAAGTTTTAGTACAGAAAAATTTTAACTATGGGCTAGTATTTGTAAAAGTTTAAATTTTAAACCACAAGGTTATGCAGTAGTATTTCAGCTGGACTAAAATTTATTCAAAAATTTTTAACCGTGTAGCATACAACTATTTAGTATGAAAACTACTAGAATTGAAATGGCTAAAATAATACTTGCAGCATTTTCCAGATAAGAAAGAGAGTCAAGTCAAATGGGTATGGCAGTGAATGCAGATAAGACGAAATACTTGGTGTCAACAAACAAACAGTCCCAGCGTCTTGGAACCCACGTTACAGTTGGCAATACCTCCTTCGAAGTTGTGAAGGACTTCGTTTATCTGGGATCCAGTATAAACTCAACCAACGACATCAGCATTGAGATGAAAAGAAGAATAGCTCTTGCTAACAGGTGTTCCTTTGGGCTCAGTAGGCAATTGAGAAGCAGAGCCCCCTCTCGACGAACGAAAATCACGCTCTATAAATCGCTCATCATGCCCGTTTTACTTTATACATCACAAGCCTGGACGCTGAGCAGTTCAGATAACTTTAGAAGCATTAGAGAGATTCTTCGTAAGATCTACGGACCAATCTGCGTCAATGGCGAGTACCGAATACGGTGGAATGATGAACTGTATGAGCTGTTCGAGCGGCTTCGCTGGCTTGGTCATGTTCAGCGCAAGAAAGACGTTGCTCCAGTGAAGAAAACATTCGATTCGGTACCCAGAGGCGGTCAACGCAGAAGAGGACGACCGCATCTTCGTTGGAAATACCAAGTAGAGGACAACCTGACGAAGCTTGGAATTTCCAACTGGCGCCAGTAAGCGAAAGACAGAAATGGCTGGCGCAAATACTTAGATGAGGCCAAGACCGACATACGGTTGTAGCGCCAACTAAGTAAGTAAGTAAAATAATACTTATGTGAAACTGGTCAATATTAAACAAGTATTTAAGTAGCTAAATATATACTAGCACAAAAGTTGTTCAAATCATACCAGTAGAAAGCTTAGTTTTAATTATTTTACTAGTATTTTACTGGTTTCAAAGTTACTACTATCACAACTAGTTCAAATTATGCCAGTAAAAATACTACCTGAATTCATATCGAGAATAGGACTGTTTTTCCAATGACATCAACACAGGAAAATAACCAGTTTGCTCAATGTAAAAAGCATTTGAGCTGAACTAGTACTGATATTTTTTGGCCTAGTGCATTTACTAGTATTTTAACTAGTTAGCTGCGCTGCAGGGTAGAGAGAAGAATGCAGAACCGCCAAAATTTGCATGTCAGAAAATTCTGTATTTGTTATACTTTTGCGGTCAGAATTTTCGAGAAAAGAACACGATTTATTTTGAGGTCAACATTTTTTTAGAATAGAACGGAAAAAATGCAGTACTCTTGAAGAAGTCAAAAAAATGCAGAATTTTTTCCAGAAAATAATGCTCTTTTAATCACTTCATCAACTTCTGCACAGCACATCTATCAATTTCAGCGGAAGCTTTTGCCAAGTAATATTTAAAGCTACTCATGTGTTTTGTTTGCTTTTTACACCTTAGGGAGTTTTAGCTTTATTTAAGCCCAAAATTTTTTAATTTGTCGAAGTTCCAGGCAGTTCGGTGGGCTCATTTCCCTCGTGACCACAGAAACCTCGTTTCACTAATACCACTCCATCGCCAATTTAACATAATGGCATGGAGCCAAATTGGACCACAAGAGTGGTTTTTCATCCATGGCAGCTCATAAGGGGCAGCAGACATTTTTGGAGGCGATCTCGAACATATATTTATCATCCCCGTTGTGACAAAAACATGACTTTTTGGGCCGCATTGGCAAATAGCTTGCCAGATAAGTTATTTTTTGACAATTTTCTGATACTTAATTTTTCAGCAAAATTTCCTCTTTTAATTGCGGAACAAAACTGTTGGCCTCTTATTTGTCTCTAATCCGCTTTAGCGTATGTTTTGTAGTCCATCACAACACATGAACATTTTTTAAAGCACTTTTCGTACAGCTGTCGTGTCAAGATTTTGTCCAATTTATTTTTCTTATCGGTGGGATTAGGTGGTGCATGTACCTTAAATGACCCTAGTAATTAAATTTAACGGACTTTGGACTTTGGCTGCAGACACTCCTACCTTTTTAGGCACTTTTCAAACAGAGAGGTAAGGAATTTTTTGGAAAGCAAGTTCTACAGTTCTACCCTTTTCTTTGCATGCTAATCCTCTTTTCCGTTCATTTCCAGGTCGCCATTGTAATAACCCCGTTTCGTTGAACTTCTTTAAAGTATATGTGACCAAAGACTTTAGGGTTTTTAATAATTTTACCAAGTCCTTGTGTGACAAACTTGGATTTGTCTAACTAACCCGTTGCGATCTAACCCGTTGAGTGGTCACATGCATGAACTGGTCCTTTTATTTTTTCCTTCCAACATTTCTTCTGAACATATTTATCTTTACCCTCCACTCTTCTAATGTTTCTAAAATAAAAGTTAAAAAAAATGTTGACAATAGTTCATATCTCCTCCAAATTAACCCTTAATTGGTTCAAATGTGTAGCTTGGTCCAATTATTTTTTGGTCCCAAATTTTTGTTCTAAACATACTTGTCTCCTGTCCTTCTAGGAGTTCCCATACGAAGAACAAAGAAAAATGTAGAAAATAGTTCATATTTCTCACGAATTGACGCCTAGAAGGATTAAATGTAAAAGCTGTTAGTATTTTTCGTCACCCCTAACATTTCCTCTGAACATACCTACTGTAGGATACACACCTTTACGGTATGAATTACATACAATTATATCCCTATAGGAACAAACTACTTGTTTTTAAAAACAACTAACTAAAAAACTAGTTTAAAATAAACTAGTTTATGAACAACTTTGAATTATATTAAGGTGGCATCCACTTCAATTTTGAATAGTTTTATTGCATTATATATGAAATAATTGAGAAACTAACTACTTAAAAACAAGTGGTTTAAAAACTACTTTGAATTATATTAAGGGGGTTAAGACTACTTTATTTTGACATGTTTTTATAGCAAGTTATTATTTGATTACAACCATGCTATTTCATTAAAGATTATTAATAATATGAATTTATGTGTATATTTTTCAAAACAATAAAATAAATTATCTCTTTGATGTATAGAAATTTAAAATTTGAATGCTTTTAAATTCATCTTCAGTAAGTGGAATATTAACTTGTTTTCAATTGATTTATTTTAAAGTAATTAAAAAAATAGTTTTAATTTCACTAATTTAACAAGTGGTGTAAAATATATGCGGTTTTCAATTGATTTATTTTAACAAGTAGTTGAAAACACATGCAGACAAAAGTCAATTGACTTATTTAGCGGACATCACCATACAATATATGTTAGTTCGTTCAATGGAAAAAAAGTCAGAATTTCAACTAGTTGTGGTTGACAAAAAACTACTTTTTCAACTACTTTTAAATTAGTTGATTTTCCTACAGGGATTATACTTAAATAACATCAAACAATATTACATTAAAACAAACAACAATAAGCAACATATTTAAACAAAGTAATCGGTTACACACCTTAACGGTATGCATAACCTCATTTTATTTTAGTGTATAGAAATGACATTAAGAACATTCAAACAATTAAACATATGTTCATGCTCAGTACGAGCATCTATTTCACTCACACACATTACATTGATATTGCTTAATTACAAACATATGATTATTATATTTTACTTTACTCCTACACTAATTAAGGAACATATGATTATGTTTACATTTTTCTAAGTACACAAACAATTGTTAACTAGTTTTAAGACTAAGTACTGTTATGTATAGTATAAAAGGAAGAACAATTTCAAAAGCTGCCGACTTTTCCATTTAACAGCCTGAGTGCACTTTTTAGTGCCGGCTAATAAAAATATTATTTAGAGCCAGTGGCGAATATACGCCGGATAAAATGTTAGGCAGGACCTTAAAAATACTAAATAAATAAATCCTTTTTTTTTAATAAACAATATCGCGAATACTTACATAGCGATTCTGCCATGTCGCGAATTATATCATATGGCGATACCGTTGCCAAAATATTATTATAAAGCGACCCAAAACATAATTATTACACTACCACCTATATGACACCCTTCTGGAAGTCTCGCTACAAAACTCTGTCGTTTTAAATCTGTAGCTTCCTATAATTTTTTTCAAGCAAGTAAACAAAGTCCTTCTGGAAATCCCGCTACAAAACTCTGTCGTTTTGAATCTGTAATTTCTTGTGTTTTTTTTTTCAAGCAAGTAAGCTAAATGAACTTTTAAAAGAACAAAAAAAAACTATAACATTTTATTTATTTTTCGAAACAATAAAAAATTTAATTACTGAGTAAAATGTATAGATGAAAACTGGTATTAAATGAGTATTATATATCAAAATAAAAAATTTATAAATTTGTCTTATTCCTTTCAGATATTAAAAGATAGTAGTTCGTAGATTAAAATCGAAACATTTTTGAACATTTCTTGAAATTGATTTTCCAAGTGTTTTTGTGGCTAAAAAAAAGGTGAATATGTGCGGAATTTTAAGTTCAGTTTCCAATCATAATAATCATACTCTGAGGGAAATATTTGTTAATATTAAATAAAATTGTGTTCACAATAAACAAATTTGTTTTTGAAATAGAGCTTACAACAATTTCATTAAAATTAAACACAAATGTTTTTAAAGTTTAATTTAAAATAGAGGTATTCTATGATTCTGTGTACTGTACATAATTGTAACAATTTAATCCCAGATAGCGAAGTATTTTTTGTTATTGCAATGAAACAATAAGAGAAAACTATACAAAAAAAATTAGTTTATAGTTTAAAATGAAACACGCTTGTTTTAAATTTTGTTTTGTAGAAACGCAAATGCGTTAAATTTCTATTTAATAGTTTTTTGTTGAATTTTAAAGTATGTTTTTCTCCTCAGTGTATGTTAGTAAAGAGTCAAAAAGGCCACTTAGTTTTTTTAAAGTGCAAAATGTACCGACTATCAATTCAAAAAAGTTCCACTGCGGAAAGTTTATCGAATTGAAGAAATCCCTACTATTTAAATGTACTTTTTAAAGCATTTGCCACTTATCACAAATACTACGGATATTTAAAAAAAAAATTCAAAATTATTGTCTTTAATTAAATATTTTTGCTTATCAGCGTTTAAAAAGCTTACGTCTGCGTTATATTTATACTGAGTTTATAGTTTACAATAAATTTCGAAATTATATAAAATTAAAAGTAAGAATAATTGCCTTTCGCACAGTTGCTTGTTGAAAAATTTATGGTGAAATTTATTGAGAAAAATTTTTTGTAAAATATTGTAATTCTCTAGCGAACTTTTTTGAGCGTCTGTTTTGAACCTTTAATCATAAGTTATTGAAATGTTTCTTGGAAGATTCCATTAAAAGTCTCTTTTGACAATTTTTGTCTCAAAGCATATATCTATGGAGATATGTGTATTAGGGTGTAGCAAATAAAAACTTTTTTCGAATTTTATAGTAGCTCAGTCTTTGTTTGAATTACTATGGGGTAAAGTATTTTTGAGGTTTTTTTCAGATTTTTTGGAACATTTAGCGTTCATCGGATTTTCTCTAAATATCAGGCTTTTCACAGATTTTTCCAATTCTAAGCATAAGTTGGTGAATAACAGACATATTCTAAGTCTTGAGTCATCATTTCGAGATGATGTCCAAAACTTAACTTTAATGTACATAAATAAAGTTTTGGCAATTTCTTTGGTCTTACAAATTTGTGTTTATTTTAAAAAATGCTTCATTACTCTTAAAAATACCATCGAAATAAAAAACGTAATGACGCTGTTTGAAACGTGACTTGGCATAACCCCATGATCGCTTATTAAGTGGTCATAATACCAAATGGGGGTTCTGATCGCTTGGGAAATTGACGTGTGAGGAATGTTGCTATCACCATTCTGTACAGGGAAAATCAAATTTTTTTATGATGAAATTTATTTTGGGTCCTTATTATCGCTTAATAAATGGTCATTATCCCAAATTAAATTTTTGGGATTATGTTCTCTTTTTAAGCGGTTTACATTTAAAGCAATTTAAAAATTATTTATTTTACTCTTGCCGTTTTAAGTTATAGCTTTTAAATCCTTGTTACCGTTGGTTGAATCGTTAAATCGTTGGTTGTTGTATCGATTACGAAATTGCTAAATATATGTTACGTGTAAACTGGCCTTTTCAAACAGCTGGGTGAAATCATGCAAAGTGTTAATCTGCTTTAATAACACTGTACAACAGGAAAAACCCGTGGGGCTTAACGACTTTATTTAGTGTTTTGTAGAGCGCTACAACCGAATATGAAGTCAGTTTCTTTGACTTTGACTAGATAAACATTTTTCCCTTCGGGACCTATCCCCTCCGGACACTCCTTAGGGACTCCCATACAAATGTTATGATTTTAGAATATTTAATTAGCATTTTTTTTCATTTCAAATAAAATGTTTGTTTTTATTTTTGTTTGAGTTTATTGCGAATATGAAGTCAGTTTTTTCGGGTCATCTATGGTTTTTGTACTATATCAGGAGGAGTGTTGAAAATTTTTAAAAATTTCATAATCGATGCACTTATCAACGATTTAGTGAAATCAAGAAATTTTTAAATTGCTTAGAATTTCACCATATTTCAAATTGCATCATAACGTTTTTTTGATGGAATTTTTAAAAGATTTGAAGCGTTTTTAAAAAAATGTACGCAAATTTTACGAAAAAATTAAATATATAATACAGGCCCGTAGTCAGGACTTACACAAGGGGAGGGGGAGGGGTTTTGATAAAAAAATTATAGTTCGAATTGATATAATATTAAAATATTTAAAGTTTCGTGCCGATTGATAGAACTCGCTCAAGAGACCAATAACGCGAAGCGTTTTATAAAAGTTCAAAACATCTCTTGAAGTAATTTTTTTTTTAAAAACAGGTATGCATTTCGTTTTTAAAATAATTGTTCATTAAAATGAGTTATCGAACAAAAAAAATCGGATTCAAAAGTGCTAAAGTTGTGATATTTTACTATTCAAAAAAATTTAATTTCATTTTATATCTTGTTTTAATTGAAAATATCGTAAAATCCAATTTTGATAAAATTGCAAGGAAATGTTGTTGAAATATTTTCTGAAACAACACTTAATTCAAATACAAAAAGTTGTGTGATTCCATTGCTTACTCAATCCCCAAAAATACACAAATGCAAAATTAAAAAAAAATACATTACGGGGTGCTTTAGCATAATCTTTATCTATTTTGTGAAAAAAAAATTGCAAAAACCAAAATTCGGATCAAAAAGTTATAGCTGTTGAAACTTGATTTTTTCCAAAAACCATCAAAGTGCCTGTGTTTGGGCATTTCATAGACAAAAACAAATCATAATATTTATAATTTTTGTTTTAAAAAATTTTAGGACTCTTGTATATACAGCCCAACTCTGAATAATTTTTCCCTGGGAATCGGAATAATTTTTAAGATAGCACATAACTACATCATATTTTTTTGCTCACACTCATGAATATTGACGGTTGATGAAAAAAACTGCATTAAAAATTTCCAAAATGTTCTTGAGGTTTATCTTAAAAATTAAAACTCCCTTTACTGATTCCCCAGGAAAAATTATTCAGAATCAGGATAGTAAAAATAGTAAATATTTTAAAATAGCAACTATACAATATAACCTTAGTGAAATATAACTGTTAAACTTTTCAATTGGCGTAACTAAACTTGTGATAAATATGCTTATATCATTTTTCTGTTCTTGTTATTAATTTTTAGGAAAAGAACAACAAAGAATGTGAATAGACAATCTTTCTCACAAATTTATTTAGTTGGAACTGAGTTTTCATAGATTCTCGTGCGAGAGGCTGGCTGAAAATATGTCAGCGACCACATAAATAGCAATTTCGCAACAGAAATTTGGTTGCGATATCTAAAGCTTCAATAACAGCATCCTGTTGCTCTTGATAAGTATTAATGGATTCATGTCAACCCATCTAATTGGAAGAAATTTTTAATTTTTTTTTCTAAATAGTGCAAGTAATGTTAATGTCAATGTTATATGATGAAGATTCGTACTGCGACCTAAATGAGATCTATTGTACCTCCTTCTCAAAGCTTTGCTGGGTTGGCGGATTACAGAATTTTATCCAGACCTATTTCTCTGATGAATTTGAGAATATTCTTAGGTTCAAGGGATGAAATTTGCTCTAGACTCAGCTCATAGTTCCCCAGGGCTAGAGCCACGGCGTCGCAGTTTGTAAGTAGATGTATTGGAGTCTCCTCTACCTCTCCACAGAAACGGCAGCTACTATCGGTTTCTATGCCCAATTTCATTAGGTGATATTTTTGTAATCAATGGAAAATCCTGCATGGGGGCCTGTCTTTATTCCTTGGTGCTTAATTTAGAATACTGTTGTCCAATACAATGTTATAGTTTTTTTTTCCCAAATAAATCGGATTTTAACAATTCCACGCGGTGTTATCAATAAAAAATAGCACTTAAAAAATTAAACACGTTCTGATAGCTTTTGACACCAATGACCGAATAAAAATAAAAGGTTCTAGTTTTTGTATTATTTTTAAACTGTTGTTCTGGGTCATCAAAATAATTTTTTTTAAATATACTTACTCCTTCATTTATCTTTAATATGAAGAAAAACTAATGTAAAAAATAAATATTCGATCGTACACAGTTGGCAGGTCATCTGGATAAATTCAGGTAACAAAATTTTAAATTTTATCTATTGTACTTCTGAGAAAAAACAACAAAGTCGTAAAAGCTATTATTCCACATTCGGCGATTCATTTTATACCCAAGTGGAATTTTGCGACCACAGGTTACTTAGGACACATTTTTTACACGACGACGTTGCAGCGATACTGATTAAGAAAATATTTTGTGGGAAAAGTTTGTAAAAATTCCTACTTAGTTTTATTTTCGTTTTAGGAATAAATTGACACACAATTACGTTATTTTTACTATATTGGCACAATTCCTATATTGTGACCATGCATTCAATGTGACTTTCCTTTTTAATACTTCTTTACCACTAGGTCACGGAATGTTGTAACGATTTATCAAGTTTTACCTTAAAAAATGCATCACTCAATTATGGAATTATAACTTAAGATGTAACCATTTTGTAACAATCAGCTCCAAGTGTAGGCTCTTTCTATTTAAAATGGTGGACGCACTAAACAATCAATAAAACATAGTTAAAAAGCTTAACAATACAATATAAAAGTAGATTCATGTTTTTTTTTTTTTTATTTGAGGTTACTCTAGCCAGCTCTAATCTTTTGTAAGAAGGCTAGAGTAACCTCAAATCAAAAAAAAAAAAAAAACAAAACATGAAACTACTTTTATATTGTATTGTTAAGCTTTTTAACCATGTTTTATTGATTGTTTACATTAAAAACTATTACTGAAATTTGTGTACAATACTTCACAAAACTTTTTAAAACATTTTTTATTAACATATGAAATTATTATAAAATTTTCTGAATTTATCTTGCGTTTAAATTTTTAAGAAGTTTTTGCTGTTATTTTACCGAAAATCTTCTTTCCCATCTACATTTAGCTCCAAAAAATATCCAAAACACTTAATATTATGTTGTACTCCTATATTTTACTTAAACTATAATTATAAAATAATTTATTATATTTATGGCTGTAAACAAAATTGGCAACTCTGTAATGCATTTATACTAAAATGTAATAAGTTACTTCAAAGTAATTTTCACTAACACAATGTTGACGTTGTGTTGCACCACTTTCGAAACATAGTGATCTCTGTAACGTAACAAATACGTAACATCATGTCAATGTTGACACAAAAATAAACGCTACGACGTCGCTGCAACCCAAATATGGACCATAAGTTCTAGTTGGGTATTGAAACATTAAAATTAATTCTTGTGGTTTCATTCTAAGCTAAGGAATTCAAAAAGTGCTTGTTGAAATTTTTTTTAATCAAAGAAAAAGTAATAGAAATTTCTTAAATTTTCAATTAGCCAACGTGTTTCCTAAAAATCCTGAGCTGTTTGCTAACAATGTATTCATTTTCTTTAAAAAAAAAATATAATAAATATTAAAATTTCCTACAACGTAACGTCAATTCATTATTTGAAAAACATGTTCCTCTTAAAACTAAAGTTGTAAAGCACTCTCTAAGGCCCTGGTTTTCCAGTACCCTTAAAAGTTTAATGAAAAAACGTGACGCAGCGTATAATAAATGGAAACGTCACAAAACACCCGAGCGTTATAATATTTTCCGCATATGCAGAAACAATGTGGTCAGGGCGGTGAAAATTGCCAAGTTAGCATATTATGAATCTAAATTTAGCTCTGCCATAGGCAGCAAAACGAAGTGGAATATTATTCGGCAAATTGGAGTTGGTAGAAATATTTCGCTTACAGACACTAGCGTAGACGTCGAGGCTCTAAATAACAAATTTATAGATATACCTATGTCAGCGCCCAGTGTCAACTGTTGTCGCATCTTTCAGAGATCTATCAACTCGTACTCAGCTTTTAATTTTCAATGCGTTGAATATACAGAAGTACTGCGAAGTTGCTTAGAGATTAAATCTAATGCCGTCGGTTTCGATGAAATACATCCCAGGTTTTTTAAGTTACTTCTTCCTGCTCTAACCCCTTTCATTATTAACATTTTCAATACCATCATAACGAAATCAGAATTCCCTGCTATTTGGAAAAAAGCTAAAATTATTCCCATCCCTAAAACTGGTAATGAATTCCGCCCCATAGCAATTTTACCATATCTATCAAAAGTTTTTGAAACGCTGATGTACTACCAAATAAACAAATTTCTTTTGGACAAGAAACTGCTAACTGACAGACAGTCAGGATTCCGACCTAAGCGTAGTTGCGTGACTGCTCTACTTGACGTCAGCGATGAAATTCGAAATAACCTCGATCGCAATGAAATCAGTTTCTTGGTTTTGCTAGATCATTCGAAAGCTTTCGACACGGTTGATCACCAAATTTTATGTTCGAAATTATTAAATGTGTTTAATTTTTCCGCCACTGCAACTCGACTAATGACCTCTTATCTCACAAACAGATCACAAGCCGTTAATATAGGCAGCGTTACTTCCAATTTCTTACCTGTAAACCGTGGCGTTCCTCAAGGCTCTGTAATGGGCCCTCTTTTATTTTTGGTTTATATAAACGACTTACCAACTGTGCTGCAAAATTGTGGTATACAAATGTACGCTGATGATGTACAACTGTATACTAGCTGTCGCAAATGTGATATTACCACGTGTGTTGATAGTCTGAATGCTAATTTGTGTAAAATTTACGATTGGGCTTCCGCTAATGGCTTAAGCATAAACCCAAATAAGTCAAAATGTTTAATTATAACGAGAAAACATAACTCTTCTTTGCCCTTTCCGGACGTTACGATAAATGGGTCATGTATTGAAGTTGTAAAAACGGCAAAAAATTTGGGTATTACCTTCAGCAGCACTTTAGATTGGACGAATCATGTCAACATCACTGTAGGAAAAGTTTATGGTATGCTCCGTAGCCTATGGGCCACACAGTTTTTCACCCCCTTTCACATAAGAATGTTATTAGCTAAAACGTATCTTGTCCCCACCTTATTGTACGGATCCGAAATTTTTGCATACTGTGATGCTGCTAGTAAGCGCAAGTTGAACGTTTCCTATAACAACATCGCTCGTTATGTCTTCGGACTTAAACGAACCGACCGTATATCCCAGTATGCAAAAAAAATATTCAATTTGACTTTTGACAGTGTTTTGAACTTGAGGGCGTTAGTTTTTCTGCACAAAATTATTTTTACCAAAGAGCCAGTTTACCTATATAATAAACTAAAATTTTTAAGATCTCAGCGCGGAAACAACCTAGTCCAACCAAAACATGCCTGCTTAGCGTCCGAACGTCAGTTCTTTGTTAATTCCATACGTCTTTGGAACTCACTTCCACCGTATCTACAGCGTATTTGCAATACAGCCATATTTAAATCTAAATTATCAGATTATTTGTCTTCCTTCTAACCAAAACTTTTATCTATTTTTACTTGATTCGCTATTCTATTATTTTTCTTCATTTATCTCTTTTCATTCGATTTCTTACCTAATTCATTTCTTTGTAATGATATTTTTCTCTCTTAATTTAAAGTTATTTTTATTTTTTTTTTTTTTTTAATTTTCAGTTTTAAATTCTTATAATCGTTTTTTTTAAAAAACTGTTTTTGATCTCAATGTATTAAATTAATTAATTTCTGTTCAAGTTATGTTTAAGTGTTTAATATTAAAAATTTGTTGATTTATATCCACACATTTTATCGGTGCTTAACTATAAGTTTATTTCTTACAAGCGCTTATAAATAAATAAATAAATAAATAAAATAAATAAAAATAAATAAATAAAATAAGTGAAAAAAATACCATGTTACTCTTCCAAAATAGAGAACCGTTTGCGAAGCAAGAATATTTGTACCAATCAGTCAATTTTTCCTGGTGTGCAACGTTACTGTCGCTTTTTCAATGCTCGTTTTGTCTCTTCGAAGTCGCAAAGCATATGTACCTAAGAAGTAAAACTGCTGAAGAGAGGCTTAAAGCCTAAGTAGTGAAAGTTTCTACTAATAAATTAATTATTCTATATATGAATCCTATTTTCAATTTAATTTTTACTATATATTTCAATTCACTTAGTAGTAGGAATCATTGCAAAAAAGACTGAAGAATTAAAAAAAAACTTAACTTCAGACTTAGCGCAAATTTTCTGAATTAATACCTTATCTCTCATAGCTTAAACGCAATATTCGAGGTCATAACTTCTGGTTTAAGTATAAAAAACTATCGCAAATTTTTGGCGCCTTCCTTCAAACCAAGAATAGATGAAGAAATAATTTATAACTTCTGTATCTGCGATTAAATGAGTTCAATTTTAAAGAAAAACACTGTGAATATGTTTGAAATAAGCTTTATATAAAAGTCATTTAAAGATGATAACCCAAGAATTGCAAAATCTGAAACACATACTACAAAGTACATATTCTTTTTTTTTTAATTTCTGATTGTACGCGAACCTTAGGAGCAAAATAATGAAGAAATCTTCAGTGCTTAGTTAAATTTTCGTATGATTTTTAACAGTTTCCGCAAACGAAATCTTCCAAAATATGATAAACTTTTTAACCCACTAAAAGTAGTGACTATAATTTAGAAATTCTTTTTTTTTTAATTCGACATATTTAAGATTCATTAAATTAATTCATTATCACATAAGGAAATTTCACTTAGAAAAAATTTCGAGACTTTTACAATTATTTCATTGGCTGAAAAAATGACGACAGCAACATTTAATACGGGGCGTTTTCATAGAGTTCAATGCATGAGGGTGTTTTTTTTTTTAATAACACAGAAGGTTTTGCGCTCTCAATCACTATATCGACTGTTTTTCGTACTCTCATACCAACCGATTTGCTCTCATTTTCAAGCATTTGCGCAGGCGTGCTGGCAAATTTTGAGTTTTCACCCAATCAGCGGTAAGTTTGCAGACCGTTCAGCTGCATTTCGTGTTGTTGGTGTAGTAATTTTTGTAACAATTCTCACCCTCTGATATGTTGGCTGGCTCTGGTTAGTGGCTCTGGTTAGTTAGGTGCGTGTCAGGTAAATGACACTGAAATAATCGCCTTTGTTGACACTATTTTTGGTCCCACTTGAATTCTTGGCATTGGTTGGCTTTGTTTGTTGTTGTGTTTCGTGGGGTTGATGATGTGTGGTGGGGATGCTAGAGCATAAGTTGTCGGACATGCGCTGGGAAAGCATAAACATGATTTGTTATTGTTATTATGTTAAGCATAAACATTATAATAATTACAATACCACGAAATTTTAATAGTATCTCTATTTCAAGAAAATTGAATACTGACTTTTTTGTATTAAATCAAAAATAGCATAAAAAATATCATTTAGCAAGTCATCATCCAAAGCATTATCATATGAATAACATTTTAGTAAACCACATGAAGCATTATTATAAATTTAGTTTTGATCGACAACTATCTTTTGAGGTAGGAATGTATATTATATTTATTAACTTTCTATTTTTTTAATATTATAGCTGCAGTGCTAGACTTTTAATGAGTGAATAATATTCAGGCTTTCAAAATACATAAACCATAGCTTTAATATATCCATTCGTATTTATTCACTCTGCCTTAAGGTATATTTATTAGTTCAAAAGATATTCTTTGATGTGTTGTGTCGTTCAAAGAGACTCTTTCTGAACGTTTAATGAAGTGAAAATCTGGAAAAATACTTGCCCATATCTGCTCAAAGAATATCCCGCCAACCATAACATCATCACTTTCTCGAACAGTGACTGAAGTAAATTTTTTCATAAACAATATAATTATCACTATTATTACATCATCATCATTTTAAGAATGCTTAACGTTGTTCTCATCATCAACGTCTTGATAATCATCATAACTTTAAAAGTAGCAACTATTAAAAGTGTTTGTTGCACAGGGTAACAAACATTCTTCGCTGGCATGAAGCTTGTCATTTAAAACTAAAGTGGTTTACGTCTCATACTGTTTTTGTTGCATTTTTTGCATTGCTGTTGATCTTTTTCCCGCTTATTTCTTTTGACCCATTCAATTAAGTAATGCGTTCATAAAGTGTACCCAATGAAATGTGTAGTACATTCCATTGTGGTCCATTGTAGTAGGGAAGTCAATCCGGGACCTCGAATGATTTCAGTAAAAATTTATGAAAATATTTTCAAAAATGCAACTTTTTACATTCAACCGAATCCAGAACTGCATCATCTTTACAATAAAACCACAAATCAAAAGCTTCAAGCCCCAGAGCGAATGCGAAAGTCATCGAGCGCTAATCACAAAAAAAAAATATTTTTTATTTTGTCTGCATAAAAACTTCATTTTAATAAAATTGATTTTTAAGTTGGATACAGCTGAGTCGTTTATTTCCAAAACACCATTATTAAATTTTTTCAAACCTACTTTTTTGTTTCAAACGTTTCATTAAAAGTCAACTAACAATATATATAAAACCTTGACAAGCCAGTGTAAACCTTTCTCTTCAAACAATACCAAGTAGTCTTCCTTTATTTTTAAAACAATAAAAGTCACTTGTGTAAATGATTTTTATGTATAAAAAAATAAAAAAAAATTCTCCAATTTAAAGAAATGGTAAACTCTTTTCCAAAAAGAAAACATATTTGTCAAGACAATTATGCGTAAAAAATGATTCAAAGGAACAACAAAATAACAACCTTTGTTCCATTTTTGCAACTGGAAGTTATGAAGACAATCTTTGTAAAAATTAAGGAGAATATGATTACGTACCATCTTAATATATAAAAGGCAAGTACGCTGCTCCGTGTCCAATAACTCTCAAACTGTTCAGCCTGAAAGTATGCATATCTTAATACATAAAAGGCAATCATGCTGCTCCGCACACAGTGTTTCTCAAACTGTAACTCTTTTTTGACAGTAAAGTAATTTTACAAGACACACTGTTCTCAAAAATGTTCAGCCTGAAAGTATGCACAGAAAATATATTTGATACTTATCAGTGACAATATTGGTTTTTACAAAAGTACGTTTTTGATAAAACTTTCCTACTTTTTTTCATCATTTTCTAAAAAAGTTGTGACGAATTAAATAAAATTCTTTTGAGTCGATTGTGCCAAAAAATATAATTGAATCAGCCGCGAAACGACACCTGAGTTGCTACGTATATGAAGGTTGCAAGGCCAGTTTGTAAAGTTCTGTATGAATATGATTTTTACCAAACTCGACTTTTTGCACTTTTACACTTGAACTAATTTTTCAACACTGCTTCAATACGTAAAGTGTTATTTAAAGTGGAGCATTTGTACTTTGCAAAAATCAAAAAGGATTGTGCCGCAAAAGGAAGTGTGCACACTCCAAAAAGGAAGTGTGCGGAGGACCTGTCGGAGGACAGCATTTTATAATAGTAATCATAATAACACATAACAATGCCAATGTTTGAGTATTATTTTTATTGTTTTTTATTGAAAATATGATTTAAAATTAACTGTTTTCTTCAAATTGAATAACACAAAATCCTGTTTATTGCTAAGACATAAGAAATCATAATTTTTTTTATTTTTCTTTTAATTCTTTTTATAAATTTAAAAAACTTTTCAATATTTAATACCTTGAAGTTCAAAGACTTTACGTCTTCTTCTATTTGTTAGCTCAAAAAATTTCGTCAAAATTCGTTTGTTTGTGAATGGCACAGTTTTTATTGTTTCTTAATCGAAGAATATTTGCGAGACTTATGTTGTTTCTGTATTAAACGCTATTACTTTAGAATGGCTTTACTTAGATATGGTTAAAGTTGCGGCAAGCTTAGACCAACTTATTGATCCTTTGTGATACCACAGAATGAAAGAATGGAGTAATCAAGTGAAACTTTTGTGTAGGACGTTTTTAAGGGGGCACAACTAGTAACAATTTTAAAAAAAAATATATGTTACTCCATTTTCTAAAGGAAGAAATTTTCAAAAGTATTCTCTAAAAATATCAGACTAGTCAGATTATTATTTATGGAGATATATAACTTTTAATAGAGGTTTTTTATCTTCATATACTGCGTAGTCAAAAATTTAAACGGGTTCTTCTGAAAACCATGTGTGCGAAGTCGTTGATCACTGTAACTTTAGAACGGCTGTAACTTTAGAACCGATCAGTTTGAAATTTTTCTTACTTATTCTGAGAAAACATGAGTGCACTTTTGGTCAATTAAGCAATTTTGAATTTCAACATCCCCCATTCTTCGAAAAATCAAAATTTTTCAAAGTGCTTCGTTCATCATAACTCATAAACTAATGAACCCGATTCTTTCTATTTCAGATGATCCAGTGACGAGCATCAGTGATCACAGCAACACACTTTTTTATCCCTCACAAATTTGCTGTATCCCATTAATTAATTCAATATTTTACCATACAAAAATATTTATTTTCTTCAAATGTAAAATATGAAGAATATGTAAAAAAAAATTTCTTTGTAATTATTTTAATGTGTGGCCAAAAAAAATCCTAAACAAAACCTTTTCCAGTACATCATAAATAGTTGTGCCCCCTTTATGTGGAAGAAACCTGTTAAATATGTGATATTTAAGCTGAAGTAAGTCAGTCAAATCAAGTTACCAAACATTCCTCTCCGCGAATCTTCCTATCACCACCACCTACAACATTTTATCGTAAATTGATGTGTTTTACGGTTACATATTTTGATAAGCAATAAGGAAAGTAAGGATAAAACGTAGAAACATGCTTGGTCCTGCCAGGATTCGAAACCGGGACTACTGGGCGTCAGTCAAGTGCGCTACCACTAGAGCATCGAGGCCGTCAATGGTTTGACTTAGAAATATGAAATTTTGGGAGGAGTTGATAGCTTTGATATAGAACCACAGTTTACTATTAAAAGTTAGATTCGTAAAAAGTGGCGCTTATGTTTATTATTTCTTAAGCGCTTTCATCTATTCATCACCCAATTTTTCAGTCGCTCAAGTGTATGCTAAGCAATTGCTGATTGAGAGGAAGGAGTTCTTGTTTATTTTGTTTGGAGACCTCCAAAAAGGTTAACAGGTAGATAGGAGATGTTTGTGTTCAGATGAAATATTAAGTAGGGTGTATCGAATTACAAGTTTTTTCGAATTTCTTATTCTAAGAGGTCTCAAAAGTTGCATAAAGTTGTGAAGATCTCCCAAAAATATTTTAGGAAAAAAAAGGATGTCTTCCTCTCCCGCAAGGACAAAGTTGTTTTTTGAGAAAAACAGTAAAAAATAACCATCTCAAAATGCTTAGATTTTTGTCAGAAAAACTACAAATATCTTAAAGCAAAAATAAATATAAACTTAAACTGGCAATAATTTGCCAAACACGATGCAGTTTTCGATTTTTACCAACAGTGTCCTGTGAAAAGTATTTTTGAATCTAAATTTACACTCGAGGTAGCTCAGAACTTTTAATTGTTATCCGATTGTCTTAATTTTGGTGGTATAGTTTAAAGTGTTAACGTTTTTCTTGAATTTGGCAAATTAATAATTTGTATGTTTTTTTTTTATATGCATTTTCTTGTATTTGAGAAATATATACTTGAATGCAATTTTTCAACTTTTCAAAAAAGTGAATATAAGGTTTTGTATATCGGGCATCAGAAGTGGTAGGGAAAATTAAAGTAAACGGAAGTAAGCCGTTAACAAGTGAAACAAGAAGCAAAGGATAGTAAAACTGCGTTCTCACTTTTTTCTCTAGAACGTCAGAATTTTTTTTTTTTTGAAAGGACTTTTTAGTTACAAAAAGGAATTGTTTAAAAAAATTTATTTAAATACTTAATACCTTCAAAACATGACAATAACGATATCAAATTAAAGAGGGCAATCTCTTTTATAAGAAATACGAGACACACTTAGACCAATGAGACCCATTGTGATACCAAGGGCTAATTTTTCCTTTCTCTATTTACACCAGTTTAAGCTGTTTACTAAGCCTAGGATTCGATAAACCGAAGATTCTGAGATTTCGTCAAGGTCATTGAAAAACAAGTTACCTAAGTGGAGGAAGCGTTTTTGAGCCAGCGCAGGGCAAGTGCAGAGGAAATGTACTGTAGATTCTTCCTTCTCCTCATCTCTATAGCTTCAGCAGAAGTCGTTGTGGGGTATGTTCAATCTTTGAGCGTGTCTGCCAATAAGGCAATGCCCTGTAAGGATCCCTATCATGGTGCTAATGTGGTCTCTTCTGAGAGAAATGAGTTATTTTGAACGCTTAGGGTTGAGTTTGGGCCAGATTTTCCGCGTTATATTACCCGTGGTACCTGCTAACCATCTGTTGTTGGTTGTGATACCGGATAACTCATGTGTAAGTAGTTTCCATGTGGTGAGAGGAATACTAAGGCTTGCCTTATTTATAGATAGCTGTTTGGTAGTACCTGTACGAGCGAGTTCATCTGCTTTGCAGTTAACTATAAAGTCCTTATGTCCAGGAATCCAGCATAGAAGGATTTTGAGCTGCTCTGCCATCTCGTTTAGAGATCTGCGGCAGTTGAGAACTGTTTGAGATGTTATTTCAACAGTTCTTAGGGCTTTTAAAGCGGCTTGACTGTCAGATAGTATGCAAATATCCATGGAAGATATCTCATTCACCTGAAGCCAAGTTAACGCTTCATGTATAGCAGCGATTTCAGCGTGAAATACACTGCAATGGCTGAAGGTCAAATTAATGCTTAATGCTTCTGAGTAGACTCCTCCACCTACTTTGCCATCTAGTTTTGATCCATCAGTAAAGATCTCAATGACATTGTGAGGTGAACGGTTACCTATTTCCCACTCTTCTCGAGAGGGAATGGATACATTAAACTTTCTTTCAAAGGATAGTTTTTGTGTGATGTAGTCAAATACCCATATTATCATGTTTTGCAGGTTTTAAGTAGAGATGGGCACGTGTCGTGCTTTTTCCGTGCCACTACGGACTACGGGACTTCAATGAAAATATTTTTTCACTTTTTTTTGGAATTTTAAAATAATTTTTGTAAGCTTACATGCAGAAATGTAGAATTTTCAGAAAAGGTCAGAATTTTAAAGTCAGAATTTTGTTCAGAAAAGAATGCGCTATTAGTTTTTATACAATTTTTTTATGTCAACTTGTTCTTAAAACAAATATGAAATTTAATCGTTTATATTAAGGGTAAGTTCGAAGAAATGTACAGCGTAAACTTATAGCTTTACTCTTCTGTATATATACGTCGATCATCGAATACTATAATTAAGATTTTGCTTAATAAAAGTAAAAAAAAATTTTAAGAAAAAATTCCCAAATTCCCACGACAATTAAAAAATACCACGCTGAATAAAAAAAAACCATGGGAATTCCCAAAAAAAATCCCAAGATCAATTAAAAATTACCACGAATGGGATTTTTCCCACAATACTGGCAACCTTGGCCTTCACGCTGAAAATTTCTGAAAGTTCCTGCATCTGCGTCATCGTATGCTCTTTTTCCTAAGAGACCTAAATGATAGGAATATAACCACAAAAAAGTTATTTTGTTGTTAGTTTAGCCTAGCCATTGAAAGTGTTAAAAATAAAATGTATACTACACACGGTTGCCACCTCAAATTCCCACGAAAAAAACCTTTTTCCCACAACAGCAAAAATTATTAACCACGAAAATTCCCATGGTATAAAATTGAAAAAGAAATCCCATTGTAATTAAAAAAAACCACAAAAAATCCCACGGACATTTAAAATAACCACGAAAATCCCACGCAAATAAAAAAACCACGAAAAATCCCAATTGTATTTAAAAAAACCACGATAAATCCCATTTGTATTAAAAAAAAAACACAAAAAACTCTCTTCTATTAAAATTAACCACAGTAAATAATACAGACAACAAATTGTCAAAAATGAAATAAAAAATTAAAAAGAACAACTAGTATATTTCTTTATGTGGTTTAATTAGTCTTTTAGTAATAATATTTAATATGAAATATTTTTAATCCACCTTAGGGAGCGTTTATAGTGCCGACTTACGACCGAGCCGAGCCGAGCTGAAACTCAAACATGCATTGGAACAAAAGAGATACATGCCTTGCGTTCTCTATTGCTCCCATGCGTTTTTGAGTTTCAATTCGGCTCGGCAAAGCAACAAGTCGCCACTATAAACGCGCCCTTAGACCTGTATAAAGTTTACAAAAAGAGTTCCATATTAGTTTTTAGTCTTTAAAAAGCAAAACAGAATCACAAAATTATTATCTTTTTGAAAATTATTGGTCAGCACTCACCGCATCAAAAGCAAAATTCTATTCGACTGAAAATTCGATGAACAACGAACATTTCGACAGGGTGTGACGTTCGATGCTCGTTGTTCGATAACCAGCGAAGATTACGTCGAAAGCAACTCGTAATAAGGGCCAATCACAAATCAATTTTGAGACATACTAATTTTGTATATTGATAAAAAAAGAGAAAAAATTCACTGAAACATATTTTCCTAATGCATAGAATTATGTCAAGAGTGAAAGAACTTCCCACCAAACCAAAGTAACCGAAGTCTTAACGAATTCGTTGCGAAAATCATATAAGTTGAAAATCATATATGAGTTGAGATGATTTTAACAATGAACAAAATATGACAAATATACACTTTTATGTATATATTTTTATACATATTTTAACTGAAAAATAAAAAGAAATCCTTCAAAACAAAAAAAAAATCCCACAAAACAAAAAAAAAGCCCACGTGAATTAAAAAACCACACTCAATTAAAAAATCCCATGGGAATTCCCATTTCCCACGGCAATTAAAAATAACCACAAATGGGATTTTTCCCTCAAAGGTGGCAACCGTGATACTACACCAGAATTAATTCTAAAAATTAAGGAATAAACTAAAGATTTGAAGATGAAAGATTTTCATCTAAAATGAAAACTCACTTTAACTCCGTTGGTACATTATATCCGTTATAGCAATAAAAATGAAACTATTTGGAAGCAATATTTTATATTTTGGTTCAGAATCTTTTAAATTACTGATCATTCGAAGAATAAAGTATTTCAGATTCATACATGATTATTTAAATATTATTTTAAATAACTTCAAAAGAATATTTAGTATATATTGTATTTAATAATATTTAACTTATTTGCTCCTCTGCCAAAGTTTTCTTGTAAAGCGCAAAAAGAAGTGATGAAATGACAAACGATTAAGCGTCTGCTCCTGGTTTTGAGTAAAATTTATTATATTGATAAAATTTTATCAAATCTACAAAATTGCATTGTTGATTTGATAAACCTTTGTCAATCGATCTTAAAATTTATAAAAGCATTATCAATATGATAAATGATTTGTTAATTGATATCCAAATTGATAAAAATTTATCAATATAAAAAAAAAAATGTTTGTTGAATTGATAAAATTTTTACCATATTGATAAAAAAAATCAAATCAATCGTAGATTTTATCAAAATGATAAAAATTGTTGTTTAATCGATAAATTTTTGTCAATATTGTAAAAAATTTAATCTATGTGATAAAATTTTTGTTACCGTAAAATAAATTGAACATTGTTTTATGAAACTAATAACATATTTTTATTAAACTAACAAAATTTATTTTGACAAAATATTTTTTCATATTGCTAAATTTTTAGTGAAATTAATAAAATTTGAATTAATTAATTAATGAAATGTGTAATCAATAAATTTTTTTAATTTGACAAAAATTGCTTTGTTAAAGATTAATAAAAAATTTTTATCAATATCACAGTTAATTTTATTTTGAGTGCACACACTTCAAGTAACTTGAAATGGCTTAAAAGCGTTTCTTTACATATTTTTCTGTAAATGTTATGTCACTCTCTATTCTATTACATCTACCCGAAACTAGCTTGAACTTTACCCAAAAAAAATTTCTTCGAGCACGAATCTTCTTCTTCCAATTGCTTTAATTTATTTCAATCAGCTGTCAACAGCGACTGTTCTGCTCAAAACTAGCTTAAAGTCATTTTCGTACTTTTTTGCAAATTCTCACATTTTGACAGATAATTACATTACTCTCACATATTGAACTTTACTCGAACTTTACTTGAAGGTAGTACGGAAGCAGACCTAATATCTGTTGAGGTAATCTTTACTTTGTAAATCGTAAAAAATGAAGGTTTTTATTTATCATATTGTTAAAAAAGTATTATATTTATTCAAGAAAGCTTTTCTGTACATTTTTGAGTAAGTATCAAATATTAAAAAAAAAAATTAAGTTTGGCCACTTTTGGTTCGCCCTGGCATCGCAAGAGAGCGTATTCTAAAAGTTGATTTTTAGTTCATCAATGATTTTCCGGAAAAACTGAAAGTGATAAAGGCAAATTTCAAAAGGGGATCACTTCATTAGAGCCCTGGGCACCACCAAACCTAAAAAATGTCAACTTTTTTGATTATTTGAATGTTTTTTAATATTTTCGAAATTTTTTTTTTTTTTTGACAAAATCGCGTCTGTGCAAAAAAAATACTCAAAATGCATGTTTTTAGAGGTTCAGTCGGTGCCAATTTTTATACAGAATAATATGCATTTCAGTTTTTTAAAATCCATCGAGTAGATCTCGAGATTTTTATGGATGAGTTCCAAAAACATTTTTTTGAAACTTTTAAAAACGAAAGAAAGTTTATTGAAAGAATGACAAGAAATAACTGTTGTGCTCTGTAATAAATATAAATGTCATAAACACACATATACATATACAGAATATACAAAAGCAAACTAGAGACAGATGTTACTCGGCACTCGAAACTCATTTTTATTCATACGCGTATACCGTTACAAATTTGTGTATAACTTTTTTTCAAGGCCGAATTTTACAAAGCGGTTTTAGTAGAGTATTTTTATTATGTTATAGAACATTTTTATCGAAAAAATTGATTTCTCTCGGATTTAGAAAGTAAAGGTCACCTTAACAATGTTGCAAAACATGAAAAGCAAAAAGACTGATGACAAAACAACAATACAATACCAATCTCTATCTACTTTGAGGGGCACTAAAGGAAAAGCTTTAGTTGTTGCTAGAAGAAGTTGTTTAAAACATTGCATACTTAAAGGCTTGCACTTAATATGCACATTTTCAAAAGAAATTATAAAAAATTTTTGAAAAAGGGGTTTTATTATCGGGGTAGTTTTGAGCAATTACATTTTGAAGAAATTGAAAGTGGATAGAACCACCAAGATGTTGGGGCTAATAAGCCCGGATCAGTAAAAAGCGCTAACAAAGAAAACAGATATAAAATATAATAAATGTATATTTTTTTCAAAATATGTTTTAAAATACGTTGTTAAACTTAAGATTTTAATGATTAAAATCATGAAATATTATGCATCTTTACCAGATTTGGCCAGTAATGATTACTTTCGTGTACTGATTATAAAAAGATCACTGATTAGAATTAATCATACACAAATTTATTACTTGATTACTTTAAAAAAGTCATTAATAACTTTAAAGCATTCAGTGATTTTTTTTAGAAATCAGTAATCATGCAGAAGTAATTAGTGATTAATTTAAGTAATCAATCACTTTCCAGTAATGAATGCAATTCTGATTAAGGAATTTATCCCTAATCAGGCTTAACCAATCGTTTATTGCAGATTTCTTTAATTAATATATTGTTTTATATCTGTTTTTATATATGTGGTTCAACTGCAAAACTGAGACAAGTAAAATACAGAAAAGGTTTCTGAGCACTTTTGTTACACTTCTTTAACAAAACCAATTTAACAAACATTAACATCACTTTAATAACTGTTGAAGAGAGTATTGTTTTATGGTAAACCATTATGGTAAATAGCAATTACTGAAGTAATAAAATTACATATAATTTTTGATTTTTTTGTCTGAAGAGAAGTAATCTGTAATCACTGAAAGCTGGGTCTGATTACTTGATTTATTAAAAAATCATGTAATTCCATGTTACTATTACTTGATTTATTTAAAAATCATGTAATCACCTTGCATGATTACTTTATTTTTTCATGTAATTACTTACTATGATTACTAAATTGAAAGTATTTTTATTTGGTTTTTAATGTGATTGTTCTGAATATTTAGAAAAATCAAGTAATCTGTGCAATCTGAATACATGTAATCATAATCAGTAATCGTGATTTGTAATCATGGTCATCCCTGATCTCTACTATGTAGCTACTATAAAAAATATTACACAAGTTTCGTGAATTTTAAAAAAACTCGTTCTCTTTTCCAAAAAAATGCTTTTAGATATTACTTATCTGGGTATCTGACTAAAATATAGTCTGCTTATATGAAGGAAACAGGATATTTGGTTAAATGATTTATTGCCGCAAAAATTTAATTTAAAATTTAGTACGCGTAATTTGCAATAACAAAATTGCAAGGGAACATATGGAGCTTTCGGCACAAAAATGTTTTGTATACAGTACGTGTAATGCGTATTATGCGACCGTGGCTTAATTTTGTTTTTGACAAGCAGTGTTTCAATTCAATTTAACAATTTAAAAAAATTGCACTTACAATTGATCTAAAATTTATGTAAAGTTTGAAATAATTTCTTTTTAATACGATAACGCAATTTACTCGGTTTTTATTCAGGTAAAGCGTATATCAGTACATATAGATCGTTCATTGAATACTATTAATATAAGTGCATAAATGTAAATTGTCTTTGATATAAAAAGCTGTTATAACTTATATAAAATAATTTTGAATAGTATATTGTAATCGATAGTTTCAAATAGAATTCCGAACGAGTATTTATAAAAAAAAAAAATTATTTATATATGCTTCCCAAAAATATCACAAAGCGTTATATAATATTTCTTTAGCATAATTGAATATATTAATAAATTATTACAACTAAGATAATATTTCGAGCAACTAGCTGCCAGGGCTCTGAACTTGGGTTTATTAAATTTTATTGTAAAGAATAGTTATTGACTTTTTAAAAAAGTAATACTAAAAAGGATTTTATATAATTCATATATTTAAAGTATATTTTCTAATGTTATGTTTTTAAGTAAGCTATTAGGTTTGGTGTTGCCAAATATTTAACTTCTCTTGTAAGTAAACTTTTTGCATACATCGAGGATATGTACAACGAATATTGGTCTGTTGCAAAATTGACAGTTGGAAGCTCTCTTACTAGACAGTAAGAGTCCGTGTGAAAATTGTGTATTCCCGATCTGAAGTCGAACGAATGTTTTGCTCAGTGGTCAGGTTCATGATATTGGGTAGATTGCTTTGATCCCCTCTTTATTGATGGTGCTGTAATGGTGATTATAGTTGAGTCATTCATTTTTCGTTAAATGTAGGAGATGTTAGCCTATTACTTCCAAAATTTCCTTTTTCTCGTATGTATCTAAGGTGAGATGCCTGCTGCTTTAGCAATTTTGTCAGCGTACTCGTTCCCTTGGATGGAGCCCACATAATTTTTATTTTTTTAGGGTGTTTGATGCATGAGTTTCTAATAGATGAAATGAATTGGCTGTTGCTGTGGTTTGTCTTTCGAACTGCCTCAAAAGTAGATTTGCTGTCAGTACAGAGAATGTATTTACCTTTAGTGGAACCAGCAAAATCTATGGCAAGTTTAAGAGCCAGAGCTTCTCCTGTAAAAACAGTTCGGCTGGTACCATTTTTGAAATCAACTGAAAAATATAAGCTGTTCTCTGTTTTCGATCCATCAGTAAATATAAATGACCAATTTTTATTTGTGTAGAAATTGGCTAGTTCGAATAATATTTGTTGGTATGTTTCAGACCTAGAACATTCTCTAGGAAAAGCTTGTAAGTCCGATATGAGGGATAGGCTAGTTGAGTTAGTTGAGGCTTAATGTCTATTTCTAGGGATTTGAAAAGTTCAATGCAGCGTAAAATTGTTGATTTAATTCTGTAATCCCGTTTAAGTTTAATTGAATTGCAGACAGTTTTGTGGAGTATGCCATTGTTGTTAGTGAAAAGTTTTGTTGTTAGATTATATGTTAGATATGAATGAAAGACCGGCTTCTGCTAAGATATTCTTGATGCTGATGCCAATTATTACTTATTCTGAAGGCGTCTATAGCAATTTATGGGCACCACACACGCTGCAACCAAAGCAAAGCTGGAATGGCAACTTGGAAGTTTTTGACAGTCACGATGAAGTCGCAACGTGTGTTTCGAAGTTACGCAACTCATTGACGGTTGCAACTCAGGTTGCAGCAAAATTAAAATCGTTTAATATTTTGGTCACAGTTGCTGTTTTTTGCGTCGTTGTTGCAGCGTGTGTGTCAAACGTATTAGACAAGACGTAATCTAGTTGCAGTTCCACTAATGTTTTGGTGGCAGTGTGTATGGGCCGCATTAGACTCGCGATCATCACACAAGTTAATAGTTGCTCTGAACAATGCTGAGCGTTATATTTATGGGTTAAAGAAGTTCGATCACGTATCATTTTTCTGAACCAAATTACTTTGTTGTTGTTTATTACGCTATCTTGTAGCAGGAAATTGTATATTCTTGCATAAGATAATATACTCGCGTTGTCCACACTATCTGTATGAGAAACTTCAGTTTTGTAGGTCCAACAGAAGCATGAACATCTTGGTTCCCAGCTACATTTACAAAAATTCTAGCAGACTGTTTTTCGTCAGTGCAGTCAGATTGTGGAATTCACTCGCAACCAATTATAAATTTGTCTCCAATCAAAGAGCCTTTAAGCGTTTACTTTTTGATTAATTCACTTAACTTATTTTTAATCTGTCTTCTCTTTCTATTGATCTTTTGCTTTTCTTTTTCATTTGTTCTCTTTGAATTACTTTTTATTGTTTAAGCTCGATTTTAACTTAAGTACTTTTATTTAATTTTTATGTAATTTTAAATAATTTAAAATTTTTATATTCATTAATCACATTATTATCAATTGTTGTTATTATATAATGTTGTTATTTACTTTACTTAATTTCGGCATGCAAAAGATTCCCTTCTTATATGCTAACACTTTTGCCAAATATATTTAAATTGAAATCTAAATTGAAATTGAAATTGGGGATGTGGGGAATGCACTTCCCTACACAATACTAACAAACTATTTTTTAAAAGAAAATTTTTCACAAGTGCATGTTTAGTCAAGCACCACATAAAGTGGTTAAAAATGGCATATTTTCATTCTCAGATAAACTTTGAGCTTAGGAAAGAAAAATTAATTTTTTAAAATTTAACCCGAAAGTTTCCTTTAAAATACCAAAACTTCACTCAAAGCTTAGCTTTATGTAAATTGATTGAAGATGATCGAATTCAGCTAAAATGCAGTTTTTTGAGATGTTTGCCTATAACTTCTTAACTCCAGCTGATGGCCAAAAAGGGACACCATTCTTAAAATATTTTTTCAAATATTCGTCTAAAGTTGATAACCATAACTATAACTTTTTCTAATAACCAACAGTTGTTTGGGAACCAATGTTAGCTTTGATTGGCCTCAATCAAATATTGGCTTTATCATACACACATACAGGGCCGGCCTTAAACACTTAGGCGCCTCGGGCGAGGGATGGATTTGGCGCCCTTTTATGTATCATTATATATAAAACAAACTTATTTTCAATTATGAACCATATTTATTATTGAATATTAAATTCTCGTAGTAAAAAAACGCCGCCATTTCGTTTTTTTTTTGTTTTTTGCTCAAAATACTTGATTTGACTACCGCACATAGCGAGTAACTTATATTTTAAAATGGATTTTGATTTATTTTTTGTTTCAGACAAAGCTGAGAAATCATGTCTTGGTTTTAAACAGGGTTGCTTCAGTTGGCCCTATCTCCGCCATATCAACGTTAAGAGATAAAGGCAAAATATTTTTGTATGCTGCAATATGTACTCATTAATGCATAAAATGAGCAGAATTTAAATCGATTTTTGATCGATGAACAAAAAATCTTGAAAATATGAACAAAAGAACCAGAATGCACCCTCAAATTTGCACGTTTTTCTAAGCTTATTTACTCTAGAAGGCTTTTGCGATCACAAATAGAAAGAGCTTTTTAGACTTGACAAAATGGGCCACCAAAGTTTTTTTTTTTATTTTCTTAAGAACTTGCGATAGAAGAAAACAAAGTTAGGAAAGTATACAGTGAGCCTAATACGAGTTTGCAACTGTCGCCTGCAAGTAGCAGTGCTTTTCTCTTTCGGCCTAGTTAGAAAGGAATACGACAAGACAAGGAACATAATTATAAGTCGTGGTAAACAAATGCTAATGCTCATACTCATTCCTACAAGATAAGTTCATAAATTTTATACGATGAATTTGGTTTTTCTTTATATCGATATTTCTTTTATATAAAATAGATTCCAAGTCTGCGATTTATCGTTGCGGAAAACGAGCTGCGGTTTTCTACATTTTGCATGTATTTTCCAACAACAAAGATCGTCGGCCGCAACGATTTTTGATTCTGTTCGGGTTCTTAGTGGTTAAGTTGGCGATCGCAGCGCCCTGTACACCCCGACGCCCCGGGCGGTTGCTCACCCCTAAAGCCGCTTCTGCACACATACTCACACATAGATCCGTATACAGTCGCAAAACGCACCCACAGCTCCGCAAGTAATAGCAACAATAACTGCAGTCATTAATAACCGGTGGAGGGGGGAAGGGCAATCACAACACAAACAACAACAACATTGTGGAGTAGCAACTTCACTCTTTTTTTCGTTTTAGTTCTCTCTGCCACTTGGCCCAAAAACCGGCAACAGATTCCGACTTCAACTACTCTTCTCAATGCTTTAGACTGCTATAACTTTTCTCTTTTTATTTATTTTTTTCTCAATTTATATTTTTTCCACATGTGCTTTCTATCTCTTTAAACTTTTATCTTTTTATGCTATTATTGTATTTCTTATTTGTTTATTTTCTTTTTTTGTTCTTGTTGTTTTGATTTAAATTTTTTTCTTAACCTGAACCTGCATGATTTGTTTCGGTTTGGTTTTAATTTAGTGTTTGTTTTTTGTGTTGTTGTAGCAGTTGTTAATGTTTTTGTTGTATGTGTCACAATCTATGGTACATTGGTGACATCTGAGTTTTATTGTTGCCGGTTAATGTTGTCGTAGCTGTTCGCTTTACGCACGCTCGCTCGCTCACTTTACTGAGGTGTTTGTTAAATAAGTTTTGGATACCGGTTCCCAATGTTTTATTTTAGTATTTGCAGTTGCACTAAGCAGCAACAATAACAGCAACAAAAATTAGAACGACACATATTATTTCACGAATATGTACTTTACTACCCTACAACAACAACTACAACAACATAAAAAATGCCTAAAAGAAGAAAACAAACTTAAAAAAAAAAATAAAACACATTTAAAATGTACTTTTCCTTATTGCTGCTGCTGTTGTCGACGTTGTTGTTTTTGTTGTTGTTGTTGTTATTGTCAGTAAGCCGGCAAACCTATCAGTATCGCACAGAGTTCGTTGTGTTCGAGATACCTTTCTTTTTTCATGCTTTTTCTTAAGTTTTGAGTGTGTGTGGGCGCAGAAGTTGCTCAGCTCAATTGCTACGCTCGCAAAAGCTCACTCAGTTTTCGTGCTCATTATATCTCAATAGTGTTGATATATTTGAGTGTACTTATGTGTTCCAGCTTAAATATTTTCATATTTCTGCCAAGTTGTTTCATATTTCTTTTATGCTTTTAAACTTTTAAAATTTTAAGTACAAATAAATGCCATAATGGAAAAAATTACAAAACAAAATCATATGAGGAAACTAATAATTTCTCTAAACAAGTCGCACAGTGGTCTTAAAACGTCAAAAGTTGGTCACTAGACACTTAAAAGGATGTGTTAAGAATAACCCTTGATACCTTGTAGAGAACAATGAACTAAGGTACTATAGTCATTTTATTATTAAAATAAATTAAAATTTTTATAATTTTATTTATTTAACCAAATCCTTCTAATAACATTTATCTTAGTATATAAAATCGTTGGTTTGTCATCATATAACTCCTGAGCTACTTGACCGAGTGAAAACTATTTGCACAATATATCTTTTTTGTTGACTCAATTCTTTTTACTTTATTAAGAATCAAACACAAGGGTGCGCTACAGTAAAGAAATTTAAAAAGCCCTAAAGAACTCCTATGCCATAATAGAAACAATAAAATTATGTAAAAATGAATTTTAGACACTGATTACATCTACAAAAAATTTGGTCATCTCTTACGGATATCCAACAACAAGCATTTTCTTATGTACCAGTGTGAATATATGCTTGCTAAAATTTCTAACGGTTCATACATTTTGAAAAATTATATTTCCATCATCCATTGTTTTAACATATGTAAAACATAACTATGTACTTAGATCTCTTAAAAACAATTGCTTTTGTTTATAAAATAAGTTTTATATTATTACATCAAAAATTTGGCTTGAACACGCTTGAAAGCGAACTAAATCGCTTATTGTTTTCAAAGTCCATATTTTATTAAAAATTTTTTGTATGCACTTTGCAAAATTAATCCCAAATTTTTTATTTTACAAGTCTGTGCAGATTATTAAGTTCATACCCGATGGGTGTTCCTGCATTTTACTTTTTTTAATAAGAACTTTTGTTTTTATATTATTTTAATTTAAAAAACTTTGAACAACCCCCCGAGAAAAAATATGAGTGGGCGAACAGCGGTCGATCATGAGGCACATGGTCGTACAAGGGTCGAATATGGCCTAAAAATAATCCAAAAAGGCCAGCGGCCGAAAGTTGGGCCAAACAATGGCTGTACAAGGCCTAAATTAAGTTGTACGGCCGCTGTACAGCCGAGATTATTGAAAAACGGCCGCAGTACGGCCGTTGTACAGCCGATATTATTTAAAACGGCCTCTGTACTGCCGCTATGCGGCCGAGGAAAGTATTTAAAATTAAGCCTTGTACGGCCGCTGTTTGGCCTTTGCTAAAAAAGTTTTTTTTTTTACTCGGAAGGTTCCCCATTAAAATCGTTCTTAAATTTTGATGATGATTCAGGTTCGAAATTAAGAATACTTTGAACAGAGAAATGAGAGCGGTTGCAGATAAAATTTAAGATTCCGAGAGTGAAGATCTTAGCGATCGTTTTTTAAATAACTTTTTTATTTAAATAAACTAAGGTTTACTAAATAAAATATATTAATTTCTCATCTTTATGTGTACTTTTATCACTTATCTCTTAAAAATAGTCAAATATGAGGATGCTTGCCTGTTTCCCAGTTTCAGATCTTACTGGTGGTTGTGAGGATGAAGGAGTTGGTTGGTGGGTTGGGTGAGGATAGCGGCTGAAAATTGTGTTATTAAGCCCAAAGTACAAAATGGTAACAAATTTTATTAAAATATGTTGATGTTTGAATGTTTACCAGTTCCTGGTTTTACAGGAGGGCGAGAGGAGGTGGACGTGGAGGGGATGTTAGTGAATCGATGTACATATTGATTCAAAACTGTTTTAAAAAGTCCAAAAGACGACATTGTATAAAATTTCATTGAAATATATCGACGCTTTCCTGTTTCCCAGCTTAGGATTGTACTCGGGGGGAGGGGGGTGGATTGTAGTGGTTCTATAAGCACCATTTTTTGAATTTTTCTTATAGGATAAAAAAGGACTCTGCAAAAAAGAACATTTTGTCTCAGGTGGGAGTTGAAACGGCACTACCGCCATGATTGTTTTCATTATAGCCATTCACATGATTATGTGCATTATAGCCACAAAAATTGGTGGCAATAATTCGTGTGGTGTTCTTTCACATGATGTGGCGTTAAGTCCGATTTGCTCTGCGCTTATTTTTTGTGGCAATAATGGTTTTTAATTAACACTTCATGTGTGCATTGTTGCTACTAATGGGCTGATAGCAATAACTCGCGAGTTAATAATTCTTCACACTGATGATCTCATTGATGTTATGTGGTAGTTTTAAGAAACAATATTCTGAAAAGTTTTAATGTGAAGACGGTGTTAATATAAGTTTTTTTCAAATTTTATCTGAAAAATTTTTAAATCATTTATTCATTTTGGTCCCTTAATAACTAAAGACGAATTGAAAATTTAAATAAAAATAAGGTTAAGATGCAGTTTTCTACGCCAATAGTTCTGATTGTTTGTTTTCTATTTATTTTTTTCAAATCCGACAAATCCTTGTCAAAACGAAGTTTCTTGGATCTAGAAATGTTTTTTGGCCAATAATACCCTAGTAAAAATATTAGCAGTTGAACAGCGGTTAAACATGGGCCGCAGGCCGTTAAAGGATAAAACATGACCTAAAAATAATACAAAAAGATTAGCGGCCGAAATTTGGGTCGAACAGCGGCCGTAAAAGGCCTAAATTAAGTTGAACGGCCACTGTATAAATTTGTGTGCCACCAAATTTTTCAAAAATCTTATTAAACAGCAAACGTTTGAGCAGTAACAAATTTACTATGTCATATATGACATATATTAACTGATATTAACATATTTAATGATAACGAAAATAGATTAATTAAATAAAAAAAATTTATTAAGAAATAAATTTTAATATTTTTTGTGTCAAATTAAACATATATATATATTTATTAAATTTACTTCAGCACGAAGGTTAAATTTTCGTTGAAAAGCTGCTTATTTTCATCTATTCTACAACTAATCACTGATCGTTTGATGTACGGCCGCTGTACGCCCGTTGTACATCCGAGATTATTTTAAAACGGCCTTAGTACGGCCGCTGTTTGGCCTTTGCTAAAAAAAATTTTTTTACTCGGGTACGGAAACATCAACATCTATTTTAGTCTGTGTTTTTCAATAATGTTGAGGGGTTTCAAATCGTTCGCAATGATCCATATACAATGTATATTATGTTATGTATATGTATATTTTGTTATGCAAAACATATCAATGTTCTGTATTTTATAAAGTGTTCTGTTTTTGTACTGTATTTCAAAAAAGTTATTGAATTTTTTTTATATTTTACTTTATTTTTATATAAAGCTTTTTACTATCCTCATTGAACAGAAACCAGTGATATAGATAAAAACTATTCTCTCAAATTAACTACGTTAAAGTATTTTTATTTTTATCTGTTAAACGATTTTAGTGTCAATTTGACACTATTTAATATAGGAAATAGTATACATTTTTTATTTGAGCTCAAATTCACTTGGGATTTTGGCTCAATGCGAAAATCATGCCTAAATTTAGATTTAACCATAGAAAAATTCCAATTAATTTCGTTGTTAAGCAGTACACAAAATTTCCTTCAAACGAAGTTCAGTGTCAAATTGACGCAAGACATAGAAAAGAACGCACAGAAAATATAAAAACTATAACTGTAAACTTTTTGTTCATTTTTATAAAAATATTAACTTTCTGTTTTGCTGGTCATCTTCAGTTTGTCCAATTCATCTTTTTACCCCATGCAAAAAATATGCTCAAACTTAGTGTAGTTGGTAACAACAAACAAATCGTTATTTTTAACATTTAATTAATTATTTTAATTTCATAGTTCTAATGTGGCAAACAAATCTGGAACATTCCTTCTTAGTTTTTTTTAGGTAATTATTTTGATTAAACATGAATATAAGCAAACAAATTTGGTTTCCGTGGTATTAAACTCAAATCTTTGTTTGTAATGCATAGTGCCGATTTGACACTAAAAGTCTTTTACGTTACAAAAAATCAATTGCGTTTGAAGGTTAATACCTGACAAGTAATACCTGAAATATTAATATAATATGTACTTACCTTGTGAAAAGCAACATCAAAATTGCAAATCAATATACAAAGTGTAATATAAGCTAATCTTTTATTAATACATTTTAATGAACTCGTATGTATACTGTTCTGAATACTGAATATGCATACAAAGATGTTATACCCAATAAACATCTTATGTATGGAATATTTAAAATTTTGGTTTGTCCTGTACTTTGTTCTAAAAAATATGGTCACTGTAAGAACTTATACATGCATTTAAATGTTTCGATATTTCTAATAAAAAAAAATTATCAGTAACTCAAAAAACCATCAAAACTACAACCAATTTTTATCAGTCACTTCAAAGCAGTGATCAAGTTTAACTCATGTGCTGAGCAATTGAGTGAAACGCAATGCACTCATTTAAAGTTAGTGAAGTATTTTAATGGGCCAAAGAAAATAAAAAGTACAAACAAAACCAAAAACAATGACGTCGCAGCACGTTGTTGGTAAGAAAGATTTCGGCCGGCTCAACTATTTTGCATTCGTCTGCGTTTTTCATCGTTCGTGTGCTTGTTCGTTCGTCAGTAAGTTCGTTGTTTGATTCTTTCGCTGGCTCGTCATCGTTTGTGGGGCTTTATGCTGAGTTAACTTTTTAGTGCTTTTTGTGCTTCTGAATGGTTTTGTTGTTGTTGTTGTTGCGATTGCTGTCTACAGACGTTTTTCTTGTTCGTACGAATTCGTGCGTCTGAGAATCATATCGCAGGGCGCTTCGTAATTCTGTATGGCATAAAGCAGTGCAGTGGACTGCAACGTCACCGTCAACGTCGTAGGTCGCCATCGTTTAGCTCACAATTTCATATTTCTTTGATTTCGTACGGTCTGGCTTTGTGGTTATTTTTCGTGCTTTGAGTCTTAACTCGCTCAGAAAATTTTATCTCCATTTCGCACATCACGAAAGACGAACAGGAATTCTTCATTCAGTTGCGCGCCGTCATACGGTACGGACGCATAATTCGGTTCGGTGGATATTTTTTTATTTCCAATCAATTTTCCTTGGTTCCCTTTTTTTGATTCTGAACATTGGAAAAATCAAGAGAATTTTTTTGAATAAAAAAAGTAGGTGAAAGGACGAAAATTAATAAGACAAACAGATAAAATTAACATAAAAAATATAAAATTAACCTAAAACGCGTACAGCGACGGCGTTAACTGATAACAAAAAAGGGTTACATAAACGTTAGCTGCAAAAAGTGGCGCAGGATCAATGCGACGCGTGTGGATTGTGGAAAGTGAATACGAAATCTTTAAATTTAAAAGCACAAATTGTGAGAAATTTGAACAAACTTAGTTTGTGGTAGCATAACTTCTGTTCTTAATAATAAGATTAATATTGTTTTGGTATTTTTTTTCTTTTTTTGTATAAAAACTAGCTTTTTGCAAAAATTTTTGATATTGTATACTTACTTTTATTAGATTTTCTTAGTAAATAAAAAGAAAAATTAATTTCATCGAAATGAATACCAAATATGTATTAAAGAATTTTTTTTGAAGCAACTAAATTGTTTCTGCTATTAAAAAATGCATTAAAATGTTCTAAAATCCAGTATGATTTAAACTATCAAACATTTAGAATTTGTATTTAAATCATATAAAATCAACATAATAAATAACAAGGTCATTTCTATATACATTTACAAAGAAAAAATTTTTTCTCAATTTATTACTAAAACCACAATTTTAAATAAAAAAATTTGCATTTGATGTGTCAAAGCATGACCTTAGAAGCAATTTTTTTCAAACTTTGCAACTCTTTTAACACATTTTTGGATAATTATTTCATTTTTCAATTTGCATGTTTTATATGGCAATTTTCATTATGAATGGCAACATTTTTTTCTTGCAGATAATTCCAAAGTCTTCTTTGACATAAAAGCTACGATAGCCTCGATCAAAAATATGAAAGAAAAAAAAAAATGTTTGCGGCTTTTTATCCATCCTTAAATTTTGACTATTTTGAAATTATTTTTGAAATGTTTTCATCAAATTTTCAATTTTTTCAAATTTTAATGTTTAAAAATTTTCAAAATTCGAAAAACATATTTTAAAATAATAAAAAATATTTGATAACTTGAAGTGTACATACATAAAACAATATTTTCAGATCTTCGAAAAGGAACTTTTTAACTAAGAGAAATATTTTACCTTCAAAAATGCTTTTCGCAAATTCTGATCTTAAAAATGTTTGTACTTAATTTTTCTACGTCAAATAGTTCAGAACTTAAAAATCAGAATTTTTCAATATCCGTGCTATGCATAGAGCTCTAATAAGAAATAAGCACACTTTACAATGCTTTTTAAACGACGTGCAGCATATTACTGCATCAAAAAAATAAATTTTTATTGAACATTTTTCGAAGATAGAATTTTATTTTCAATTTACAAATATGACATTCGAATCTGCGATAACGTTCCTGGGAAATTGAAGTCTTGACTTTAAGCCTAAAAAAATTGAGTTTTAATCAAAATTTTCATCTATTCTGGAAATAGTTTTACCTAGCAGATGGTATACAGCATAAGTTGATATAGCTCCAAGCAAAATCGTTGTCTATAACGAGAAGTAGATATATTTTAAGGATAACTTGAAGTTCTACCTAAGAAAAACAATTTTACAATCCTTGTTTTTATCTGCTTTGTAGCAAATGAAGTTAACAAAATCAAGTGAATAATGTGTTAGAAAGCTTTTCCCAAACAATTTTGCAAAACAAAACTTAATTATATCTTCGAAAAATGATTTTGATTAATAATTATTATTATTATTGTTATTATTATTATTCTTATTATTATTATAATAGTTATTTTAAAAAATAGCTTTTAAAGGCAATAATTTTAATAATTAAATAAAAAGCAGTATTGCAATTTAACCTTGTAATGTGTCTTCAAAGAATATATTTCTTTTCAAAAAATATTTAACTATTTTCTATCTATGCATCAAAGTACAAAAAGGTCCTAAAATATATTTATTTGTTGCTTATTTTACTAAAACTAAATGAAAGTGTTTTTCAATAAATATTGCATAAAGTTTATTTTCCTTTTGTTACGTAATTTTTCTACTACATCACTTTCCACAAAACCACTACAAAACCAAAAACTACTCATTTACAACTTAACTTTAAATGAATTTTTTTCATAAATTGTGCTGCGCTTAGCAAAAAAATGTTTTTACTATAAAACTAAAACAGCTCCGGTTTCGCGTCAGTCTTTAAATCGCCCGCCACCCTCGCAAAAGTGTTGCGTCTCAGTCGTTAAAGTGTTACTGCATTTTTATCAACGTAACTTATTTTAGTTATAAATGTTTTGTTCTCTTTTCTTGTAGTAAACAAAGTGCCCACAAAAATAGAAAAAGAATAGAATAGAAGAATTTGTGTATCCAATTCAACTCTAAGCAAAACAATAACTCAAACCTTAAACAACCTTAATTTTTTGTTTTTATCTCAATTTTTTTTTTTGAATTGGTGCTACTTCTGTCACGCCTTTAAACTGCCATTATGGGGTCTATGAGGACCCAAGGAATACATGCGGCTAGTTCCTATGCGAACATGTCGCTGCTGTGGAAATTTATGACGATACTCTTCGTTGTACATGCTTGTGGAATTTCCATCAGTTATGCCAAGGTAAGTAAAGTAAAGCTACGAGGATTAAAAACCTATTTATTCTATTGAAGTTTAGGCTAAGTTAAGTTTAAAATAAATACTTTTGAAATTAGTTGTTGAAATATTTTAATAGAAATGGTACTTTCACAGTTATTAAAATTAAGCAGAACACCACAAAAAAACGTTCATGAAACACTTAAAAAAATATTAATATATATTTACTAGAATAATTTTAAAAGATCATATAAACTGATTCAACATAGAAAAACAACACAAAAAATACAGTTCATGCAATAGTATAAAAAAATGATTACGTCAAAAACAAAACTTTGGAATACCTACTTTAGAAATAACACAAACCTAAATTTTTTATAGGAATATGATCTTAGAATACGATAGAGATGCTTTGGAAGATTTACGGGATCAATTATAGGATAGAAAAATGTTTGAATTCAAAAAGGTCTTAAGACGCCTTTCTCCCGAAACAGTATTTTTGCATAACTTTGATGAGTTTTTAAGAAATATTGCTTGAAAACTTTCAGCTTTTAAGAACCATTGCTTCAAAACTTTCAGTTTTTATTCCTTACCCGCTTGTAAAATTTTATTAGCGATGACATTGTAAAACGGGTTTTTTGTTTATTTGTTTATATATTTGGTTTCATCGATCAGAGACAATTTCTCTTATAAACGACTTAAGTAATACTTTTGGATACAGTAGCATTAATTACAAAGAAAAATTATAAATAAGGAATCACATATAATGCAGATTAAATTATATGATATAAGAATTTATATATAAAACAATAGGACTCAAACTGTATGAGATTTTAAATAAAGTAGAAAAAAATGTATATATTTATGTAGGTAACACAATAAAACATAAATAAAACAGAACAAAATATAGAAGGTGAAAAGTAAGTAGCACTAAGAGACATGAATCATTTGGAGAAGTTTAAGATTTATTTTAAAGCGATATCTTGGCATATTGTCAAAGATATCAATCAAGGGCAAGACTCGATTTGATTCAATGGTACAACGTGTGAGAAGCTCATTAAAATCATATGTAACTCTATGGAAAGGAACGCTAAAGTTTAACTTACTGCTCAGATAGCGAGATGGGGTAATAAAGTTAAACTGACTTCTCAGAAAGCGAGATGGGGTTATGTAGTCGAATTAACCAAGTAGCGAAGGATACTGAATATGGTGGTGGACTGAGTTACGAATAAAAATTACGCACTTCATTTTGCGTCTAGATTCAAGTGAACAAATATCAATTAGTGCACATCTAGTGGTGTAGGGTATTGACTCAATTAGATTCCAGTTAAGTTTAAAAACCATGAATCTTTTGAATTTTTTCTGACCTCTTTCAATTCTCAGAGATTGTGAGGAAGAAAATGGATTTTATAAAAGTGAGCAATATTCTAAATGTGGTTGAACTAATAACTTATTTGACTTAAATAAAGCTTTCCTTATTAAAAATACTAGCATAGAGTGGGATTTATTGAAAATAATATTGATGTGGTCTTTAAAAGTAGAATTCCAAGATCATTCTTTGAGGTAACCCTCTCAAGTTGACATGAATTTATGAAATACGGGGTAATTAAAGGAGATAACCAGCCTTATCATGAAGGGAGTTTTCTTTTTTAAGATGAAGCTCAAGCACGCGTTTCCGCGTGAAAAATTATTCATGATAGTGCTGAATGATCTACACAAAGTAAAACATTGACATTTGACGTTGAGTTGCAATTTATGCAATTCGCATCAGGTAAAGATTGATTTGATGTCAGACTGAAGTAAATTTACATCAGAATACGATTTAATGGATCAGAATAATTTAAGATCATCTGCACAGAGAAGACACTGGGAATGACGTATGACCGTAGGCAGATTGTTTACCAATAGAAGCAACAGGAGGGGCCCTAGATGGCTTCCTTGGGGAACACCAGATGAAACTTCAAAGGTGTTTGATGTGATGTACCTTATTGTTACGGATTCGAGGCAGTTAGATAGGTATGATTGGAGCCATCTCAAAAGATTTGAATGAATTCTAAGGGAGGCAAGCTTAAAAAGTAAATGTTTGTGGCAGACTTTCTCGAACCCCACTGAACCATACGCAAAGGTTTTGCGTAAAATGATAGTTTTGAGTCCGTTTTTGCGTAGCATTTTTTTAATTTTTGTTTTTTTTTTTAATTTTGTAATCAATGTTCTTTCTAGAGAAAAAAAATTAATTAAATTTTTTCCATAATAAAAAAAAAATTAATTCTTTTGCAAAATTATTAAGAAACTAATTTTGAGTCGAAACAGAAGCGTTCTTTTATCGTTTTAGTAGAAAAGAATTATTTATTTATGTACCATTTTTTATTCATAAATAAGTTTAGAAATGAATATTAAATGTTACTTTTTCAAATTCTTAAATGAGTTAAGTTTGGCCCATTTTTTGCGTACGTTTAAGGGTAGAGGTTTTTTAATTTATGTTTTTGAATGAGCAGATACAAGCTACATCATTGATAGGACTGAATTCATTAAATTTGGTGTTCATCAAAAAAATTGTTCAATGCCCCAATAAAGTTTTCATTTTAGCGAGCAATATTTCGCTGGCGGCGGCCCTGGATATATTACTACTTTGTTTAAATGAAGTGTATTATCGATTTGCAATAATAAGACAATTTATGATTGAAATTTTTGATTATGATGAGACAAAATATACTCTCTATAACTGCAATTTATTTAACACCCATAGTAACCAAGTTTTCCAAAACACCGATCCAATCCAATACCTAGTCAATCTTAGTATCACCAATATTAATAAAATAATGCATTTGCTTCAATCTACAAGGCTATACCTTAAAATTTAATATTTTTATCTCACGTAAAATTAAATAAAAAAATTTAAACATCATGTCTTTAAATATCTATATATATAAAAATAAGTTGTCCTATGTTCGTGATTTTATAACTCGAGAACCACTCAACCGATTTTCAAACGAGTACGTGCGTTGGAAAGGTCTACTTTCACTGATGGCTTATAATGATGGTGTGTTTTCCCCATATAAAATGTTTTTTTTTTATTAGAATTACATTTTGTCGGTATAAGGCTCTGCTTGCTCGCGTCATTTGACTTATTTAGTTTCTGTGTGTTTATTTTTAGCTTGAACGGTTACTGTTGACAACTGTACTAAAAATGGGATTCCACGGCGCCTTTTACAGCCCATAAACCAATGAAAATGCTTTATTTAATACGGTTTTGGTCATATAAGACTTAAATTTGGTAATTTGGTTTGTATGGTTACTGCCAGGTTACTCTCGTCAAGTGCACTAAGAATAGGCCTGTCCTACTTCAGTTAAACTCACTTTTCGGGGAGTCAGCGTCGAGTGAAGCAAAGTGCGCCAGACTTAAGCTAAATTGAGCTTAAATTTGGGCAGTCGATTTGTTTCGATTACGAGATGGTTTAAGGGAAATAGCTTTGCCGCACCCCTTTTTATCGCTTACAAAACAACAAAAATGCTATGTTTCGCACGGTTTTGATCGTATTAGACTAAAATTTGGTTATTTAGTGCATATGGTTACTTTCGGCAGCTATACTGAAAATGGTGAATATATTTGGCATTTCTTGACATTTTCGTATACGGCAGTAAGGCGATCTGTGGCAGAACAACGTCTGCCGTCGAATACTAGTATTATATATGGGGCACTCCATACAGAATTTGCCACCAAAAATTTTTTTTTCAATAAAACATATTTTTTGTGGTTCATTATTCAAAAATATTTGATACATATTTTTTTATTTCAAAAAAAGAAAAGGACTTCAAGAGAAAATAATTTTTTATATTACGTTTTTAAAAAAGGACCTTTTTTCAATCGCTTATACTGCAATAACTAAAGAAGATAGAAAAATTTTTTCCAAAGAAGAAATGTGCACCCTATTGTTAGCTTTCGATTGCTGTTCATTAAAACTTAATCACATTACTTTTAGATTGCGAAAAATAGAAATTCCAAATTGATTTTTTTTTTAATTTGGGCCTAATTTTTTTTTTTTTTTTTTTTTGTTAAAAAAAGTGAAAACCTTTTTCTTAATACTAGTAGAATTTCAGAGTGGACACTTGAATACTTACGGAGCATTGAATTTTTCAATCGCAACTTACACGTGCGAGGCTTATACTCGATTCAGAGTATAGTCGTTCGTCATCCGCTAAAAAAGTTTTATATTCGAATAACTTATATATCTACTTATTTTAGAGTAAAAAGAATGTTTTCTTGGAAAATGTATAAATAATACTTTGAAGTAAATGATTCAACTTCAAAAAGTCAGCTTTTTTAAAATTGAATTCATAAACTTTATCTATTGAGTTAGACTTTACTATATTATCCCTGTCTGATTTGTACCATATGCTCAATGGTGGATGGTATTCATCAACAGCAGTCAAAACATGAGGGGCCCTATCAACAATCACATTGTTACTATCTGTAGTTAAGACCAGGTCAAGAAGTCTTTCACGACTATTATAAATACAACTCACTTGTTGTAAGTCAGAACATATATTATCAACAAATATATGCTCTTGGCGAGTCTTCGAATTAGATGCACAAAAATATGTATCATCGTCAGAAGATTCCCATTTCAAGTCAGGCAGATTAAAATCACCTAACAATAAAATGTCGTCATTAACGTCAATTATGCTTATGACATATTCTATGCAATCCGCAAGGCTTGCATAAACTTCTACACTGCTCTTAGGAGGAACGTATGCATTAATAAGATATACATTTTTTATTGCAGTATAAGCGATTGAAAGAAGGTCCTTTTTTAAAAACGTAATATAAAAAAATTATTTTCTCGTGAAGTCCTTTTTTTTTTTTAAATAAAAAAATATGTGTCAAATAGTTTTGAATAATGAACCATAAAAAAAAGTTTTTTTGAAAAAAAAAATTTTGGTGGCAAATTTTGTATGGAATGCTATATGGGGCATTATTATAAAACATTGCTATCTACTTATATTAATGTTTTCCTAGCTAGAAAGTAGCTAAAGGCCCTAGCAGTTTTAGCTCTTTATACTTTTCTTATAATTTATTATATGCCTTAGTAAGTTTTAAATAAATAAATGATTGAAAAGGATGCATTTCCGAGTGTCCAAAAATTACTTTGCTTTGGTTTGTTTTTTAACTCATTTTTGAATAAAAAAAGTTCGTTTTTAGAGGCAATTCAATCTGGCTAATGTGTTCAAAATGGTTAATTGTCCCGAAAAATAACATTTCAATGGTTCTTTTTTCAACTCGTACCCAAACAAAAAAAGTACAATTGGTGATTCTTTTTTAATTCATTTCTGAAGAAGAAAAGGTTCGCTGTTGAGAGGCATTTTAGTCCGACGAATGAGTCCAAAGGGATTCATTTATGGTTGCCAAAAATTAGCTTTTCTACCCGAAAAGGTTCATAAATGAGTTAAAAAATTATAGTTTTGGTTCACTGGGACGCCTTCGCAAGGTCAGTAAATATGATATCAGTTTGAAGGCAAGCTTTAAAGTAAGTAATAACAAAATTGCAAAAGAGAGTCAGGTTAGTCAACGTTGATTTGCCGGTTAAGAACCCATGTTGTTTAATTGATATAGCATTTTTGGCATGAAAGGTCATTTTATCATGAATGATTTTATCGAGGACTTTAAGGATGCAGGCAAGTATACAGATGGGTCTTTAATTTTTGATATCCTGTTAAGAACCAGATTTATGGATTGGGATGATTAAAAAATTCCTTTAATTATCTAGAAGGCAGCCCACGGATAAAGAATTGGTAAAGATCAAAAAGAGGGGTATTGCCAGAGACATGTAGGGCGCAGTTTTTCAATACAATTTGAACTATACCGTCAGGGCCTGCAGGCAATTTTTAAGGTTTGACAAAGCAGATTTAATATCTTCTATAGAAACAGATAGATCACCAAGGTCCAAGACTGATTCAAAAGGGCTACCAAGTAAAACCGTGTCAGAATTTGAAGGGGAATAAACAGACATAAAATAACTACCAAACATATTACATATAGTTTCCGTATTGTCCGAAGAGGAGTCTAGATAAAACATAGAGCTAGGTAATCCATTAGATTTCTTTTGTTATTAATGAAAGTTCAAAAATATTTACTGTTTTATCTGAGTGTGTGTTCGCTTGAGGAAATATATGAATTATAAAGGATTTCGTAAAGTATGTCAAATTCAAGTTTAAGAAACAAATAATGGGTTTTGAGATTCAGGTTTAAAGTATCTTGCCTAAAGCACATATATGCTTTATTTTTTTGTTTTTCAAATTTGAGAGCCTCTTATTAAACTAATTTTTAATTACTAAAATTCTATTTCAATGGGACAAATTGACTGATTTAGTATTTCAATATTAATACATAGCTGTCATAGGCCGCGAAAAATTGATTTCACGAGTTATAAAGTCCCAGGAGATTGAGGATAAATATCCATTGATTGCACCAAAGTCAGCTTTATTGAAATCTAGTGTAGCCCTATAACCCTGAAAGCGGAACATCGTGTTTTACGATAAATTCTTTATCAACAAATATTAGATCTAGAGTACGATTATTATCATTTGTAAAGTTATTGATTTGTAATAAATTATATTGTCTAAAGAAAGCAATAAAAATAACCTCAGTCTGACTGTGAGCAATCAATGGTAAGAGGTAAGATTCGTTGCAATCGGGCTTCTAAATAATGCTGCCCTGGTTGAAGTCACCAGCAAACACTACACTCTAAAAAGACTTTGTTTAAATTTACTACAATACTTGTAGGCAACAGTTTTGCGGCTGTTGCTATAGTAAATTTACGCACCTTCTAAAATTAAACATGTGTTTAACTTTGTACATTGTAGTAAAATTAAGCACTGAATTTACTATTGATGTTATAGTAAACTTAAACATGACTGCATTATTTCTTTTCAACAAGTGTAGTAATATTTCATGATATGCTAATCTCATAGTAGTTAATTTTAACAATTCTTGAGTAATGTTACTTCACATATTATAACAATATAAAAAATACTTCTGCTTCAGTTTAAAATTCAACATTTGTTTTACAATGAAAAGTGCAGTCAAATTTTACATTTTTTATTTGCGTTTACAAAATTATAAAGTTTTGAATTAATAGCGTTGCCACCTAATAATATGTATTTTTAAGAATTGAAATTTAAATCTTGAATTTTAAAATTCTGACTTTAGATTCGAAATCAGTGACTCCCTAACACTGTTAAATGACGTAATTTTCAAGTTTAAATTTTATAAAACTTTGAAATAATAGGGTTGCCACTTAATAATATGTATTTTTAAGAATTTTAAACATCATTTAACAGTGTTAGGAAGTCATTTATTTCGAACCTGAAGTCATAATTTTAAAATTCAAGATGGTGGATAGGGTGGCCACCTTAATTTTTTGTAGTTTTATGAATTCGGGGCTGGCAAAAAAATGGTACACAAAAAATGGGTCGCTAAATTCGAATCCGTTGTCAGAATTTCAAAATTATAAAACTTTGAAATAATAGGGTTGCCACCTAATAATATGTCTTTTTAAGAGTTTTAAATGTCATTTATCAGTGATAAGGGGTCACTGATTTTAAATCTAAGGTCAGAATTTCAAAATTCAGGATGGTGGATAGGGTTGCCACCTTAATTTTTTGTATTTTTATGATTTCGGGGTTGGCAAAAAAAAGGTACACAAAAAATGGTTTGCTAAATTCAAATCCGTTGTCAGAATTTCAAAATTATAAAACTTTGAAATAATAGGGTTGCTACCTAATAATATGTCTTTTTAAGAGTTTTAAATGTCATTTATCAGTGTTAAGGGGTCACTGATTTTAAATCTAAGGTCAGAATTTCAAAATTCAGAATAGTGGATAGGGTTGCCACCTTAATTTTTTGTATTTTTATGAATTCGGGGCTGGCAAAAAAAAATGGTACACAAAAAATGGGTCGCTAAATCCGAATCCGTGTCAGAATTTCAAAATGATAAAATTTTGAAGTAATAGGGTTGCCACCTATGTGTCTTTTTAAGAGTTTTAAACGTCATCGTACCCTTTCCACCATCTGGAATTTTAATATTCTGACTTTAGATTCGAAATCAGCGAGCCCTTAACACTGATAAATGACGTAATTTTCTTTTTTAAATGAGTAATTTTCAAGTTTGACCTTTTTTTAAATATCAGCATCAACCCAGGATTACTTGACTTTTATTAGTTAATTTTTATTTTAAAATTTTTTAAAAAATAATACGTATAAATGTTTTAAAACGTGGCGATACATATCGGTATGGTTGGATCCAAGATATTTGCACTGGCTTACAGAACAATTGAAAAAGTCATTAAATTTCTCTTCCTTATGCACATATAAGTGAGAGTTGTACACTTTTAAATACATGAATTTTTTTTTACATGTATTGCACTTATTAAACTGTGACTTATTAATGACTTATTAGTGACTTATTAAACTGCCCGAAATTATAAAATACCTTAGAGTAATAATTATAAATAAAAACAGCAGCACAAAAAACAACCGTCCTTACGCGATTATAAGCAAACTCGAATGAGAAATACATGCACGACTGTTACAGTTGTTGAAAGTTAAGCAATTGCTGAATTTTAATACAATTGATGTAGTAGTATAAATGTTGACTGCTGATATTGTAGCAAAATTCAAAATCTGATGTTTAATTTTACTGAAATTAATGTCAAATTTAAAACAATTTCAGATTGCTTCAAAAATGAATTTATATTGATATTTTTGTTGTAGCAAAATTAAACAACATGTGTTTAATTTTACTTAAATTTACGTTTGAATTGAAAAATTAAAGATTACTTGAAAAGTTGTAGTAAAATTACACTTCACTTCAATTTTCAACAAATTATTACTACTATAATAGCAGTAAACTTACACTTATTTTTTAGAGTGTAACTTGAAAGGCAAATTCTAACGGTGTATTGAAAATCCACCCGATTTATCCATTTCTGAGCTGTGCTTGTATGAAGATGAAATCAATCCGTTGAAACTACAAAATTCAAAGTTTGAGCGCAATTTTCGCAGAATTTCGCGTAATAAATCAAAATTCGCTTGGATTTCTATATACTGTGTTATTTTTTAAAGATACAAAATTATAGATGTAGATAAAGAAAATTAAATAAATCACAAATTTGATGCTAACAAAAATTTTGATTTATAACTCGAAATTTTGAGAAAATTGCGCTCAAATTTGTTTTAAGGGGTTAATTTCATCTTCACAGGAGCACAGCTCGGAAATGGATAAACGGGATGAGTTTGTTGATACACTACTAGAAAGGTAAATTTATTTTCTTTCGAATAAGTTTTCCATGAGCTTGTTTTTCTGCTGGAAACAATAGTATGAATCAAAGTCATGAAATAGCAATTAACCCCGTAACTCCTAAGGGCACGAAAATAGACCCATACGATTTTTTGCTTAACTCGACCTCCTCTTTCACCTCTGTAAATATTCGTACTCTTACATTGGACACTCTGTATAAAAAAGGTTTTATTGACCATCACATCTGAAATGCCAACATAAAAGGTAGAATCTCCGTTTATTCAATAGTAAAAATTCTTGTGGAAATTTTGTTTCTTTTTGAAGTGTTATCTTTCGTTTTCATTGTGTTATGTCATAGATAGGATTTTTGTTGAATTTTTTCTTGTTCTCCCCTATTTTTTGTGTGATAAAAAGCAGCAAACCTACTCACATTGTCGCTTACTATGTCAGGTAGATGTCAAGAGTGTTTTAGCGGCCACGTCAAAAAAAAAAAAATTAGACAGAATTAATTTTAATAAAAACCTTATGATTAATAAATTGTAATTTATTAGACTCGAAAAGTTTTTAGAAATTTGTATATAAGAAAATTTGTTTGTTTCAATTTCATTTACAATACATTTAAGTGCCCGTGGCTAATCGAATTTATTCCAGCTATTGCTCGAAGTGGAATAAGAAAAATTTATTGTTATCTTACAAAGTGACCCACAAATCAATATGAAGAACACACGTAAAAAATTTTAAAAGTTGCTGTTTTTGTTTTCTTTTAATTTTAGATTTCGCTTTCGGCAATAGCCAGCTCTAATTCATCTGAATCCATTTGATAATATATAAATGTTAAGGTGCCTCGACTTGTATGGGGAAAAAGTGTTCCATTAGTACCACTCCCCCTAAAAATGAGCCTTGGTCTATTTTATGACGATTTCCAAAATATTGTGACTCTTACGATAACCTCCAGTGAGCTAAAATATTTTTCAAAAACCTCAAGAAATCATGGTTTTCGTAAATATGTTGACTGGTGTAATAAGTGTAAAACATCAATTGTCAGAAATTATAGTTCATAAAAAGCTCTTCCAATCTGCATCCAAAAATTTTAAATTATTGTAACTGGATTAAAGATAATGCTGTTTTTCATGCATTTTTTTTCTATTTTTTAGATTATTTTCAATATCCTAATTTCTAATAACTTCATTATTTCTAATGCGATCCTCCTTTTTAGGATATCGTTGGAAATGGTTTAACTACTTTTATTTATTTCTGAACTTGCTTCAACTGATTGACATTAAAACAAGAACATAAAAAACAAATGCAATAAACACCTACTAAAGAAATGCTAGAAGCAATCGAATACAATAATACAAATTAAAACAATAAGCTTTAAGCTACAACGGTTTTTGAAATTAACAGTCTGGACTGTTGATAAAATAAATGTTTTACTCAATTGTCATTTGAATTTTCAATTGTCCTGCAATAGGATGACTGGCATCAATACATTTTCACATAAAAGAAAAGAAAATTCAGTTAGGAATTGAGTAAAATAGTCATTTTATTGACAGTGCAGACTGTTAATTTGAAAAAACTCATCTGTTGGATGGGATTTAACAGTTTTCACTGTCAGTCTCTCTGTTTTTCGCTGACTTTAAAATCATAATTTTTCACTTCACACTTGAAGTGAATGAGGTGAAGGTTGGAATTAAAAAAAAAATAAAAAATCGTTATTTTCACACCATGAAAATCGTCCAAATCTTCATTTACTACAAATCAGTACTACCATATAATAAATTTTTCTTCAAAAGCATATTTATTTATATAAGTGTACTCAGATACAAAGAAAAAATTAAATAACATCTTTAACCATAAGATGTGCGACTGGGCTTTTCGAGGCCCATTGTGACTTTGAGAAGTCGTCAATTTTTTTCTTGGCTCTGAGCGTCAAAATTTTGTATGCCAACTACTGCAAAAAATTTGCATTACTTTCGTAGAACAAACTGATCTGTTTTTATAATAAGGCCGTAAGTGAACCTACTGGGCCTCACGAGGTCCGTCTGTTAAATGTATGGGACATTTCTGTAAGCTACTAAACAAAATGTGTTCAAACACAATCGATCACGTTCGACGACTTTATTACGCTTTAAGGTCTCTGCCCACTTGCGGCACGTAACGAAACGACACGAAACTACAAAATATAACTACCATGTGTTCTTATGTATATATGCTCACTAAGCGACGATGAAACGGCAACGACTGTTGACGCCGACGAAAAAGCCGGTGGTGATCGTTTCAAAGAATTCTGACCGGCTTGTCGTTCTCTTTGTTTACAAAAATTACAATGGATTCCAACAGTTTATTGTGCAAAGTAAAAATTCGACATCGATAGGTCGTTTTTAAAGCATAAAATTAATCTAAAATCTATGATTTTATCAGTTTTCTACATCGTCATCTAATAGCAAAGCTATTTAAGCTAATTGTGTACTAGAAAATTCTGCGCTTATTGTTTTGTTTAATAAAAATTTTTGTTGCCGTTTCGTTAAGTGTGCATTGAACATTACGTTGCCTTTTCAAAGCCGATTTACAGTCGTTTCGTTACGTGCCGTAAGTGGGCAGAGACCTTTATGTGTAAAGTTCTTGTGTGAATATGGCCACATTACATATTTATTTTTTATTGCATGTAATATTTGAAATGTCGGGAATAAGTGACGAAGTGTGGGAAGAGCTTGATATTGTTCTCAATTTTGTTCTGACAGACCTGTAGCAGCTCACTGAGGATAGGTTTTTTGCTACTAAAAACTAGAGAATGAAGAAGACTATCCTTTCGGGAAAACAAGCCTTATAAAATTTTGGATTACAACGAAAATAAAGCAGGTGTCAGGCACTATTTACCAGATGCTCAGTTGCTACTATTTCAAGAGAGGCAAAAACCTATAAACGGATAAGCATCGTGCATTCTTAAAGGTTTTGATATCCCAGTTTATTACTTCTCAAATGGAAAATAGGACAATGAATAGCGACGTTAATAAAAAAATATGATATATATTTCTAATTCTACCTTTATTGTAACTTACACAATCGCATTACAATAGAACGGAAAGATTGTGAGTCGTGCAATGCTCAGAACGGCAAAAAGAGGCGCAAAACATTCTTGTAGTGTAAAAAAATGCAAAAAAATGCATATGCCTTGAACACGTCACCAAGCAGAAAATTTGTCAGTGCCATGGCTTAGCTGCTGAATAGTTATAAATCCAGCACAACAGTTAAACGATCGTTACCTCATTTTTAGTTTTTGTAAATTTGTGTTTAAAAACAATACAAATCAGTCAAGGGTTAACTTGTGCCATAAAAAAAGTAATTTCACTTTTTAAGGCATCCTAACCACCCCACCCCCTACAGAAACCTCCTAAAAATGACACACACACACACAGATCACAGATGTAGTGTCTAACAATACTTCAGCATAATAGCAGCCCAGTAGGGTACTTACCGCATCTTAGGCAGTCCCATATCCTAGGGTTAAAAAATTCATTAACTACTAGCCCTCTGCAACAGACGTGCTTTAATTTTAACAATACTTCTGATGTGGTGTCTGACGGACACCTTTTTAAAATCAATTATTTTTATGAAGTTTTTTATGTGTCAGGACTTTATTATTTAAATAAAAATATAGCTTATTATCTAATTTAAGGTTAAAACTTTATATAAAAGACGTTTGCTTGAAAATATGTGGCTTATTTCATTGATACAATTTACAAAATTTACGAAGAAATGCCAGAATTTGTGTTTTGTGTTCAGACTACGACGTCAGCTGCAGAGGGTTAATATAAAATTTAATAGATGTATTTAAAAAGATAAAAATTATTAGATTTAATTAGAGTTTGAAATTCTTAAAAAATTCTGATTAGAATTTGATTTCAAGCTACCATTTTACCTCAAGATAAGTTTATATCAAGATTGGAAGTAACACTTCATTTTTCAATTGCAGAATAGAATACTTTATTTGAACTGTATTATATTCCTATTGAACTGAGCTTGGCGGCAAAAAGCAAGAAACAAAGAAAGAAAAGAAAACATAAAAGGCCACAAACACTTCATTATTGCTACAGTTTGATTGCAACAATGGAGTACGCTTTCACGGCCGAAGTTAAGTTGAAATTAAATTTGAATTTGAACTTGAATCTCGTGCCAACTTCAATTTTTAATAGTAAAAAATGAGTCAACTTAAAATCATAACTTTTGGCATAAAAATTAAATAAAATCGTCAAGTCAAAATTGGTGCCAAAAATCGTCAATGTTCACAACACTGCACTCAAAGGTGGTACTACACAGTGATACGTTACAGACCCCCGGAAAAGTGCCAGATAGGTGGTAGGTAATAGTACTAGGTATATGCAAAAGAAATGTTGGGTTTGAACAAATAATAAAAGCAGCCAATACATTTGACCCATGTAGGGGTCAGTTCGGGTGAAAAATTAACTATTTCCTATATTTTTCTTTACTATTTGTATGGGAACCTGATATGGGGTAGGTATGTTCAGAGGAAATGTCAGTGCTGTCAAAATAATAGCAACAGCTCATGCACTAAACCTTTCTAGGGATTAATTCGGGATAAATATCAATTAATTCTTCATTGTACTTCATTTATTTTATAGGAACCTCCCGAAGGGTGGCAGATTGGGGTAAGTATATAAAAAGCATATATTAGGGGTAATAGAACTGACTTATACATTTGATTTTTTAACGGTTAACTTAGTGGAGATATGAATAATTTTCTACATTTTTCACAAAGTTTTGTATTAGGACCTTCAGAAGTGTGACGAAAAGGTATAAATATATTCAAGAGAAATGTTGGAAGTAACAATATAAGAGGGCAGATAAAACATTTAACCACTCAAGATATTTTCTTAATTTATTGTATTAGGATCTACAGAAGCGTGGCATATAAGTAGTGGATATGTCCAGAGTAGATGTTAGGGGCGAAAAAAGAAATAAGACAAGCTCATAGACTTGACCTCTCCAGGGTTCAATTCGGGAGAGATATGAACTATTTTTGTAGTTTTTCTGTGGTGGTGCTTGTTAAGATCATTATTTTTTCCTTGTTCAAACAACAATTTGATATCATTTGTCTGCGAAATCAACATCGTGGTTTCTAACAGGGATTTCTGTGCAAATTATTAATCTTTAGGTTTAAACCAAAACAAAGTTTTATATATAAAATAAATGACTATGTTTTTTTTTAACATTTATTCTGAAATGCTAGATAAAAGGTAATAAATTCGTTCACTACATTTTTAAGATTATTGTGAAAATAATTTGTGGCGTCATTTGGTTTTGTTTACTTTTTTTTTGGTGTGCTATCTTGCATTTTTGTTGTGTTTTTGGCGTCGAGAGGATTTTTTCTGGTTTTTTTACTTTCTCTAATTTTATGAGAACTTTTTCAGATCTCTCCTTTCTAATGCATACCTACTCCCATCGCCGTTTACTGTATAATGTAGTTGTCATTAGCGTCCGAACAAATTAATTGAGAATTTTAATTAATATTAAATTTAACTTTAAATTTAAGAAATATGTGTCCATTTACCACTCGATTTTTATAATGATTGCAGATGAAGAGTAGGTGTTAAGAAAAAATGTTGAGAGCTTACTAAAAGTAGGACCATCAATACATTACATCTATAGCATAAATTTTCTGATTCAGTTAGTATAAATTAATTTTCATTAATAAAATTCCATTATAATTAATATTTTTTATTCAAAATTCTATCGCATGGAAAGGATTATATGGATTATTTTTGTAATTTCAAAAAAATATAGTAAAAATACAAGAGCAAAAATGTAACATTTTACAAGTTATATGTCAAAGTATAGATTTAATTTGCAAATAAATTTTTTAAGTAGTTTAGTGTTGTTTATGTTCACGTTGTCTTATAGTTTTCTTATTTTCAGCTTTTAAATATCTTGCCGAACGTAATCGATATTGTTCTTTTTGTCCATGTTTGATTGCTTTTTAATTTCGTTTATGTTCAAATTGATTTTTTAATATGTCTAATAGTTCATAACGAGTTTTTTGAAAGTTCTTAAGCAACATGATATTTTTGCTACTTTCAAGAAATTTCTGAATATCGAGACGATGCATATTTTTTATTACTAATTTAGAAATTATGACTACCAAAATCATAAAATTCTTGTTTTACATTAAACTTTCGTAGAGTGCAGAAAAGTTATTGTATTGTCATTCTTACTTCTTTTTATAATTTTATTTACTGAAGCTTTTCACAAGTATTACCGAAACTTTATGCAAATGTTACCGAAGCTTTATACAAGTATTAATGAAGCTCAATGGTTATTTGATCGCCTCTTTATGAAATTATTACTTACGAGAAATCCAAAAAGTACAATAGTTTATTTAACTAGCCTCTATTAAATTTCGCGCTACCTTATTTAAAGCTAGTGTATTTTGTATTTACTTATACGTCTTTTCGCTTTCAATATAATTTGAACAGGATAAAATTCTCAAGCCAACCAACTTCTGTACTTATGCTATTAGCATAAGTATTTCTTGTGATTTTTTTGATGTTTTAATTTTTAAGGAGTTTTTATAAACATCAAATTAATGCTAAGTTTTGCAAATGCCTTCGCTCTTAAAAGTTTTTTTGTTTAGCTGTAAGTGTGAAAAAGCCCTTTCAGTGCTGTTAATAAAGTCATGATTATTTTTTTTTTTATTTTTAAGCAATAAAGTTTTTCATTATCATTTTATTATGTTTGGTTCTTACTAATTGTTTTGAAATAATTTGTATTAATTGTATATATGTATGTACATATTTCTGTTTCATTTTTTTCATGCTATCTTTATAATTTAATTTTGATAGAGTGTGAATTTTTTTTCTACTACAATTTTTATGTTGAGTTCAGTTTTGAAAGCTTTTATGGTTAAAAATGTGTGTGGTTGAGGCAAAGTTTTGCTGTAGAGGCACTAGGGCATCCAATTTCGGGACGTTTCGACAATCCCGGGATTTTTGGATTGGAAAACCACAATCCCGGGATTGACAAACCTTAGAAAATTAATTTTTTGGAAGACGTTATATGAAATTCCAAAGTAGTTATACCTCTTTTTACCAAAAAAAAAAAAACAACAATGCAGAAGATTTTAAAAAACTAAAAAACACAGTTTCGATTAAATGTTTGGACAGTATTTATTGTTTATTTTTGAAAAACAAAAATAGTCTTAAAGAAAAAAACTATTCAAATGAGTTCATTCGGAAGGCTCATACAGTTATTTAAAAAACAAAAAAATAATACAATGATTTTAGTAATTCTGTGATATTTGTTACAGCTTATTAAAGGAAGTTTTTTTTATATTTTTAAGTTAACATTAAAGTTTTTTTAAGTTAATATTTTGTACACGGAAAGAAAAATTAAGCATTTTGTGTTTGAATCAAGCAAATAGGCTATCAATTTACACTCAAGCGTTAATTTCTCAATTAAAGCATTATTTTGCTAGAATTGAACAAATTTAGAACACATGATATTAAGAAAAAAATACTCAATTGAAGCAATATTTGCTTAAAACTCAAGAATATTTTTTCTAAATTCAAGTTTAATATTTATTTGATATAAGAAAAATATTCTTGATTCAAGTAAACAATTGACTGAAAACTAGAATAAGTTGCTAGATTTGAGAAATTTAATTTACTTTAATTGAGAACAATTTGCTTGATTCAAATAAACAATTTACTAAAAACTAGAATAATTTGCTCGATTTGACAGTAATCTGGAACGTAAATTTTGTTGTCTTGCGACTCTTTTACAACAACTTCAAAATTTTAATGATTGTTGTAATTCGCTGAATTGTTCAAAAGCGACAACTCTGAGCTTGCTTAAAATAAGAAAATATTTTCTTGATTCAAGTCTTGTTCCAGGTTCTAGAATCAAGTATTTTATGTTTGTTGCAAGCTGTTGCTTATTTTGCTCAATTTTGGCAATAAATTCTCATTATAATTTTATTTTTTAATTTTAGTTTTTAATGCTTGATTTGAGCAAACGAGACTTAATTTTAAATTTTCTTGTATAAAGCAAAATATTTGCTTAATATCAGAATATTATTTCCCTCCGAGTAAGTTTAGTTCAAGTAAGGTTTATATTTTTATATTTTTCACGTCATATTTTGTAGAGATAGTTACAAAATATTTGTATTTTTGTATTATTAAAATCGTACTTCAGTATTTCTGAGGTAGTTTCTCACATTGTAATATATTGTACAGATATTTTGAGAAAGGTTTTTATTTAAAAATTTTTTAAATCACATTCAGACTTTTCTTAAGTAGTATCATTCAAGTTTTTGGTGGAGTTTTTTGGGATTTTTTTTGCAGTGAAGGCAATCCCGGAATCCCGAAAATCGCAGGATTTAAACCTTGCAATCCCGGGATTTTCGGGACTAAAAAAAGTCCGGGATCCCGGGATTGCATGCCCTAAGAGGCTCATACTAATTAAATGCTCATTGAATGTAATGGATTAAAGAACAAAGAATATGTTTTGGTTTGTTTTTTTCAATTAAATGAAGTCATGCTGCGAACAAGCGAACTTTGGCAAAATAGTTTTTTACAGAAAAAATAATAGGTCCACTTATTATTCTTAATGAAGGCAGCGCCAAAAGTTCTAGCATTAGAGAACTGTTTTTATTAAAACACTACTCGTGCAGTTTTATTAATATAAACAAACATTTATCTTTTGGGTCAGTAGGGGCGCAAAGTGTACTTAAAGTGAAGCAAAAAAAAAAAGATACACATTTCTAAATTAGTTATTTGTTATAAGAAATAAAGTTGTATAAACATAGTTTACAAATTCTTGCAGCATTTTCTACTTTTAAGTAATATTCCATCACTTACTAAAAAGATTTACTTTTGTAACCTTGATCCCATTTTCGGTCTTAAAACTCACGCATACTTCTCAGACTCTGATCCTAGATTAAAGCTCTATTTAAGCTTAAAAATACAAAGTGCTACATTTTTGGCACATTTAATGAGTTCTGCTAGAAAAGAAATTTCATTAAAATTTACTGAAAACTCTTATCAAACTTAACTATTTTTTTTTTCTATACAAAAGCGCACATGTACCAAATTGAATAAAAAATATAATCATAACTACAACAATAATGTTAATTATAATGATGACCCGTTTACACAACTTCCGATGTGATAAATGACTTTGACTTCGACTCAACACTTTTGCTGATATGATGCGACAATTTCATAAAAAAAAATTTATAAAAAATCAACAACTATAGTTTAAAAAAGCATTCAGTGAAACAAAAAACACATATATAACGCAAAAACTACTTCTGAGCTACATGTTTAAAAACACAAGCTTACTATATTTAAAAAAAAAATTATAAATCAGAATATTGTGTCAAATAGATAACGACTCATTAGGATTCGGCTCAATTATTGTGCATATTATATGGTAGATGTTGTCACCATGCTTGCAACATTATTTCCAGCTTTTAATAGAATATATTAAAACTATCAATGATTTTTTTTTTAGTTTTTAATTTTTTTCTTTACTAATAGGTTTCAATAATATTCTTTAAATGTTTTTTTTTTTCATTGTATGATGTCATACTTCATCCTCTAAAATTAATTGCTGCTGCTTAATTACTGTTTCTCTATCACTTGCTGCTGATAACATTATCAACAAATTGTTTTTTTTTTCTTTAACTTTGATATTTTTGCTCTATAGAAATTTCATTAAACTTCTTGACACTTCATTGGCAAAACGCATAAATAACATAATTTGCTATTTTTGGTGATGATACTTAATTAATTCTATGGAAATACAAAATCTCCAAGCTTGTGAAAAGAGAAAATAATGATTTAAAATATATAGCATGGCGATAACCCGGCCTCGAATGTGCTTGAAACTTCGGCTTGATCTTTTATTATTGAACTTTGTTGTGTTGATTTCTGGCACATGCGATAGGAAGATCCGGTGGAAAAAAAAATAATTGGAGCAAAGTGTCCTCAATTGAGTGAAGTTTTTTTTAAATGAGCAACAAAATTATGCTTAAGAATTGAAATAACTTATTTAGTTTCATCAATCATATTTTTCGGTGAAACATGAATGTAAGAACTCTTAATTGCACTTCTTCAAAATGCCATTCCCCATGCTCTATTCCCGAAATTCAAAGCATAGGTAATGGATTGTACGATAATTTTTTTTAGCATATCTTTGGATTGTATTTTCTTGAATATATTTTTGCTTTATATTCTTTTTTAACAATTGATTCTATGTAAACTATAGAGTTTTTTGCTTATGTCATTTTGGGGAAGCTTCCGTAGCGAAATAAGAAAATTGAATTGATCTAAAATGGTGAACCACAGATTTTATTAAAATGTGTTCTAGATATAAGACATTGTTTATAAAACAAGTTTAGTTTTTGTCGAAATAAAGGTATCGGATCAAAAATGGTGAATTCTGTTTTGGTGTGACAGACTGCATGATAAGAAATAAAAGTTTGAAATTTTATTACCTCCGAAGTAAATAAAAATAAATTTTTCCTATGACCAAACAACGGTTGAACAAGGGTAGAACAAGATCGGACTATATATATTCATAGCATAGCATAGTTAATTGATTGTTCCATACATTTTTTAAAAGATTGTATTTATTTTTTACATAAATTTTTTCACATTAAATTTCTAAACAATGTTGGATCACCATATTATAGTATTTTAATATAGTAAAATAATCTACTTATCCTTATTACTCATTAACAACCTTTATCTTTTTGATCGAAGTAAGTTTTTATATAAACTGCAAAACATGTTACTCATGCGATTTTGGAGAGCGATAATTCAAAGTCGAAATAAAAAATTTCTTTGAACAAAAATGGCGAAAAAAGGTTATTGATAAAAATATGTACTAGATGTATGATATTGTCTATGAAATAAGTTTAGTTTATATCGGATTAAAAATGTCGTTCTTAAAATGGTAAATTCGATTTTAGTGTAACAGACTTATAATACAAAATTTTCAATTTCGAATCCCAAAGTAAAAATAAATTTGTGTACTAAGACTGAACAGAGGTTAAACAAGGGCCGAACAACGGAAGTACAATGGCTATACATATATATATATATATATATATGCAAAGATTATATATATATCATCGGCCTAACTCTAATACGACGTAAGTCAAAATTATCTATTGTTCAGGAGGCAAAGAAAACTGTTTATTATTTGTATGAAGTTCATACGAAAATGTATTGTTTCAAACGTTTTACCTCCCTTTTTTTTTGTACAAACATTAAAAACTAAAAAAGGACATAGGTGTAGTTTTGACCAATCTACCTAAACCGCTAATAAACGTTACTTTGTCAAATTTTGACTTATGTCTTATTAGAATTAGGCCGACGATATATATATATGCTTTTTAATTGCTCTCTTAGATTCTTAAAAAAAACATTTGCCATAGCCTATTAGAGAAATTAAAAGAAAGTTTATAGCTTGTTGTGCTATATTTGTTTTTAGTAATTAAATATGAGCAACTGAGCAAAGGCACCTGTAAAAAAACGAATTAAAGTAAAGATACAATAAATCCTATTTATTAACAAAACAAAAAAGAACTCTGAAAAATATAAAACAATATGTTTGTTAGTAATAAACGAATAAAGTGTTTAACCTTGCATGCTTTGAGAAAAGTGATCGAAGGTTTACGAAATTTGTATAACGAAGTTGGTTGAAAATATCTGTTGTTTAAATGGATTTTAAAAAAACTAAACATTTGCTTAAGTGTGAGAGCATGCTGCTAATACATATTGTTAGATAAAGCAGCATTGACATTAAAAACTCTAAAACAAACTATAATTTTTTTAAGTTTCGTGTTAGTGTATAGATATTTTAAAATATGTAAATAGTAAATTAACACTGTTATATAGTTTAGATTAGGTATTTTTTTAATTTAAAATAATCCTGGAACTTTGAAGAATCAAGTAGCTACAGAATTTGTTACTAATTTTATTTTAAGAGGCACTCATTCGAAGGCGAAATAAAAAATTTGTTTAAACAAAAATGGAGAATCAAAAGATATTGATAGAAATATTTACTATTTCTAAAATATTATAAACAACTGTTTAGGTGTTATCGGATTAAAAGAATCGAAATCAAAATGGTCAATCCGAATTAGGTGTGAAAGACCTGTAGCTAGAAATAAAATTTTGCTTTTGAAATGTCTTCAAGGAGCGAAATAATATTCTAATACTAAGCAAATATTTTGCTTGATATAAGAAAATTTTAAATTAGGTCTCATTTGCTCAAATCAAGCATTAAAAACTAAAATTAAGAAAAAAAAAATTATAATGAGCATTTATCGCCAAAATTGAGCAAAATAAACAACATCTTGAAACAATCCTAAAAGACTTGATTCTAGAACCAGGAACAAGACTTGAATCAATAAAATATTTTAATTTTAAATGGAAATGCAGAGTTGTCGCCTTTTAACAATTCAGCGAATTACAACAATCAGGAAAATCTTGAAGTTGTTGTAAAAGAGTCGCTAGACAACATAAAATACGTTCAAGATCACTGTCGCCAATGTGTGCCAACAAAGCATGGGAAAGTGTTGGTGCTTAGTGCAAATCAAGCAAATTATTCTAGTTTTCAGTATATTATTTACTTGAATCAAGCAAACTGTTCTCAATTGAAGAAATAAATAAATTTCTCAAATTAAGTAAATTATTTTAGTTTTCAGTAAATTATTTACGTGGATCAAGCAAATTGTTCTCAATTCAAGGAAAATAAATTTCTCAAATCGAGCAAATTATTCTAGTTTTCAGCATATTGTTTACTTGAATTAAGCAAATTGTTCTCAATTCAAGAAAAATAAATTTCCCAAATCTAGCAAATTATTCTAGTTTTCAGCCAACTGTTTACTTGAATCAAGCAAATTTTTCTCATTTCAAGTATATATTTGACTCGAATGTAGAAAAATCATTCTTGAGTTCTAATATCATTTATTTTAAATTTGCTCAATTCTAGCAAAATAATGCTTGAATTGAGAAATTTACGCTTGAGTGTAAACTGATAGCCTGTTTACTTGATTCAAAAGCACAGAATGCTTGATTTTTTCTTTCCGTGTTCCGAGTAAAAATAATATATTTTTTCCAAGGCTGAATAGAGGCTCAACAATGGTCGAAAAGCATCCACACAACGGCCGAACAAGAAACAGACAGCGGCCATTTTCAAGCTATCTCGGCGAAACAAAGGTCGAACAGTCAGGCTAAAGACCTTTCAGCCACAAGTAATTTTTTTTTATATATCATTATACTCCGGGAGAAATGTTATACTCCCATTAGATTTTCTTTGGAAAAAATTTAAGAGCACTTTAGCACTAGCAAGCAGAAAGATTTCTATGCTGCCATAAGAAACGCACGATGGCAAACAAAGATCTTTGCCAACAAGCGGCAGCATGCCCATCAATGCATTAAATGCATCAACATAACGAATGAGGATTGTCATCTAATCAAAAAAATTTTTACATATACGCTTTTCTTTATTGTTTTAAAACGGCTATAGTCTTAGCTAAGTTCGGCCGATGTCCAGACGAGTGGACCTTTTGTTTATTTTTAAACCATGTTCGACTCTTGTTTGACTTCTGTTTTGCCGCTGTTCAGCATGTTTAACCTTTATTTAGCGGCTGCTTTTCGAAAAATTATTTTTTGCTTGTGTGAGTAGTAGTAAATGATGGTGTCTGCAACAAGGAGTTTCAAGAACCTTGTGTTTCCTGTACATAATCTGAAAAGTGTCACAAAAAGCAATGTTTCAGACATATTACCTCAGATAGCGCAAAATCGTGATGTGAGGATACAAGTCTGATCTCATATTTGGACTTTTTTTGAAGAAAAGTGTTTAGTAAATGATCTTCATCATTGCCTTAGAGAAAAATCTTCTAGACCTGAGTTATCTTCGAATCATTGTTTTTTTTTTTATTTAATATAGAATATTTATTTATTCCATATAATTCAATTTGCTCAGTGTATTTTTCACTCTCACTTTTATCGCTGATAAAATTCTTTTGTTTCCGTTATGTTTTCATTTTTCTCCACACACATGTTAAAAACATTAAAAAAAGTCCCAACAAATTTACAACAATAACAAGAACAACAACAAGAACAAAACTAACAATTTAAAACATATAATTTGTACTAAAGAGTTTTTTAGGCAAACAAACTGAAAATTTTTCGCAAAACAACATATTGCGAGCATATGGAATAAGGATATTTATTATACAAGCATGTTTCAGCTCTTTCCATGCAATTCTTTTAAAATATTCTACATTTATTTTATGTGTCCATCAAAAATGTCGAAAATGCTGCATAAAAATTGTAAAAACTTTAATGGAAAAAAGAGGCAATATGGCAAATTTCAAAAGTAGAACGCATGGGACATTATGTTGAGTGTAGTTTTTATGTTTTGCAATAACAAATTTAAGTGAGTTTTTTGGTATAATTACGATTTTAAGATAAATCTCGTAAACTTCAGTTTTTCAGGTCTGCAGTTCAGCAAAAGTTGTATTATATACCAAAATAGTTTACTCAGAAAGCCATTATGAGCAGTTTGGAAATAATTAACAATGTGTCTTCAAATTATTCCACACATGTCAAGTTCTAGACACATTGCTTTTTAAAAATTGGCTTTTTTAGCATTTGATTTTATTCAAATGTTGTAATTTTCTCAGAATTTTTGTTTTGTTATGCCATTTCGCTATTGAAATAAATATAGGTCAGAGCACAAACAATTATGCTCAAAACAATTACAATTGAAACTAATATGAAATGTTTCGCCATTATTTTGAAAAAATGTCGCTTATCTGGAAATAGAAAGAAATACTTGAATGTTGAAAACAAAATATTTGTTTTTCTTATATAGACTACAAAAGCTCTTGTGTATGCATTTGGGAGGCAAATGTTTGATGACTTGAGCGGGGTTCACCAATCAAACTGAGCAAAAATTATTTTAATCAAGTCAAAGAGCGCGCAGCAAGTTTTTGTTACTCTCTCATTGAGTATGGAGAGAGAAAAAGCTCAAAAACTTCATATAAAAAAAACTTGCAAAACTTGCTGAAGGTGGTCAGTGAATCCGCATTTAAGCTTTATGTTAAGAATGATAACATTTTGAGATATAAAAAAACTATTCTCACCAAGTTACAAGACGTTGATAGACAGAAAAGTACTTGATATTTAAACTGTAGCACTGATATTGTCCTCTTTTTGCAACTGTTTCTTCAAGGGTAAATTAATTTTTTACTTATAGTTCAAGATCAACGGGCACTTTACTATCTAAAGAATTTCAATAAATTGATTCCAACAACTGAAATTCTCGAGAAATAAAAAATTATTTCATAACCATTTGAAAAAATCCCACTCGATATTTTCTCCACTTCATCTTGGTGATTAACATTGCTTTTTAATTATTTGTGATATATCTTATGTCTTGTACTCCAATGATGCTAAACTCTCATGATCTTTAATTTATTCTGAACTTATTTTGTCTGTATAATGAACGAACTTAGAGTAATTTGTAGTTAAGTCCTAAAAAATGCAATGTCTTGGGAAGTGTTCCGGATAATATCTCCGTTTTTATTAGAGATATTTTTAAATGAGGTATTCAACTGGCAATGAACTTATTACTCTTCAAAAACTCTTCCATTGACTTTTTGCAGAGGATAAAAGTCTTTGTTGCTATTGGAGAATAATTAAAAATCAAAAATCTCCATTTCAGGCCTAATGAAGCGGAAGGGATATTTCACAAACTGCTAAGATAAAAATTCATACATCTGTTATAGATTTTAATCTATGCCAGATTCAAGGAAAAAAAACTTTTGTGTATGGGCATTTTCACAGAAAAGTCTACCGTGATCAAAAAATTTAAACTTATTAGAAACTTATTATTTGATGATATTATCTAAGAGAAGCATTTTAATTTTATTAATTTAAGCAATTTATACATAAATTCATTTACCATAAACTTTTTTTGTTTTAGTAAAAACGGAAGGCAAAATGAAAAAATGGTTGGAGAAGAAAGGACAATATTTAAAATTTGTTTTTTAATTAATAAATCACTTAAGTACTTAACTTTTTGATTACTTAATTAACCAAATAATCTATAGTGGAAATTTCAGTAACGCCAGATCAAAAAGCCTAATAAAAAAAAATCAGAGAAAATTTTTAAATTTGATCACTTAGACAATAAACTTATGTTATTTTAAACCCTTCTAAAAACAGTTGTATACAGGTCTGACAACTCTTGGAGCCTCCACGCCCGGAGCTTTTTTAATAACATTTTTTTTTAATATTCTCAAAAAAAAGTAATTTTATTTTTATTTATGTTTTATTTATAAAACCTTTTTTATATTTATAAGGAACAATGTAAATTTTAGGAACTTAAAAACGAAAAAATTTTCCACTACATCTCGGCAACTTTTTTCAAAAATAATTCAAATTCAAAAATTTAAACGTAATTAAATGCATTATCTAGTTATTTTAATAATGACAAACGAGATCGAAGTGCGAAAAAAAATTGTTAAAGTTTTTCAAGACAATTCTAATTGGACTTATAAAAAACGTGGACCTGGGATCTGAAAGTTTCGCCAAAAACTGTTTTTAGAGTCACTAAAAACTTTGAAAAAGACTTGAACTTTACTCGTACGACAGGTTCTTTCAGAAAAAAGTGTCTGGCAATCAGGAAACAGCAAAACAAATCAGTGCCTTTTTTGAAAAGTAATCATATATTTCAATAAGAAAAGTGGCCCAAAAAGTAAATTGGTCTGAGAATTATTCAAAGAAAATGATTTTATAATAAATTTTAATATAATTGTAATTTTTTTTATAAAAACCTTTTGTTTATAAAAAAAATAAATTTTTGTTTTGGCAACCCTGATTGTTTACAAAAAGTCTTGCCCAATTCAGAGATCTTATCAAATTTTGTAATCCAAGTCAAAAATCACTTCCCTTTTTTGTAACGCAACGCAAGCACATATTATTGCTTATATCTTTAAATCCTAAGGGTCCATTGTTGTCATTGTGCTTATGTAATATAGTGCTACTTTATTACTACGCAAATATAAAAACCTTTTTAAAATTAGATATTTCCATTCGTTTTTTTTAATATTTCTTCTTACGAATCGTCCGAAACGCCTGTTTGAAAATGCCCATATGCCCATATGTAGCTACAGTAGCTCTTGCCTCAAGTATTGTTTAATTGAGTACTTTTCATTAAATACCCCTTAACAGCATTAAGAAACCACATTTTTCAAGGTCACTGCTTTGACAGTATCTATGAAGCTAGAGCTCTGCTTTACTCGCTAGTTGGTTGACAGATTTTTGAAATTTTGTTAAATTATGGCAATATTTTTTGAGAAAACATTCAAATATGAGCATTTCGTGACAGTCTACGCACGCAGGCTACGCACGTGACAGTCGTACGACTTAAAAAGTTGAAAAAAAAAATGTAAACTAACAGTTTTCTAATTTTGATTTCGCAATAGTTTATTGAGTGCACTATGCAATATGTAAAAGCTAAGGGTTATCAAAAGTTCGGATTTTAGATAGAAGCCACCAAAAATAATACGTTGCGTGACTAAAATAGAACTGCTTTTTGTCTGCATCAGTATAAACGAAAAAATCTGCGAAGTGTGCTCGAGTTTTTTAAAGAAAGTTGTTTTAATATATTCTGAATAATGTGGCTATATATTCATAATGGTTTTGTTGGAAAATCTGTTATAATTATTTTTATTTAAACCATAGTATGAAACGTTATGTGATGTAAGTTACGTGACCGACTTTTCCCTTCAAAGAAGTGCAAATATTTTATAGTTTTATTTATTTTATAAACAAACACAAACAGAAAAACATATAGAGTGTAATTCAGGACCGTTACAATTGAAGGCTGAAAAAATTGTAATTACAATTTTTTTGTATTATGCGAGTATTTATTATAATTATAAAATTTTCACTTTCGTTAAAATTTTTCAACTGTCTCACCATTTTTCAACTTTGTTACCATTCATAATATTTGCTGCCATTTTTTAAATTTCAAATTGAGATCAGCTTTTAGTATTCTCACAATAAAAATTAAAATTTTTTTTCTATTATGGAGGCTTAAAAGAATTTTAAGTAACATTTAATTTTTCAGTCGTGGCAGACCTTTTGGTGGAAATGTCCATGTACGACAAGGAAAAATAGATATAAAAATATTTTATATATTGTTTTTTGTCGTTTTTCTCTCATAATTTCCTTCCATTAAGTTTGCCTAGATTCTGCGAGCGCTCTGGCTGCCGACATAACAATGACATGATTCTGGTCAGACAGTGAAATAGAAGTGAAAATATTTAGACTAAAACTAACCCGCACAATCGATGCATTCCAGTCTGAAAGGGATAACAAATACGAGGGTCATTTAAAAAGACTCTGGATTAACAGAAAAAATTTTATTTTATATTTTTGTTTTAATTTTTTAATATCAACTCCTTTAAAATCCGTATAATTTTGGCAGCTTTTTTGTAAATTCTTTAACACAAAGTTTCCAAAATATTTGCAGATGAAACTTTGTCATTTTATAACAATTCTTTCTCGTAAACTAACGTATGACTCATTCGCTTTAGATTCAGACAAAGTCCCCTGAACCTTAGTAAAAAAAAAAGACTTGTATTTTCACTAATTCAATGACAATATGTTTTATATAAACTATTTTTCTCAGTGTTTATTAGCAATATGTACTATATAAACATCATATATATATATTTACATATATGGAGCGTTTAATTCAATTTTAGCCACAGTCAGTTTATAAACAGTCATAAAAAACGATGAAATTGTTCGTTTATTTAAACTAAAACACGGGAAAATTCTGAGAAAAATTACACATACGCATAGCAAAAAGTCTATCTAGAAATAATTTTTCAAAAAGAATAAAAAATAATAAAATAAATTGGCAATTTCAACCCTAGAAAGGACCTAGACCGAGCTTATATTGATCAATTGTGTTGTGCGTGTTATTAAAAGTTTGAACACAAATGATCGAGAACTGGACCTACGAGTTAAATGCCGACACCAAACGGCTTATTCTTTCAAGAAGCTTGCATGGCTGTTTTTTACTCACTTAGGTTTGTCATTGTCTACAGAGAGATGATTACCGAACAGAAAAATTAATTCATTTAAAAAAACCTTCTGTCTGAGTTGAGAATTGAACCCGTGCTACCGCGTTTCTTTAGCTTAGGGACCACGCGCTCTACCCACTAGGCTACGGCCGCCACTCAATCAGAATAGTAAAAAAAAAACAAGTACCCTATTTTCGCTAAACGCACACAGTTAGAATAAAAGGATTACAAAAAAGAGATTTGAATCTAAAATATTGCTTACCTACTTCTAAAAAAGTGAAAAATGTACTGCGAAAATGGGCTTGATGAGAGCAAAACTACGCTGTAAAAGTTTTTCCTCATTTTTTCGCTTGTAAGAATGTATTGAATTTGAGCGTGGTAAGACAAAACTTCGTCATCTTTCATATAAAATCAGTAGTGGTTCAACTCAGAAAAATATTAAAAAAGAATTTCACATAAAAATTCTTAACTTGTGACGTTTAAGACTGACATAATGGCATACTGAAAACTCAGGGCTATCATAAAGAATTTTCAAAAATGAGAAAAAAAGTTCCATCCACAGTGACTATTTTAAAAAATATTTTCAGCAAAAAATTGTTGTTATTTGCAAAGCTGGAAACTTTTTGGCCAATCCTCATATTTATTTCTGCATATATTTAAGCATGAAGTATAACCAATGAAATGTGTTAAGAAATAAGTCAAAAGGAGCTCTGTCTACTTAAAATCGCACACCAACAACATCTGTCAACTACAAAGTTGTCATTCAAGACAATTTTTTCCCAGACATTTAACAAAATTTTGTATAATTTTCAGGTATGGTAGTTAAGCATTCTATTTAATTCTTAAGAATTAACATCTTCACCTAGCAGCAACTTTAGCAATAACTATTTGCACTTTTGTTGTAGTTGTTTTGACTGAATTCAGTTTATTTGCCATTAATATATGTCGTTATATTTTTAAACTCCCAAACTAATGGAAAAATAAAAAAAGTAAATGAATAACAACGAAAGCATTAACATTGATATTATAAGCAAATAACTAAGACAACGTTCACATTTCTAAGATTTCAACGAAGTAAATAACGTAATGGATATAGTTTCTCATATTATAATGAAAAAGGTAAAATGTAGTAAAAGTAAAGCAAAAAACGACAGACAAAACAACAAAAAATAGTTAATAATCATAAAAGAATCATATGTAAGCAAACAAACATTAGAAATAAACAAGAAATTCGCAATTCAAAAATAAAATTATTTAAAGTTTCACACACACAGACGTCTAATACACACACACTCACACACACAATTTAATAAACAGAGACGTCTAAAAAACGAAACCTTAAATAAACTTGGTTAAAAATATTGGTTATAATAATAATAATATATGTTTTGTAATGGCTTCAAGGCCTTTTAGTAATATTCGTACATAATCAATGTTTTTAAACTATGTTTAAGCAAATTTTGATAGAAGTTATTTTAAAGTATAGTCATTTTTAATGATATTTTTTTTAAAATTTAAAATAGTTTTCCTGAATTCTATTTTCACAGTTTTTCTTTACAGTTTAAAATTCTTTTAGGTTGCTTTTCTGCATCTTTTTCATAGCTCCAATATTAAAAATAGTATTTATGTGTTTCTTTTTTCTGACAGCAATGTATTAAGCAAAAAAATAGTCGCTGTTAAACTTGTTAATTGTCATCAGTGGCAGTGAGTAGAGTTACACGTTTAATGCATTAAAATGCAAAACTAAAGACTGATAAGCCTTAATTTTTTTTTTGTTATTATATACTATACTTTACAGCTCGTTTATCTTGGAGCAGTTTGACATTTGCGAAAAAATGGATGTCAGCTGAAATTTTTTCTTTATCAAAAATGGCTATATATGAGAAGTTATGCGAATTTTCAGCTTTTTATTACATAGGTTTAATCGTAGAAAAAGTCTAGAATTAAAAAAAAATTTTTTGCTTGCTATAATATTTCAATGTCTTGAATTCAAGCCATGCATTTCATTCTTTACAAAATCTTACAATATGTAGTTCACCTTTATGCCAACTATTAATATCTATTGATCATTCGATAAAAATTAGAAAACGTAATGCCATCAAAATATGTCCTTTATCCAGCACAAAAGATAGCAGTGTAAATTCCATTGTTCAGTAAATTTGTTAAATACATCAGTCTTATCATGAATAATTTTTCCCGCGGTATCCGAAAAGGGAGTTTTCATTTTCAAGATACAGCTCAAGATAACTTAAGAAATTTTTAATGCAAATTGGTTGCTAAACCGTTGATGAACAAATTTGCATTAAAAATTTCCAAAATGTTCTAGATCTTTATCTCCAAAATGAAAACTTCCTTTTCCGCATGAAAAATTATTCATGATAGGGCTGCACTAAACTATTTCTTGCATCTGACCAAAAAATATATACATATATATTAAGCCGGATTGCTTGTATGGAAAAAAAAGTCAGCCGGTTACCGACTCAAAAGTAAGAGGGACTCTTAAAATTCTCTATTTCGGCATAATTTTTTTTTTTTTGGATTGGAGAAATCCCAATGGAGCTGTTTTGGTTTTGCTGAACCCCCTTTTTTGACCAAAAAAACCTGTTTTATGTATGTAACTTCTTTTTCCTTCAGAATCCATACCCGAAATATGCAAAATAATACAAATTTTGATTGTATACAAATTTTGGTTAGAAAAAATTTTGAAATTTTTGTTCGTTACATACTCTTTTTCATGGTATTCACATGCTTTTTCATGGTATTTTTCATGGTATTCACATGATTTTAAGCATATTGGAACGTTATTGAGCTCTTCTTTCCATGGATTTGTCGTATAATGTGGTTTTAATAAAATAATTTTCGATGCCATTTTTGAGCAAGAGTTTTCGTAAGTTCTGAATTTTGTACTGGAGCACCCTCTGGTGGACACTTTACTGAAAAACGGTTACCAGAATTTGATTTTGAGTACCCAAAAACCTCATATATCCAAGATTTGTAAAAATCGAAAAGTAATTGTGGCAATTAACTAATAAATAAGCTGAAAAAAGCGCTTTGAATATCGATTTCTCATATTTTATATATTTGTGGCACTCAGTGTTAGTTGAGCCACACTATACGATATATCGCAAAAATTCATGTAAATACCTTAAGAAAAGCATACTTCATAAGCGTTTAAAAAACATCTTTCCAAAAATGACGAAGTATCGATTTTTTGGGATCGTAAAAGAGTTTGTTAAGAGAAAAATGTAAAAATTTTTCAGCCAAAGTTTGTACCAATACCAAAGAAGAACCAATATCTTTGTTATTTTGCTTATCTTGGGTATGCATTCTGAAGAAAAAAAAAAGTTACATGCAAAAAACATGATTTTTGTCCAAAAAGGGTTTTAAGAGAAACCGCTTCAAGGAAATTTCTCCGATCCAAAAAAAAGATGCCAAAATAGATTTTAAGAGTCCCTCTTACCTTTGAGTCGGTGTCCGGCGAAATCTAAATTTCGATCCGGCTAAATATGCAGTGTGGGTGGCCATATTTATAGGAAAACCAGTAGTTGCACATTTAAAGCTGCATGAATTATATATAAGGTGCCCCAGATATAGCATTAGCTCCCTCGGGTAATTCTCCTTGATAAGGACAGTAAGAAAATGCAAGCATGAGGGTGACCCCTTCTTTCTTTGGGAGCTAGAAAGGAAAAACTTAAAAATAGGTGCCATTAAATTTTACTCCATATTTAATGTATTTCTTAGCCAATTTCCGAAGCTTACAACTTGTTGAGAAGGAAATCACATCGACATTAAATTGTTCATTAAAAATTTTGCACAAATTAAAAATTAAGAAAGTTATGAGCAACAAAGTTTTAAAAAAATTTTTAATTGAACCTTGATAACAAATATCTCAAAGAAAAATACATATTTTTAAAATTTTTATGCTGTAAATTTTTTTATGACAAAGTTTGCTATTGACTTGGTTTTCGATCTTGCCATACTATGCATACAATACTTTTCCATTTTAAATTATAACAGTAAGCTTTCAATGTGGTCAGATAAGAGAACGACTTTTGTACACTCACGGCCAAAAAAAAAAAGCCGACTTAATAATTTATTAACAAATATTCTTTTTCTTGAACTACAACACAGTGTGCCGAAATCAACAAAAAAAAAAACACAACCAAACTTTACAGAACTTCTTAAGGAGGGACATGTTGAGAGTAAATCGCACCTGATTTGACCTCTCAATTTCGTCACAATTTTTTTAAATTTATTTTTAAAGTTAAAGTGTTTGAATTTTGTTGCTCCGATGTTCATTGAATTTTTACAGCAATTTGCCTTGTTGGACATGAAGAATAAAATCCATTTCTTTTCGAATTTTGCGTTTAATAAGACCATGTAAAGAGAAATCCGATAAAATATAAAATAAAGCGTGTAGCGAAACAAATTTTAGTACTTTTTTTTAACTTAAAAAAAATTGTATTTCTATAAATTTTAATTAAATAATATTCCATTATTGACATTTGTTTTTTACAAATTTTAATTGCAACTAAAAACATCTTTGAACTTAAGAACATCGAAATCGGTTAAAAATTCGCTAAATAGCGTCAATTTTAACGTTATTTTTTTTTGTCAAAAACTGCTTCCTATGTATATGTTTGATACCAAAACGCACCCATTTCGTCAAATCTTTTACAAAGTCTTATTCCCTGCAAAATTCTATCCCAAAGAAAAGGATTGTGTATTTGATTTTCAACAAGGAAAATGGCTGTAAAAATTCAACGAATGTTGGCACAATAAAATTCGAACACTTTAATTTAAAAAAAAAAAAATATGACGACATTGAGAGGTCAAATTAAATGCGATTGACTTTGAATATATCCCTTTTTAAGAATTTCAATAAAGTTTGATTGTGCTTTTTTTTGTCTATTTCGTCACACCGTGTTATAATTCAAGAAAAAGAATATATGTTATTTAATTATTCAGTCGGCTTTTTTTTGACCGTGAGTGTATAATTGTATTAAAGGTCATATAGTCCCCTTTTTCAAGATGCTTTTGACTTTGGAGATCAGTTAGGAGATACATTAAATATGGAGTAAAATGTAATGACACCTATTTTTAAGTTTCTCCTCTCTAGCTCTCAAAGGGGGACTGGTCACCCTAATCCTAGCATTTTCTGACTCTCCTCTCCTAATCAAGGGGAATCACTACCCAAGGGAGTTAATGCTACATTTGGGGTACCTTGTATATAATTCATGTAGCTTTAAATATACAAATACAGGTGTCCCTATTAATTTGGCCACTCACTGTTTAATAGCTGGTAATGTAATAAAATCTAGATTCTAGAGAATTATTAAAACTGAAAAATTTGTAGTAATTTTATTTATTAATCTTTTTTTAGTATTGAAAAAGAGAGAAGAGAATTGAAGAGAAGCTTTAGTTTTTATCATTGCTTGTCAAGAACGTAAGACTTGTTTGCAAGATATCTTAATTAATAGCTGCGAAAATAGGCTTAAAATAGCTCTAAATCGACATTTGCAACAAACAGATTTTTTAATAATTTTGCACCAATCTCGCAGAATTAAAAATTTCGTGTCAAAAACCACAACAGTGTAACCAGTGCAATCGATGCATGTAACATCCGTGAAAGATAATTAAAGCTATTAAGACTGAAAGTAACCACACGGTTAAAAATCTTGAAATAAAATTTAATACTCTTGGGCTTAAACATATGACATCACCAAAATTGTATTAAAATTAAATCTGGCAAAATACTACAATTCATGTTTAAAAAAAATTTATTGAAATTTAATGCTCTGTTCGTATTAATTTTTAATACTGTTTTTGTATTTAAGATTAAGTACAATATTACCCATAGTATCAAATTGAGATTAAAGGGTAAAAAATATTGTTGTAATATTTGAATTGTATTGAAATTAATTATAAATATGTATTGAAATATAATACAGCATGTCGCTAAAATTACATACAATACTAACTATAGTATCAAATTGATTCCAAGGGCTTAAAATATGGTTGTAATATTTGAACTGTATTAAAATATAAATCAAAAAATATATTTAAAAATTTTGCTATCAATTGAGAAGTATTAAATTTAAAGTCATCGTTATACTTTGTTTCTATTAATATTTATTCCAAGATTTCTTACCGCGCACACAATCAATACATCTCCCCCTGAAAGGTAGTCGCGAGTTGATCTGGAATCGGCTGAAAATATCAATAGTACTTAAGTATTTGATTTGTGTGTCCTCATATTTCGTAATCCATCTATCTTTGCTTATTAAAATCTTTGTGACAATCACTGGTCATCTTTTACGATCATTAAATGACGATGATCATACCAAGATCAACATAAATTTTCTTGATCTCTCCTACATATTTTGACATACAAAATCATCTTAACACAAGCTATTATGGTCTCTGTATCATGTTATTCAAGCACTAATACTTCAGCTTAAACACAGCTTGATTAGCTGCTTTTTTCATTGATAATTCCCGATAATCATTAACAACATTAACATAAACAGCAACACCAAAGTTAACTACGACCACGCTTTACAGCTTCTACAACGATCTGTAGCAATCGATCATTAACATCATCATTATGATCAGTAGTGTTCTCATCATCTAAAATTTTGATTAAAACAAAAACCTATAGCAACATTTTTTTGTGTTTTGTTCTTTTTGAAAAATCTCTGAAAATTATGTAAATTCTTACACAAAGAACAACAAATGTTATATAGCAAACAACAATTAAGGCTACTCAAATAGCTGCTATTAATTAACATGATCAATTTCACAGGTTTTGTTATTGTAATGTTATCGGTTTCCTATATTATCTTTTGTCTTATTGAGGTATATCGCACAATAGATACTTTATAAACGATTTTTTTCAAGATCACAATACAGCTGTTTTTTGGGAACTGGTGGAATCTTGCTGATCTTGTTGTGAGTGGTTAGGAAAAAATGAAAAAAAGTGTTAAGAAAACCAGTTTATGGCGACCTTAAGTCTATCAGTTGGCTTTTGAGAGACAACATAAAAATGATGACTCGAATTTGGGCGTAAACTCGTTTGTCATGCAAGTTAAAAAAGTTTTAAGCATGCGCTGAATAAATTTAATCAAGTTTTAAGCAAAATATTGAAGCTATTGTGGCGAAAGATGACGATAAATCGAGTTTTGTCTGTTGCTACGATTGATCGTATATTTCACGATATAACAAAAATTTAAATATATTTCTTTTCTATTGAGCAGGGCAATCAATAGAGCTCAAATGCAAACCATGATGGGCAAAAAAGTTCAAGTGCACAGCTTTGAACTTTGGCAGTTCCTAATATTATCTGGCCCACCCAAGTATTCTTATTGCATTTATTTTTATATAAACTTTTTTTTTCTTTCTATTCATTATAGTGTAGTAGAAATTCTAACTCATCCGGCATAACTTCAAAAACACAAAAACAGCTTGATTCGCTGCTTCCTCAAAAGATAAACTCTCAAGTATTTAGTTAGAGTTGCCATGAAATGCATTCCTTGACGCTGCTGGCCACTTCATTTGCGCCACTGCACTTCATGTTACGCCGCCTAGCTACTTAAAAATAGATCAATATTTTGATAACGCTTCTTCTGTTGCTGCTCCAGTATTTGAGAAAATGCAAAAAAGTACACACACTGTATTGGCTGCAAATATAGAAGGCAATACTGTTGATCTTCAGTGATTTTGTAAGCGATTTATTGTTATGGCTCCTCTTTTTTTCTTGTGTATTTTGCAAAGATTGCGCATCAGCCATTAACTGCCAGCATATGTTTGCAACATATTGAAGTTTAATTTAATCCGCACCCAAAAAATGTGTTCATACAAATACATATATTTGTATAAATTTGCTTTTTGAAAACAGCTGCTTTAAATTCATTTATATGATATATTCTACTGATTTTGATTTTGCTTTTTTTTTAACTCAGAATGATCATTCTTGGAAATTTTTTTGACATAAGCAAAATCAAGCGAAATAAATTCAAATATATGCACTCGACTAGCTAGCTATCTGGCTGCCTTAACTTGGCTTGACTCAACTTGTCTGTCGCAGGAGTAGCCTCTAAATTGGAGTTGCGACGCGACTTGGCGTGATAAATGCGAGTTTTATTGACTGATGACATAATTTTTTTCTCCGTTTTTTTTTGGAAAGTTATTTTGAAGTACATAATGGAAATTGATGCGCTGTAAAAATAAGCAATGATCTCATAAGTCATAAATTTTTTAAGGCAAAATCATTTTCAATTTAAAATGTCACAACATATTAATGTTCAGAAGGCAAAAGAGTTTGGTTTTCAAAATTAAATGAAACTTTTTGATTAATATTCTCCTTCAGTCTGGAGTTGTTTTGCAGAAAACAATTTAATGTTTTTAGTTTTAAAGTCGTAAGGCGTTTAAATTAATTCGTTTAAATACAGATGCCTTTAAAAGTTGTCGATCTTATCAATAAAAAAGAATAGAAGCAAATTACTGAGCCGTTGCGAGTACATGTGTTTGGAGCGGTATTAGCTGTAAAATTATTGTTAAAAGATTCTCGTTATTAGTTTAAATGTGTATTATTTGCAGGAGATACTAAAAATTTCTATTGATTCGAAAGCAAAAATTTTATTAAATATTAGTTAGATGACCGAAGTGAAAATCAATTTTAAATATCAGCAAACAGCGGTCGTTTTTTGTAATTTTGAAACAAACAAGGGTCGAACAGTGACCGCACAAGGGTTGACCTTTAAATATATTCATTATGTTTGCAATTTTGGAAGTCACCTAATCTTTTCAGCTTCACTGGAGATCCCAAACCATTAATGCATATATTTTAAATATATTTATTTGGGATATTCACACTGACTTGGGTAGTTGGGTAGATTGGCAAATGCCGTAAATTTTGTTTTTGTAAAGTGACATTGTACCCAAGTACTCATCTATTCTAGCTTACCCCCTGACATGGCTGAGATTTCTTGCCAAATTGAGTACTTTTCCCATGTGTTACCACTTTTCGCAAAAATAGGCAATAATTGACCAAGGGCATAAAATTTACAACATTTGCTATCAAGGCTAATATTTCGAATAGTAAAAAAAATATTATTATTTATTAAAAAAAAAATTGCCACACCTCCCATTACCGCCCACGAATCAATAAAAACGCAATATTTCTGACGAATTTGGTTGTATTGGACTAAAATTTAGTTCGTATGGTTACTCTCAGCAACTCAACCAAAAATGGGCGTGGTCGAACTATAACTACGCCTACTTTGCAGAAATTATTTAATTTTTCTGGGTTGTGCTTGTTTTTAAATGAATCTTGGTGTGTATATGCTATGAGACCAAGTGGTGGTCTTTATATTTATTAATACTTCTACGCCTACTTTTACCGCCCTTCTGTGTGTATGCTTCTCAGCAACGGTAACACCTAAGGCAACCAAATTTATAATATCAGTTATTAAGGTTTGTTGGCTAGTGGAGCTCTAGCGCATAAGACTATCAACCCAGAGGTCCCTGGTTCGAATCCGGGTTCGGGCATGGCTCTTTTCACTTTTTTTGTTCTTTCCTACATTTAAGAATTATGGAAAACTAAAAATCCACAACTTAATTGTGGAAAATGTGGAATTAAAGGAAAGAAACAACTACGTGCTGGAAATGCTTGCCGAGGTTAAGGCATAACACTAGCCTCGGCTAAAAGCAATTTAAATTGTCTTTCACGGTTGTTTCACCTAATCAATAATTCACGTGTTGTTCCAATCAATTCCTCTAAATAAATCTATCCTTTCTTTTCAGGCTAAAGACCAAACCAAAAAAAAAAACAAATCTAATACATGCTTATTAATTACTGAATTTCATCAGTTCGTCCCGTATTCAGCCGCTGTTTGGACGAGTGGACTTTTGTTTAAACTATTTTTAGACCAAGTTCGACCCTTGTTTGACAGTTCGACTCTAGTTTGACCGCTGTTCGGCCAGTTATACTTTCCTCAAGGATACAGTTTAAGTTGTTTAAACATAATAAATAACTAAAACATTCTCTGCACTTTCATTAATGTTATCCTTATAATCTAAATTTGCAACATTTCTACTTTCTATTAAAATAATTGCTTGTTTCTGTTGTTAATATGACAAGATTTATAATCTACTTCCATCAAAAACTTAATGAAAGAATTAAATAATTATCTGTCACAGTTTTAGAAATCTTGATAGCTCCGTTAAAACTGCATCCATCAAATGCAAATTTTATGATTTCAGTAAATTAGCTCAAAAACCTTGAATTAGTAACCATAAATTTTAGTTTGCAAATCTAAAAAAAACAACATATCAGGTAGAGAATATTAAAAAAATGTTTGCATATATTTGAAATCTGAATCATAAGCTGCAAGCGATTTGAGTGCAAACAAGTAATTCTTCACACTCAGGTGCAGGCGCAGATAAAAAATATAAAAAAATAAAACAGCTAAAGACGATAATAAAGATGCTCAAAAAACCGACTAAATTTTAGCAATTCGTGCTTAACAAATGAAGCTAAGCAAACGGCTAAAAGCCACATCAGTCAATATTAGAGGAAAAACCAACATTTTCTTTCGATCAAGCCAAGCGCTGGCGGTATTACAGCAAAAAACTAATGTCAAAATTCCACCACTAAAGGGACCGCAAGTGTTGCACACAAACCAGTTGAATAGGCAATAAGCTGTGTGGTAGGGGGCGTTAGGCAATGAAAGAGGCATACAGCTTAAATGAGTCTGCGTGCCGATCGCCAGCGCGGCTTGCTGTTTCACACTCATTAAATATTTTTCAATTAAAAACTTTTTGAATGCAAAAACAAATGCTAAACTGACAGCTTGAAGCTGTTACTGTCAAGCAGTTATTAAGTCAAGTCAACAACAACTACTACTACTTACATTTATTATGTTTATCAAGACTTCTATCATATTTAGAATCAGGTCAAAGTAGTAAAAATGTACACGCTGAAAATGAAAGATTTTCCTAATTATATGAAGCATCTATCACATAAAAGATTTAAAATGTTTCCAATTATATATGTTATTAGAAAAGTAACAGAAAGACATGAGAAATGAGAGGGAAAATACTCTCTTAATCATGTATTTAAGAAACATTACGTGTGTGATTAGGCCTAATAACATTAGAAAATACACGGAGAAAACTGTTTGCTAAATTTGTATTGTGGTTAAGCAAAACTTGCGCTTGATTCTCAGACACTTCAAAATTATGCTGGATTTCAGCAAAAACTAATCAAAATTTGCTATTCCAGTTTATAATAACTTAGCAAAATTTAGATTAAATTCAAACAAAATTTTGCTTAGTTATTATAAACTGCATAAGCAAATTTTTACTTAACTAAAGCAAATATTTGCTATGTTATTATAAATTGGAGTAGCAAAATTTTTTTCATTAGTTTTTGTTGAAATCTAGCATATTTTTGAATTGAAATAATTATTAACATTAAATTAAATTGAAAAATTATCATTATCCGGAGACTTGAACCTCGGCCGCGTGAGTGTAAGTGCATGGGATTATCCATTCGACCATCGCAGTTGTTAGCCAATCGTCGCCTAATTTTCTTCATTAATAATAAACGTGTGCTCGTGTGCTTAAAAGAAATTTGCTTGAATTCAGTAAAAATTTGCTATTTGAGTTTATAATAACTTGGCAAATATTTTCTTGAGTGCTATTGGAGTTTATAATAAGTTAGCAAAGATTTCCTTGAATTTAATATAATTTGGCATTTTCCTAAATACATGAGGACAATCTTTTCTTTCAATACAACAATCTTTTTCTAAAATCACACCATGATTGAGCAAAGTTTTACTGATTTGCTTTTAAGCAAAACATTTGCTTGATTCAAGTGAAATAATTGACTCCGTGTACATATAAATAAGGCCTTCTTTAACAAAAAATAGTTCAAATTTGTTTTATTTTTAATTTATTATAAACGTATACTTTTATTTAGGTTCTGACATAACTTGACTTTGCCAATGAGTACTACAACAAATCAAGTAATGCTTGATTTGTATTTTCAGTTTGGTCTTAAAACACTCTTGGTTTTGTAGTAACTGTGGACTCTGCAGAAACAGGTCTTCTGTAGATGAGTGCTGATTAGTATATATCCTTGTCTAGAGTGGGTGTACGACCTATCTTGATAAAATTTAATTTAACACCGAAATTTTTTTGCATATTTTATGGTTTTTTAAAGGTTTTAATTTGAAATTAAAAAAGATTTTTCCCAATTTTGCTTTTTATTCAAATCATTTAAAATTTTTTAAAGTACGTGCTCAAATAAGTGAAAAATAGAGTAAGCCTTATAAAATAAGGAAAACTTTTGATTACATAATGTAATGTAATTCAATTAAATGCACATTCAAGTGCTATTAATTACATAATTATAATATTTAGAAAAAAGTAATTACTTATGTAATAACAATGCATTAAAATCTGAATATATGTAAAACTAGAAACATAATTTTTAAATTTTCTTTACATATGCAATAAGATCTTATTAACTTACAGGATTCTTTTCTCTTCATATCGTTGGTGTAATTTAATAGCACAAAAAGATGAAGTGGTGCACTCCAAGCTTAAAACTATCAAATTATTTGTCTGAGTTTGAGAAAAAGAATTAGTTTAAACAAAAATTCTGCTGCTTTGTTTTCACGATGTCAGTTTTATGACGACACCTCTTATGAAATATTTATAAAGCTATAATACGCATAAATTTTCTGCAAAACTTAATTAAAAATTTCGGTCGTTTTTAATAATGCGTATTACAGGTTTTGTCATTTTATATTTCATAGACAAGAAATGATCATTGAGTTTATACCTTTACTAAGATAACTAGCAAAATTTGAACATTCCTAATGATTAATGGACATTAGGTGTAACTTATTATTTCTTAAATACAGTAAAGCTGCGAGGCCTGTAAAGCCTGTTTACAATTCTTATTAGATTTATTCAGAAATGACCGCTAAAGCAATGATGACATTTATCTTACACAGTAAGTGACGATGGGAGTAGGCATGCTGCTTTAGACGCACAAAATAGGAGAGAGAGTAAAAAAATTCACGAAAATATCTTTTACAAAAAAAGAAACAAAACGAAAACGCCGAAGACTAACTGCATCGTTATGTATAACCAAACGAACGCTGAACGTCGTGAAAGAAACGAGCGACAATATTTTTTGATATGAAAAAATGTGTTGCTTACCGTGTCTCGCACCACGTTCAGCCTTCGTTTCGTTTCACATAAAGATGCAGTGAGAATACACCTTGCAAACTGAAGCAAATGACGCCACAAATAATTCGCAATATCATTTCTGGAAATTTATGAAGGAATTAATTGCCTTCTTCGCTAGCACTTCAGAATAAATTATTAATAAGACTATGATTATTTTATAAATAAATTTATGTTTTGGTTCAAACATCAAGATTTTTTAATTATTTTCACTTCAAGACTATTTGTTTAATTAATACAATACTAGATAAATACTTTTCACAAATTCATTGCAAAACTTTTTGTTAAAAATACAATTAAGCTACACAGACGAATAAAGTCGATAGCTTTTTGAAGTGTCTTAACAATGATAAAGAAAATCTCGATCCTGACAACACAAATCAGATTTTTTCACATCTCGCCAATAGATCTGCTTTCCTCCATCGGTACAGTAATGAATATAAGTAGACTTTTTAATTTTTTTTTTTAAAAGTGTCAAAAAATACTCTTAAAAATGTTAAAAGCAGTTTGAAATGTTCGATAAAAATATTTCTCAATAAATTTTACTACAGGTCCATCGATTACTATAAACACAATATTTAAATTTTAAAAACGCCAACACGAGTAAGTTTTGGCTCACATTAATTTTGTAAATATGTCTGCATAACATAACATAACATAACATAACATAACATAACATAACATAACATGACATAACATAACATAACATAACATAACATAACATAACATAACATAACATAACATAACATAACATAACATAACATAACATAACATAACATAACATAACATAACATAACATAACATAACATAACATAACATAACATAACATAACATAACATAACATAACATAACATAACATAACATAACATAACATAACATAACATAACATAACATAACATAACATAACATAACATAACATAACATAACATAACATAACATAACATAACATAACATAACATAACATAACATAACATAACATAACATAACATAACATAACATAACATAACATAACATAACATAACATAACATAACATAACATAACATAACATAACATAACATAACATAATACAACATAACATAACATAACATAACATAACATAACATAACATAACATAACATAACATAACATAACATAACATAACATAACATAACATAACATAACATAACATAACATAACATAACATAACATAACATAACATAACATAACATAACATAACATAACATAACATAACATAACATAACATAACATAACATAACATAACATAACATAACATAACATAACATAACATAACATAACATAACATAACATAACATAACATAATACAACATAACATAACATAACATAACATAACATAACATAACATAACATAACATAACATAACATAACATAACATAACATAACATAACATAACATAACATAACATAACATAACATAACATAACATAACATAACATAACATAACATAACATAACATAACATAACATAACATAACATAACATAACATAACATAACATAACATAACATAACATAACATAACATAACATAACATAACATAACATAACATAACATAACATAACATAACATAACATAACATAACATAACATAACATAACATAACATAACATAACATAACATAACATAACATAACATAACATAACATAACATAACATAACATAACATAACATAACATAACATAACATAACATAACATAACATAACATAACATAACATAACATAACATAACATAACATAACATAACATAACATAACATAACATAACATAACATAACATAACATAACATAACATAACATAACATAACATAACATAACATAACATAACATAACATAACATAACATAACATAACATAACATAACATAACATAACATAACATAACATAACATAACATAACATAACATAACATAACATAACATAACATAACATAACATAACATAACATAACATAACATAACATAACATAACATAACATAACATAACATAACATAACATAACATAACATAACATAACATAACATAACATAACATAACATAACATAACATAACATAACATAACATAACATAACATAACATAACATAACATAACATAACATAACATAACATAACATAACATAACATAACATAACATAACATAACATAACATAACATAACATAACATAACATAACATAACATAACATAACATAACATAACATAACATAACATAACATAACATAACATAACATAACATAACATAACATAACATAACATAACATAACATAACATAACATAACATAACATAACATAACATAACATAACATAACATAACATAACATAACATAACATAACATAACATAACATAACATAACATAACATAACATAACATAACATAACATAACATAACATAACATAACATAACATAACATATCATAACATAACATAACATAACATAACATAACATAACATAACATAACATAACATAACATAACATAACATAACATAACATAACATAACATAACATAACATAACATAACATAACATAACATAACATAACATAACATAACATAACATAACATAACATAACATAACATAACATAACATAACATAACATAACATAACATAACATAACATAACATAACATAACATAACATAACATAACATAACATAACATAACATAACATAACATAACATAACATAACATAACATAACATAACATATAACAAATAGCTCATTGCTATTACAAAACATAGACTTTTTCATTATAGCACTATTTCATAGTTTGGTTTCAATTATCTTAATAATGATCATTTTTAAGCTAATATTTACTTAAACATTTGTCTATGCATTATATATTTTCATTAAATTGCCCTTCAATTTTTATGCTAAGTCAAGCATGGACCAAGTCAATTAATCACATTAAAGCTATCCGATGAGAAGTTTTTTTGCGTGATTGAGGCGATAAATGCTTCATTTGGTACGAGAAGCGTAAAAATTTATACTAGTAAAATAAACTAATGAAAAATGCAATGACTTAAAAAATAAAAATAATATAATATTAGAAATACTTTTTTTTATGACCTAAAACAAATCACTGTTTTAGCCAAAAATCGGTTACTCAACTATCATTTTAGTAAAATTAAAAATTTTTTAAAAATCTTTGAATAAAAACTCAAAAAATTTCAGTAAAACAGAAATTATTTATATTTTTTTTTTTTTTTGTAACAAGCTCTGAAAAATTGTGTTATTAAGGTGCTTCACTAAACTACTGATTCCTGCTATAATAACACGGTGCTACACAAAAAAAAAACCGCATGTACTTTTGAAGTGACGTAGCACAGGTTGTAGATCTGGTCATGTGTAACACGACACCATAATTGAAATTGTTAATACACCCCCAACATTTAATTTTACCTTTAAAAAATGTAGTTTTAGGTACTGGACGGTTTAAAAAAATTATTAATTCAGCAATTTTTTAACCGATCTCAAATTTTAAAGAACGGTTTTGGAAAGATACAAAATAAAGTTTTCAAAATATGTACATATCTTTAGAACTATAAGAAGAACTTTTCGAGTTGTAATTGGCTTAGCCTAACATAAATTTAATTCCAATTTATTCAAATTTGAGTATTATTTACTTCAAAAAATTTGTTAAAAGCTACTATAAATGTAATAATTTTATGAAAGTAGACTTTAGTGGGAATAAAATAAATATTTATTTATGAAAATCGTATGAAAATTGACCGAGTTTTTAAATTTGTATATAAATAAGAAATTACGCCTTCATTGGTCCATAGATCGTGGGAGTGTTATTGTATCCTTTTCACGGTTCTGTTATATATATTTTTATAAATTCTTTTAAAATTAGTGTATTTATTTAATGCGAATGACCGTTTCTTTTATTTCCCTATTCGGAAATAAAATTTTAAATATACATATGTATGTCGAAGATCCTGAGGGTAGTTGCGTATACAAAACATAAATTTCATATCGTATCGGATCTGAAAGTCCTCACTTTACTATTTGAAATGCAAGAAGAAAATACTAAATATCCCTGCTATCTTTGTGTGTGGGACAGTCGTGCGAAGGCTCACTACAAACGCAGTGAGTGGCCACTGCGAAAATTGCTTATGATTAGAGAAAATAATGTTGTCAACATTTCTTTCGTGCAAGCTGAAATAATAATTTTGCTATCATTGAATCTTAAATTGAGTTATATTAAGCAGTTTGTGAAACAATTTAACACAGAATGCGAAGCTTTTTTATATTTTAAACCGGTTATATCCAAAGCGTAGTGACGCCAAAATCAAAGAAAGTACATGCGTTTTTCTTCTCGGAAAAGAATATTTACACGCAATTATACATTTGTCAATTTACAGGTATCGTTGGACCTCAAATTCGAAAATTATGCATGATGAAAATTTCCCAGAAAAACTGAGTTAATATGAAAGAAGAGCATGGAGAATTTGTATTTCTTTTTGTGAACATTTTTGGGAAACAAAAGTAGTAGTGCCGATTACGTTGACGTTGTAAACGAATTCTTGAATGCCTACGGAGAAATGGGATGTAGAATGTGGATCAAAATTAATTTTCTGCATTCTTATTTGAACTTTTTCCCAAAGCATCTTGGTAAATTGAAAGATGAACAGGTTAAACGATTTTATAAAGAGATGCTATCACTTGAAAATCATTTTCAAAGGAAAAACCACTACTGCTGGTCAGTTCAACATGAAAATGACGATGTTTCTTACAAACCGAAATGGTCCAGTAAGCATTTTTGAGCATTGTGAAAAATATGTATTTTTAATAAAAGTATATATATGAACCCTTATGACACTTTAACCTAACCCAACCTTTACATTTAACTGAAAATGTGTTTCTGTATCATTTCAAATTAAAATAAATTTTCTGGACCAACTGTACAGTAATAATTTCTTCCGGAAACAAGCCCTGTATCGGAAAAACTTTTAGCGATGAAACAAAATATTGGAAAAACTCTAAAATATTGCTTTATTCATATAAATATTATTTTAATGTAAATGTTATAATCTCGGGGTGTTTAAAAGGTTATTTCCGAATAAGAAAACAGAAGAAAGGGTCATTTATATTTAAAAAATTTACGAATTTTAAAAAACTCTTAAAATTATATATAATGGAACCGTTAAAGTGATACATAAACGCTCCCAAGACACATTCAGCAATGAAGACGTATTCTCTTATTTATATAAAAAAAAAAATTATTAACTCAGTAAATTTGCATCCGATTTTTATAAATTAACATTAGTTTTATTTTTAATAAAGTGTGTAGTAGTTTTTAACAAATTTTTCTCAGTAAATAATCCTCAAAATTTAAAAAAATTGAAGGTAAAGTTTTAGGTTTGGCAGATTATAAATCAAAAAGTTCTTCTTATAGTTCTTAAGATACGAACACATTTTGAAAACTTTATCATTTATCTTTCCAAAACTGCTATAAAATCGAAAGCCGCTAAATAATTGCTGACAATTACCTAAAAATATGTTTTCCACGGTAAAATTCAATTTCGGGGTGTATTGACAATTTCAAGTATGGTGTCATGTTATACTCGACCCGATCTACAACTTGTGCTCTGTCACTTCAAAAGTACATCTTTACTGTAGCACCGTGTAATTAATATTTGTTACCCAAAAATTCAAAAAAATGTTCTGCAAAATTTATATAATTATAATGTTAAAAAACTTATTTAACCTGGACTCGCTTTAAAGACTCGCTTTAAAATAAAATTTTTAATGCAGGGTTTTTTTTCCTTAAAAAAACTTTAATGGGCCCTTAACACAGTTTATAATTGAAAAATAGCTCTGTTTTTTTTTTAATAAAAGCTCTTCATTTTTTTATTGGTTTTTTGTTTTGAGCCCCTTAAATCTGCAGTTAAATGACTCACGTTTTCTGCTCATTGCTACAACTTTTGAAAAATGCCAAAAAATGGTAAAAAATAAACAAAAACCAGCCTCCTCGGTTGATCATGAATCCTTCAATGCAGCTGTAGCATACAATCGTTGTATTAATTTAATGTTTTTGTTGTAAAGAATTTGTTTTACTATTAGCTTAGTTTTTGATATTATTGTTGTTGTTTTTCTTCTGTTGCATTTGGCTCGCATCCAAAATAAGCGCACTTAAAATGCATTTCTTAGGAATTGTCTTAAAAATACCTACGTTTTGTTGCGTTAAAATATTTATGTATTGTATTATTTCACAAAATACGTCTGGGTGTGTGTAGTAAATAAACAAAACGTCACGTGCTTGAGTTATTTTTTACACTTTTTAATGTGTTTTGTACTTCTGCTTTTTTTTTTTTTTGGTATTCAGCTATTGTCATATTTTCGTTGAAAATATTCAAATCAGGTCGAAAGAAATTGTTTTTACAACAATTTAAAAATTTTTGAAGTAATTATTTTAAAATAAAAAATCAAAGATAAAATTTCAATATGAAAAGGAATATAAACAGTATGCGTTTTTATTGTTGCTTTTTTACAATATCATAGTAAATGCATCCCTGTATGTTTTGTTAGTGTAGAATAAAAATATACTCTACCATTTTGCAAATGCTATGATGCATGACCATTTTCACAGCTTTAATGAATTAGGACTTATAAATTATGAAAATTAAAAATTATTAAATTTTTTTCTAAATGACCTTGTTATTTATTATGTTGATTTTATATGATTTAAATGCAAATTCTAAATGTTTGATAGTTTAAATCATACTTGTTTTTAGAAACAAATTCTAGTTGTTTGATAGTTTAAAATCGTTAATTGAGCTTTAGGTCAAGGTTAGAACAATTAATTGTTCTAACGAATCTTTCCAAAGAAACAACAACAACAAATTTTTTCAATATGAAAAGGAAAAAATCACTAGCTGATTTTATTGCAATTTCGGCCCTGCTAAAGGCTTCATCAGAAATCTTTGTGATAAGCCGTGCAAGCACGCGCGAGATTTTAAGTGTCAATTTCTCAGTTTTTCTCTCACTTCATATTTTTCATGTTTGTTATTGTATTTTTGCTTTACTTTAGTCTTTATGCTTATGTTATTATTATGGAGTCCCACAGTCTGTTGGAAGTCTTCCACTAACAAAGCAAGGTTACTGAAGTTGTTTTTAGATTTTTTTTTGCTGATATATTTTCAGCCTGTTTCTGTTTGGTCGTGCTCTACCATTTGATTAATGTTTTTTCTAAGAGATCTTGTTATTTATTGTGTTGATTTACCTAAAGCTCAATAAATGATTTTAAACTATCAAACAACTAGAATTTGTATTTAAAATCAAGTATGATTTAAACTATCAAACATTTAGAATTTGTATTTAAAATCAACTTTAAGAAATTATAATTTCATATTCATATTCATTTTCACTTTCGTATTCATATTCATACTTAATAATTCAAAAGTTATAATTTATAATTCATAGTTTTCAATTCGTTATTTCTATGTCGAGAAGCGATAACAGCTTAAGTCTGATTTCAAAGTTTTAAGAAATATTGCTTCAAAGTTTTCAATCGCCTTATGAGTTATGTGAAAGTGTCTATTGTTTTTGTGCCATAACTTTGGCTAGGGTCATGCTTGAAGCTCCAAATTTTGTTTGTTTATAAAGATATATGCGTGGAACACATCTTCGTCAATAACTTAGTTCTGTCTTGAATCGACTTTAGCGATTATTGCTTATGAACACAGAATTATGATTTATAATTACATAATTATTAGTGTCGGCCGTAGCCTAGTGGGTAGAGTGCGTGGCCCCTAAGCTAAAGAACCACGGGTTGCCCGGGTTCAAATCCAGCTCAGACAGAATGTTTTTTCAATTAAATTAATTTTTCTGTTCGGTCGTCACCTCTCTGCAGACAATGGCAAACCTCAGAGAGTAAAATCTGCCATGTTCATTTGCGTTCAAACATTTAATAACACGCACAACACAATTGATCAATAGTAGCTAGGTCAAAGTCCTTTCAAGGGCTGAAATGGCCAATTTATTTATTTTTTAATTACTTACAATTTTTAATAATTAATAATTGTAGGGCTTATTGCAAGACAATAATAAGCCACATAAAAAATATTTTGAAATAATCAACTCTGAAGTTATTAAAAATATATTTTTGTATGTAGAAATGAAATTGAACACGGAAACTTTTACAAATAAGTTCGAAATTTAATAAGAAATAGCCAAAATCTCTTCAGTGGTCTATACATTGTGTAATGTATAAAGTCTAAAAAATCAGTCATTAAGATCATGTGCCTTATCACGTTATTGCAATAAGCCCTTCAATTTATAGTTCGTAAATTTTAAGGCATATTTCATAATTCATAAAATATGACTTATTATTCAGAATTTATAACTAATAATAACAAAATTCATAACTGATAATTAATAATTAATTTCATTCATTCAATAACATTGATATAAATATGAAAATGAATATGAATAGAAAAAATATGTGAAGATATATGAAAAAATATGAGAATACGAGTATATATATACAGGGTCTTTCAATGAATGAATGTATACAGTAGGGTGCATAGTTTTTTTTTTTTTTTGTAATCCACTTCTAATACCATTTTTCTGGTGCTTTAATTCATAAATAAAAAACATGTACAAGTAGAAGGTCCACAATTGATTTCTTGAGATGGCGCCATGCCCTAGAAAGTCCGTTCATCGTAAAAAATAGGCTTTTTCGTAGTTGTTTGATCAACTGGAATCAAAGTTATAGTATTTTAAGATTTTGTAATTCTAGAGTTGTCAGATCTGCGAACGCTCATTTTTCATCTGTGCATATTTTAGATCCAGAATTCAGTGCGTAGAATGTACGATTTTACATATTTTATCGATTTTAAAACAATATTTCTGAATTCATATTTTTTAATTTCACTCTTAGAGTATTAAGATTATTATGATAAATGATTACACTGTGCTACAGTGGAAATGTACTTTTACTTTTTTTTAAGTGACATAGTCTAGGTTATAGGTCTGGTCGAGTACAATACGAAACCATATTTGAAATTGTTATTCGCTCCCAAAATTTAATTTAACCGTTAAAAAACCGATTTTTTGGTACTTGACTCATTACGCAATCAGCAACTTAGCAAGTTTTCAACGATTTTCGATTTAACGGTTTTGGGAAGAGAAAAGATAATACTTTTTTAAATACAATATTTTCATATATTTATTACTGAAATAAGAATGTTTTGAGTTTTAAACGACAAGACCTGGCATTTTTGCTTTTTTTCTAATTTTTTTCAACTTTAACAAACATAGTCTACATATAGTTCAGTAATAAAAAAATTGTTTAACTGGTCTTTAGTGCATAAGCATTTATAGAGATCAATATTTATCAAACAACTACGAAAAAGTTTCATTTTTACGATATGCGTAAACCTTTTTCTTGCACAGGTTTTTTATTTATGAATTAGAGCACCAGAAAAATGCTATAAGAAGTGAATTATAATAAATGAAATATAATAAGTGAAAAAAAAGTTGCACCCTAATATACAGGATCTTATAAGAAGATTGAGTTTATTTTTGAAATTCAAATAAAATACACATTTTGAATTTAAATTCATAATCTGTTTATTGATTAAAGAGCTGCACGAGTATGCTTGAAACGCTGTTCAACACATTCTCAGCTTTTCAATCACGCTTCCCATTCGCATTTATAAAAGCGAAACGAGCGAGCCAGATCAGAATGCGTTTGTATTGTTAGAGAATTGCGATATGAGAGAATGTTGACGTGAGAGAATGGATACGTGAGAGAAATGAAACATGAGAGAACGAATTCAACGAAACAGCACTGCAGTTCTCGTTTCTTTCGCTTTGAAAAATGAAACAAGCGAAACATGCATTGGATGAAGTCGTGCACAAATCACGTAGCCTTTTTACTGCTCGTCATTTAAGTCTTTGCGCTGTTTGTAACAGAACTGTCGCGCAAAGACTTAAGACACGAGCAGTAAAAAAAGATACGAGATTTTTGCAGCTCCCCTGTATAGGGGGGAGTAAATGCGATAGTTTGTATATCGGCTAACTTTTAAAAACATTAAATAAAAAGCATGTTAATTTTTTTAAAGCAAACATTTATTAAGGTTAAAAACAAAAAAACGTTCAAAAGAACTCATTTCATGTAAAAACAAAACAAAAAGTATTTTTCTTTATACTTGGTACAACAATGGTAAAGCTTTTCATTGGTTTTTAACTTAGTAGGTACAACTTACGCTATGAGATCAAAAATGGTCAAAAAGGGATTGTTGAAACTACTTGTTCAACTTCATGTGTTTTGAAATGAAGTGTTTATATCGCTCAGTCTCACTGTTCCACTTCTTCTGTTTCGCTTTTATTCGCTGTATTCGAATGCAAGAACATGATATGACTAATTGTGGAGTCATTGGAGCAAATATGGGTCCTCCGATCAGAAATTAAATTCCTTGCAAATGAAAATACTCTTTCGGAAGGAGCGCTGCAAGCCGGGGTTGCAAATAATTTGCAACTTACTTTATATAGCAGTGGGAATTCGTTTTTGTGTAAGTCCCACCATTGCAAAACATTGAAGTCATCATGAAAAGTAACATTTAAGTTACTATAAAGTCGAACCTCATCAGACACTCTATCGGTTGACTCAAACATATTAGACTGGCACACGAAATCTTCCAGAGCTTCCGAATTTATTGACGATTTCACATGTGGCATACTTCGGCTGTCCTGACCACAAAAGTCCTCATCATACATCTTCATTTGGCGCTTACATTCATCTATTATTTCAGTTTTTTCGCCTTCGTCAAAAAAAATGAGTTTATTAGCTGGAGGATTCAAATACAGACCAATTTTGTGGAAAACTGTTAGATTTTGCATAACAGCGTTTTGGATGTTTGTAGTGAAATTCTCTTTAAATGTTTTAATAACGACTACATCATCATCTTTGGGTAAACATTTTTTTTTTTTAAAGATGTACGTGAGCAAAGGCGATGTGCATCGTTGGATATTTTTCGCCTTCAAGCAACTTGGAGGCTTTTTCAAATTGTTGAAGAACGTCCACTAAGGCGCTTACAATATGCAGGTTTATACCATCAATACGACGTAATTCTCCCTTTTCCTGCAATAATTTGATGATTTTGGACCAGTTCTTTTGAATAGACTCTAATAAGTAAAATATGGTGTTCCACCTAGTCGGCGAGAAACTTTTAAGAGTCGTTTTCAAGCTATTATTAGCCCCCGACTTTTTAAAATACCTTACAAGCTTCGTAGACAGCTCACAAAGTTCAGATATTTCTGAAACGCCATTGATTGACTTTTCGATTGTATTGTGAAGTAGGTGGCTTACACAGTGTATGTGATTATATTCTCGAAATGCTGCAACCATATTTGAACCTCTGTCAGTTACAATTATTGCCTTATCATTTAAGGTGCAGTCATATTGTGACAATGGCTGCATTCTATCCGAAAAAGCGCGCGGGTAGCGAAGTAGCATTAAATATTTTCGCTATATTAATTGTGACAGCTCAAGGAACATGTTCTGTGAGTACATACCATTCAGCCCGAAAGTTGTGGAACAGTTCCTTCCGCTAAATGCAGGCAATAAATCATTTACCATGGACCGTATTTTTGTGTCTATAATGAAGTTAGAAAATACTGATGTACCACGATGACTACAGAAAAACTTCATATGTATACAGGGCGACTGATAATTCTCCAAACCTCTCGACTCTACAAAATCAGTCGATTTAACGTGCAAACACTGTTATTGGAGGCATCACTGTGAAAGGAGTCGTTATTTGTTGCCTATTTTGCTTAAGAATATATTCGATTTTAGTAAAATTTTTGGATGTGCATATTAGGCTGGGTCGCTCTTGTATGGAAAAAAAATAAAGTTCTGTGATCGCTTTGGTATAGTTAAATTTTGTTGCCTTATGTATAAAAAATCATTTTGTGAAAAAAAAAATCAAATACCGCGCAAGCGGTTCGAAGCGTAAGATTTCATGTGTTTGTTGTAATTTATATGAAATCTTACGCTTTAGCTTCACTATAGTTGCGGTCTTATATCTTTGGTTTCTGTGAACCGATTTTAAAAATTTATAATTGTAATGAAGCGCTGTTTTATCCTGTTAAAGCTCAAAAATTCAAGCTTGCATGGACTTTTTTTTAAGGGGACGCTGTGAAATGAAAAAAGTCAAACACGACAATTACCAAAAATAGACTCGATATATAAATTGTAATAGCAACCGTATTAATGAACAAATTTTGTTCAATCAAGATTTTTATAAAAAGGCAATATGTCTTCTTCCAAATAGTTACAACGGTTGATCACAGTTTTGGCTTGTTTGAGAGCAATTTTCTCAGGCTTAAAAAAAAAACTTAAAAATCTCCATATCTCCTTGAAATATTTGTCGATTGTTATGAGGTTGGTTTCCTTTTAAAGATAATTTTATGGCTAAAAATAATTGGTAACAATATATAGCTAAAAATTTAGAGCAAAGTTGACAAACTCTGAGCTTAATCATTCAAGTCGGAAAAATCTCATACAAATTTTTTTTCACAAAATGATTTTTTATACATAAGGCAAAACAATTTAACTATACCAAAGCAATCACAGAACTTTCATCAAAACGACCCAGCCTAGTGCATATTGAGTGGTGCTAGAGAAAATCGTTGTCCCAAAAAATTTGGAAAATGACCAACGAAAGATAAACAATACAAACAACATGGCCATTTTATTTGACCTTTAAGCCCATATTTTTAATTAAACATAATTCTTTAATATTAGCACACGAACATACAAATTTAAAACATCACTTACCTCATAACAATCCATTGTTTTTATTATTTTAGCACTATGTATAAATTTGTTTCACGCTGAATCACTGCACGGTCAACATCAATTCCTATGAACCTCTATGAGCTTTTCTCCGCTTTCATACGACAAATCAAAACAATCAACACATTCTCTTACTATTCCAACATTTCCATAATATGATGGAAACTTGAGAGTAGATTACGCTCTCACATGCATGTTTCCATTCGTTTTTTGAGAGGGTGGGTTTCGTCTCGATTGCTTGTCTCTCAGCAGATCGAGTCAAAACTCGTTTCGCGCGTCAGAATGTCTCTCAATTAGAGTTCTGTTTTCACTTCATTCTCAGTACGCAGAAAACGAAAACATTCATGCAGCTCTTTATTATTGATATACATATGATGTGGAGGATCTACCATGTAGTAATGATAAATAATATCTTCCGAATGTCCCCCAAGTGTATAGGTGTCGATTCTTCTGGTGAAATATTCGATTACATTTAGGGATATTTTGGTCTCTGATTTCGTGACATGTTAACAACTTTTTGGGCCTATTTTTGAAGGTATCGGTATTGACAATACGTGGTTTCAACAAGACGGTACGACATGCCACACAGCCATCAAAAGAATGAATTCATTGAATTCATGGAAGAATAGTCTCATAAAATTTTAAAGCAGTTTGGCTACCAAAACCGCCCGACTTAATGCGGTTGGACTATTTTCTGTGGAGCCATATCAAAGATAGAGTTTATGCAAATGAGCCACCATCAACTGAAGCCTTGAAAGACAACATTGGGCAAGAAATTTGGCGAGATAAAGCCCCAAATATGCTGTAATAGGGATCGAAAATTACACTAAAAAAATTCACATCTGTAGACGTGTACGGGGGAGACTTTTTGAAAATATCATTTATTATTACTAAACGGTAGATCCTCTACATCATATACCACTAAGCAGATAATGACTTTCCATTCGAAATGTGTGTTCTATTTGAATTTCAAAAAGAAACTCATTTTTGGAAGATCCTGGATTATATCTATAATATAAATACTATATACATATATAAAAAGCAAAACACTGTCTGTCTGTCTGTCTGTCTGTGTGCTGTCTATAGATTCCAAAACTACTGGACCGATTGAGCTGAAATTTCGGCAGTCGTTTTGTTTCAGGTAGGAGATGGTTTAACTTAATTTTGCCACACCCCCTTTTATCGCCCCCAAATCAATAAAAATGTTTTATTTTAGAGGGTTTTGATCGTATAAGACTTAAACTTGGTAATGTAGTTTGTGTGGTTACTGTCGACAACTGTATTAAAAATTGGTTTTCACGCCATCTCTTTTCGCCCACAAATCAATGAAAATGCTTTATTTCAGACGGTTTGGGTCGTATTAGACTAAAATTTTGTAATTTAGTTCATATGGTTACCTTCGGAAACTATACTAAAAATGGTAAATATATTTGGCATTTTTGTACATATATGGTCTGTGGCGGTCTGTGGCAAGACAACGTCTGCCGGGGAATACTAGTACATAATAAAGATAAGATTATGTAAATAAATATGTAGAAAATAGTTAAAAAATAAAATATTAAGCTGTCAAAACCAATTGCTGCGATAAGCCAATGTTTCAAAATGACGTAAGATACCCAACACAGACTAGTCAAAAACCTCAACCGCAGTTTTTTTTTTTTTTGCTGAAATGACAGTGTTCACACCTTTATAAATGCATTACAACAAATAAGTGTGAGCCTGCATATTGGAACACTCGTAAAAAAGCATACAAGCAATATTTGGCAGAAAACATATGCAAACTTGAGGTACATAAATATGCGTTAAACAATTAAAGTTCATCAACGTTGTAAAATTAAGAACACTAAAAAAACCAATAGTTATTACTGCCTTCAGAATTGTGTTTGTAAAATCTTATAAACTTCACAACAGACATACCAAGCATGCCACTAAATCGTACCTACTGAAGTTGTTTACCCCACTCTCTCCCCTTCCCCTTTCCAACACTATTTTTACTGGTGGCTCAACACAGTCAACGCCAGAGTAAATAATAATGGCTTTATTTTGATTTTATTTTTATGGTTTTTCATTTGTGTTGTGTGATTTGCGTGAAAAATTAAAACTACTTAAAAATAAATATTAGGTATTTAATTATAATGAAACTGACCTTCGTTAATACTACTTTTGTTGTCGTTGATTGGGTATCCAGCGGAGTTCCTAAAATTCGAATTGATATTCAATAAAATTAAGAATAATGTGAAAAAAATTGATAATGAGCTCATAGCCTGAGTTTTATTACTTACAGGTTTTTACATTTCAAAATCAATTTGTCGCATTTCGATTTTAACTATGTATTTGCTAATAAAATTTAACTTTTTATTCATATTTTTACTTGTGAAAAATTGTGAAGAAAGATAAACTTTATGCGTTTCCCCGTGTTTTCATTGTGTTTTCGGAACTACCATAGTTTTCGTTCAATGTCGTGATCTATTTCATCTGGTGTGCTGCATACATCAAACCTACTCCGGTTTCCGCTTACAATGTAAGGTAAATGTCATCAGTGTTTGAGCAGTCATGTCTGAACAAATGTTATAGAAAATCGTTTGCAGCCGTTAAAGGCGTCACAGCTGCATTGTTTTTAAGAAATAGACGATAACATCATTGCTTTAAAAAAAATAGATAAACGATTTTAAACTGTCAAACAACTAGAATTTGTATTTAAAATCAAGAATGATTTAAACTATCAAACATTTAGAATTTGTATATAAATCATATAAAATCAACATAATAAATAACAAGGTCATATAGAAAACTTTAATTAAATTAAACTTTATATAAACCTTAAAAATGGGTTCATTGAAGAACAAAGAAACTGCTTGAGTGCGTTCTTCTCATAACGATGTTATCGGGCTAATCGATCATTATTAATTGTTGTTGCCAGCGTGTGTCTGCTCTGTTCTTTCTGATGCTCAGCTGCTTTTAAAAACCCAAATGTTTATAGAACATTTTATTTGTCAATATGTCAAATTTTGGTTTTCTAGTTTTATTTTTATTTTCTTGTTCTTGTCGTTGTTGTTGTATTATGTGTATGCCGCCAAAGCTATTACTTCAACTAGTTTTAGAGTAACATAGGTTAGTTTATAAAAAAAAGGGCTGACACTGATGGCATTAAAGGCATTATTACTGAAGGTCATTTGGCTTAGATGCTGTTGTTTTGTTTATTTTGTTTTGCTTCTTTTTCTTGTTATGAATCGTTTTCTTTCATCCATCTAAAGCTTGAAGATGTGTCATGTATTCTAGGAAAATTCCGAACATTTCAATGGAAACAAAAAAATTTTTGCTCGAATTTTTTTTAAATAAAATCAATTTTATCAGTATATATATTTTATTTTTTGAGAAGAATTTCATCCTTGCTTTTAATATATTCTTTGTGCATAGCACTGAATATTTCTACAGCTTTATTCTGAAGATATGGTATTAATCTATTGTTAATTAGCAATTTGATAAATAAACATTAATAAACATGCTACAACTCATCATCAAAATGAGAATAAATGTTGTTACAGTCGACATTTCCCTTTTGTTATCATGATAAATTTTTTTGTTAACTTTTTATTTAAAAATTTTTGCAAAAATTAGACAGAAACTCTAATTCAGATATTTTAAAACTATTAAAATTTGGTAATTTGTTGTTACCCCGTCCTTGAAAGATAACAATCTTTGTTTTTTTCTAGGAACTAGAGCTGACCATGCTGAAATTTGACATGGTTGTATGGTATCATTAGGAAAGCTTAACCCTGAACTTGCAACCGTCGCGCAACCTTATTGAATTAAAAGGTTAAATAACCACACATATCTGTTTTTATATATATTTTATATATATAAGAAGGGGTGAAAAAAGCCCCTGCTTGCGTCATAGACCTTTGTTTATGCAAGGCCGGATTTATGAAATGAAATTTTGCATGGATTTTTCATCAGAGGACAAAACCAATTCCGGGAGTATTTTTTTTGTTTGTGAAATAAAACGTAATCCCTTCGAATTTTTTGATACCATTTCAAAATTTTGTACCGGAGCATTCTTAATCGTTTATTAAGGGTAAAAAAGTACCCTTACACGTAGTCTTTAGAGGGCTTAAAAATTTTTTTTTTAATATTTCTCATAAAACTTTACTATTTATATGTAAACACAACAAACATATATATTAGATATGTATTCAGTAAATCTCTTGCTTCTTATGTCAGAAAAAAGCTTAATTGAACAAAGTAAAAAGGTAAACTGTGGTCGAATACCTAATTCCGAGGCCTATAACTGCAAATCTATTCGATATAGCAAATTTCGGTTGCGTGGAAGGTAACACGCCCCCTTTTCAAACTCCCATAAAATTTTATCAGTGCAACGACACGTGTAAATTGTGGTCGAATATTGATTTACGATAATTCGATATCACGACCAAAGCTATTCGATATCTGTTGAGAGTTTTTCGAATTTTCTTTCGCCTTCATATTTTTATTGCAATAAAACTAAGAGCTTAAAATAAAAAATACTGGATTTGGAAATATTTTGGAACATTTCGAGAATAGCGACAACTCTAAGTTTTAATTTTTTTTACGGATTGCATGGATTTTGACTTCGCTATTCTTGAGTTATTCCACAGCTTTTCTTATACTCAATCTACCTATAGCTACATTTTCATAGCAACTGTTTATGTGCGGTAAATTTGCTGATAAACTGTACCTTTAACGCACATTTGTTTTTTTGTTCTGTCTTTTATTTTTAATTCGGAAAATTTTGCTAATAAATATAATTTGCAGAAGACTAGAAATGTCTACTTTTATCAAACAAAAGCAGCTGATTTGAAGTTTGTTAAGAAGATGAACGTCTGCATAATGAACGCGAAATTATCTACGTGCAATCTGCCTTTTGCTATTCGCTTCCACAGCCTCTTTACAATTTTCTATAACATTCTTTCGGGCATTGCCGCTAAAACACTGATAACATCTATCTTACGGCAAGGTAAAGAAGTCCACCAATAGTGTAAAGAATTTTCTCTCTTTTCCAAAAGCACAGCTAAAATCGAAAAAACCACACAAAAAAGAAACAAATGAAATTTATGATGCCACAAATTATTATCATAATAATTTTAATGATATAATAAACAAATTATTTTCTTTCTTTTTCTGCCAAAAAAGAAACCTGCCACAAAATTTTAATTATTTTTTGTATCAAATTTTTTAAGTTCATCCATTAACAATAACAATTTTCACAACTCGGATTTTGTCACATCCCATTTGCAGTTCGGCATTAAAATGTCATCACCGACAAATTTTTACAAGCGGGAATCTAAGCTCTGAATCCTCTCACACTTTTCCGTTCTGCTTTCCGATTAACCTCCGAAATCATCGAATCAGTCGACTTTTGTTTCGTTGCTTATCCGCAACATGCCCGCTGCCTGCCCGGTTCATGCCCACTTTATGCCCACTTCATGCTCGCTGCCTCGACAGAAAGCTGCCTATCTAAAAGTTATTAAAAGAGCATTGTTTTTTTTAAAGTTCTTAAATCATTGTTTTTTTGTTAAAAGAAACAGATAGTTAATTTGTTTGTTAAACTTAAACAATCTTTGCTAAAGTATGTTATGTTATATGAATGGAAAAGAAAAATGTCATTCTTGAATTTAATTTTTTTTTTTTTTTAAAAAAACACTTTTGCACGATTTTTTTTCGAAAACATTAAATTTTTTGGAGCTTTTTCAAAGAATTTAAGTATTTCATTACTATATCATATATAGAAATATCTTAAAACTTTTTAGTTCATTTTAATTATTTATAAAACTTTGCTGTTAACTTTTTGTTCCAAATTGAGTCCAATTAATAAAATCTTAAGCAAGCATATCAGCAATAAGGTTTGCCTAATAATGGAGTGAGCGCCCGATTTAATGGATTGTAATGAGAATTGTTATCTAAAAAAAATAAGGTTCATTGTGAAAAAGCAAAACATACTAATTTTTCATTTTTTAAAATAAATGCAAATTTTATATGATACAATAGTATTTCCGCTTTGTATAAAGTTTGATGCAAAAAAAAAAACACTTTTAATTTTGAATAAATATTAGCATGATTTAAATTTTGTATCATATTTGTTTCTATATTTGTAGGTATCTATAGAAAACTGGTTTTCATTTTATTTAAGCAATTTACGAATTTAATTTTTTTTGTAAATTTAACTGATATCAAGTTTAAAGCAGTAACAATTAGTAAAGTTCTGTCTGTGATTTTTGCCGCAGAGCTATTCATAATTCATTAATTTATTCAATTAAGCTTTGCTTATAGTTTTATCACATAAATTAACATAAATGAATTTCATAGATAATAATAAAAGTGACAAACGGATACAGCTGGAGTGAAACCGGTTAAGCAGTAAAGCCTTACGGTACAATCTCAATACAGATGACGAGTAGTAGAAAATGCGTATAATTAATATGGCTAATTAAATATTGCGTAAAAAAATATCAAAAATGGATTTAACTTTAAATGATGTTTTGAATTTTTAATCACTAAGATTCTATGCTTCAAAAAAGTAAAGAAAACAAGATTTCAAAATATTATTAATAGAAATATTTGCCTCTAGACTAGCATTTATAATTTTTTTCATATATGCTTCTGTTTTTAAATAGCTCCTCACCGGCATTTTATTACGCTATTTAAAGAGATATTTGGAATAGAGCAATAAAAATCGATTTATTAAGAAAGCTTTAATCTTTTTTCACACTATGGTATTTTTTATATGCTGTCACAGCAAATGATATTCAAATTAATTAAAAAATCAATATGTCACAAAAGAAGTTAGACGATATTGCTCTGCTTTGGCTTGTATCGTATTAAGAAATTCAAAACAAGAAACGTGCAGCAGTTAAATATCAATATCAATATAAATTACAGCAACAACAACATGGGTAAAATCCTTTTGTAAAAAACTTATGCTTTATGCAAAATATGATATGATTTTAAGAGTTAATGAACTCACGCGGTCAGCTCAAAATTAAAATTTATGTTCCAATAAAAGGCTATAATAACAAAAAAAAAAAAACAAATTAATGTTAAGAGTGAGTCAAAACTTTTTGTTGTTCTTCAAAGTTGCTAATATAGTATAGAGTTCACTTCAATTGACTATAAATGACTAAATTAGCTTAATTACTTTTTAAAAATGACTTTATTGTGTATTTTTTTTTAAATATTGAAATTTGAAGCGTGTTTATCGTGAAATGAGTGAGAAGACCAGAAAACTTATTTCTAGAACGATCACTTTTGAAATAAGAAGGAGTTAAAAAAATGGCAAAAATGTCAAATATTTCTAAGGAATTACAAAATAGCTTGCAGAATAAAAAAAAATAAATTTGAAAGCATAAAAAAATCATTCTAAATTACATATGTATTTCTTGTAACATTTTTAGGTATATTTTTATAAATTTTACCTGAAACCTAGTGATTTTGCCTACCTAGCAACTATGGGTTTTACACATTCGAGTTATATGACAATTGACTCCCCATCAAAATTTTGCCTTTTTTCACTCTTAAGTTCTGATAGTAGTAACCTCAGGTCCCAAGCTTTAGATTTAAGTAATATTTTCGTAAGTGCCAGACATCTTTTAAAGTTTTTGAAGTTGCATGGGAGTTGCCACATCAGTTGAGGAATTTCATACTGATATTTGATGATAATCTTAATATCTACATACTACGCACAGTATCGCTCAACTGTAATTATTTTTTGCCACTATTACAGTGCTTTTACAACATGTACAGTCCTCAAAAATGTTTAGCCTGAAAGTATGCACAGAAAATTAATTTGAAACTTATCACCGACAAGATAGGCTTTTACAATAGTACGTTTTTGATATAAATACTCCTTTCGTTCACCTTTTTATAAATATGTTATGACGAATTTAATAAAATTCTTTTAATGGATTGTACCAAAATATATAATTGTATCAGCCGCGAAACGACAATTGAGTTGCTACGTATATGTTACGTATGGTTACAGAGCCAGTTTGCAAAGTTGTGTATAAATATGATTGCTAGCAAACTCAACTTTTTGCACTTTTACACTTGAACTAATTGAACTAATCAACACTGCTTCAATACTTAATGTTATTTAAAGTGGTATATTTGCGATTTGAAAAATCAAGTGGATACAAAATCAAGGTTTAAAACGAGAAAAAGTGCTTTCGGCAAATAGCTCGAAAAAGGAAGTGTGCGTAGGATTTCGTAGGACGGCTTTTATACTAATTTCTTTTAAAAGGCTGCATCTGTTTTTAGTTTAATTGGCCAAACCTTTATAAGAGCCAAATTATCGTGCTACATGTTTTTGAGTTTTTGACTCCCCTTTTTTTGGTACTAGTCTTTATAGTATTCTGTGATCGACATAGATAACACTATGCGCCAGAATAAAAAACACAAAACCAAATTCTTATTCTATGAAGAGATTTTCAAGATATACATTTTTTATAATTTTTGTATTTTTAATACATAGTCTCATATATTAAACAAATCTTTGGTTTTAATGAATAAATTGCATAAATTAAGCCATTCAAATTAAAGCCAGTTCTACATATTTGTCTGATAAACTTTTTCGATCGCATCAACAGATTTTGCTTAATCAAAGGCGATATGTCGAAAATGAGTTTTTTCTGTCAAAATTTCTATCGGAAATTCAGTGGAAAAATTTAAGACTCCAAAAAATTAACACACAAAACCGCATTCTTGGAAAAATTTAAAAAATAACCTTAACACCTCAGTCGAAATTTTCCCAATAGAACTTCCTTTAGGCCTATTACGGTTCACAACACAACAGTAATTTCTGTTTTTATTGTGTACACTTCTAATACTTAAAATAAGACCCAGCAGTGTATTGCTGTGAACCGTAATAGGCCTATTAGTCTTTTCTAAATAAATTCCAAACCATACATCGGCTAAAGACGATTAGTACACCAAAAGGGTACTCACCATAAATTTAATAGCTTTGTGACTATATAAGTAAAAGGAAAAACCGCATTTAAAAATTTTTATGATAAAAACCTATTGGTTATATTCGAAAACGGATTGTTAATATGGGATTTTTTCTAAATGTATAGTGATCCTTTAAAGAGATTTCTTTAAAATGGCCGCTGTTCGACCCTTGTTCAGCTTCTGTTTGGCCTTAGTTTAGGTTAGGTTAAGGCGATGGCGGTCAAAGACCGGCCCATATAGTCCAGATATTTGGTCCGTTGTGATATCACAGGTGATCTATTCCTTCCCTCCTGCTCTGCTAAGCACTGCCGTGGAACCAACCTGTACTATTAATAAAAAGCAGTAAACGTCTAACGTCTACTTCCTTAAGGTCCCTGAGATCATACAAAAGAGGCTACCTAGATGCTTATGTCTTCTATATGATAGAGCGGGGTGTAAACAGAGGAGATGCGATACCATCTCCTCCTCTTCCTCATCACTGCAACTCTTGCAGAAGTCATTCTCATAAGGCCCCATTCTTAAGGCATGCCTACCAAAAAGACAGTGCCCTGTTTTAACGCCTATCAGAATGGAGAGATCTTTCCTCGCCATTTGAGTGAGCTTCTGTTCGGCCTTAATTGAAAAACAATTTTAGGGGAGGATATAGAATTTCTTTCGATAGTAATGCAAAAAATATATTTTCAATGTCATGCCCACACCTATTTGTAAGAAGGACAAAATTGAAAGACATGTATGAAGAAGCTAATATTATTAAATTGAATTCTATTATTAAATACAATATTCCCACAACTTTTGAGAAATCTACAAATTGGTTGTCACAATTTTTGGTTAGCAAAAATGCTCAAAACAATCTACTCAATTTAATTCTAGTTTTCAATAATCTAATTTCCATGAGATAAGTAGGTTTTTAATATATGTTTCAAATTTTTGCCACTCTGACAAAAGAAGCTATTAACTTTAGGAACTAATTTTTTTCCTTTCTTTAAACTCAATCCCTTTGTTTTATTTTTTTATGTATTTTTAATTCATATTTATTTTTTGAGAATTTTTTTTTGTGTCTGAACATAAAATTACTACTTGTTCAATTAAAAAACACATGTTACGATTAGATATAAAAACACGACGTTGTCATAAATATGTACCAATAGCCTCTAAAAGTCGAATCTATTTTAAGTTCAAATTAACTGCGTGAAACTTATGTGAAGTGGTAAAAAATTTTTTTTTATAAACTTGAATACACGTCATTAAAGTCGATCACTGCCAATGTTTCTACACTTAATTCTATAAAAAATACCATAACTCAGCATTTGAATGCTAACAAAACCTTTATCTATTCAGATTAGTAATTATATTACTTAAAATAGATTCTCTACAATTATTAACATGAACTTCAAAAATTATTACCAGTATCAATGGCGTCGGAAGCGGGGTTCCAGAGGGGGCAACTGCATCCCTGGTGCTAAAATCAGGAAGGCAGTACAATTCAATTCAAGCCGTGAAAATTTTTTATGTGTTAAACATTTTTTTTAACTTTTTCAATTTTTAAAAATAACTATAAGGCCTTTTCCACATTCGGTCAACGCAACTCCAACACAAGTTGCTAACCCGTGTATTATCCGTAACCATCACAATTATCAACTTGCTCGCAACATGATCTTGACAATTTTGGGTGAAAAAGTAGTTTTGCAGTAGGTACGCAATTTTACAACTCTGGAAGCAAATTTGATTTGACAGCTTTTGCATTCAATTTCAATTGTAAAATATAAATAAGAAATTCAGATGGATAAATGAGAGTTGAAATGAAATAAATTGATTTTAAGTTATAATTTTATAACAGAAAAACATGACGCTAAAGAAAACTACAAATTTTTTCGGAAATTCCACAACTTCCAGAATGTGATGTCTCAGTTTCGGTGGAATTTTTTTTAATTTTCTTAACATAAAATTAATTCACACGTGTTTCGGTATTTCTCTCGGAATTTTTTTTTACGGAATACAGTTAGGTCAAAATTATGAAAAATTACAAAATTTTGTCAATGTCTGTGTAGATTTTATACAAGTTTTTGTTTCAAAAAATCCCAATTATTTTTTTTTAAGTGTACATTTGCACGTAATTTTGTTTGCACTCAAGTATACATTTCTCAAAAACATCAAAATGCATATGCAAAAGATATGCAAAGTAGTTATTAATGTGCCAAATTTAAGGAAAACGTTTACACTATAATCAATACCAATAAAATTTAAAAAAATCAATCGAGTGCACATTTAGATTCGAATATCCTTCTCACGGGATACTGTGGGTTAAAACCGAGAGTGACCTCGTGTTTAGCAAAATATTGTTCTTTACTTACTTTACTTTAGTCTGTATTTACTTTTACTTTAGCACACATGTAGTTTTTCTTACGAAAATCTAAGCATTTTGAGATAGTTGTTTTTTTACTATTATTCTCAAAAAACAACTTTGTCCTTGCGAGAGAGTTTTATGCGGGAGAGATATGTTGTTTTTTCCTAACATTTTTTAGGAGATCTAAACACCTATGCAAATTTTAGTACCTCGGACATTCCACGAAAACGTCAACCACGGGGTAAAAAAAAATAAAATTTATCTCGGGATAAAAATATATTTCGTCATTAAAAATATTCAAATACTCATAATATACTTTTAATTTAAAAAATTGTTTTTTCAAAAAAATCTTCAATTAAGCTTGGTAAATTGTTTAATCTGAAAGTTTTATGAAAAATGGGTTGAGTTTTCTGCCCTGCAAGTAAAATAGGAGAAGTTGATAAGTGAACTTATAAAAACGACAAATGTGGATTTTCAGACCCATGATGAGCAGAACTTTAAGCATGTAGACTCATATACTTCTAAAAGTGATGACAATCTTAACCCAAATCGTCCTAGTGTTCTTTAATTGGATCGGTTTATTTATTATTTATTTAAATATTTTTCGAAACCCATACACTTGTAGTTTGTGTGTTTATATCGTGATTATTGAAATATATATTACGTCTTACATGAAAATGTAAATATAATTTATATTTCATCAGAAAGTCTTCAATAATTTTACATCAATTTATAAAATCTATCATAAGAAATGAGTAAGTTATTACAATTCGTCGAAAGAGACATATTTTGCATTTATTAGTACTGTTCCATTTTAGTACCAGTACTTTATTTTTATTATTGGAACAGTACTTAATACAAAAAATATGAAACTACCTGCTGGTAGAGTACGTTGCCCCTAAGCGAAAGAACCGCGGTAGCCCGGGTTCAATTCCAGCTTAGACAGAATGTTTTTTCAATTGAATTTGTTTTTCTGTTCAGTCGTCACCTCTTTGCAGCCTATGGTAAACCTCAGAGAGTACAAATTGCCAAGTAAAGTTTCTTGAGAACATAAGTCGTTCGAAGTCGGCATAAAACTTGTAGGTCCATATTTGTGTTCAAACATTTAATAACAAACACTACACAATTGATCAAAATGCCTGGTCAAAGTCCTTCCTGAAATGGCCAGTTTATATTATATATACATATAACAAAAAATTAGTAAAAAAATTTGATTTTAAAAAAAACAATGAATATGTGTTTATTATTGTTTTGACGTTTCAGATATATATATTTTTTTACAAAAATATGCAAGAACTCACATAAATTTAATCATCTTTGAATGAATCTCTTAAATTACAATTGGTTCGGTCCCTGCCGTAACACTAGGTGTATACAGAAATTTATTTAAAAAAAATTAATTGAATTAAATAGGGTAATTTTGTTATCGGAAGACTCTATATGTTTTTTATTGGGATGATTTTTTGCCCCAGACAAAAATCGAATACCACTTATTTTACGCTTCAAGTTGATTTCTCTTAGGGTAATATTTTTACCGGAAATATTTGAAAACATTTGTTGGTTTCTTACTCATGAAAAACATTGTCTTTTTGGTGCACTAAATATTTTCATTGGTTTTCTGTGTAAGAAAATTGATGGATTCAATTTAAACTTTTGATGAAGTAATTTGCCCCCCAGATGAAATTAGCTTCCGTCTCCATTATAAAATAATCAAACCGAAACAAAAAACAAAATATATAAGTTTGGCCATTTATTTCTGTCTTATCAGCAGCAGCAGCTTGAGTTACAACAAATATACTTTTTTAATTTAAGATAAGATATGCTGGCATATTTGATAATATAGCACATGGATATTGATAATAAAAAACATACTAATTTTTTAAGGGAAAGAACAAATATCTTATATATATTACGCAAACCCAAATTTTGTCCGGCGTTATACTTTTTAAGTGCAACTCCAATCTTAATAAATTTAGTATGGTTTCGTAGGTTAAGATCTGTAGATGTGCAAACTGGACTTTTTATTTCTTAAAAATTTATATTTTTTATGTTATAGCGAGTTAAAGTTTGCATATATTTGTTGTTGCTATGTTGATTTTTCTCTTAATTTCAACATATGCCTAAGAATACGTGAGGTCTTTAGCGCCACCTATCGGCTAATAGCTATAATAATAATAGCTCTAAAATAATAGCTAATAGCTATAAAACTGTTATACTGACGAATAATCTTTTATATTTTCATAGCTAAAACTATGAATTGATATATTCAATATCAAAGTGATACTGGAATGATTTCTTACATTTGAAAAAAGATTTTTAAACTGTTAGTCGGGAAATTGTGTAGTTTTTAAAAATTTACACAAAAATTTAATATAAATTGGAAATTGGTAATGAAACATTTTTGTTGAAGCATTTTTCAACTGAAAATCAAGAAATATTCATACTACCGTATATTTAAAATAAATTTGGGTATGATATTAAATATGCTAACATTGTATCGTCATTGCGCGTGTAATACCGCGTATATTGCAAAAAGGCCAAAATTAATTTCATTTAAATTTGATCAGTTGAAAATATATTCAATAGCTTAAAATAAAATCTAGGTATGTTTGATTTTGACGTTTTAACGTCACATGGGCTTACTAGCATTTGTTACTGACCAAAAACGTAAAAATTATCAAAGTTCAATAGATGATCAAGGGACTATTCAAGAATTTTTGCTTTGCTTATTTTTGATTGATGGTGATAACGTCAGCAGTATTTATTTTTTTACTTTTTTGAATTTTCTACATAATTTAATCAATTCTGGTTTGAACACATATGGCAACCCTACCTGTCTATGCTTAAAAACGAAACACATTTTCAGGGATTCCCAATGCATGTTCCAATGTTTACGTAAGCATGGGAGAGGTAGTAGCTTTGCTTGCGCTGCGTGATGAAGGGCAGGGGGTTAATAATTGCAAAAAATTGTAATACTTGAACGCCCCCAACCAGAAAACTATGTGATTAAAATAAAATTTTATGGGTTCTCTTTATTTGTACATATCAAAATCCATAAATTTTAAATTCAATTTGTTATAAACGATATTCATCGTTTTTGTATGTATAAATATGTATAACTATTTTTTTTATGTAAGAAAAACTTGCTACATCAATATATATGCTGAAGTATAATGCTTGTAAATATTTTCAGCGTTGCTCTGAATCTTTTCGTATTAATAAATCATATTTTATCTATTTTAATTATGGTTTTCATTCTGCTTGAAGACATTAATGAATGCGTGTCATCATTTGTATAAATAAATATTCCAATGCGGGTCAATAAAAAATGAGTTTGATGTGTCAAAATAAACATGACTCAAAATTGAATAAAATTTAATTGAAGCTAATTCAAAAGTAAGACAAACATTTGAGATTCAAACAAAAAGTGCTGCAACATCAAAAACAGCAAAAAAAAAAATACGAAAATTTAAAGTAATAAAGAATATCAAACAAAAAATTTTTGAAATATTTCTCCAGCATTCTGATTAAGATCACTTAAATGCTAACAAGAAAACTGCCATCAAAGTAATTTAATAAACATCAATCTTTTTTTCACACAAATTTGTGCACTCTTGACGTGTAATGAAAAATTCATGAAATTTTCTGGCTATAGAAATTTCAACGCATTATTAAAAAATACAGTAACATAAGGGCCAACAAAAAAAGTTATGACTAGTCTGCATTTAACAGCTAAAGTGACACTTGATTAAATTAGCAGTCTATTGTTTAGTAGTAGTAAGACCATAAATATTTATTATGTATAAGAAAAAACATTATCTTTGACCCATTGCCGGCCTTTGTAGTCTAGTGGAGAGTGCGCTAGACTGTCAACCCGGAGGTCCCCGGTTCGAATCCGGGCTCGGCATGGTTCTTTTCACTTTCTTTGTTCTTTCCTACATTTATGCATTATGGAAAACTAAAAATCCACAACTAAATTGTGGAAAATGTGGAATTAAAGGACAGGAACAACTAAGGTCTCGAAATGCTTGCCCGAGGTTAAGGCATATAACACTAGCGTCGGTCAAAAGCTCGGTCAATTTCTCTAAATAAATCTATCCCTTTTTTCAGGTCAAAGACCAAACCTTGCTTGTATAAGGCGCAATTAATTAACCAAATCAAAAATCATTTGAAAAAATGCATAATTATAAGTATGTAGTATTAATATTAAAATAATATTATAATGATATAATATTAAAATCATTATATTCTTATTTTATAAAAATTAATAATGATTTGATAGTTTCAAAAAATGTATTTATTTGAAGTATTGAATATTATGAAATGACAAAATGATCATACAGAAACGATCATACACAGCCTTTGTAAGAAATTATAATAAAATAGCCTAGATTTTTGACGTAGATAGATTTTGGCCTAGATTTTGGAGGTGTATTATTTAAAGTATCTATAGGCGCAAAAACATAGATAAGCTGTCTATTAATCTAGATTTTGAAATTTTTATATATTATATATATAAAAAATGGTTTGAATTATCTCAAAATGCTGCTCTTTGTGTTGAGTGTGACCATAAGAAAAAATAATGTGGCGAATTATGTCAATTGCAAAACCTTGAAGTAAAACAATCAACTGCTAGTCTATAGCAGAATAAATAGTAGTTCAAAAGGCTATCAAAAAGCACAGCTAAGCAAAGGACAAACTAAAAAAAAAATCAAAGCGTTGGCAATGCCATCAAATGAAGGCAACAAATTGTTGCTTATATGTATTATATTAATAATAATATTAATAATAAAGTGCTGTTGAAATTGTTTCAGCACAACTATTTATGGCAAAAGCTGCAAATCTCTGTGTATAAACTTTACAGTTGTTTTAGAGATAAATAGTGGCCATGTGTTCTTTCTTATTGCTTTAACAGCAGCCAAGTTTGTTGCAGCGGCTTAAAATAGTACAAAGGCAAAAACAACAACAGTAACAACTGTGGGCCCAACTTTACAAAAAGCCAAGTAAGTGGCAAATATTTTCTCATCGCTACTCCTTGCCAGTATACTATGTATGAGTCGATAATGCAGCGTTGCGGTAAGAAATACGATCTCAATTAGAAGATGCTGCTCGTAGATGTAGCTCGACATAACAACCGAGCAACTCTGAAACTACGTCCAGTTACTTGATTTTTGGTTACACTGGTTTGTTTAATTGTTGTTCTTGTTGTTGTCTTGTAGCTGTAGTTGTTTTTCTGTATTCCCATTCCATATTTCTCTCGCATGTAAAAGGGTTTCGAGTGCCGTTAGCTGTTGTTGTTGTCTTCATCCTTGTAGAAGAATACCTAAAAGTCCTCGTATAGTAAATATGCAGGTAATGAACTTTACTTGGTATTCATTTTTTTTTTTTGTTTTTTTGTTTTGTTTGGGGATAAATTTTGTTATTGTTTTTCACTTGGTATGGGTATGGGTTATTAATGTTAAGTGAAAGTTTTAAATTTCATTAAATTTGTTGGGTTCTTTCACGAACTCCAATTATAGCTTGATATTTTTAATTGGTGTGTAATAAATTTCTAATAATTTTTTTCTTGTTCTCTATTTTCAGGTGAGTTGGAATAATAAAAGAAATACTAAGACAAATATCATGATAGATGCTGCAGTAGTAGCGCGTTATTTCGAGCTATTAGATAAAATAATGTAAGGTTTTTAACGAGCGTCGGTTCTGGGTAAAGCAGCATACAAAGTGGTAAATATACTATATTTTCAGCCAAAAAATCCCTATCGTTTCCTTCCTGCAAATATTTTCGGAGAAAATTTTGATAAAAATTCATACAGCAAAAGTGCTTATTCTGTCTGACTTATTTCAAAATTTTTCTACGACAACCAAAACATGGCGTAAAAAATTACTCCAAAAATCTACGAATGAACTTAGTGATGCCTCTTTCGTAGTTTCTACGATATCGTACTACGATGGGACTCAGTGATAGGGCTGTATGTCTTGTAAAAGTGCTTTGATGTCAAAGAATAAATACGGTTTAAGAAATACTGTGTGCAGAGCAGCATGCTTGCCTTTTATGTATTATGATGTGCATACTTTCAGGCTGAATATTTTTGGGAACGATTTGAAGAAAATTGGGCAGGGAGCAAAGTGCTTGCCTTTTATATATTAAATTAAGATGATTAAAGTTTTCTATATGTCCTTGTTATTAATTGAGTTTATTTTCTATGATTTAAATATAAATTCTAAATGTTTGATAGTTAAAATCATTCTTGATTTTAAAAACAAATTCTAGTTGTTTGATAGTTTAAAATCGTATATGGGCATTTCCAGGATCGCGAACGGGACATTCGTACGCACTCAACTTGAAAAAAAAATATGAAAACTCAAAATTTTTATTTAACTTTTTATAAATATTTAATAGCATTTTAGTAGAACAATTTTTGAGAACAAAAAGAAAATTATAAAATATGAACGTTCTCCAAATATTTTCGATAAACTTGCGATCGCGAACGGGACAAAAAATGTAAGTAATTTTTTTCGGTGTGTGGTTTTGTTTAAAACTCTGCGAATTTTGTCAGTTTATTAAATGGAGATTATTTTTTAACTAAAGCAGAAATATAAAGCTTTTATTTAGCATTTTGTTTTTTTTAATTATCCTTATTATTATTTTTTTAAAATATTTTTTTTTTTAGAATCGCGAACGGGACATCGCGAACGGGACAATGATTCCAAAGGCATTTTTAGGTTTAAAATTTTTTATTTATAAGTATAAAAAATAAATAAAACAAGATATATTCCAATGATAACAAAAATAAAAGAATTATTATTTTATTTTAATTTTAAAAGATATTACAGTTTCAGCTCCATGGATATCTAAGTTTGCATTGCAAGAAAACCAAGGAAGTTTTCGTATACCGGTTATATTTGGTAAATTATTCCATTTATCTAACAAAAAAGAATCCTTATCAATTTCATTTTTATCTACGTATAAAATAATGATTCCTTTAACGGTTTGCTTTGCACACTGATGAAAATCCGATGCATCATTAAGGCAAATATTTTTAGTTTTTGTGACCTGCCAAATTTTCCGCTTAATTACGGCTCCAACGCCATCGACTGCACCTTTTCCGTGCGATGTTGCAAAAAAATTCCATTCAATATCTTCGCATCCAAATCTTATTTTAAAGTCCATTAAACTATAAATTATAAATTTGTTTTTAAACTGGCAACTACTGCCGTCAGAAAATATAAATATTTTGTTAAAATATCCGTGTTCCTGTTTTAGTTCCTCGACTATTTTTGTCAAGAAAATATAGACATCAATTTTGCTGTGTTTTAAACTATTACTTATAATAGCAAATGATTGAGTTTTATTAACACTCCATGCTACGCAAGTAAAAATTGATACTTGTTTGTAGTTAAAGTGTGCGCTTTGTATCTCATTTTGGAATAAAATCCGATAGTTTTCGGCAAAATCTAATTGTAATACCAGCTCATTTTCTTTTAAATTATTCTTTGTGGTGTCAAAGTGATTCTGTTGAACTCTCTTAACAAAGAAATGTTCCTTAAAATTAGGTAACTGCACTTCTAATACATGAATCAAATCTGAAAATAGACCAACACTGTTCGTTAATGTTATTCTGTCGTTAACTTTTCTCCAATGCTTCCATTGTATTTGTTCATCCATTTGATTTAAAAAGGCAATGGGCAACAATTCACTTTTTAAATCGGTTACACATTTTCCACAACGGTTCGACATACAATTTTTATTTTCAATATTGCAACAAACTGATTTTAGAAAATGTTGATGACCACCAGAAAAAGATTTAACAATTTTAGACCAGCCATCCAATAAAAACGCAAAGTTGGAGTGGTAAATGCAAACGCACATATTATGTGGCATTTTGCTAGTTAGCTGAACATGTCTGGGCTGACAACTGTAAAAGAAAGACTTACTGACAGGTTCACTTGTACATTCATTTTTAAAAATTTCATATGTTTCGGCCACTGTTAATGACATAAATCTCTTCGGAATAATTTCTCCATCTACGATCAGAGTATCTTTTTTACCAGCAGATTGAACGCTAATGTCACTAGAAACAAAAAAGTTCTGTACTTCATTTATTACTTGAGAATTTTCTTTTACAGGTTTCTCAAAAATAGCTGGCTGACCATACTTTGCAAATAAAGCTTGTACAATTTTCGTTCTTTTTGCAGCTTCCTTCGGCAACGCCATTTCGGCCTTCTTTAACGCTTTTCCAAAAGACTGCTTGCTGTTATATGGCTCTAAAGTAATTTTTGCCTCCTTTCTTTCATTTGCTGTACGTATGCGCATTTTTTGTTTCTTTATACGCTCCTTTTCACGTAAGCTGTTAAGCACTTTCTTATTATTACTCGCCAATTGTTTGAACTTTGAGCGATGTTTTTGCATTCTCTCTGCCGCCTTCTCTAGGTACTTCTTCTTCTTAATGGGATTGTTTTTTATTCCTTCCATGTATTTCTTTTGGGCAATTTCTTTACCTCCACAACGACTCTCCATCTGCACAAACAAATTTTATTTTTATCACAATATGTATTATTTTTTGAAAAATTTAACACTTACGATCGCGAACGGGACACACTTTAAAAATCAATAAAAAAAAATATTTATGGATCAAAATGTTTTCGGTTTGGTATTTTTAAATGATCTCGGTTATTTTGTTTTGCATTGTAAATATCAAACTATTCCGATCAACGGTCACGGAGAACTAAACACAAATGCTTATTTTCGGTCGCGAACGGGACAGAAGAATGTAGTACAAAGAATCTTTGAATTTTACCGTTATTCGGAGTTTGCTTGATCTCTACTGTGGTGTTTTTAAATATATATTGTTGGTATATTTAGTCTATAAGAAGAGTGCAATCGACATGATATGTAAGACTCAGAAATAACTCAAGGAAAAATGTCAATTAAAAACGCTAAAACCAAAAAAAGCAAAGATGCTCTTTGCAGACCACTTTTCTTAAATTAAAAATGGTAATATGTATTTAATTAGGTATATTCTTAAAATCCAATGCAATAACTAACTAAATTTTCTCAGAAAAGTCTTTTTTCTTCAACTTTAATATTTTGGTAGCGGTTGACCTTTTCCAGGAAATGCCCATATTGAGCTTTAAATCAGGTTAGAACAATTAATTGCTCTAACGAATTTTTTCCAAAGCAACAACAACATTTTTCAATATGAAAAGGAAAGCATCACTAGCTGATCTTATTGCAATTTCGGCCCCGCTACAGGCTTCATCAGAAATCTTTGTGATGCCGGCGGAAATCGATCCCGGGCCGTGCTTGCCTCGTGCAAGCGCATCTTATCGCAATACACCAACAGAGGCTATAAGATTTCAGTGACAATTTTTCAGTTTTTTCTCCCTTCTCTTGTTGTTTTTATTTTTATTTTGCTTTACTTTAGTTTACGCTTATGTTATTTTATGAAGTCCAACAAGATTTATTTAAACTGTCAAACATTAACAATTTGTATTTAAATCATAGAAAATCAACATATTAAGATAATAATCTAAGTTTGTTTTGATATTTATGAAATAATAAAAAAGCCTTTTTTAAAAAATGCAAATTTAATTAAAAAATTTCCTAAAATTTAACCTGAAAAATCATATATAAAAAATTATTTTCGAATTTTCCAAAAACTTCCTCTTAAACTTTTCCTAAAAATAAAACTTCTTATGAAAATTTTTCTAATTATAATGAGATATTTCTTCGACCTCTTAATTTATGCTTCTGGGCTTAATTCGGGATCAAGGTCACTTTTTTAATAAAAAACCATCTGTTATTTATGTTTTTATTATTAATTTTTAATTCGCTGGAGTTCGAAATATTGGACGAATAAAAAAAATGACCTTGAGCCCGAATTAAGTCCAGAAGGAATTTCTCTAATTATTTAAAAAAACTACCTTAAACTACTTTTCCTAAAAATTTCACTAAAAATTCAATACAAAATTGCCTGTATACTTTGCAAACCATTTCATTAAAAATTTCCATAAAAAAAACCTACCCTCAAAATTTCTCTCTGATTTAAGTTTAAATAGTTGAAAAAAAAAAATTTCTAAAATAATAATTTAAATTACTAATTTTTTTAAAAGATTCCTACAAATTGTCCCAAAAAGTTCCATGACAACTTCTCTTGCAAAGTTTCCCTAAAGATTTTCCTTATTATAAAAATCAATGTATGGCTATTATTGCCCCATTAAAAAATGTATCTTTTTATTTTGAAAAAATATAGTTTTTTTCACAAGTTTCAGAAAAAATAACATATTTACTTTTTTCCAAATATATTTGAGCTAAAAAAAGTAACACCATTTTAAAAATACCAAAAAAATTTCTTTTAATTTCCCAAAAACTTTTTTCTTTTTATTTTCTTACACATAAAAATTAAAAAAAATATAAAATATGCCTATTTGCTTTTATAATAAAATTTTATAGATGGGATATTTTATGCACCTGATTCTGAGCAATAAGTTATTCATTTTCTTAATATTTTCAAAAAGAGTTCCAAAGAATTTTTTTAAAGACGGAAAATACATTTAAAATAATTCCTAAAAATTTTCTTAAATGAAGCGTTTTTACAAGCAATTAAATGAAATAACGTTCTTCACAAGCGTTTTTTAAGTAAATCTCCATAAAAAAGGGTCGGAAATCTGGCATTTATTTTTCGTCTAATTCTTTTTAATATTTTGCTTTTGAATTTAAAAAAAACCAATGTTAGCAACATAATTTTAAAAGCCATTTACACCTTAACGCCAACTTTATAGGTTTTCACAACCTGCTTTTTGTTTTGATATTTTCTTTAGAGTATCACAGCCTTTACTTTTCATACTGCGAACACTATTACTACAAAGTTAATTTCTCTTCAAATACATTCATACAAAGTCTTAGTTTTTCAGCATAAGAAAAAAATTTTGCAAAAGCAAAGCAAAAATATCCCTCGCGCAAAAAAAATCACGCAATAAGTGGCAAAATTTACGACAACGTGACTTGAATATCGACTGTCTGAACTTCCGTTCATAACAAAGTAGAGTTTTCTTTAGTTTCGTCAAGTTTTTGGTTACTGGTTTGCGTGGTTTGCGAATTTTTCGTGGCTCTTCCTTGTCTTTTTGCATTTTTTTTTTTTTGCTTTTTTGACAGTTTAACGCGCAAACTTTTTTAACCACTTTTATGTCAACCCTTCAATGACACTTCCTGTGGTATTTAAAAGATATGGTACAGTTATAGCCGGATATATGTCAGCAACAATCTTTGTTAAATGGCTGTGCTGGGAAAAGCAACAATGCTTCCCACATAGTTTAAGTACACTTTTAAATTAAAATTTTTGAAAGTTTTATGAATTTGTAAATTAATCGGATATAATTTTTTGTGTTATTAGAAAGTTATTATTTTAGCTAAATGTTAAAAATTATTTGGGTTTAAAAAAAAAACAAAATAAAAATATCTTGACAAATTACACAGTACAACTTTAGAAAGCTGCAAAAAAAATAAACAATCTTCAGACTTGACCAACTCATTTCCACATTATTTTTTGACCAGGAACATAACTTTCAATATCTCTATAATCAGTAAAATTTGACATTTTCGAAAACAATTCAAAGCATATTCAAATTAATGAAGAATAATCAATTGGAAAAATTTCCCGAAAAGTACCAAAAATATTCTTAAAAATTGGAAAAATATGTTCTTCAATTATTTAAAATATTTCAGTTGCCAAAATTTTTATTAAATTTTTTAAGATAAGAAATTTTATTCGCATCTATTCTTGGAAGTTTTTAAACTTTCAAATTTTGAAAAATAATTTGGAACTAATTTAATTTAAGGAAAAACATGCATTTTCAAAATTTTCTGCGATATCCCAGAAATTTTCCAAATAATATAAAATATCTCTTTATTGTACAAAATAATAACTTGCCGACATTTCCAAAAACATCATTAAAAGGCAAATTCTGCACAATATTAAATCTTACATAGCCTTTTTCATGGTGGCGCACGTAACGTTCATACGCCTTTTATGTTGCAAAATATTAAAAAAGCAAAGAAAACTGTAACTTTTTTGTCCTGTTTTGATTTTTGGATATCACTCTAGTAGTACTATATTAAGTGCAAAAGGTGGAGCGATCGAAAGTATTGTCCAAAGAAATAAATAAGCAAAAAAGGCGTGTTACGTAACAAAAAATTGAAGTCGTTTTTGTCTGCACCAATATAAACGAAAAAATCTGCACGAGTTTGTTTATCAAAGTTATTTTATTATTATCTGAAACAATTTTGCTTTATATTCTCAATTGTTTCATTGAAAAATATTTTTTTAACTATTTTTATACAAACTATGATATAAAACGTTACGATACATACATACGTTACGTTACATATTTTTCCCTGCACTGAAGTGCAAATTTTTTTTAGTTTCATTTATTTAATTGAACTAAAAAAACATTTAAAGTGTAATTCAGGACCGTAAAAACCGAACACCAAAAAAAATGAATTAAACTTTCTGCTAATGATTATTTATTATACTAATCGTTAAAAATAAAATTATTCATTAAAATTTTTCAACTTTTGCCACCATTTTGCCACCTTTTTTTGTTTATTGCCATATTTTTGAAAATCAAATTGAGATATGAACGCATAATTTTTAAGTCGATGTAGACCCTTTAGTAGAAATGCCCATACATTAAATTTTTTTGAAAAAAATCAAAGCACAATTAAATATAAAAAAGTAATCATTTTTAAAAATTTGCCACAAATTTCACAAACTTTCCCAAAAAATTTCCATAATTTTCCAACAATTAATCAGAAAACCACAATCATGCAGACAGAAACCTCAGAAAACTTTAAGTTTAGTATTAAAATATATAAAAGAAAATTTGTATTTTCTACAATAAAGAGGAAGATAAAAGGGCATCTTAGATAAATTTTAAAAACTTGATGTTTGTGTCGAAAATAAATTTTTTTCCTCTTAAAAGTAACAAAAAATATGATGCCCGATTAAAAATGGTTTATTTAGCATACCGTTAACAACAAGGGTCAATCATGGGTCAAACAAGGGTCGAACAGCGCCTTTTTTAAAGCAATCTCAATTTTGTTGCAAAGAAACTTCAATAAAAATCACCTTATGCAAAATAAAAGATGGCTTATTTTAGCTACGGTATTATTTTTAAAAGACTCTCTTCAGTATTCTTCTGTAATTTCTGCAGTTCATCCACTTTGATAAGCTTATACGCACAACATCTGTTAAATATTCTTCTATTGTCTTTCTACTAATTGTTGAACTTGCTGTTGTTGCAACCTGTTGCTTCATAAACTTATTTAGAATTAAGCTCAAATATATTTCTAAAAAAAAATATATTTTTAATATAATCAATTTATGTAAACACTTATATCGCCGACCTAAAGTGACTACGAAAGCTGCTAGTTGGCTGACACTTTATTTTTTTTTCTTTAATACTAAAATAAATAGGATCAGTCAGTTTATCAACGGAGAGGATACGAGATCGATTTTTGATAAAGACAAAATTTTTTGATTTATTTTTATCTTCATTATTGAAATAAAAAAATATATATTTTAATGATGGTAATGTCATCTTCTGTAAAACATATAAAGTCACCAATTGAAAACTGAGTGACAACAACAACAAAAACGAAAATTTGTTTTATTTTTAATAAATGATTTCAATTGCCAAACTTGAAGCCTTTTCCAAGCTGAGTTTGGTCACTGTTTGACCGAGTAGGCTTCTTTGAATTATATTTAGACCATGTTCGAGCCTTGTTTGGTCACTGTTTAGACGAGTAAGCATTTTGCTTAGTATTTAGACCCTGTTCAATCTTTTTCAACCGTCCCTGGGACAATACGTCGATTATTCCTTGTTCGAAATCCCAACTATAAAAGATCATTTCATCGATTTGCCAGTCTTATAAATGACTATAAAGAAAAGCAAAAAATGCCACCACTTTATAAAGGAAGGTCATAAAAAAGGATTTTGATATAGTGTATAAAATAAAAAAATGAAAATGTCGCGAAAACATGATTTATGCATGCAAAATTTCCGTAACCAAAGCGCTGACAGGCTCGCATCAGTGGCATGTCTTCCGCTTAGTTCGGGCGTTTATGCGTTTATTTATTGTTTTTTTTTTCTTCTTTGTCTATCAGCGTCAATGTGTACAACTCGACTTTGAACAGCCTTTTAAGGACTTTCCAAAGACGCCTGGCAATTTATTAACTTAATTATATGACTTAAAATGATGTCGTCGCTATCGTTGGCGTTTGTTGGCTTTTAAACTTAAGTTGGTAATTTTAATGTTCTACGTGTTGTATTCTCGTGCTGTTTTCCTCTATCTTCTATTAAACAAAAAAAAAAAGAGGCAGCTATCATATAAATTTATATTATTCTCAGCGCAACGTGTTTCAAAATTTTGGACATTTAAATATGAAGATGAAAGAAAGCCTAAAAAATACAATATAAACTTACTAATAGTTGCTGAAGTATTTGCTTATTAAGCAAAAAAAATTAATATTCATTGAGTGCGTCCGTATTTTTGACGCATAAATCAATTAACCGAATAAACGAATTGTCAAAGCAGCATATTTTATTCGCTGATGATGAGGGCGAAGCACTCAAATGGCAATTTTATCGATTGCTTTTTGGTGTTTAGAGAGGTGTATTCGAACTTGAAAATTTTTAATTCTTTTTAAAAGTTAAAAAATGTACAAGTTACAAATATACTTTAATTATTTAAATTGAAGGGCTTACTGCAAGGAAATGATAAGCCACATAAAAAATATTTTAAAATAATCGAGTATAAAGTTTTGAAAAAATTTATTTTTTTATGTAGAAATGGAATTAAATACGGAAACTTTTACAAATAGGTTCGAAATTTTATAAGAAATAGTCAAAATCTCTTCAGTGGTTGTTGACAATGCACTTAGTAATGTATCGAGGGTAAAAAATTGATTTTTTAGAACATGTGGCTTATCACGTTATTGCAATAAGCCCTTCAATTATAAAATATTTGTTAAACCTTGAAAAAATTCTAAGCTCGCAAATATATCTCTTAAACAGTAATATTGCTCCATGCTTTTGTAAAAAGTATACATCTATCAATATTATTTTTTATTTAGAAATTTTTCAAGGGAATCTTGTTCAAATGACATGCAAATAAGAGCCAGAAGTATCGATAAGGCTCATTTTATGTTCTTCGAAGGCAAAATTTTTCTAAATTCGGTTTATTTTTGAGTAAAGTTAAAGCACAAAACTAGTTTACAGACCTTGAACTCTAACCTGAATTTCGAAACGCAACCAGGTTTTCATTTTGCGATCAAAATTTCAATGTTGAAATTTAAATTTGATTCAGAATTTCTTTTTACAGCATTTTTAAATAAGCTCTGAAAGTAAACAAGAAATCAGGACTGATTTCTTAGCTGAATTTGAAATATAGTTTGATATTGAGACAAGAATTTCACAACCTTTAAAACAAGTAGTTAATAGCAAATTTCATAATTGAGGAAGTCGACACCTGTAGAAAACAAAAGAAACAATTTTTTTAGAACAGTAAAGCCTCGATCACATCTAGCTGGCAAACACAAATCTGAAAGTTGGAAGTTTCTTTGCTCTATAAAAGACGTTACGACCCAAAGGTGTCGTTCGCACTTCTTATTATTTATAAATGAGTTTTTTCTTGCAATTTCATTTCTGGAAATTTTGGGACTTTTTTAACTTTAAAATTTTTGTTCATTCTCGAAGAAAATTTCCTTTTCAACTTTAAAAAAAAATTTTATTTTTCAGTTTTGCTCAACTTTAATTCTTTAAAGTAACAGTAACTCTTTACTGTTAAATTTAACTATAAAAGTTACTTTACATGTGAACTTTTAACATTTAAATTTACTTTATTATTAAAGCTATTACGGACATTACTTTAACTTTACTTAAGTTTTTAAAATTCTTTAACTTTTTAATATTCTGAAAAGTTAAATTTCTTAAATTAAAAACACAACATTATATACTTACTAGGGCTAGGAGTCTCATGCAAATGAATTTTTTACTGAGCATCTTGAAATGAAAATGGCTAACTTATCTTTACGAATCATGAAATTTCATTTTAAATGGCACTCTATACTTAATGCATATTTATGCATATTCTACCTGTTTTTAGCGCATATTTTAGAGTTTTAAGTGCAGTTTATATGAGCATATTTTTTAGTGCATGAGATTTTTATTTATTTATTTATTTATTTATTTATTTATTTGTTTGGTCTACAGAATACATCTTACAGACTATGCATAACAATAGCAATAATTACAATAATAAGCAATTTACAATAAAAATGTATTTACTTAATTAATTAAAAATCGTAAACAAATTTAAACGAAATTTGGTCTGTGAACAGTCAAAATTTAATATTGAACAATAAGTGTTACACAGTTTTATACAGCGAGTTATAGGTTCGTTATTAGCGTAATTAGTTCTATGGAATGTTTCTTCCAGCATACGATTGTTGCGCAAACTCCTTGGTGCATTGTAAATTATGAAAAACGCGGACAATTCAACACATTTTATGTTGTTTTGTAAGATGTTGTAAGCGAACATTAGATCAGTGTAGATTCTTCGATCCTTCAACGACTGAAGACCAAGCAATTTACGGCGAGCTTCGTATGGTGGAAGTCCGTCATTCCAATGTATTTTATTAAGAGCATATCTTGTGCAATTTCTTTGTATTCTTTCTATACGGACAGAATGTTCATTATAAAAAGGATTCCAAATGACCGAACAATACTCCAATATACTACGTACCAGAGAGACAAAAAGTGATTTAATGGTTAAAGGATCCTTGAAGTTCTTAGTGTTTCTTTTAATAAAACCTAGCATTGAGTTTGCTTTTGAAATTATATAGTCGAAGTGGCTTTTAAAACTTAAATTTGAATCAAAAAATACTCCTAAATCTTTTACATCAGTTTTGCGATTTAAATAGTTATTATTTAAAGAGTAATTCTCTAAAATTGGAACTGAACGTTTTGTGTATGATACGACACAACATTTGTTAATATTTAAATGCAAGTTATTTAAAAAACACCAATCATAAAAAATAGTCAAGTCACTTTGCAGATTAAAACAATCATATGGATGTGAAATTTTTGAGAAGAGCTTCACGTCATCCGCAAATAATAAGCATTTTGAGTACTTAAACCTTTGTGGCAAATCATTAATAAAAATAAGAAAAAGCAGTGGTCCGCAATGAGTTCCCTGCGGAATACCAGAAGTTGCGTTAATAACAAATTCAGAGTTCGTTGATCCTATTTTAACAAGAAGTTTTCTATTCTCTAAGTAACTTTTGAAAAAGTTGACAAGAGACTCCGACAGACCAAAGTTTTTGAGCTTATGCAGCAAAATATTGTGGTCAACTTTGTCGAACGCTTTTGAAAAGTCAGTGTAAATGACGTCTAGTTGATCCCCATTTTCCATAGCGCTCGCTATATTATTTGTAATCAAGGCCAAATTTGTGCTTGTAGATTTGCCCGGAAGGAATCCATGTTGGCAGTCGACTATAAGATTACCAATGTTATCAAAAAGCTTATTTTTAATAATATGATCGAATAATTTAGCAAATGTGCACTGTTTTACAATCGCTCTATAATTATTAATATCATTTCTGTTACCAGATTTATATATAGGACCTACCGAACAAACCTTCCAGGGTTCCAAAAAAGTACAATTTTTCAAGCAGCAATTGTATAGAATTGATAATTGTTTACTTATATTTGCCACGCAGCGCCTGAAAAATATTGGGGCTATATCATCTTTTTCGCATTTTGAGCTTGAACTAAGATTCGAAATAGCTATGGTTACGTCCTCTTCTGAAACCATAAAGCTATCAATGAATATACGATTTGGTGACTGAAAACTTGAAGAGCTAACAGAGTTCGTAGAGTTTGCATAGAATTCAAAGACTTCTTGAAAAAATTTTGCAAACAGATTGCAAGTTTCTGTGGTATTGCTTGATTTTATTCCATTATACACCATGCTAGTTGGAAAACCGTTCGTTTTGCGCTTAGAATTTAAGTATTGCCAAAAGCATTTTGGGTTCGAGAACAATTTTCTCTCGATATTAAATATGTATTGATGATATAAAAATGTATGAAGCACATCAAAATCTTTTCTAAGCTGGGTAAATCGCAGACGGTCTGACTCACAGTTTGTTCTACGGAATTTCTTAAACGCTTTATTTTTTGAATTTTTTAAACTTGCAAGCCTGGCTGTAAACCAAGGAGGATTTCTAGCCCTAATAAGAACTTTTTATTTTCCATCTGCGACCTGATTATGAAATTTTACAGAATCGAATGAAAACAACGACTACGTCCCATATAAAGCTAATCCGATCGATGACTTTAAATTTAACATATAAGTTTTAAATTTGACTATGAATTCTAAATTGAGAATTTATTAAAATAAATTTGAAACTCCGCCTACCTCAACATACAAAGTGTCGTCACCATAAAAGCAAAACGCTTACAAATTTCAGAAAAAACAAATGTCTAATCTTGATAATTTACACATAAGCTTTGATATTGGAAACTTAATTCGAGTCCCATTTATATTGGAATTTCAATAATTTGGATAAAAACCAAAGCCCCATAAAAAGTGACGTCATCAAAATAATAAATCATTCGAATACACATATATTTTAACATTTTTTACTTTTTAATAGTCCTTGATGATTGATTTTCACTATGTCATTTTCAATGGTCAGTTATTGTCAAACAAATGTAAAGTGGCAACACGTTGGCATTTGTTCTACGTGTCTTTGACAATGTTAGAAAAAACAGCTGATATATTGTTTTCAGCTATAAAGAAAATATATGTATAACAATTTTGTGTAGTTTATATCTTAGATGATTAAAATTTACAATATGGCGTCATAAAATTGACATAGTGAAAACTAAGGATTACTTGTTTTTCGATTATTTTAAATCTACGCTTTTTGCAGTAAGAGCGGAATAGTTTCAAAATATTTAAAAAGTAACTAAACTTTCGATATTTACGACTATTTTGTAAGAAATTTCGTACACTGAGGGAAATATGTGTTAAATTTAAATGAAGTTGCATTCATATTAAACGAATTTGTTTTTGAAATAAAGCTTGAAACAATTTCATTTAAGTTAAACGCAATGTTTTAAAATTTAAATTAAAAACAAAAGTTTTTGTTTTCAAAACTATGTATTTAAACAAACATTCATAGTAAATATTTTAAGTTCAAAAAATTTAATTTGAAAAATAAAAAATTTAAAGAAAATTTCAATTTTAAAACATAATTTTTAAAAATTATTCTTAAATTAAAAATAATTAAATTAAATCGCCATTTATTTAATTATTTTTGAGTTTTTGACTTCAGATTCGTGATCAGCGAGCGACCCCTGGGACCTCTCGTATACCAAATTTTAACTCCATTCGATAAAGTTTGCGTCTTATTACGGTAAAAATATTGAAATATTTAATAATTAAAATGATAAATTAGTTCTTTTTTTCATCTCATGTTTAATATTTGTAAAAAAAATTCAAAAATACTTTCAAACACATGTTAAATCAGGGTTTTTCTCAGCAATCTCAGCAAAGAGATAATACGATAAAATTCTCCAAAAAAAAAAAAATAAATGAGCTTATAGTTGAAAATTAAACACGCTTGTATTTAATTTTTTTTTTTGTGGAAACGCAAATGCTTTTAATTTCTATTTTAAATTTTTTGTTTAATAGTAAAGTACGTTTTTCTTCTCAGTGTAGATAAAAAAAAATTGCATAGTTTGAAAAAGAAGATGACACAACCATTCGGAATTTTTTGACAACTATAAAATTGCGATTATTACTTGAAAAGTATTTATATTATAATTTGCCAAAAACTGCTTCAAATATTACTTTCTTCAAAAAATTGCAAATCATGCAAAATCAAATACTCAAATCCAACACTCAAGTCAAACATATGAGACGCTTTACAGTATACAACTTATTCGATTACTATGAACAATATGAAAATAAATTCTGAAGTGAACATGGAAGTTCTATAAACTTCGCAAAAGGGTGATGAACGGAACGTGTTGAATTTCCACGCTGACAACAAAAACTTAAGCAATTTAAAAAATCAATTCAGAAATCAACTTAAAACTGGAAAATTTAAATGCATATTTATGTATGTAAGTAGAGATATGCATTTATATGGTGATGATGTCATCTTTTGTAAAACATATGATGTCACCAGTTGAAAACTGAGAGTCAACAACAACAAAAAATAAAAATTAAAAAAGCGCAACTTATGCATTATATGTTGTTGTTCTTGGCTGAACATGTCTTGCTTGCTGGGCTGCATGCATAGCCCATAAAAACTTAATGATCATCAATAGAAATAACAACAACAACGTCATCATGATACTTTTAAAAATATAAACATAAAACTGTCATATCGACTTAAACAACGATCACGTACGCATGCGTCATTCAAAAAATTTCGATTTTCCTGCGCCTGTTTATGTCTTATTTTGTGATAACATTATTGTTGTTTGTGTAAAAATTTTATTTCAAAACTAATTTCTTTTCAAGCTTATTCATTAAAAATGCTCAAAATTATCGTTCACTAAAATCAAATTAAACTTTATTAACTCTTTCCTGTGAACCACGCGTCTGCAGTTAAGTATATCTAGCGATAGTATTCGATGTAGGTGGCAACGCTTATGCTGCAGTCTAGGCGCCAGTGTCATGATCTGCCTTGTAAGGAACTCCAAGTTTAGTCGAAACAAGTCAACATAAAATCTAAGTTTATTTTTTATGCTGTTGCATAAATGAGCTGCAACTAACATGTATGCAGGCAGCTGCCCATTAGGAATTTTTTGAAAATATCATATTTAAAAAATTGATCTGAGGTGTGATCAAGAATAACAAAATAGAATTAGCGATTCAATTAGTATCACGAAAATGCACACCAATGCCTAGCAGGACACGAGAAGAAATAGAATTTTGATTAGAAGAAAGTATAGAAGGGTGCATTTTCGTGATACAAAATAAAGCGGTTTGACGTATTTTTGTCTTATTTATATCTTTCTGAGCTAAAAACTTTATAAATTAAACAAATATACATATTACATTTGTCCATACAAAAAATATATATAAATAGAAAGGAAAATAACTCGATTCTTAAAATTGAAATTTCTTGATATATATTCTTAAATTATTTTGTTTTTGTATTTTAAATATTTACATAAATTTCCCTTTATTACATTTGAAAACGTTGACCCACTTACATTAACACGTTGCTGTTTTTCTCAACACTCGAAAACGTCTTGCTTCAAGGTTCACTACACTTTTGCAACGACAGCAGCAACAACAACAAAATATCAACCCAACGTCACCTATAAGTAATTCCCTACTAATTACTCTGCTATTCACTGCTGCTGCACTTGTTGAGATAGATATCAGCGTAGAATGTTTAAATATGAAATTAAAAAAAAATTTCGAATGTTAAGTTGCTGTATATTACATTGTTGTTAAGGCCCAAGACCACAATAACCACAACAACAATAAACTAACTACTAGAGAGAAGAAACATTTTGAAACACAGCCAAAACGAAGAAGAAGAAAATATGTATAAAAACAGCCTAAAAGCGCACCTCCAGCGTAGCTAGTTGACAGTTGAGCGCGCGTCACGTAAGTTTATGCAAAACACTTAAAATCTTGAATCGCACAAACAGACGACGACGATGTCGCATTGTGTTAAGTTTTTTCTGAAGTGTGCCAGTCTATTTCAGACGTTGCCAGATTTTGAATGCAGATTCAAAGATTCTTCGGAAGTTTTTATTTAATTTATAGAAATTCTTCAGTACCTTGTACTTTGTTATAAAATGAATAAATGTTTCAATCATTTAAAATAAATAATTTTTAGAAAATGTTTTGATGCAAATAATAAAAAAAATTGTGTTTATAAAAATTTGACTTTCTACTAAGTTTTATGGGAACTCTCGTACAGATTTTTTTTTTAATATTTTTGGGAACTATATAAAGTAGTTTTCTTTATATCTTTCAGTCCAAGAGTTATTTTCTGAAATGAGCTGCATTAAAAAAATTGATTACACTTTTGTGAGATTTTTTCAGCTGCAAAACTAGATTGTTTTTTAAAAATATAAGTGAAATCTTAGTTGAAATATTTTGTGAATTTTCAAATTAGCATAGTTTGTAAAAGTATTGCTGACAAACAATTTGAATTTTCTCATTTTTTTGAACTATCATAATAAACTGTACGGAAAATTCCAATTTCCAAATTTTCAAACTTTTATTATATACTTTACATGCCTAGAAGTTTTTAGGACATATTTGCAAATGAACTTCTTAAGTTAAGTTTGAAATTTTCATTTTTTCTTGGTGAAAATAGTACTTAAAATAACGGACAAAATGTTCACGAAAGTAATGAAATTCGCAATTTTAGAATTCATTACTTACACAGGAAGACTTATTGAGAGCAATTCTTAAAATTTTGAAGAAAAGATATAAATTCAAAAAAGTGTGAGCACTTTATCGTTGATAATTGGATGAAGATAACATGGTCAGATGAAACTAAAAGGAAACGTTTTGGGTCAGAAGGGTGCATGTGGACCTGGGTTGATTCAGGTATATAGCTTCAAGAGCGAAAAATTTGCTAGACATTGAAATTTGGAGTGGTGTAATGATGTTTTGGGTATGCTTTCGTAGCAGAAGAAAGAGGTGGTTTAATGAAAATGGGAATTGGCCTGCACTGTCCCCTCATATAAACTTTATCGAACAAATTTGGGTCATCCTAAAAAGTTAAACATTCGCAGAAAAAATTCTCCACAGGGTGTGAATGAAATTTGGGAATAATCCTTGCTAGCATGGCTAATAATAAGAAATGACTCGTTCACTGTCCACTCGTTACTGGATTACTAAAGATTCAAATTGTGTTCTCTTATTTTGAATAAATTAAAGAGAAAATAAAAGTTAAACCTTTTTGTGTTTTTTTTAAAAATTCGTGAACAGTTTTGTCGGTGACTGTATATACCAATGTACGACGAATCTTTCTACCTATCAACTCAATATTCCAACTATGTAATTAGGTTGACATCTCATCTTTTCTAACTGAAAATTTATTTCAATCTGAATGTCGAATTTTTTATCTTTAAAAGTCAATTTTTCAACTTTCATCTTTTGAGGTTTAAAAATTATTTTATCCTTAGGGTCGAATTTCATTTTTTAAAGTTAGAAGTTAGCGGTTTGGTCTTTGACCAGAAAGGAAAGTGATAGATTATTTAGAGGAATTGATTGAAATCCATACGTGAATTATTGAATAGGCGAAACAAACCTAATTTGTCTTGTTTTTAACTTATTTTGATTGAAAACTTACCTATTTTTATAAAAATTGGCTAAGTAAACAATTTTTTCTTTAAACTTTGAATTTTTTACCTTTTCGTTGTTGAACTTTTTAACTTTTTTAGTTGAAAAATTCAAAGTTTTTCTAGTTTTATATTTTAAGATCTGAATTTTCAACTTGAAAGTAGCTAACTTTAAACTAATTAATTTTTAGTTAAAATTTAATTTTTGTAATTAGTAAGATGAAATTTTTATGCACAAATTTTAAATGGTTTTATTATTTAAGTACTTTTTTGGAAATAATGTATATTTCAACTTACAAAATTAATAAAGTGAAATTATATTTCGAAGCTTAATGTTGGGAAATATTTGGGAATTATTTGTATATGATCCTGTTCCTAATATTTTACTTTTGTTAGTTTTACTTTCACTTCTTTTTTGCGAAACCCATGCAATTTAAAGTGTTAATACTGTTCAGAATAATTCTAAATTTAAATAGTTTGTACATAAAATTTTAAGCGCATTATTTATTTTTCTTTTACAATTTCATGGGAAATACAGGCATTGAAGTCACTTTATTTTGTTACAAAACAAGATAGTTGAAACAAAAAATATAAAGTTTGTTTTATAAGTTTCATAAATTTTCTCTGTTCATCAAATTTACATTCTAGTATTTTTATAACAATGTTTTGCTATATAACTTTTTTTTTTTTAAAAATGTTTTTTGTTGGGTTTGGTTGGGTTAAAATGGGTTAATTTCTAGAAATATGTGCTCTCATTTTTTTTAATTGTATTTTTTATATTAAGTGTAATAAATACTAAAAATCATTAAAAATAATTATAATTTCTGAAGTTAACTTTTAAATATTTTGCATGCAAATGGATTTTTATTTTGAATAAACAAGTTCCTACTTACAAAAAATTCGCACATCTAAAAACAGTTTATTTTTAATATTATAAATCTAAATATTTTATAAATTTCAGTTTTAGATGTGCGAATCTTTTTTGAGAAGTGAATTAGTTGACTTAAAATAAAAATTAATTTTTATGCAAAAAATTTATTATATTTTCTTATCAGGAAAACTTAAGGGCAAAAACATTGCAGAAATTTGTGTTTTCATTCAAGTATCACAAAATTGTTATAATGCAGTATTTATACCTAAAAAAATTTTAACTATTTTAGAAAATTATTTTTTTAAATTCTTAAATCAATAATTAAATTTCTGTTTGCATTGATCTAAGCAAAAAGCTTTTATGTGATTTTTGCATTTATTTTTAATACTTTACTTATGTAAAAACCTTATTTTCTTATCTGAAAAATTTAATTATTAATTTTTAAAATATATAATAAAAATTTTTTCTAAGGCAGCTTTGTATTCGTCAAAAATATGGTGGGTGTTGATTTGTTTTTCATGGGCCTTCTCCAAGATTTGTCGAAGCGTGAAGATCTAGTCGATGGCAGACTTTCCAGGTCTGAAGCCACACTGATAAGGTACAATCCGTTGGTTTACAATGGGCTTTAACCTTTCACGTAAAACATTCGATACGACCTAATATGCGATAGTAAGAAGGCTATCCCACGGTAATTGGAACAAATATTTAGATCGCCTTTCTTGAAGATTGGGCAGAGCTCACTGAGATGCCAATCTTTCAGAATGCATTTTTCCGATCATATTCTGCATAGAAACTCGTGAATGCATTTAAATAGAGCTTCACCTCAGTTCTGAAACAGCTCAGCAGGTAAGCCATCAGCTCCCGCGGATTTGTTATTTTTAAGCCGAGCAAAAGCTATCAGAACTTCATCATAGCTCCGGAACCTCGACGCTGTCATCCGTAATTGGGTTTTCCGGGACATCCTCTGTATTGGCGGGATTGTTGTCAGCGTCACTATTTAGAAGCTTACACTCAAAAATATTTGTGTGTTAATATTACTAATAACTACATCCATTCTACGAATTTTATTCGTAGTTTTCAGCCACGAATAAGATTCGTAGAATCGATGTATATTAGTACATATTACAAATATTTTATTCGTATTCTTAAAAAAGCAAATGTATATTGAACGAATACATTTGTTACATTTACGAATGATCATAATATCTTATAACGAAAACAAAAATATTCTGTCTGAGCTGGGGTTTGAACTTCGGCTCCTTAGCTTACTGGCCACGCATTCCACCAGTAGACTACAGCCACTTTACAATGATAGAGTTCCTTATGTTCTGTAGAAGTTCGAGAAGCAAGGCTGAACGATTTCGGTTTTCAATTTTTTTAACTCTACTTATAGTTCGTACATTCTACTAATAATTCGTAAGGTCAGCCTACGACTGAACTATTTCTATTAATATTATTTTTCATTCGTAAATAGTACGAAAGCATTAGTAAATGCAACTACGAATGTAATGAAAGAAATTACGAAGTTATTCGTACGAGAAATTTACGAATATTTTTATTTATATGTACACAATCATTCGTATAATGCACTCACTAATAGGAATTGATGTATTTTTGTTTACGAATGTCATTAATGTATAAAACAAATATATTCGTAGATACTACATCACAAAGATAAAGATATCACAATAAAAATACTTTGTATATTGTAAGAATATTTGTAGAATGTACGAATATTTTGTTTACTAATATCAATCGTAGAAATTTTACTAATAAATTTTTTGAGTGTAGAGAAGTGTTCCCTCCATAACGTCAGTGTACTCTGGATATCTGTCACTTGATTTCCGTTTTCATTCTTGCAGGAGAAGCCGAGGTTTAAAAACCATCGGCAAGGCGTCTTATCTTTTCGAAAAATTTTCGAGCCTCATTTCTGTCACCATACTCTCAATCTTCTCATGCTGTCGCTTTTCTGCCTCTATTTTTTCCGCCTGAAAGAGTCTCTCTTCCCTCCTCTTCTCTTTGTACCACTCCTTAGCAGCGCACGTTACAACCAACTGCACGCATGCAGTTGGAAATGTGAGTCCATTGCGCGGATATATCATCGATTGAAGGAGTGCTTTGAAGCAGAAGTGTGAGTCGAGTGGCGAAAGATTTAAGAAAATTCAAATTTAAAGAAAATAAGATTGATATTATAAATATTATTTCATGTACGGTTCTACCATATTACAAATATATTTTCGGATAAAAATATTATCCATTTAGTAAACTTCTGGGTTGTTCAGAAAGTAGTTTCTTTTTTTTATGAAAGGTCTCCAGGCGTTTTAAGTTATCGTAGACAGTCGATTTCGATAAATTTTATCTCTCAGCGATTTCTGGAGTTGTTATTCGCCGGTTTTCATCAATTAATGCTTTTAATGTATCTTCATAAGCTTCAACTGGCCTTCCAGAGCGTATTGCATCTTCACCATCAAAATTACCGTATCGAAATGTTATTTCCATATTTTAAAGAGAGTCAACCAAAATCTACTCCGTAGAATCAAAAGAACTTTTTCACAAGCAAGGCTTGCGATATCAGCTGTCAAAATATATTATATAATGATTATGCCTCTAAAGTGTGAAGTTTGCTGTGAAAAAAATACAATTAAGTCCTCTATTGGGAAAAAACAAAATTACTTTCCTTACAACCCTAAAATTTTCTTGTTCTTTCCGTATTCGGTAGAGAGAAATTAAACTGTTTTAAAAAAAATGCACTCATAAACATAATATCATTGCAAATAGATGGCAACGCCATAATGCTAAGAAGCACTGCACAGCTTAACTCTGACTCAAGAGCTGTCATTTATTTTATTTGTTCTTCTGATTACAAGCTTTATGTGGAAAAAGAAAGTCAGTCGCTTTGACGCTCAACTCTTTAAGCTGCAAAAAAACGACAGCTGTTTGTAAAAATTCCTATCTTTTTATAGATTTAATGTAAATACAAATAATCTTTAACATGAATACAATAACATTTAAATAGTTTTATTGTTTTGCTTTTTTATAGCTTTAAATAGGAAAAATTTTAATAATTTTTAATAACAAAAAAGACTTTGTCTTAAATGCTAGTAAATAGATATTTTGCAGTTTTTAACATTTTCCTAAAGGGTAATTTGTACGCTACGCTTGCTTCATAGAAGGCTCAAGTTTTTTTCAAAACATAATTGAAAATTTAACGCCAAAAAAACTATTAAAGAAATTTCAAAGTTTTTTTAACATATTATTTTCTAAACAGTAATCGTTGCCTCAAACAGCAGAAAGTCCAATTTAGTCCATGTTAGTGTGTGAGTGCTCAAAATTGATTGCTATTGATAGCTGATTTATTTATAGCTTTCAATATTGTTTTTATGTTTGTTGTTGTTTTTGTTGTTGCGATGATAGCTGTTGTCAGTTGTAGGCACAGTTTTGACGTTGATTAAATTGCACGATAATAAAGCAATTCTTGCAAATTATATGATTTTGACTTTTAAGTAAAAATTCGTGTGTGGCTTATTTTACAGTAAGCCCTTGGCTATCGGCAGTTTTTTAGTTAATAAATAAATGGTTAAGTTAGCGATATTTTGGAGCAACAATTCCACTGCAACAATAATATCTGTTAGACTATAAAATATCATAATAATTTTTACTTAAAAAAAAATATGTTTAATTCAACTTAAAACCGAAAAGTTACAAAATTGTGGAAGAAAAAAAATGTTTGAAAAAGTTTGTTTTAAAATCTCGCAAATTTGAAATTATATTCGAAATTCTAATAACCTGTTTTTTTAAAAGTTTATTTAAATGCCAAAACCGTCAATTGATGTTTACTGCCACTAGCACTCAATAAACGAACAACTTTTTGGGTAACAAAAAAAAAGCCTCACAGTTGTGTAAATAAAAGTTATATTCATAGCTTGACTTACAAGCTTAGCTGCGGATTAATCACGTGCCAGCGGCAATGAAAATAACTGCAACAACGGCATAACTATACGTATAATCATTATTTCGAGCCATATAACTTAAAAGTTTTTCTGTGTATGTTATGGTTTTTTTTATTGTTTGTTTTTTTTTTGTTGCTGTTTGACAAATGTTTACTGTCAGTTAATGTGACATAATAATTGAAGTCGACGAAAGGAAAATCAGGAAAGATATATAAAATGATTTTTTGACTATTAAAGGTCATAAATTGCAACAAATATTTACACTGTTAAGCGTTATTAAAATCAATAAGGGCATTCCCAATGCGGAGTATGTGGGCTTATTTTGTGTATTTGTGATAAACTTAAGTCATAAACTTACGACAAACATAAAATGTATCATAACTACACAATACCAGGGTCGGCACTTTTTAATTTTTGCGCGTAGTGCCCGGAACATTTTGGACTACCCGATTAAAATATATAATATTGTAATACTTATATTACCGCTTTGGCAATTCGAAACCGAATTGTAAATAAAGGTTATAGCTTACTTCAATTACAGGAACAAAAACCTCATTTTTTTTTGTTAGTTTTTTTTTCATTATTTCCCAGTACTTTACATATATTAGTATTTCCTTTTAAATAGAAAATTGTATATTGTACACTTTGGTGTTTTTAAAAAAATATTAGATACCCAGCAGCTGATTTGCCAGTGGCTACCATAGAACTAATACCCAATAAATTACCAGGTAAGGAAGCATTACTTTTTTCAAAAAGTAATGCGTCTGCATATAGCAGAAGTAATTAACTCATACCTCATTACCTGTAATGTAGCATACAAGGAAAAGTAATGCAGTGATTTTGCAAATATCAAATCAAGTCAAATTGCCGTGATGAAAAGAAAAGTATTATTGAAAGGAAAAAAAAAGAGCGCCTTACTCTTTGTACTCTTCAAAATATGTTTCTTTATAAATAAGCTTATTCTTTATATTTACTTTAGAAGTCAGTAAGAGGGAAGGATATGACGAAATGCGTTTCACTAAAGAGGTGCGTCATTCATTTAAGTTGTTCAAAAACGCACATTTTGGAGTTGGAAAAACCCTGAAAGCAACAAATTGAATCAAACATTTTTATATACAAAAAAAAAATCATTTGTATTAGTATAACATATGTAACATACATATTTATAAACAAACATTTACAAACATAATTAAATGAAATTCAAATTTAAAATGTCTTAAGCGGAATTTACATATCACCTTCAGAAAATTTTCTGCAAAAATTTAAATTATTCTAGTCCAATCAAAGAGCATGTAGCAATTTTTTGTTACTCTCTCATTGAGTGTGGAGAGGGATAAAGCTCAAAAACTTACAATAAAATACTTATAGAACTTGCTGAACGTGGTCAGTTATTCCGCCTTTACATTTTCCTTTCAATGAGATACAAATAAAGTGATTGCCTGTTTTCTGCAATACCAAGAAGTGCTCAAATAATTCATTACTTGTAATGTGCTAAGAATCAGATGCTTTAAACTTGTTATGTGGCTATTTTTTCATAATAAAGCAATTTATTATTAACTGAAAAATAGAACAAATTTCTGAATTCATTACTTGTAGTGCCTTGCAGAACTGGTTTTTTCTTTCTCATTGCAAATTGCTGTTACTAGTAATTCATTCCATAGTTGCTTCCAAAGAGTACATTCGAATAACTTAATACAAGTAGTATGTTACTCCATAACTTCTAGGTAATGCTGAAGGGAGGCGATCACTTACCTCCTATCTCATTCAATGTTAAATGTAAGGCCTTTTATGCATAGTAAGGTAATATAGTCGGAAGTAGTGGTCATTACAAGGTAATTGATGCTTAATATATTCGGAATATATTCCATCCGCTACTGGATATATATTCATTTGGAAACATTAACTCAAGATTGGATTGAAAATGTAGAAGCTCGTTGACTAGACCTTGAAATCTATTCACTTATTAAAGGGCTAAAGTCTAATGCCTACGTTTAGTCACGGTGGACGTGCAAAATTCCTAATTGATTGAGACGTTCTTGCTTTAAAGTTGAAGGCAAATATGTTTTCAGCCTTTTAAGTGTAAAAAAGGTCGTTTTGCTGTACAAGATGATGCTATTAAGGTCAAAACCATTTCAAACAGCTTGCTCGCCTCTGCAGCTAACAGAGTAAATTAAGAGTTAGCTTTTAGGCACAAAGTTGGGTCTTTGTGGTTAATATTGCGTCTATAAGTATATCTCTATGTAACTTTAGACGTTCTGAATCGAATTCTACATATCCATGAATATTCATCGACCGATGAACCCGTTTTTTTCAAAAGGAAATCCTTAACTTCATTCAAAAATGTAAGTGTCGAACAGAAATCAGTGATACAAGGATGGCAAGGTCATATCTAAGACTTAGTAAAATAATTTTTCAAATTACTTGCTGAGGCTTAAAAAAATATGTGAAGAACTGCCACTATCGAATCTGCGCAGTGGCTTACGTATTCTTGGAACGAAGGAGATTCTAATTTAAATTTCTCAGCTCTATACTCAGCAGTTTTCCAGAACTCATCAAATCCATTTTCACGTCACTTGGCCCTTATGAGATCGAATTTTATGTGAGATTCATTGACGCTTGATTGTTTTTTTTTTAGTAACTTTCGTACCACGCACTTGAAAACTAAAATAAGTAGCTGTAAATTGAAATAGAATGAGAAAGTGTCCATTTTATTAAGAATCCTAACGCAGCGAAAGTAGAAGCACTGTCGCAATCTTTGCCATTACGAACTTGTTCAAAAAATTGTAATATAGCCTCATAGTTTAACAAGACACATCTTAAATATATAACGCGAACGCACCATCTAGTCGGACAGAATTGGGAGAGAAATGGTGAATTTTCATCTTGAGACTCTTTGAAAAACGCTAAACATTTCGAAAAATCCCTTACAAAATTTATAAGGTCTTTTATGACTTATAAAATCCCTTACAAAGGTAATCTTTTGCAGGGTATTTTAGACAACAAGATTTGAAAGATGAGCTTTGTACAAAAAGTATACAAAAAGGGCTATTGGTTCGTACTGCTTTAGTCTTGCTTGTAAACCAAAAACATGTCTTTTAACATTTGCTGCACCGTCATAGCATTGACCACGAAAACTTTTTATACCAAGATTAAAGCGAAGGAATGCATATTTGATAATTTTATAAAGTGTCTCAGATGTTGTAGAGCTAGTTTCATAAAATCCAACGAACTCTTCTCTTACGTGAAACTCATCTTGAACAAATCTTATAGACAAATATATTTACTCCTTGCGAGAAATGTCAGGTGTTTCGTCAACGATAACACTAAAGTATTTCGCAGCTCTAACTTCTAACAATAATGTCTGCAAGACTGCATCTGCTTGAAGCTTTCAAATTTCTTCGACTATGTTGTGATGTTGGAATCTTTGTCCGGATTCTGTTTATTCATCTGTTTATTTTTATCGGATTAAAACAGGCATAAAAATATATTGCTGTGAAGAAATAAATTTATTAAACCCTATGGCAAGTGTTCTTAAATTTTCATCGAATGGCAAGGAAGAATATTACTCCTAGACGCAGACTTTTTGGAAGGCACTACTTTGTTGTAGTCTGTAGAGCGATTTTTATATTCCACCAAAATCTTTTCCTGGCCTTTAAGGACCCTCTTCTCCATTTTGAAAAATTTACTGAAAACTGTAACAAAAATTGTACTCAACGACTGTATGGTCTGTAAAAGAAGATTTTCAAGTGACAACGTCAATTTAAATTAATTTTGATGACAAGTCGCACTGGGTGATTCAGAAAAAATTAAAAAGTACATTACGTGTCAGTAAGCAAATTTTTTTTTATCCTACAGTTAGTTTTGTTTTATTAGATCGTGTACTTTACTTTATACATTAAACGCCGAACGTTTTCATATACGTATACGCGGTATTGCACGCCCAACGACGATATGTTTCGCTGCCGCTGCACAATACAAATACAACACTATGAATATTCCAAATATGTTCTCAAAACTATAGCTCATAAGTTGTAAGCAGTGGTGCCAGTTGCCTGTGAAAATTTTCCCCTTTTTGCCTACAAAAGAAATAGCTTTCCCCCGTTTTTGACTTTTGGTTCCTCCTTTTTTTCCCTGTTTTCAAATTAGAAATATTAGTAGAAAGCTTTTAGAAGCAACACTCATCTTGCTGACTATAAAAAAAGTAATATGCAAAGAGCATGTTATGTCTTTTTTTCAACTATTCACACTTCAAACTTTATTTTTTAAACCTTAAAAATTCACTTTCTACCAATAAAATTTAATTTTTCACATTTCAAATTGATTGAATTGTAAAAAGTTCAATATTTTTTTAAATATCAAAAAACCAAGTCATGCGTCTTATACAAACAACGTTTGGTCTTTGACCTCAAAGGAAAGGGATAGATTATTAGAGGAAGAATTGATTGGAACCATACGTGAATTATTGATTAGGTGGAGCAAACGTGAAAAACACTTTGAATTTATTATAGCCGAGGCTAGTGTTATGTCTTAACCTCGGCAAGCATTTGCAGCCTTCAGTTTTTCCTGTCCTTTAATTCCACATTTTCCACAATTTAGCTGTGGATTTTTTGTTTCAGTAATTTTTAAATGTAGTAAAGAACAAAGAAACTGCAAAGAACAATGCCCGAACCCGGATTCGAACCGGGGACCTCTGAGTTGATAGTCTAGCACACTCTTCACTTGGCTACAAAGACAATATCATGCGTAAATAGTTCAATTTCCTTTGTAGAAAGTGAATAGCTTACGCATAAACATATAAATATGAATAATAAATCATAATTTTCTATTTACAGTGTGACCCAGAATGCCTGTCACTGTTTTTTTTTTGCTCAAAATTTTAATAAATTCAGATTTAAATGTTTTTGTACATACCATGCTTGTACAAATTGAATAGAAAATAGAAAAAATATTAAAATTTCACTATTAAGTAGATAGATAAGTATAGCAAAAAAAGCTAAACGTCAGCTACTTGCAAATTTTTATATTACTAGCTGATATACCCGCTGTTTCTAGAGAATTAATATATGTATATTTATACTTCTCGATGCCAAGTCGATTTTTGGAAAGGCAAAAAATCGCCCATTGCTCAGTGAAAATCGAATTCTAGGGATCAAAATAAGAAACTTTGCCCGAGGAACTATACCTCTAAAATGAATTCTAATGCCCCAACTTTTGACTTTTGTCCCGTAGGGTCAAATTTTGAAAAATCCCTCTTTGACCCATTTAGAGTGCCCCAATCGAGCCTAAATGTATGTCCGACCCCCACTAACTTTGGAGGGCCGATCCACCCATGCTAGTGGCACACCCAATGGAACCCCTGGGGGTTCCCTATACAAGCATTTAAAAAATCACCAATTTTGGCTTTTTACAGTGGAAAAAAATTGACGAAAGATTTACGTTATTTTTGACCATATTGTTGCATGTAAAAACTGGACAAATTTTTCAAAGACGATCATTTTTTAAAGGATGTGTAGAACTACAATACAAACAAACTAAAAATTAAACAAATCAATCGGTAGTAGTGTGGTCCGGTTTAGTCCAATTTTAAGAAATTATTTGCCTAAAACCTCCCTTAATTTGTGTGTTGCAACTTTGAAAAATTGAAGTGGTTTAGTGACTAAACTTTAGTGACTAAACTATACTTTAGCCATTTCATTCCTCATTTTATGTAACAGAGCCGCGAACAGAGGAAGTTAGTGCAGACCATCTTTTAATGGAATATTATTTATTAGAGCTAGGAATCACAAGCACTCTAAAATATGCGATTAAAAAAAAAATTAAATAAAAATATTTTTCTTACATATTAATATTGGTACAAAAATAAATATTGCATTCAATTTAACAAAGGAAAAAAACACGTGGGAGGAAAATAATAATGTAATTAAAGTTGCTAATTCTTTTATAAAACATTATTTTTTAAAAAGTTGGTCTAGCTTAAACAGCCCAAAATTAATATAAAATCCAACAAATTTTAAATAGTCAAATAATTAAAACCACAACCAAAAAATAATTCATATAACATTAATTTAAAAAAACAACAAAAAATAAAATGAACATAAAAGTAAAAATTGTAAGTAATCCTTTACCAAAAAATGTACCAGTAAATTTAAATGGTTGCAAATCAAAAAAAAAAAAGTCAAAATATGTATTTCTCTTAAAATATACAAGATTATGCGCAGTAAAGTTAATAAAATGTGCAGGCATTTTTTGTAAAATATGCAAAACCATGCATTTATTGCAATATATGCAAAAATATGCACTTATGATTGAATGCCATTTTAAAAGGAATTTAATTATTCGTAAAGATAACTTAGTAAAAATATGCATTTGCATGAGGTTCCTTTATTTAATTAATTATTTTCAAAATTTATCGTAGTTATTTTAAGCTGTAGCAATAATTTATATTTATGAAGTATCTATTGGATGAAAATTTTCTGGTTATAACCCCAAAAAACGCTTTGAGCAATATGTCCCTGGGTGATATGACCCCGCACCACAAAACGTCGCTTTATCCTGCGGAATTTTAATATTTGTTGATTAAAATATAATTTTTGTAACCAAGAGCAAACTCGTAAAACATCGCAACAGCGGTTACTATAATTCTAAAACAGCTCAAATTAAAAAATAGCAAAAGAATGAAACTATACTAAAATTCTCGATAGGGGCTAATATTTAATGAATATTGAATTTTCATACATTTTTTCAAACTGTAAGAAATTATGCAATTGAATTTGCCTAACATTTTCGAGGAAATATATTGCAACTAAAATTATTACTCTTAATAATAAATAGCAACAATATCACCATAGATATTTTATCTAAAAAAAAAATAAAAATTAAATATATTAGAAACAAATTTATCTTCGCCCATTGCAGAGATCGATCTAACAACCTCTTGGTTTTAAAACTAACAGTTTAGTCTACTCTGCTATCGACGCAACTCTTTGGATGGATTGCATAAAAAGTGAGCATTTGCTTTGACTCGATTTTTCAAGTAAAAAATTCATAAACTCTCCTAATTTCACTTGAAAAATCGAGTCGGAGCAAATGCTCACTTTTTATGCATTTCACCCTTTGTACTCGATATAATTGCATACTTAAAAAATTGCGATAAAGAAAGCAATATAATATATTTTAACTTTTGAGATATTGAGGTAAAAAACTGTTCACAATTTTAATCTCTCTTTACAAGGTTTTTAATTCACGGCACCATTTTCGATGAATTAAAAGTATAAAAGCAAATACTTAGAAATTCACGTATTTATTAAGATTGAATGAAAACTTGCAATAGTTGAAGAAACACACCGATACAATCATATTAATAGTAGGAAGGAGGGAGGGTGGGGTCTCAAAAAATAGAGAATTTTAATACAAAAATAAGTTTTCTTAAAACAGATAGTCAATAGTATGAAAAAATAGATTTTTTAACCATAACTTTTGATTGGAAGGAGATATTGGGTTAATTTTTTACATAAATAATTTTTGTCTATTAGGAAAAAAATATAAAAACAATATTTTTGAAAACATAAATTTCGCCAAGAAAATTCATAGGGGGTGGTGGTACCCTTGTTGTTTGGATGAGCAAAACAGTTTAACAATTTTTGAGCAAAACTTTAAGAATTTTTACAAATGAATGTGATTTAAGATATGAATGTCATATGAAAGGTAGTCAGTAATGCAATTTTTATTTATTTTTATTTTTACAACAAAAACAAGTTTTGAGTCATTGTTGTGTAAAAAGTCAATATTTTTGACTTCTTTGAAAAAATATAAGAAAATGTATATACTATTGTAACGCAAGGTTGCCAGTATTGTGGGAAAAATCCCATTCGTGGTAATTTTTAATTGGTCTTGGGAATTTTTTATTTTTGGAAATTCCCATGGTATTTTTTAATTCAGCGTGGTATTTGAGAATTCTTTTTAAAATTTTTTTTTTCTTTTTTATTAAGCAAAATCTTAACCATAGTATTCGATGATCGACGTATATATACAGTAGAGTAAAGCTATAAGTTTTCGCTATACATTTCTTCGAACTTACCCTTAATATAAACGATTAAATTGCATATTTGTCTTAAGAACAAGTTGACATCACAAAATTGCATAAAAACTAATAGCGCATTCTTTTCTGAAAAAAATTCTGACCTTAAAATTCTGACCTTTTCTGAAAATTATACATTTCTGCATGCAAGCGTTAAACTTACAAAAATTATTTTAAAATTCCAAAAAAAAAGTGAAATATATAAGTTCTACCAAAACAATAATAGACAATATTTGCAAGTTTACTTATCGAATCCATTGTTTAGCAATTATCTTTTAAAATCAAAATTAAGTCACAGTTGCCATTATACGCATTATATGCTCTGTTTACACCACGATTTTGTGTCGTAACCTGCGCACGTCGCAAAATGGGCTTCTGTAAAAATATCGCTCTTACGCTATTAACATCACAAATACGGCATTTATTGAATACCACTATTATTTATTTGGTTTTTTAGTTGTAAATAGTTAGTGTAAAAGAAGTGTTAAAAATGTGTTCGCACGTTTTCTATCCCTGAAAAATAGGAACACAAAAAACAAAACAAATATTATTCTAAAACGTTCTTAATAAATTAAAAATATTTATATCTGAAGTCACAAGGCACAAATATTTTAAAAAACTTTATATATATTTTATTTTATTTATTTCTGAAGTCACCTAAATATATTATTTTATATTAGAAATAAGTACCTAAATTTCTTAAAAATCACATTGTTTGAAATTAACAGTTTATCTCTTTACAAAGCACAAATATCTTTGAAAACTAATATTTATTTTATTTTGTTTATGATATGTATAACAATTAACTTTATGTGAAACAATTTGTACGTTATTTATTTGTGATAGTCTTGAAACAAAGACAATAAACGCAAAATTTTAACTGTGGACGTGTCTATCTATTTCTGTTTATTTAAATGCAAAAATTTCTGGAATTTTTACATTTTTTAAAATTTTTTATACATATGGGATTTTTCGTGGCATTTTTTAATACGTATGGGTTTTTTGTGGGATTTTTAAATGCATATAGGATTTTTGGTGGTATTTTTAAAACGCGTGATATTTTCGTGGTAATTTTTAATGATCGTGGTATTTATTTTTGGTATTTTTTAATTTAAGTTTAATTTTTTAATTTTTTTGTTAAGCTGTACCATGGGAATTTTGGTGGTATTTAATTTATGTTTCTTTGAGAAAAAGGTAATTTTCGTAGGAATTGTTCCGAGTTTTGGCTGGCAACCTTGTTGTAACGATACAATTCAAAATTTATGTTATTAAGTGCTTTTATTGAGCTTTTGAACAAAATACATTTGAATGAAAAATATGTAAAAAAACGGAGATTTTGCAACGCAAGTCAAAACTTTGATTTTCATGTCTTTTTTTTCAAAAATTATTTCAATAACACAATTTACATTAGTTTAGACAGATAATGAGTTTTATTAATTGAAAATTAAAAATTTGCGATACTAGCAAAAAGCTATAAATAGTGAAAGAACACTCGATAAGGGGAAAAAAACCTCTATGCTTGTTATTGGCAGCTGTCATAGATTTACGCTTGTAACAAAAAAAGTAGTGTCTGAATCAAAATGTCAATGACTTTTGGGGCACCCTTTACATCAGTTTTGCCTCTTGAAATATAGCACAAGAGCTTTGTATAAACAAATGTAATGGTTAAGAGAACAAAAATATCGGTCTAAGCCTTAAAAAAGCCATCAAGTTATTAAGAGCTAATATAAGGGCAAAGTTCCCCCGAAATAATATTACTTCTACGATTGTTCTTCATTGGCTTCAAGTATAAAAAAAAACTTTTTCCAAAAAAGGCGTTTTGGCGTCATGCTAAATATTATAGATAAGACGATATTTTTTTATATTACTATCTATTTGACATCAGTTCCTCATTCAAAATCTAAACAAAACATTCTGTTATTTATAATTGCAATGCAGTATATTCCCTAAACTTATCGCCTGTCACTAAGTGCTATTTAACCCCATCTAAACTTGCATGAAAATATTATCTCAATCCATGCTATTGTCTTACTATGTATCTTTGTTGATCTAAGTATGCATTTTGTTGCGTTTTTCAATTATTTTGCACTTGCTCTACAGACCTAAATACTTTTGCCTGCACTTAGCTCGACTTTAGCTCTATTTCATAAGCTGCAAAATATGGCAATTCCTGCTAATCTTCTTTGCTTTTTTTACTACTAGTACTACTGCTATGACTTTATCTCAATTACGCCTACGTCTGCATATTTTGTTGTTTTTATCTAAGATGTTGCTTGTAGTGTCAAATGTTTTTAATGTTTTTTTGTTTTTATATTTTTATTGTCTCCGCTGAGTCTAAGGCGGAGACTCGCAGTGTCAGCGTGATTTAGTCTGACTGCGGTTCAGATTCAATAAATTGCATTTATCATGAGATATACTTGGTTGTCACTCACGGTTTTTTAAATACAAGGTTTGAGGTTTTTTTTAATTTCTTTAATATTTCTTATATTGTCTTATGAGAAAATCTATTCAGCACTATTTATCTAATCACTTGATCAAACGTGATTGTATTAAAATTGAACAAACTAAATGTTACGACTTTGGTTCATTCAATTTTGTGACTTTATTTTGAAAATTTGGAAATAAAAATGTAGCCAAGCATTGCTTTTTTTTAACCACATACATAAAACAAATGACAACAACAATAATAAGCATTAAATTTTTAATGGCAAATTAAATGGCAAAACACGTTGGCAACAATTTATTTTTAGAGCTGTCAATATTGCCGTTGATTTTGTTGCCTTTACAACTTCTAATAATAAGTATGCATAATAATGAGGCTTGCTCTAAGAAATGCAAGAATTCCATTGTATTCAAATAAAAAAAGTATTTTATTGTTATGGTTTTTTTATTACAGGTATTCTTGCTTTACTTTTCTAGCCGAGAAAAATTACGTATGCAGCCGAGTATCTGAGGCGCTCGTTCGCTAAACGTAAAATTATGTCGATGAGATAATTTTTTGCAAAATTAACTGATTAGATATGTGCTGGAAGCAGCAGCGTTAACACAACAACAACAATCACGACGGACCCAAGTTAGCTTAAAATATACTGTCAGTTCAATGCAGGCAGCCCAAATAACAATTTTGCGATAAAAAAGTAAAACAAAAAATAGAAAACAACATCAACAAAAACAACAAAAGATTTTGACCCACTGTCTTATCGTACAACCTGTGGTGCGAACTCTAATAGCAGTTTTTTTTTATTTTAGACATTTTTTTTTCTAAACGTTTCGCTGATAAAAAATGATAACATTTTTTAATTTTACAGATAGCTATGTATATTCTTGCTATTGATATGATAAAAAGCAATTTGTTCTTTTAGCTTTCAACTATCATTGCTATGGCAGACTTTTTTGATGGAATTTTCAAATAAAATTTAGTGGTTCGGTTAGTTAAAAAACTCTTAAAAAAGACAATATTGACTTTTATTGACAGTGGTTCAATACAAAAGTTACCACTTGACTTATCATTATTGTTTTGATGCTGAAAATGAAGAACAAATAATTAATATTTCGAAAAATTTAGTAACTACATTAAAATTATAAGATCAATACTACTTTTATGTGTGAAAATTTTCAAAGATTTTTTATCTCATTTTAAACGAAAAACATATTTTCACTTATTCTTACATTAAAAAAGAGTTCTAATTAAATTAGAAAATAAAATAAAAATTAATTATAGTTATAAAAAACAAAAAAAAATGGTTTCATATTTAAACATATTTTAAAATTGTTATAAATTTTACCGAAAGGACATCACAGCTTTTCCAAGCGTACACGAAAACTCCCAAGAAGCATCCCATTAAATACACTGGTTTATAAATAACGAAAATTTGTTTGTACAATGAATGCTAATATCTATTTATAATGTAAAATCAATCGGTGATTCCGAATATATCATTCTTTTTTTTCTGTCACTCCGTTTTTGAGATATTGCTCACTGTTAATAATAATTTAATTTAAGTTAATTAGTTAATTTTAGTTTATAATTACACAGTCTGATTCGGTAAAATAAATTAAATTTTTGAGAATTTTTCGTGTTTTTAAAAAAAACTTGAAAAAAATAAAACTAATTGCAAGTTTTTTAAGAAGTCATAACATTTTGTTAGTTTTGATATATTTTGCATAAAGCCTGTACTTTTTCGGAAAAAAAGGTAGTGTTGAAGAAAATCTATTGAGAAAAGGAAAAGTTGGAATTAATTGAACGAAAGCACCCAAATCGAGTGATTGTCTATTTATGCATTTCGTCTTATTTTATTGTCATATACTACCCCAACAACACTCAGTTCGTACGCCTGAATATTTTTTTCATCAACACTTTCAACTTTTATTTATATTAAGAAATCTATGTTTTTGATACAATAAAGTTTGTTGTATTCTTAATTTGTAATTTGGCTTTATTCATATATTAGTACATAAGAAATAGTTATTCTTTTGAGTACAAAAAATAGTATAATATATATCTCGAACAAACATAAGATCAGAATGAAAAAGAAACAAACAGTTATTATTTTTATATTTAAAAATTACTTAAGTTAAATTCTAAAATTAATTTAATAAAAATAACAAAATCAACACAAACTTATATCTAATGAATAATTAAATAAAAAAGGGTTAAATGAGAAAAAGAGAGAAAGTAAAAGAGAAACGAGAATTTACGAAAAATGTGCAGATATTAATTGCTTGAAGTTTTGTGCATTACAAATAGATTTAAAATACCTCGGCAAGGAGTTCCACAATCTAATGGTGCTTACAAAAAAAAGTCTTGAGGAATTTAAATATTTAAAGCGAGGAATTACCATATTTAAGCTTCTGGATGATAAACAAAACTGAAGTTTAGAATATAGATAGTTTGGAGTTTTTGAGTGTATCAGCTTATGCAGGAATATACAATATCTTGCTTTTAAATAATGTTCTACATTGCATCCTAGAATTCGGGTGCTTAGACCAGAAACATGGCTTAATCTTCGGAGACCATACACATAAGGGGCCTCATAGTTTAACGCCACTTGCAGTTTATGTAACGAATGTGAGTCTAGATTACTAAACCCTACTTCAAAATAATTTATTAAAGGCATAATAAACTGTAAAGCTTGAAATTTACTGCATTAATCTGTATCACGAAGCAGCACACCAACGACAAGCTAGACACGAGAAGCAATACTTTTTTCTATACGAAATTCTATTGCTTCTCGTGTCTTGCTTGTCGTTGGTGTGCTGCTTCGTGATACAGATTAATGCAGTTAATTTTTAAGGCCGCGTTCATACTTTTTTTTCAGAGCGGAGAGGTTTTGTTGAAAAGTGCTTTGAGTATAAACAAATGGAAAAGCTCAGTGTTTATAGTGCAAGCTGGCTCCGAGCATAAAGCTACTTTTTAAATGGTTTTCAGCTCTTATATCTCCATCTCGCTTGCTCACTCAAGCAGAAAGAGCGCTCTATAAGCACCAAAAAGCTACTTTGTGAAACGTAGAATAAGTGTTCACTATGATAAAAAAAGCTCAACGAAGCAGCTTTATGAATCAGCTTCAGCCAAAGCGTCCACTATGAACGCAGCCTGAGAACTGAAGTTTCATGCTTTAAGAATAAAACAAAATTTGTTGTATCAAAAATATTGATTTCTTAATATAAATAAAATTTAAAAGTGTTTATATTAAAAAATTTTCATGAGTACGAACTGAGTGTTGTTGGTGTAGTAAATAAATAACGAGTAACGGTTCTAGTAATATATTGTTTTTTTATTCTAAATTTTTCTTTTTATTTTAATCATTTACATTGATTACATTGTAAATACAAATATTTTGTATTTTTGTTTTTATGATTCTTTTAATGATTTACATTAACTACATAGCATTCAAAATGATTACGATTCGTGTTTTGTTGTTTATTCAATTCGTGAAAATCCTTGGTGAAATCTTTCCGAATGTTCTTGGAGAATGTTCATCAGTCTCGTCGCTGAGATTCTTTGGAAAAAAATTAAAATATAAGTGCAGAAAGTGAATTTTTTCAAAGAAATATTTACTCCCATTTTTTATAGTTCCTGAACAAATCGTTGAAGCTTGAAACAACAATTCTAAAATAATCCCACGCTGCTGCCTCAACTAGTGACAATAATTCTGCGAATTGAAGATCGTTCAACACCTTTTTTGTTTACGGTCCAACGAGGACACCTTCTTTTATTTTGGCATCAGAAAGGTTTAGATAAATGGTTTTGAAATATGTCAATCCTTCGCCTTCTTTCTTTTCGTAAGTCCAAATTTAATGTGCAGCGGTGGGAGCATTATGTTTTCCCTTTTGACTAGTGGAACGTTTTTGACATTGCTCTCCCCAACTATAGATTCAATACTTTCTAGCCAATCTTTTTTATCGTAGTGGTGTTTAGAATCGTACGGCTGACCGAAAGTATTAAATAAACCAAAAATGTCTTCGCAAAAGCAGACATTGAGCCTAAGGAATAAAAAGTAAGCAATTCCTTTTAAGGTTTTAAGGTACATTTTTTAAGTTCATTGTAAATTTTTCTGTTTCGAATATTAAAAAAAGCCAAAATTGACACTTTTGAACGCACTTAATGTTAAATTAAAAATAGGTAATAGTTGTTCTTGCCATCTTTCATAAATTACATGACATAAAGCTCTAAATTATAACATTGTAAAACTAACTTCAACAAATTCAAACTAGGATAGAGTAGCTTGTAAGAACGTGAGCAATTCCTTAACTGCGAAAAGCAACTCCTTGGTTTATTATTTAGCTTCAAAGCAATGTCTTCAAAAAAATTATGAAAATATAAAAAAAATCCTTTTCCTAGGGAAATTAGGAACTGCTTACAAGAAAAGGTATTGCTAGCGTTTTTATTCAAGGAAAAGCAATTGCTTACGCTTTATTCATTAGGCTCATTGTCTTTCTTAGTACAGTATCTGGAACATGGATTTTCACGATGTCTGTAGTATTCGATCTTAACATCGGGTCCCAAAAAGTTTAATTGTTGCATACGAGAAGCATGCAGTTCCGATTTTTACTTTTACAGTTCCAAATCTCTTATCCACTCATTCAGTTGCGCTTGAGATAAAACGTGATATTTGGTTTCAATTGTTGATACACTTCTTCCAGTGGTTCCTCTCGACTCTACTGAATCGAAGGATTTTCGATTGTTTTCACATGTTGAATTGGGACAAATAGGATATGGAACATCATTAGAATGAGGAACTGTCAATGAAACGGTCTCGACAGTGGCGTATATCTCTCGTTTTTGTCTTTCACCGGCAGTCATTTTGGCTAGACAAAAACAGCAATAACTTAGGTGAAAAACGGTCGTCTTCATATCATCGGAACATTAAATTTCATGTATCATTTTTTGCCCGAGCTCCATTCAGACAATTTTAATTTGCACAATAGACACAAAATATTTAGCGATAAAATATTATATATCGTGAGACACTGCACAATAGTGCAGTCCAATCACGAAAGCTTTTCTCGACCCCGGGATTAGTTTGGGATTGAAATCTTTAGGTAAATAATTCAAATCGTTTTTAATACAATTTTTTATTATTATTACTTAAAAGTAAAAAATGTCAATTAGTAAATTTATAAAGCAACAAAAACAAAACACATTAAGGGTATTCACATTTGCGTTGTATTCAGTGCAGTTTAAAAACACCGTCGTATTGTTACCACACTTTACCGAGCGGTTTTTATATATTTTGTTGTTTGACATGAAATCTCTAAAAACCAAAAGTGCGGTAATTTAAAGTAGCCTAATGATATGTTTAACGAACGTGGCTTTTAAAGTTCCTTAAGCAACTGATCGGTCGCCAGTTTTTTCTAATTGCAAAATTGAAAGAATCTCAAAATGCAAGTTACACTTTTTTATGCCATATATTAATTAAATATATCAAATTGGATAGCTAATTTATTTGCAGAGTAACAAAAATCTATAGTTGGAGTTTTCCAACCACAAATTCTATTTGAAAGGGCGCTTATAATTGTCTTTTTCAACTATGACAAAAAAACCACACAATTGTGAATACCCTTATTGTTAATAAACACAACAAAACTTAAATAATATTAACGGCTACGAAAATTTTATTAATTTAAAGAACAAAATATATAAAAAATAAAATACAGAATAGTTTTAGGTATTATTGTATATACTAGGCGTCATGTTTTATCTTGCTCTGTGTTAAGATTGTTTTAATAGTATACAAATCGAAGAACCTTTTTTTTTTTGTGATTGAACACATATTTATTTCTCTTTTAAATTCTTCGCATCAAGCGATTAAATGATCACTGAGCTTAGTTGAGGTCAAGCTATTAGCACGAAAATAGAAAGTTTACGTTTCGTTAAAAGTGATAAAACTTACATAATTTGAAAGAAAGTATATAGTGGTAATAAATTTTATTAAATTATGAACTATGTGCTTTGCGAAACTGTTAATGTTATAATATTTTCAGAAATGTGACTACGTTAAGCTTAAAAAATCCAGCACACTTTTGGCATCTTTTTTATGCATGTCTTATTTTTTAGCCTCAATCTAACAGAAAATGAGCGGGGAGCGAACAAAATCAGAAAAAGGCACATTCCATATGTTTCATGGGTGCTCTAATGAACACATTGCCAAAAAATTTTCCATATCAAAGACAGGAGCACGAAATTTCTTTGAAAAATTTAAAACCACCAAATCATGTGCCACGAAGTGGGGAGAAGGTCGAAAACCAAAAATATCCATGCACAAAGAGCGCATTCTAAGGCGAAAAGTTACAGCTAATCCTGAAATATCGGCCAGTTCGATATCAGTTTGAAAATTTTCTGGACTTTTTCGCGTCACGTGCTTATATTATATTCAGGATTCAGAATCTGGCCTTGTAGGGAGGTTCTGGAATATGTTAAGAAAATGTATGGAACCCAGAACCCACCTAATGTATATGATTGCTACCATACAAAACGCACCCATTTCGTCAAATATTTTACAAAGTCTTATTTACTGAAAATTTCTACCCAAAAGAAAAGGATTTTATTTTTCATTTTCAACAAAGCAAATGGCTGTAAAAATTCAACGAATGTCGGCACAACAAAATTCGAACACTTCAATTTTAAGAATAAATTGAAAAAAATTATGACGACATTGAGAGGTCAAATAAGGTGCGATGGACTCTCAATATAACCCTCTTTGAGAATTTCAATAAAGTTTGATCGACTTTTTTTTTTTGTTGATTTCGTCACACTGTGTTGTAATTCAAGAAAAAGAATATTCGTTATTGAATTATTAGTCGGCTTTTTTTTTTTTGACCGTGAGTGTAATGTTGAAGAATAAAAAAGTTTTTTCACTAAAAAAGTAGTTTTTTTATTGTCAAGACGAAAACATTTCAGCTTACGTAGTACATCGGAAATTGAAATTTCAGAACGATTCGAGATTGTTAAATTTTGTTTAGCTTCTTTTGAGAAACCTTAAATGGCTCATGAGCACGGGTTGTAATTAATCATCGTAGAACAATGCTATTTCGCATGTGCGCTGGCAGTGATAGTTGTAAAAAAATTAGGGGTTATGCGTTAGCAAATTCCAAAAAGATTGATTTTTTGTCATAAAAGGGACACTCTCTAATAGATATTCTTTATGCATTTCGTCCAATGTGAGTGTTGTCAAATTTTGTCAAAGTTGTCCTAAATGCATGCCACGATCATCGTCAAGTGCATAGAAGTAACAGCTAGTTTTTGCGTAAGCCGCCTCAATTGATGAAAATTGGAATTCCTGCTGATCTTGGAATTTTGCATAAGCTACAATTATTTTATTTTCTATACAATTGTTTATTTTTCCATCTTCTCTCACAAGATCTTCTTAGTTTGGGTTTGCTTCTTGTTATTTATGTAAATCAAAAAATGCTCTGGCATTGTTTGTTTATTTGTTTTGATTATGTTTTAGTGGGTTGGTTGTTGGTTTGTGCATGTGTCTGTCGACACGATTTGACACTGTTTGTTGTCCCTGTCATTCATGATCATTGCTGAGCTCTATTATTTTAAAGAGCGCGCTATCGTCTTCATTAAATTAGTTAGTTGAGTGTTGTTGTAGTAGTTTTGCGCTGCATGATAAATTGTCGCCAGTAAAGTGGATGTTGTTATTGTTGGTGGTGTGTTTTGTTGTCTTGGTTGTTTGCATTAATCCATTCAGGGTGACTGAGCCGCCACTCAGTTGCAATATCATCCACATCGTTGCTTCTGCAGTGCTACCAGACTGACCAAAAAATAGCTAAGAAAATAAATATTTGTAAGCAAAAAACAAGAATAAAAATTAGATATACATCGCACAATGTGTTCTAAATATTTTAACCCCAATACACAGACAAATAAACAGCCAGCCATATAAATGTACAAATACAGCTACTTAAATAATAACAAACACTCTGAAAATATTTAATTTCCTTTGTGTGATGAGCTGCTGTAACCTTCGCAGCATGAACGAATGAATGAATGAATGAATGAATGAATGAACGACTGACGACACGAATGACTAAAAACTGCTTTTAATCATATCACTTTTTTGTAGCATGCGATAAAAAAGAACAAATGTTTAGATAACACACTCAAAGGTGTAAAATATTCGTTTATTTTTTACAAAATAGTATTCAAACAACAATACTAGCAATGTTTATTTCAATGTTAACACTTTGCTACAATACAATTTCAACTGTGTACGAGTTTATTAAATTGTTTTTGAATTATTTCTATTTAAATTATTATAGTATTTATCTTGAATGTTTGATGTTTTTTGTTCTCTTGCTATGTTGTTTGTTTATTTTTGTAACATCTTCTTGGTATTTACACAAGCGGTTTTCATTCGCTATTATCTGCGAATCGAGCACACTGTACAACAAGCAATTGCTATCATCGACTGTTCAATACATTATTGTTATGCGTCCATCAAGCAGTTTATAAAACAAAAATTATTATTCTACAAAAACTACAAATAACTTAAATTAATTGCTTGCATATTTTTGAAACACTTACTTTCAGCAAGTTTTCAAAATTATTTTCAACTGAAATATTTCAAACACAACTGTGTTGAAAATACGCTGTTGTTGTTTACACGCTAGAAATATAGGTCAAATGCTTGATTCTTTTCTTTTGCTCATATTTTGTTTATGTAAAATAAATTATTGCAAAATTTGGGCAACGCACAGTTGCAGTCATAAAATTAAAACTCATCATATCGATCATTTTAATTTCTTGGCTAGGTTGTTTTCGCCTTTTATGTGGCACATGATATATTTTCAGCTCAACTAAATTTTATGTAAATTAATTGTTTTCTTGATTGATGATCATAACTATTGGTTGGTGAATCATATTGTTTACTAGGCTGGAACTTTGAAAGTTTGCTTATCAATACGTTTTTAGAAATGCGTGAACAGTTTTGAACAAACAAAAAGTGAACAGTTTTGAACAAACCAATAATATTCTATGAATTTCAAAATAGTTCTTCTCATTAAGGTAATAATTCTTGCAATTCAAAATTTATAAAGAAAAAGACAATTTAAGTTTGTACCGGAACTGAATACTTAAGTAAAAGAGAAAAATAAATCTTTTGAATCGAAAAGTTTTATTTTTTGACTTTGGTATGGACCTTTTGTTTAGGTAAATAAAAAAAGCAAATCATATGACGCTCTGATTTTTCCAGTTCTGCTAGTTATAATTAAAAATTTTCAAAAATATTTGCCAAATTTTCAGCATCCAAAACAATGATGAATTTATGGGCACATTTTGTGAACAACTCAAAAGTTTAATATAAGAAGTTTAACTTTGAATAGATTTTAAGAAAGTTGTTGCGTTACTACCAACATTGCAGTTTTAATTATCATGATTTGGATATCAAGACTTTTTGTCCAATTAGACTCGCATGTCATAGCAATGCATGGCTTACCAAGCGTCACATAGAAATTTTTGTAGTAGGATTTGCGTGTATCTGATTATGCGAAATATGGCATCGCATGGCAATGCTCAGATAAAAACATACATTTGACGTTTTGGCAAAACAGATGTGAAAATGTAAAATTGTGAAAAACAGCTGCCATGTGAGCAAAGCACATTTCACTTTTCACTCATCAGGGAAATACGCTGATCAAGTATATATACACTTTTCTATACAGACTTTTGCTCATTACAAACGTTTTCACAATATTAATACACCCAGACCTTTTTAGGTGTAGGGTTTTAACAGACGTAACTTGAAACAAAATTCTTTTCTTTTGGTTTTAAAATTTAGACTTCTGGTAAAATTTTGTATTTGTTGTTAGAAAGAATGACAAAATGTTAAACTTCCTGTATCATCCTAATCTTACAATTTTTTCAATTACACTGGTGCACTTTTCCAAGCGCTGTGACTTTAAAAATTGCTTTATACGAAAAAATAGCAGCTCTGAGGTAAGAAAAATATATGACGGGCTTATAAAGAATTTTTAAATGAAAAATATTTTTAAAAATTATTCAAATAATCTTTATTTTTTAGGAAATTGCCTTCAAAGCTGAATTTAAAGTCAAGGCCGGTGACAGCATTGATAGCGGACACTGTCTCCTTTTTGTAGACCTTGCTCACTTTTTTTTATCTTGCTCACAAAGAGCTTGAAAATATAACTTTTGTCTCGCAGCTAAAAAGAGAGAAAAAATTGTTCAGTGCAACAAATTTTTCTATCTTCTTAGCTTTGCGCAGAACCTTTTACACACCACCTTTGTGTTGCTCGAATAGAGCTTAAAAATAGAGAACTTTTTCTAGCTGAAGATAAGAATAAAGTAATTGTATGGTTATGCTCTTTTAATATTTATAGTAATTAATCATTATAATAATATTAATTAATTTTAAATAATTATTAACAAATTGAGTACCATAGCTATCCAATAAAAAAAAATTATTGAAATGGCACCTACCGTTTGCAAGCTAAGATGTCCCGAAAATAAGTGAGTATCCTTTTAATTAATAGTATAGACTATACCAGCTATGCCCAGCGCACTTCTCTTTCCACTCTTTCCACTCTTTTACAAAAACTTCAATATTTTCATGATTGTTGTAATTCGTCAAATTCAGTTTGCAATTTCAGCCTCGCTTCTTAAGGCCCAGTTATAATAGACGTAATGTAAAGTAACGTAATGTTGTCAACTGCCATCGTGACGGGACGTAATGTAAGAACACGTTGTAGCAATTATAATAGGCAGTAGCCAGGCAGTTGTTTGTCGTAAATAATTGCACGTTCCTGTACAAATACAATTAAATCTTCGTCATCCATAGCTGTGGATACATAAAACTATCACATTAATAACGAAAACTCAACAAAAAGCGTAGTTCAACAATATAAAATAGCGCAATAATCGAATCTAACCTCAATGCTTAGTTGTTCTTTGAACAGACGTAATGTAAAGAAGCGTAGAAATCGAAATCCAACGGATCTTTACGTCCCGTTACATTACGTTACTTCTATTATAATCACTTGTATAAGAAAAGTATTGATTGAAACAGTAAGTGACAGAACACACTGCTGCAGTGACATTTCACTACATTACGTTACGTCTATTATAACTGGGCCTTTAATGTTTCGAACCATCGATAGCTGTTCTGCGTTTGCGTGTTATTGTTTTCGTTTTTTGGCACCATCCATCGCCGTTTTATTGTACTGTTTTTGACAATCACATTGTAGACGTTAACAGCATGCGTCGTATTCTTTACATCTTTCGTTGTGCGAATAATACACATTGAGAAAAAGTTATTGAACATTTGTAGGTTGGTACTTTTTTATATTGCATCGGAATAAATTACTCATATAGAGATTATTATACCCTTGAAAAATGGCAAGAAAAGAATTTGCGGAAAACTTGGAGTTTGTCTAGTTTTTCAAAGATAATTAAAGATTAAAAAGATTTTAATCTTAATAATATAACAGTTTAGTTAATAAAAAACAGTAAGATAATAAAAAATGTACAAAGTTAAGATTAAAGCAAATAAAAATTATTATGAGATTAAAAAATTTAAAAAATAAATAATAATATAAAATTCACAAAAAAACATAAAAAAGAAAGTACAAAATATAAAAAACAAAAAATAAAAAACCATAAAACAAAAATAAAAAAAGGATATCTGAAAACCTCCATGCGGTTGAAGCTGGGTAAATCAGAATGTATTCTGACTAGCAGAAAACTGAAACATTTGGAATTGCTTGATTCATTATTTTTACAGTGTACATATTCATAAGTTCGCTGTCGCGGACTCTGCCAGCACTCGTGTTATTGGTAATTCGTCATGCATTCCAGATTCAAAAAATTGTTGATGCTGCTTGTTGTTGTTGTTATTGTTGTCGTTGTTGTTTTTGCACTCCTCAAATAATTTTCGTAGGCATCGCTGAAATATACTATGGTATATACCAGAGACCTGCAACGAGTAGTTATAAATTGAGTTGACTCGAGTATATACGTATTAATTTGCCTTCTACTTCATATTCGGACTCATTCCAACATGTTGTTATACGTATAACACGCAGCTTAATTGTAATGCTTCATAAGCCATACTCGAACGGCCAGTCGTACGTAGTCGATAACAAGTTGCGTACAACATGTTAATGGCCTTCAAACGAATTATCGTGACTTTTGTAGGGTTGCCATCTTTGGCGTAAGTTAAGAATTTTAGTTTGAATCTTATTATTGAATTATTCTGATGTTATTGATTGTGTCGTAACACTATACATAACGGTACGATATGAAGAGCTACGGGATTGTTTTATATAATTTTTTGGAGTTAAGTGCGCCATTATTCTTTCGATTGCTGACTGCATCAAAGCATATTAAGTAAGTTTAAAATATGTTGTCAACACCTGAATATATAAAATACCCTAGGAAAATTAAAATCAAATAAAAAATCAAATCAGGCTTGGCTTAGCAAACATATAAAAAAAATATTCATGAAAATATTAGTTAAAAAATTATTATCGATTCATACGCACGTTCATTTCTTTTAAATATATGTAATTCGGTTTTCTCGGTTCGATATAATTTGTTGTATGAATTTATTAATTTTAAATAAATATTCAAACGCTAATTTATATAGCGTGTTTTTAGTTCAGCGTGTTTATAAATAATTATATAAAATTTAAGAAAATAAATATTTTTTTGTATGCATAACCTTAACAATAGTAGTTTACCACTTATTGATGATTTTAATGACTGAATTAAAAATTTTTATTTTAAGCTTTTATTTTATGCTTATGATTTTCATGATTTTGAAGTGTGTGAATATAATTATTTTAGTTAGTTTAAATAAACAAACCTCATGAAATTGATATGTCTTATTAATTCTTTCGAAGAAGCTCCCTTTATATACAAGGTGTGTTGTCTTCGTTTTTGCACCATGGCATAAATCGCACAGAAAAGTTCCATAAAGAAATGTTTACCGCAACTTACATTAATGCAAGCGATTTATATTTATTTCATTAAAAAAATTCGGTGGTAACCCTTTTACTCTTCTATCAGCGACAGAAACGGAGTGTTAGTTCAAAACAGCCACAGCGTTTTCATAGAAAAATACGCTAGTAATGAGCTATGGGACTGCTACTTGAGCTATGGGACTTCTGTTTGAGCTATGAGTATTTGGTATGATTTATAACAAGGTTTGATGTTGAAGTCAGTATTAGGCTGAACTATGACGTTCGATTGATGGATCAAACAATGAACCATGTGTTACTCTCTGAAGCAAGAGTGCTTCGAGTGGTAGTGGTGTTTGTTGTTTGATGTGCACGTATAACTATTAGATTTTGCATGAATCACTATAAGTCGCAAAAACATGACTCGTTGCAGGTCTCTGGTATATACTACTTACTTACTTAGTTGGCGCTACATCCGTATGTAAGTCTTGGCCTCATCTAAGAATTTGCGCCAGCCATTTCTGTCTTTCGCTTGCTGGCGCCAGTTGGAAATTCCAAGCTTCGTCAGGTTGTCCTCTACTTGGTCTTTCCAACGAAGATGCGGTCGTCCTCCTCTGCGTTGACCGACGCTTGGTACCGAATCGAATATTTTCTTCACTGGAGCATCGTCTTTCATGCGCTGAACATGACCTAGCCAGAGAAGCCGCTCGATTTTAATGCTTTTGACTATGTCGATGTCAGCGTACAGCTCATACAGTTCATCATTCCACCGTATTCGGTACTCGCCATTGACGTCAAAGTCCTTTCATCTGAGGTGCTCAGCGTCTAGGTTTGTGATGCATAAAGTAGGACGGGCATGATGAGCGATTTATAGAGCGTGATTTTCGTTCGTCGAGAGAGGGCTCTGCTTCTCAATTGCCTACTGAGCCCAAAGTAACACCTGTTGGCAAGAGTTGTTCTTAATTTAATCTCAATGCTGATATCAGCATTTTTGGTTGAGTTTATGCTGGATCCCAGATAGATGAAGTCATTCACAACCTCAAAGGAGGTATTGTCAACTGCAACGTGGGTTCCAAGACGCTGGGACTGTTTGTTTGTTGACACCAAGTATTTCGTCTTACCTGCATTCACTGACAGACCCATTCGACTTGACTCTCTTTCTTATCTGGAAAATGCTCCACTGACTTCGCGCGTATTATGTATATCCATGTCATCAGCATACGCATGCAGCATAACACTCTTGTAGAATATTGTATATATGGTATATATAGTATACAAAAACTTCGAAACAATTCTGAAATCAACTTGAAAGGTCGATTCAGACTAAGATTCGAATAGAAGCATGTTTATGATTGTGGTTTTTTAAATGATTTTAAAATAAATTTGAATACTCAAAAATTCGCATCTATTCAGATTCATATAAATACTTACATCGAATTTAAACATTTTTTGTCGCAATGTTACTTGTTTCGTCATATTAAACATTTGACTTTTAGCAAAAAACCCGAAATCAGCGACTCTAAAAGCTCCCTGAACCTATTTTTAGAAATGTATAGAATTAAGACTTATAACGTCGTTGTGCGTGGTTGTGCATGGTTGTGCGTGCAATATCAGCCACTTGCACATACACACACACATACGGTCATAGTAAAATTTAACAGGAGTGCAGAAAAACTGATTTTCTTTTAAACTATTAAATGGATTTTCAACTAAACTAAACTTGAGTTTGTTTAAATTTAAATTTAAAAAATTGTTACTTTGAGTTTCTGTTGTAAATTATTTATTGTTGCATTTAATAGAATCAATCTTATATGCTAATATTTTTTATCAATAAACCTAAACTTTAACATTTATTGAAATTAGATATTTGCATTTTTCTCAAATAAGCATATAATGAAAAATCAAAATGAATAAATCAATTATAAATGCTCAAAATAAAAATAATTTTGGCCTTTTTGCAATATACGCGGTATTGCAAGTAGCGGATACGCGGTAATGCACGCGCAACGACGATTTTTGAAGGGAAACTAGGTAAAATTAATAGAAGTGCAAAGGTAAGATTAGATAACTAAGTTTATTTCAGTTATGTCATGCAAGAAACTCATGTCCTGTATTGTCACATGATTAAAGCTTAGAGAAGGTTGTATTGATCTAAGGCAAAATATAAAATTTTATCTTATAACTTATAATGTTTAAGTTTGTAGATCAAACCAAGAAAATTTTAATAAAAACAATCGCAATTAAACACCTTATAATTCAAAATTCGTATTGAAAGTATTAATTTATAGCCTTATTCTGGTGATTGAAAAGTGTAAATAGGTGTATTGACAACTGAAAAGATTTCTCATACTAAAATAAAATCAAAAGCTCAAAACTTTTCACTAGCAAAGAATATTCATAAGAAGTAATTTTGCGAAACTTTTTTGAAATTTCCAACTCCATGGACCAAAAAAATTGCACATAATAGACTTTGTAGCTTGTTAATGAATTTACAGTTGACAATCACCAGAATAAGGCTATTAAAATCATATTTTGTGAATACGTTCATTAATAGTTTGAGTGAACATTTAAGTGAGTGAGGCAGAGAAGACTTATGTTCAAGACTAATTAGAAATACTTTGAGTTCAATCAAAAATGTTTGCTTATTTAGACTGAGATGGTGTACAAAAAATTAAGACTTTGTTCAGATGATTTCGTAATAGTAATCTATACTATTATATAAAAGGAGACTCACGAAATTTGAGTCTGAATAAGCTCGGTAACCACAGAAAATTTTTTTATTCGATTTCTATGATAATTTAGATTGGCATAGCTTACCAATATTTTTAAAAAAAATAAAAAATCTATTCTTTAATTATTACAAAATCACTACTTTTATTCGATGCTTACGTTCAACAAGCAGCTCAATACAACAGCAAACAAAGTTTTCCCCTCTTTGTCACGAAAGCTTCTCTCAATACAACATGGCTGCCATGTTATGTAGTTGCTTTTAACACAAAACAAGTCATGATTTTTTATCCAAAAATATTGCAAAAAATTTATTGATTATATTGATAATAATTTATTTATTGATAATGTAGTTGCTTTTAATTTTCTTTTGCCCATATCACATGATCCCAATTGAAAAAAAGCCCTCGGAAAAGTCTACCCGCAACATGCCTCGGAAGGACAGGAGACATGCTCGCCTCCATACTCGCTTATATATATTTTATAGAGTTATAGGGCGGCATGTCTGCCAAATGAACTGCCGTAGCAGCAATGCAGCATGCATCTTTTCGTATGTATGCAGAAGTGATACATGCCTGCCAAATGAACTACCGAAGCAGCAATACTGCATGCATCTCATGGCATTAATGCTGCATTCATACTATGAGATAAAAATAGAAAAAATCCCAAAAAAGAAACAGAACAAACTAAAAAAAACCAAAACAAAACTAAAAGCCATCAAGAAAAAAAAAAAACATGGCTAAAAACTACAGCCCTAGCCAATTGAGCCATTCACACTGTTGTGATTTTGTTGAAATAATGTACACAAGAACATTGTTGCTATCAAAAGTGCGTGATGAAAACGCAATGTCTAAACTTGAAATTTCAATCGTTTTTTTCTCATCTGAGGCTTACGGAAATGCGTTATACTGAGAAAATCTATAGTTTTTGAGATACCGAAAAAATTTGATGTCATAATAATAGGATATTTTAACATATCTACTTTCCGTACAAAATATTTTTGAAAAGCTTTCATTTACCGTTATTTTTATTAATCAACGACTTTTCAGACAAAAATGCGTTGTACTGAAAATATCAATAGTTTTCGACACATCGCAAAAAGTTTGATGTCATAGCAACAGATTTTTTTAAAATTTAAGAAGAATATATTTATGTTCAGAATCTATGATAAAAAATTATATTTTTTATTACAAATTTTAAAAAATTTTAACCCAAATTTTTTTATAACCCAAGGATTTTTTAAAAGCCAAAAAACAAAAAAGTCAGAAAAATTTCTGCCATTATAACAAATACCATTTAAATAAGGTATTCAAATAAAATAAAGTAATTTTATAATATTTATACCATTTTTTTCATAATTAAACAGAACAAACACAATAATTTTTATATTTTGCATTTGAATTAATAAAACTTAATACTTTAGTTCTAAGATTTCAAATTTTTACATGGTATTTAATATTTTTATAGGCGAAGCAGAGGGTATTTGCTAGTAAACATATACTTCTATCTATAAATCTATTTATTTCTATAAAAATCTTAAGAGACATCGGTTTTTTGTCAAAAATTTGACTTCTACTAAAAATATATACACATACTTCAAAAATGATTTTTTTGTATAGACTAACATTGGTTTTCTTTAGTATTCAATTGAAGATTACAAAATTTATTAACGATACAAAAGCCACTCCTTTTTATCAGCGCTTTTAAGATTTTGATGTATGTTAAATATATCACGAAGAGAAACCAAAACAAGACAATCTGGATTCACTTAAAAAACTGCAGCTAAAAATCTGACATCATGCTTCAAAAATGCCTTATTTACCAAATGCGTGTAAATTACAATTTCTTAGAAGGCAAAGACATGAATCATTAAAATAGAGATAAAAGATATCAGATTGTTTATCTTTTTCACTGCATTTTTTATGCAAATTTTGAAACCACACAAACAGATCGTGCTATTTAGCTGAACCCATGCAATGCATTCAAGAGCCGTGAATATAAGCAGTGAATTGTAAAGGTCGTAGTAGAAGATCATTAATTGTACAGGGAAAATATGATTATATTTTTCTTTATATTGATATGATTTTGTTTTTAAATAACAGTAAGAAGCACTCTAAACTATTTTTATTTTATAGTAATGAAAAAATATTTTGACTTTTTTTTACTTATTTAAAAACTATTTATCTCTAATGAAAATTAAAAGTTTTTATTATGTTAATTAATTTTTTTCTTTTCTTTGATTTCAGGTGAGGAAATATCAAAAAACAAAATTTACTATTAAAATTAATTCAAAACAATGTTCCTTGAAGAGCAGTAAGTTATATTAAGATTGGTCAAAAAAATATTTCGTTTAACAGCTTTTTTATAATGCGCTTTGATTTTAAATTTGACTCGAAATATACTCGTATGTTTTTTTTTAATCGTCTAAAGTCTTAACTTTATTTTACATGATTTTAATTGTGAGCTATTTAGATCAAGGAAGTTTTAAGAAGGCAACAACAACAACTCTGTATAGAGTAAGTCACACAGTTTTAACTTTGTAACACAAAACTAACAAGTTTTTGAATGCAAAATATAAGTTAATTGTAACTTTAAAACACTTGTAATGATTTTTTATCCAAAAATATTGCAAAAAATTTATTGATAATTTATTAAAATTTGTATAAAAAAGTTAGTATTATATACAAAATGCAATTTTAAACTTAAATTAATGAATAAGGAAATTAAAATAAATTGTATTTTTTGTGTTAAGAATCATATTTTAATTAATTATGATACTTATCTATTTCAAAATATATATTAGGCCAGTTCACGATTTTGTTGCGTTGTTGCAAATGCGTTTTTGCGAGGGTACCTCTAATAATATGATGTTGCAAATGTTTTACAACAGCTGTTTTTTGCTAACATTTTACGTCGGACTCCTCTAAAAAATCCAAAGTTTTGCAAATTTCTTCCTCCGTCAATTTTTAATTGGTATTTTCCAGGGTTTGCATTTGTTCATTCATGAACTGCTCATTTCTGCTTCAATTCATTCATTTAAGAATATGAAGAAATATTAAAGTGAGCAGCTCATTTTCGTGAATAGCTGAGCAAATGTTTTTTGTTCATGAACTGAAGAAGAGGAAACCAGTTTGTGAACAAGAATATTTTTTACTCTTGCGAAGAAACTATTGCTATTCATCTCTTCTTCAATTCTTCACTTTTCGTTCGTTGGCTCTTCATTTTTTCATTAGTTGCTCATGAAGTGGTGAAGTCAAGGATGATACTCACTTGTTCACTTGCAATAGATGGTTTGTATCAGAGAAGGAATTCGGTGCTGGCGCGAACACTAGGTAATAATGGATCGCTAAATCCGCATCCGTTGTCAGAATTTCAAAATTATGTAATTTTTTATAATAAGGCTGCCACCTAATAATATTTATTTTTAATAGTTTTAAACATAATTTAATAGTGTTAGACGGTAGCTGATTTCGAATCTGTAGTCAAAATTTTAAAATTCCATATGGTTAAAAGGGTAACCACCTAATTTTTTTATTTTAACGAATTCGATGCGGGCACGAACACTAGGTAAAAATGGGTCGCTGAATCCGAGTCCGTTGTCAAAATTTAAAAATTATGAATTTTTTTGTAATAGGGTTGCCAGCTAATAGTATGTATTTTTAATTACTTAAAACATAATTTAACGGTGTAAAAGAGTCGCTGATTTCGAATCTGAATTCAGAATTTTAAAATTCAAGACAGTGGATTGGGTTGCCACCTTACTTGTTTATTTTACGAATTCGGGGCTGGCGCAAAGTAAAGGGAAAAATAGGTCGATGAATCCAAATTCGTTGTCAGAATTTCAAAATTATCAAATTTTGAAATAATAGGGTTGCCACCTAATAGTATGTATTTTAAGTGTTTTAAACATCATTCATCAGTGTTAGGCTCCCCCCATGTTAGAATTGTTTAATGATGTTAAAAGCTTTTATAAATACATATGATTTGGTGGCAGCCCTATTATTTCAAAATTTTATAACTAAAAATAATTTTGCTTCTTTTAGAGTTTTAACTCTAAAGCAATAAACTAAAAAAAAAATTTCATTAAAAATATGTGGAAATATAATTTATTGAAAAAATATAAAATTTTTATTAAATAATAGCTTAAATCTATTCTATTAGTAAAAAGTATTAAATAAAAATGTCAATTTTTTTCAGATAATATGAATGATTCGATTGAAAATTTTAACAAAGTAGCTTTTTTTTTTGTTAAGATTTATTTATAATTTAACCTTAAGAATAATTTGAACAATTATTTTCTGTTATGAAAAGGTACCGCGGGCTAAGATAAGTGAATGAATGACATTGTCTTAATTTTCTATTTTGACTTATTTTGTAACTTGGAATAAAAAAATAAAGAGATGTTTTGATTTTGAAGTCAAGCTGAAAATATATCTCGACAACTAATGTGGATTTTGTTTCTATACACTAAAGGACTGCACAAAAATTTGCTTAGCATTATTTAGTAATTATTAGTAGCTGACTTACCAGGTAGAACTCGGGGTTTTTACTTTTTAAAAATTTTAATTTGAGAATTTTGGTTTGAATTCTTTAAAAATATTGGAAATTTGGTGGAATGTGTTATAAAAATAGGAAGATAGTTCCTTTTTAAGTGGCATTTTCTTTGAGAATTAGAACAATAGACACATGTTTAAAATTTTTTTGTGAGAAAAGTACTTTGTAGAAATAAATCCACTGTCGCAACTGAAATGCTGCCTACCAATTTAGTCGATTGCTGATAACTTTTAAAAGGGTGATCAATTCAACTACCTTGTTTTCAATAGAATTAGCTGTAACAATTCGTTGTAAGTACTGCGCTCACGGTTTTATTTAACGAACTCTTTAATCTTTTCAACCTCCATTTAGTTAAATGAACGAACTTATTAATCGTTTTGACCTGAACTTAATTCTATGATCGTAGGAATTATTAATTTTAATCTCTTTTCGATTTTATGAACGGACCTGTCATAGTGTCCTCGTTACCTTCTAACATGCCTTCTTTGACTAATAGTTTAGTTTTTACTCCTATTGAGCTTAGAAATCTATCAAGCTTAAGGGCAGTATCGAAGAAAAAAATTTATATATAAACCTTCCCATGCTTGCTTTTTTCTCACAGTTCCAGCTGAAGAGTTTGCAACTGTTCTAAACTCTAATTTGTGGACTGATAATATACTCGTTACAGAGTTTCAGCCTAAAAATAAGCCTAGAGGGACGACTCAAGCTGCTCGTCAATCCCAAAAAAACTGAATAGGTTATCCCTTTACTATTAAAATGTAAGGGGATTACGCTCTAAGACGCGAGACATATTTTTAATGCCTCAGAATTTCTCTGAGGATATTATCGCACTGACTGAAACTTGGTGAAACGGAAGCATTACTGACTTGGAATTGTTTGATAACAGTTTTGAAGTTTATAGAAGAGATAGGCACGCTGACAATACTTCTGCTGTCGGTGGAGGTGTTTTATTAGCTGTAAGGAACTCCTTCGTTAGTTCCATTATTGTTATTCCCTGCTCTGCTAACATCGAACTTATATGTGTTAAGGTTGTACATTGCAATTCTAATGTATATCTTATTAATGCATACGTTCCTCCTAAGAGCAGTGTAGAAGTTTATGCAAGCCTTGCGGATTGCATAGAATACGTTATAAGCATAATTGACGTAAATGACGACATTTTATTGTTAGGTGATTTTAATCTGCCTGACTTGAAATGGGAATCTTTTGACGATGATACATATTTTTGTGCATTTAATTCGAAGACTCGCCAAGAGCATATATTTGTTGATAATCTACGTTCCGACTTACAACAAGTGAGTTGTATTTATAATAGTCGTGAAAGACTTCTTGACCTGGTCTTAATTACAGACAGTAACAATGTGATTGTTGAGAAGGCCCCTCATGCTTTGACTGTTGTTGATGAATACCATCCACCATTGAGCATATGGTGCAAATCGGACAGGGATAATATAGTAACCCTGCAGTGTAAGACTAGTCAGCATTAAAAAATGAGTAGTATTTATACTAGTCAACACAAACTAGTTTATATTTTGTCACGATTTACTAGTTGCAAAAGTAGTTTAAACCCAACTAGTTTTTGTCAAGTCACATTAAACCAGTTGTAAAACTAGCCAAAATCAAACTATACTACATATTATCAAAATCAACCAGTTCCAAAACCAGTTGGAGCTGGGTACCCCATTGGAACAAACTAATAATAAACAAATTAAAACATATAAAAACTAATTTAAAAACATGTAGTTGATAAACTATCTTGAATTATATTAATGCGACATATACTCTCATTTTTAAATGTTTTTATTGCAACTTTGTAGTAGATTAGAACTTAGTTTATATATACCATAAACATGGTATTTCATCAAATAGCTTTAACTTTAGCCTTTAGCTAATATTTTGTTGTAAAAATATATGTTCTTTGAACCTATGAACTATTGAAAAAATATGAACCTATGAACTAGTTTTAATTCGATAATTACTATATTGGTTAAAAAGTAGTCACAACCCAACTAGAATTTTACTTTACCTAAAAAATGAGTTGTTAACTAGTTAAAACCTTATTTATAGTAAGACAATTGTCTTTTCCAATGACATCACCACGTAAAAAATACCAGTTGGTTCTATGAGAATAGGACATAAATCGAACTAGTTGTTGGATATTTCCAACTAGTTGTTGACTGGTATAAATCTAGTTGATTACACTGCAGGAAAAGTCTAACTCAATAGATAAAGTTTATGAATTCAATTTTAAAAAAGCTGACTTTTTGGAGTTTAATCATTTACTTCAAAGTAAACTTCATGTTATTTTAGAATATGTTAATAATAACGCTCTTGATGATTAAATTAATTTTTTTATATGGAAATCTTTGCTATGTTTTCTCTGTCCGTGCCGTATAGCCTCAAATTTACGGAAAATGGGTGTTTCATAAACACCAAAAAAATCTGATGGATTCCCTTCATCATTTGAAACCTCTGACGGATTTACTGACGATCCTGTCGTAATTTGTGGTATATTTGCGAATCTCTTTAAAGAGTCATTTTGTTCAAACTCTTTTAATCCTGATGAAGAGTACTTTGAATATATGAACTCTACACCCAGGGTTTCGTTGGGTTCTATATCCTTTACTTCAGAGGATATTTTAAAGTATATTGGATTGATCGATGAGGATTTTAATGCTAGACCTAACGGAATTCCTGCCGCAGTGTTAACACGATGCGGTCCCGTTCTAAGTGAACCACTGTCCATGTTGTTCAATAAATTAATTAGCGAAAGTATTTTTCCACTTTTTTGGAAAAAAATCTTTTATAAGTTCTATTTATAAAAAAGGTTGTAAAAATTATATAAACAACTACAGGGTTATCGCGAAACTCTCGTCGATTCCAAAACTTTTTGAGCGGCTCGTGTATGATCGTGTGAAAATTCACTGTGGGATGGTCATAACAACTCGTCAGCATGGATTTGTTGCTGGCAGATCTGCCGTGTCTAATCTCCTCGATTTTACAACGTTTTGCTTAAATTAATTTTATTCAGGTAACCAGGTCGACTGTATTTACACTGATTTTAGTAAAGCATTTGATAAACTGCCACACAACTTAATTCTATAACTAAAGTTAATGGGTTTTCCACAATTTTTTGTAAACTGGATTCAATCGTATCTGACAGAGCGATCTTATCAAATATCTGCTGAATTTATTGCTGAATCAGGTGTTCCTCAAGGTAGCCACCTTGGTCCACTTCTGTTTATTTTAGCCATTAATGATGTAACCCACATCATCAAACACTCTCATCTACTTATCTATGCAGATGATATGAAAATATACAGAACACTAGATGCTAAAGACAATTCAGATCTGCTCCAGTCTGATTTGAAATCCTTTGAAATTTGGTGTTCTAAAAATAATATGTTTCTATATCCAGATAAATGCCAAACTATGAAGGTCATAGTCTCGAATAAGGAATAATTTAATTTTTGATTATAACATAAAGGATACTGCTTTAAGTCGTGTAGATGCTGTCAAAGATCTTGGTATATGCATGGATTCTAAGCTATAGTTTAACGTTCATATTGATTACGTTTGTAAAAAATCATCTTCTATGCTCGGGTTTAAGAAATAAACCTCGGCCAAAGAATTTAATAGTATGATCACAACTACAACGCTGTATTATTCAATTGTGCGACCTCACTTAGAGTATGCAAGTCAAGTTTGGTCCCCAAGTTACAATGTACATGTTGAACATATAGAGAGAATGCAAAAACGTTTTGTTCGGTTTGCTCTAAGGGGCTTAAGTGCAACTGACACTTTAAACCTTCCTCCTTATGAGGATCGTTTAAAACTATTAAAAATGCAATCTTTGAATGAGAGAAGGAAGTCTGCAGATATCGTCTATTTACACCAACTCATAACTGGTGTATTCAATTCACCAGAACTCCTAACTCTTATAAATTTTAACACTAACCGTAGAAGCCGTAGAAACGCTAACAATTTAATTTACTCACCTTTTAGTAGAACAAATTATATGGCTACTGCTCCTTTAAATCGCATGATTTGTTAAACCTTTGTTAACAACTGTAGCTTTTTTGATGTTAACTTATCGAAAGGTCAACTCAAAAGTAGATTGAAAACTAATGTATGATTAGTTCTATGAAAACGCATGGTTAGTTGTTATGTCTTGTGTTGTTCTTGAGCCCAACCCATATTATGGTGGGTAAATTTTTCTCACTTTAGATTATTTTAGACCACTTGATCGATATCATTGAGATATTTTATTGTTATTTGGGATGGTTCTTAAGATGATCTAATGCGGAGAAAGTGCAAAAAAGTTGTAGTAGCTGAACTCTATTGTTATTTGACTTTAATTCGGTTCAATGAAAGAACCCATTGATCGTTTTTACCTTCACGGTTATTGGCTGTAGGTAATTTTGAAAACAACAATCGACAATATGTTCACATAAAACATTTCTCAAAAAAAAAAAAAAAATGTGCACAAGATAAAAGTGAATCTTTATTTTATTACAAAAAATTAAATAGATAATTCACAAAATATAAAAGATAATTACAAAAATATTAGAGTTAATTACATAAAATAGAAAAGTTCATTAGACATGCTGACTTCATAAACGCATTTATCATTGCACCAGTGTGTCTTATTTTGTATTGCTCCTAAGCTTTCAGAACCAAAACTACGAAGTGTGAAAATAAATGATAGTTTCCACATTAAAAACTAAAAATGTTTCAACTTTTTTATTCGATAAGCAAATAGAAGGTGTATAAAAAATGAACTCTCCAGTAATTGATTACAAATGAAATATTAAGCGCTAGTAGTAACTATATGTTGTACTAAGCCAAATATCCGTTCGTCATTGTCATATAAATAAAGAAAATCAACAAGCCTTTTGATATAGTTTTTTTAGTTGTATTTTTTTCGTACATTTTCATTAAGGTTACCACAAATACTAGCCAGTTCAAAAAACTCTTCAAAATTCAACACAAAATTACAAAACTCAAACAGATTTTTAAGATTCATGGATTTCAAAATGTTTATTCTGTTATTTGAAATAAATACACTGCTTTGAAAGTCTGATATTTTGCTTCAAAACTCATTGCAACTAAAATAACATAATAAATTAGCCATTTTAGCCCCTGAAAGGACTTTGACCGAGCTTCTATTGATCAATTGTGCTGTGCGTGTTATTAAATGTTTGAGCACAAATGATCGAGAACTGAACCTACGAGTTTTATGCCGACTCCGAATGGCTTATGTTCTCAAAAAACTTTACATGGCAATTTTTGCTTTTGGAGGTATCCCTTTTTCTTCAGAGAAGTGGCAGCCTCATAGAGATATTAATTCAATTGAAAAAACATTCTGCCTGAGGTGGAGGGAGTCTTAACATCAGTTCTTTAGCTTACGAGCCACGCACTCTACCAGTAGACTACGGCCATCACTGGTGGTAACTATGGGACCAATATTTTCGACTATCTTCGGATAGTGTGTTAAAAAGAAAAATTTCGGTTTTAAATAAGATTAGGATAATTCAATGTATAATGCATTGTATTCGGCTTTCAGCTTTTGTAAATATTTAATAGAAATAGGATGATTTCTTTTTCTAAGTTTCAAGGAAATAATTTCTCTAAAATTTAGAAACAGTTTCCATTCCTGGGACGAATAAGGCGCTTAATCACCAATTTGGAACAATAAATAGGGAACTAAAATATACAGCTCGGAAGCCAATAAATTAAATATAGTTTTAAAAAATCAATCCGATTTAAAAAAGTGGTGTTTGTTTTTTTGCTACATAAAATTACAAATTTCAATTCGAAAAATGCAAGGAATAATATTCTTTACTTAAAATAATTTAATAAATTAATAAATCAATTGTGGTTACATTATTCTAGTTACAATGATCAAATTTCAGTTGTAGCAACTTTCTTACGATTACCGCAAATAATATTCATTTCCTGCAACCATACGCCTATAAATTCATTTTCGGAGTGTATATAAAAAAACTGAAATATATTTATGTTGCGGCATCACTCAAAAACGGCCAAACCGATTTTCATAAACTTTCGAAACTGATTAAACACAATCCATGAATGTTTTTTGCATTGTAAATAGGGGCGTGGCACCTACCACTCCTACCAAATTTGCGATATCAAATAACTTTGGAGTTACAGGTCGCACAGCCTCGGAATTCAGTATTTGACCCCAATTTACAGATGCGGTGTAACTGATTATATTTTATGGGCGGTGAAAAAAGGGCGTGGCACCTGCTATATAACTCAAATTGGCGATATCGAATAGCTTTGGAGTTATTGGTTGCACTGCATTAATTTACACATGCTGTTTCACTGATAATATTTAATGGGCGCTGGGTAGTCGATTTGATGGGGGCGTGGCACCAATGCACTGGGTTTCAGCTAGGTATACATAACATGAAGATTATGGTTTTTCAAGCCCCCGCTGGTTCGTCTATTAATTAAACCGATAAAGAATTAAAATTAGTTTTTGTAAAAGAAAAATTCAAAATTCGATTTGGATTATATTCTTTAAGGTAAAAAAAATATACGTGTAAAAAGAGAAAAACAGTAGCTTGTTTGCAAATATTTTTTTGAGGTATAAGGAGTTGTTATATTTTTTGAAATTTTTACCGGTTATTGTACATAAAACTACTTTAATAAATTTTTTTTAGCAATTTTCTGGCTTTTTATAGAGGTCGCTAAAAATGAAATTGAAAAAAAAAACATCCAAAACTGATCGATGGATATGGCCTTTCCCATTTATCTGACACAAACAAATCAAAAGTTGTTTTAAAGTATAGGTCAATAATTGAGCATCCCACCTACGAACGACCCTCGGGGGTTTTTTTGAAATTATGGTGAAAGTTTGAGTAAAAAGTTTAAAAAAAATAAATTTTGCGCGCTTTTTGTCAATTAAAAAAAAATAAATTTAGGTGGGTTGCTTAAATTTAGGTGGGTTGTACTTGAATTTAGGTGGGATGCTTAAAGGACAAAATTAGGAAAAAAATGCAGTAAGATTCATTGAAATCGAAGCAATAGATTTTGAGTTATCTATCGAACCGTTTTTGATGTTTTTTTTTCAATTTGATTTGTAGCGACCTCTATAGAAAGCCAGAAAATTGCTTAAAAAAATAAAATATTTTTGTAAAGTATTTTTATGTACAATAACATGTATAAATTTCTATATAAATATAACAACTCCTTGTACCTGAAAAAAATGTTTGAAAACAAGCTGCTGTTTTTCTTTTTTACACGTAAATTACGTTAATATATACCTTATATACCTTAAAGCATATCATATTTGTCGTGTGAGTATATCACATTTTACTTATATTAGCCTAAGGTATTGTTTGTTGAATATTTTTTCATATAATTTTTTTTTTATTCATTCATACGCTTCTACAAAATTTGTATTCTCACCAAAATTTTGAGTTGAAAAAAAAATAAAACATATGCCCATGCAAAAATGCCTGTTCATTGCGTGCCACTTCAAACGGCAATCGAAAATCATTACATTTTTAAAAGTTGATAAATATTTGAAAGCCATTTAAATAATATTTGTGTAGCTTATAAAAGAATTTATAGCTTTATAAAAATTATACATGTCATTAAATGCCAACTGACAACGTTTAATATAAAATAATATAAAAAACGCAATAAAAATTCGCTAATACAACATGTTCAAAAAAGTAACAAATATTTAAGCACTTTTAAAATCTATAAAAGAGTCATAATAAAAAGCCAAAGGTAGCATATCTGTGCCTTATTTTCATAACTAACAGTAAGTAAGTAACTTTAATGTTGTCATTAAAAAGCTTGTCAAACATAAAACAAACATGCAATAACAAAGAAAAATCCTCCTACAGACGTTATGACGTCGAGTGGTGGCACAATACGCTGTTTATGATAGAATTAGCACATGTCACACTTTGTGGCAAATTGTGGTAGCAGCAGCAGCAGCAAACAATAACAACAATAGCCAGCGAGCACTCCTACAAACAATACCTCACATATTTTCGTGCTCATCCCCCATCCACCCAGCCTTTCTGCCCCAACCATTTAACTCAATTCCAACCACTTGAGTTCACTTTTCTCATGACTGTTGATCCTCTGTTTGAAGTCTTAGCTCATCATAAGAAGTCGAAACAAAAAGAAGAAAAAAATAAAACAAGCAGCATGGGCGCCAAAAATCTCAGTTGTTTTACAACTTCTGCTTAACCCTCTGCTTCGTCTTTTTCCTGCATTTCAGCTCATTAGCATGCAACACACGCTTTGGCAATTTCTCATAAAACAAACGAACCATTATCGCTTTCAGGCTCTCGTTCGTGTTGTGTTGAGTTTTTCTAGCTTTCACACCAACTCTTCGTAGTTATTTTTTTCCATCTTTTCCTTTTCCTTTCGTCTTTTTCCCTTTATTGTCCAACTTTTGCCTGCACGCTTGTTTCCAGGCAATTGAGATGCAACGCGAGCCGTTGCAAAAATATAGCAACTAAATCCTTTTTAAATGACCAGGAATTCTGCTAGACAGCCTGCTAAAGTTTGTGTTAGCTTTTTGATAGACTTTTTTTTTTAGTTATAGTTATTTTTTTTTTCGTTGATTCTTAACTCTCATTTGTGACTATTTTTCCTTTTTGCAAATTTGTTCATTGTTGAAAACTGTGCTATTGAACTCAAAGTTATCTATAAAACTTAGAATAGAAGTTATAAATATTATCTTTAGCTAACAAAATAGCTATCTGGTAATGCCGTAGGTGAATGGAGTTTAGAATTTATAAGGCACTAGCGAATTATATGCAAATAAAAAGTACAAAGTTGTACTATATATATATCGAAGTTGTAAACACCGTTTTTCAAATCTATCTCTTTATTTAGAAGTGACTTCTAGTTTTACTTCAAATTCCTTATCAGTGACCCCAAAATCTATGAAAAAAACGCCTGACCAAAATAAGCAAAACGAAAAGTTTTGTTTCGTAAGAAGTTTTTGCACCGTTATAAGGATTTTGCTTTACTTTTGTAAAAATATTTTATGATTTTTCAGTTTCTGGCTACATGGCTAAAATATTAATAATTTTTGTCTCCAAACCATTTTCACTCTCTCTCTCTCTCTCTCTTAAATACTTGATGACAAATTTTGTTTTTATTACAAGCAATCTATGTTCATAACACGCCTGAAAGCTCAGGTGAACGTGCTTAAATTTGAACATAATAAGCAGTATCATAAACATAGCATCATCATCATCATTATCATTATTACCATTATGATTGTCAACCATTTGCAGCTCATTTGTCTACATTAGTTCCAAGTATAAAAAGTTTGTGCTTAGAACATGAATGAAAGGCGGTTTTTTGGGTGAAAAAAAGTGTTGACATTATTGAAAGCTGTGCATAATTTTTCCATTAATGAAAAATAATTAATTATATTAATTGCTTTTTAACAAAGCTTTAAGTTGATTGAGAAAAGTTAATTAGTTGTAAATAGTCGCACGATTTCGGTTAATTAAGAGTGGGAGAGCTTTAAGAGTTTTTTTTAATTTTTTTTTTTTATTTAATACGCCAATACTGAAAAATACAGCTTTCTGCTTAATTAATATTTTAAACACTTAAAAGCAAGACAAATATTGTACTTAAAATATTACTAATTAGTCGTTTTATTTACGATTTTCTTAAAATTTTTGGCAATGTTGCAATTAATCTTAAAACAAGCAAAATGAGGCTGCTTGGCAAGAAAACGCAATGGCCAAGCAAATGTATTAGTGCTGAATATTTTGTGCTGTTTTTGAGAAGAAACATGAAATTTTAGGAAACTTGTTACTAATAAAATACACAGAAAACTAAATAATAAATAATTTCTACAAACACGAGAGTTAAAAATATTTTTTGTTTTCATAACCATTTTTGCAGAATTAACATTAAAGCTCAATGCACGCAACCAAAATTTTGTTCTGAGACTTCTCTATATAAATTTTAATTATAAGTATTGCTTAAAGTATCTAAATCAGTTCCAACGAGATCAGTTGAAAAATGCATTAAATTAAGTATTATTACAAAAAATTGGATCAGTGAATAAATCGAAAAAATCATTAGATAAATGCTAAATTGACTTTTAAATAAATTTTTGATTTTACATTCAATTCTGAAATATTCATTCACATTGAATAATTTTTTTATTCAACTGAATGCTTTTCAGAAACAATGCAATTCACAAAGAATTTTTATTCATTTCGGAATCTAAATGCAATTAAATTCATATTATATTAAATGACACTCATACGTCACGTAGCACTTTTTAAAAAACAAATAAACTCAATTTAAAATGAGCAAAACTCCATAAAAAATTTTTTTTAAATATGAATTTCTTATGCAATATAGGCACATCTTTAAGTATAGTAACAGGATGAGTATCAGTACCAGTATGAGTATCAGTATCAATATCAATATCAATATCAATATTAGTATCAATATCAGTATAAGTATAAGTATAAATAAAAGAAGTATAAGTATAAATGCAAGTATAAGTATAAGTAAAAGTATAAGTATAAGTAGAAATATAAGTACAGTGTGAACCAGAATAACTGTCACTGTTTTTTGGTTTGCTCCCTACCTTAAGAAGTTCAATTTAAAAACTTTTTAAGTTGGCCAAGCTTTTTGAAATTGAATTACAAACAGACAATAATTAAACATTTCCAGAGCTTAGCCATTTTTAAATCAGTATCGCAATAGAAGCTAAACGGGAGCTAGTTGTAAACTTGTATTTAAAAAAATTAAAAATGTGTGAGATTATTAAGAAGCTTAAACCGCTCGATATCGGGAAGAGATTTATTTATAGAACTGTAAAACGGTTTAATGAAACGGGAAGTTGTAAAATTGCAAAAGAAATCTGGGTGCGAACGAACTGTGAGAACAAAAGCGACCATAAAATGCGTCAGAGAAAAAATAAGACGAAATCCAGCTCAATCGGGTCGATCTATGGCAAAGGGCATGCAGATAACCCAGTCATCAATACGGCGGATACTGAAAAATTATCTTGGGCTCACAGCTTATAAGAAGCAGCGTGTGCATGGCCTTACTGACACGCAAAAAAAATTGCGAGTTGAAAAAAGCAGAGAGCTTTTGCGTTGGCATGAAGGAGATGAAATTTTATTTTCTGATGAAAAAATGTTTCTACTACAAGATAGCCACAATCAACAAAACAATCGCGTGTATGCAGTAAGTCTCGCAGATGCTCCCAGAGATAAATTGGCCGTGGAGCGTTACCAGAATGTGTCGAAAGTAATGGTATGGGGAGCAATATCAACAAAAGGCAAGTTACCGCTACTTTTCATAGATCGAGGGGTCAAAATTGATACAAACTATTACATCGAACACGTTTTGGAAGGCCATTTAAAACCTCATGCCCAGGACTTATATGGCGATGAATATTTTTGTTTCCAGCAAGATTCTGCGCCTTCACATAAGGCAAAACGCACTCAAGACTGGTGTCAGCAAAATGTTCCCGATTTTATATCAGCCAAAGAATGGCCAGCTGCGTCGCCAGATTTTAACCCTCTCGACTTCTGTGTATGGGGCTATATGTTGAGCAAAATTGGCAACACAAAAGGTCTAAACATTGATAATTTCAAAGCTCGGCTGAAAGACATTTGGAATGAAATGGATCAAGACATGGTGCGTGCCGCTTGCAAATCATTCTTCAAACGTTTGCGTCAAACAATCAAAGAGAAAGGAGAAAGATTTGAATTAACGGCCTGATTCCCTTAACTTTGTAATATTTTTTTAGCAAATAAAAAGAAATTATGATATTTCATTGACTACTTTAGTATTTATGGCGCATTATTTTAGTGACACTTATTCTGGTTCACACTGTATAAGTATAAGTAAAAGTATAAGTATAAATATAAGTATAAGTATAAGTATAAGTATAAGTATAAGTATAAGTATAAGTATAAGTATAAGTATAAGTATAAGTATAAGTATAAGTATAAGTATAAGTATAAGTATAAGTATAAGTATAAGTATAAGTATAAGTATAAGTATAAGTATAAGTATAAGTATAAGTATAAGTATAAGTATAAGTATAAGTATAAGTATAAGTATAAGTATAAGTATAAGTATAAGTATAAGTATAAGTATAAGTATAAGTATAAGTATAAGTATAAGTATAAGTATAAGTATAAGTATAAGTATAAGTATAAGTATAAGTATAAGTATAAGTATAAGTATAAGTATAAGTATAAGTATAAGTATAAGTATAAGTATAAGTATAAGTATAAGTATAAGTATAAGTATAAGTATAAGTATAAGTATAAGTATAAGTATAAGTATAAGTATAAGTATAAGTATAAGTATAAGTATAAGTATAAGTATAAGTATAAGTATAAGTATAAGTATAAGTATAAGTATAAGTATAAGTATAAGTATAAGTATAAGTATAAGTATAAGTATAAGTATAAGTATAAGTATAAGTATAAGTATAAGTATAAGTATAAGTATAAGTATAAGTATAAGTATAAGTATAAGTATAAGTATAAGTATAAGTATAAGTATAAGTATAAGTATAAGTATAAGTATAAGTATAAGTATAAGTATAAGTATAAGTATAAGTATAAGTATAAGTATAAGTATAAGTATAAGTATAAGTATAAGTATAAGTATAAGTATAAGTATAAGTATAAGTATAAGTATAAGTATAAGTATAAGTATAAGTATAAGTATAAGTATAAGTATAAGTATAAGTATAAGTATAAGTATAAGTATAAGTATAAGTATAAGTATAAGTATAAGTATAAGTATAAGTATAAGTATAAGTATAAGTATAAGTATAAGTATAAGTATAAGTATAAGTATAAGTATAAGTATAAGTATAAGTATAAGTATAAGTATAAGTATAAGTATAAGTATAAGTATAAGTATAAGTATAAGTATAAGTATAAGTATAAGTATAAGTATAAGTATAAGTATAAGTATAAGTATAAGTATAAGTATAAGTATAAGTATAAGTATAAGTATAAGTATAAGTATAAGTATAAGTATAAGTATAAGTATAAGTATAAGTATAAGTATAAGTATAAGTATAAGTATAAGTATAAGTATAAGTATAAGTATAAGTATAAGTATAAGTATAAGTATAAGTATAAGTATAAGTATAAGTATAAGTATAAGTATAAGTATAAGTATAAGTATAAGTATAAGTATAAGTATAAGTATAAGTATAAGTATAAGTATAAGTATAAGTATAAGTATAAGTATAAGTATAAGTATAAGTATAAGTATAAGTATAAGTATAAGTATAAGTATAAGTATAAGTATAAGTATAAGTATAAGTATAAGTATAAGTATAAGTATAAGTATAAGTATAAGTATAAGTATAAGTATAAGTATAAGTATAAGTATAAGTATAAGTATAAGTATAAGTATAAGTATAAGTATAAGTATAAGTATAAGTATAAGTATAAGTATAAGTATAAGTATAAGTATAAGTATAAGTATAAGTATAAGTATAAGTATAAGTATAAGTATAAGTATAAGTATAAGTATAAGTATAAGTATAAGTATAAGTATAAGTATAAGTATAAGTATAAGTATAAGTATAAGTATAAGTATAAGTATAAGTATAAGTATAAGTATAAGTATAAGTATAAGTATAAGTATAAGTATAAGTATAAGTATAAGTATAAGTATAAGTATAAGTATAAGTATAAGTATAAGTATAAGTATAAGTATAAGTATAAGTATAAGTATAAGTATAAGTATAAGTATAAGTATAAGTATAAGTATAAGTATAAGTATAAGTATAAGTATAAGTATAAGTATAAGTATAAGTATAAGTATAAGTATAAGTATAAGTATAAGTATAAGTATAAGTATAAGTATAAGTATAAGTATAAGTATAAGTATAAGTATAAGTATAAGTATAAGTATAAGTATAAGTATAAGTATAAGTATAAGTATAAGTATAAGTATAAGTATAAGTATAAGTATAAGTATAAGTATAAGTATAAGTATAAGTATAAGTATAAGTATAAGTATATGTATAAGTATAAGTATAAGTATAAGTATAAGTATAAGTATAAGTATAAGTATAAGTATAAGTATAAGTATCAGTATCAGTATCAGTTTCATTTAAATACAAAATGAAGAGAATTAAAATACAAATGCGTAACACAAAATACACAAAATAAAATACAAAACACAAAACAAAAAACACAAAACACAAAAAAGAAAATCACTGTTTAAAAAAACTCTTTATATGCTGAGAAATATTACATCCTTACAACTATTATAAAAACAAAAATTCGTTACACATTTTTTTTCTGCATCTTATTTAATTGAAAAACTAATTGAATCAGTAACTTTCATTGTTCAAATTTTTTTCAAACGTGGAAAACAAAAGTTGGCTGGAGTTGAAAGTTTATTCATCTCTTGGCTAGGTGTGAGCCGCTCATGGTTTTTTTTTTGTTGCTTTAACCTAACTGTCTTTCTATTTGGCTGTCTATGTTTAAGTGTCATGTCAGTGTAACAAAATTTTCAATGCTTTAAATAGCGCTTTTGCTGTCGCGCTCTTACCACTTTGTTTGTTGTCTTCTTTCCTCGCACTGTGTTAAATTGTGTCGAACATGCTTTGTTTAGGCTTGTCTGTCTGTCTGGTTGTGTGGTTCACCACCTGTAGCAGGAGCTGCATACGTAACACATGACTTTTGTCTACGTTTGTAAGGATTTCCCGAGTTGTTTTTATTTAGGTCTTTTTTTTTTCTTTTGTTTAGTTTTGTTGGTTTCTATGTTTGTTATTATAAAATTCTAAATTAACAGTTTTGCCCACTTTTCACGTTTGTTTCTTTGGCCGGTTTTACTGTCATTGACTACAGAATATAGATTTTTAAAATCTTCTGTACAGAAATTTGTGAGTTATGACTTTAAAGTTCTATAGCTAAGGTAATTCGTTAAGAAATCTTACTTAGAGTCTGATATAATAAAATTTTGTTAGAGAGTGCTTCCTTTTTTAACGATAATTTTTTTGATTTTGCTTCTTTGTCTAATGTCTTAAGTCTTGATATGAAACTCAGAATTTTTGAATTTTAGTTATTCAACCGTTAAATACTATCGCATAACACATAATTTTTCCTACTCTTGTTTTTCAGCTTTAATTTTTCATCAATCGATTTGCTTTGAACTTGCTGTAAACATGTGTGTGGTTTTTGTTCTTTGTTTTCCTCATAATTTTCCTCGATAACAACTAGTTTAAGCTGTAAAATTTCTTTATTAGAAAAGTCCTATCCTTGCTCAACGTATCTTTGTTTTTCCCCCTTTTTTTGGCATAATTTTTAAATGAAATTTTTTAGCCATTTAAGCAGCATGTGAAATGGAAGAAAACAGGGCTTGTTTTTGCGGAAGTGCAAATTAAATGCTTGGTTTTTCTTTAATTTTTGCTAAATTTAATGAAATTTTACTTGAAAACTTCTTGAAACTTGCTTTTTTAATAGGACTTATTAATTATTTATATAAATACATATACTTATAATATTATTAAGTTATAATTATTAATAGTAATTAAATAAAAAAGTAAGCAATGACAAAAACAGTAATGCATTTTCGTAATTAAAATTTTCAACAAAATCGAATTTTGGATAAATTTTTTTTTAAAAAAAATTTTATATAAAAAAATTTAAAAATCTTTTCTCAAAACATTATTGAAATTTTTATCGGTTAAGGCATATTAGAGACAAGATATTGTTGTTGCAATAGTACGTTTTGGATCCAACTACTTCTTTTTTATTATCTATGCTATTATATAAAAGGAGAGTCACGAAATTTGATCCAGAATAAGCTCGGTAACCGCTGAACAGATTTTGTTCATTATTTTTTTATTTATTGTAATTATAATATGTAATTGTAATATTATAATTTAGATTGTCATAGCTTAACAACGATTTCGAAAAATTTCTTCTTTAATTATTGCAAAATCACGCATTTTATTTTAAGCTTACATTCAACCAGCAGCACAATACCACAGCAAACAAAGCTTTTCTCTCTTCGTCGCGAAAGCTTCTGTGAATACAGTACGGCAGCCATGTTGCTTAGTAGCTTTCAATTTTTTTTGTCCATATCACACGATGTTTGTTTTTACGACGATCAAAATATTTTGTTGTTGCTTTTGCCAATATTACACGATGTTTGTTTTTACGACGAATAGTATAATAAGATGAGTATAATTGAAAGCAATAGCAATATTTATTTTTCGTCGTACACAGAAACATGGTGTAATATGGGCATTTGCCAATGTTTAGAGAGGAGTTGCCAGAATTGAGTTATAATCATAAATGATGTTTTGCAGCCTTGCCAGCCAGCTTTTTCCCACTTTAGATTGTCTTTGTCTATCTATACGAAAATATAAAAGCGTTGTTGTCATACTGCACGGATGTTTGACAAACACGCAAGAACCACTGAACCGAGTAAGACGATATGGGTATCAAACTATTTGTTATTCCAACTAAATCCTACAATTTGGTAATTAACTTTGTATGGTTACTTTCGCCAACTTTATTAAAAATGGTAATGACCCACTTTAGTTACGTCCACTTTGGAGTAATGCGTAAAGTAAAGCAATCCAACTGATTCAACTAGTGAAGGAACCCACTTTTTTCCCCCTAAGTGATTTGCAAAGCCATAATATCCTTGACCTTTTTCTGACTTCACATCATGAAAAATATGATGTGAGTGTCAACGCACCTCTTGGTAACTCGGACCATTGTACCATATCCGCTGTTTTTCTATATTCTAACCCCTGCACCTCTAATTTTTATCGCAGCTTCAATTGGAAATTATGTTTCGCTGATAGAAATGTGAATGCCGCGGCTGTCATGGTACAAGAAATTATTCTATTGGGTATGCGGTCTTTCATCCCCAATAAGATGAGAAGCATTAAACCAAAAGACCACTCATGGTTTAATGAGACTTGCAGGATTGCAGTCAGGTCCAAAGAGGAAGCTTTTCAGAATTGGCGTTCTAACAAGAATACTGATACTAAAAGACTTCGAGGCAAGGAATCGCTGTAATGCAATTTTAAAACGCGAAAAGTTTCTGCACGAAGCTCGCATTCGAGAACAGGTTCTTCTCTGCCCCAAAGGGAGCAAAAATTTTTGGTCACTTGTTAAAAGAGGTAAGAACCAGACATCGTCATCGATTCCAGCTCTTTTAAAAGATGACCAAATCTTCACTGACTCGGTTGATAAAGCGAACCTATTGGCTAGATTGTTTGCACAAAATTCCACTCTCTCGGATAGCAATCAGCCACTGCCCTTTGTTGAGGGTGGATCTTCTGCAATGCAGGAGATATACTTTCGAACAAGAGCAGTTAAAAGGGTCCTTACAAATCTCAACGTTAACAAAGCCTCTGGTCCTGATGGCATACCGCCAATTTTGCTTAAAATGTGTGCTTCTTCGCTGGCTCGGCCTTTGCGCAACCTTTTCAACATCTCCTACAGAACAGGAATATTTCCATCTTGTTGGAAGGTGGCAAATGTCCAGCCGGTACCTAAAAAGGGTGATGCCACGAACCCTGCAAACTACCGACCCATTGCGATATGCTCTACGCTTTCCAAAGTTATGGAGAGCGTAATAAACTTCAACGTTGTGAACTATCTGGAGCACAATCAACTGCTCAGTGACCGTCAATATGGTTTCCGTAGGGCTCGCTCTACTGGTGATCTTATGGCGTTCTTAACCGAAGAATGGAATAAATGCGTTCACTTTTTCGGCGAGAGCAGGGTTGTTGCTATGGATATTTCAAAAGCGTTCGACCGAGTGTGGCATAAAGCGCTCGTGTCAAAACTTGCTGCATATGGTTTTGGTAGTAATTTTGCTCGATGGATCACGTGTTTTCTCAAGGACAGAACGATTCGAGTCGTAGTTGACGGTATTTCGTCCGAGAAGCACGCCATCAACGCAGGAGTACCGCAGGGTTCAGTTCTATCGCCAACCTTGTTTCTGGTTTTTATCAACGACCTTCTGTCGTTGACGCATAACCCAATTCATTCGTTTGCGGACGACAGCAGCATTTGTCATTCATATTCATTCAAAAAACGCCCAAGCTCTATGGAGATTGAGAGAAAAAGGCAAACTATGAATGACACACTTCTTAATGATCTACAAAAAATCTCCGAGTGGGGTCTTGCTAATAGAGTAGAGTTCAATGCAAGCAAGACCCAGTGTTGTCTGTTAACCCACAAGCGGATAGATTGCCCCTTAGCTCCCCTCAATATGAATGGTGTTTATCTTATGGAATCAGCCGCTCTTGACGTTCTGGGCATATCGATCCAATGTGATCTTCGTTGGAATGATCATATTTTCGATGTGTCGAAAGAAGCGGGCAAGTGCCTAGGTTTTCTAAAACGGTGCAAAAAATATTTCACTTCAGCTGATCTTCGCATGATCTACACCTCATATATTAGGCCGAAAATGGAGTACAATTCGCACATTTGGGCAGGGGCTTCAAGATCTTATTTGGAGCTTCTGGACCGAATTCAACGTCGTGCGATATATTTGATAGGAGATGAAAGTATTTCATCCTCTCTCAACTCTCTTGAGCATCGACGTAATGTAGGTTGCCTAAGCTTTCTGTATAGGTATTACCATGGGAAGTGTTCAAGGGAGATACATGGCCTGACGCCACCAGCTCGTGTGTTTCCCAGGTCCACTCGGGCAGCTGTCCAAGCCCACCCCTTTACCATTGCATCGATGCCTAATAGAACCTCGCATTACCGCGATAATTCGTTCTTTAGTCGCGCGGTTAAGTTGTGGAATAGTCTCCCTGCGAGCGTGTTTCCCGGCAGTTTTGAGCTGTGCAAATTCAAAACAAATCTTCACCGACACTACTCCATCTATCCACCCTCCAACTAACTATCACCCATCTTCCGAATCAACACAATGCTTACGCATTTATAGGGGGCATCCCCTGAGCGTTGGTTCAGTCTAAAAAAAAAACAAAAAAAATCGCACTATGTTTAAGCTAAATTGGGCTGAAATTCTGGCAGTCGATTTGTTTCCAGTATGAGATGGTTTTAGTGAAAAATTTAAATGCGTTATACTGAGAAAGTCTATAGTTTTTGAGATACCGCTAAATTTTGATGTCATAATAACAGGATTTTTTTAACATATCTACTTTCCGTACAAAATATTTCCGAAAAAGCTTTCATTTACCGTTATTTTTATTAATCAACGACTTTTCATACAAAAATGAGTTGTACTGAGAAAGTCCATTGTTTTCGAGATATCGCCAAAAGTTTGTTGTCATTATTACGGATTTTTTTGAAATTTTATGTTTAAAATCTATGTTACAATATTACATTTTTGATTAAAAATTTTAAAAGTCTTTTAACCAACTTTTTTATAAAACTCTTATACAGGACTTTTTCAAAAGTCAAAAAACGAAAAAAGCCAAGCAAATTTATGTCATTATAACAATTATCGTTTAAGTAAGTTATTCAAGTCAAATAAAGTCATTTTTAAATATTTAAACCTTTTTTTTCATAATTAAACAAAACGAACACAGTAAGTTTATATTTTGCATTTTATTTAATACAACGACTTACTTTAATTTTAAGATTTCAAATTTTTACGTGGTATTTAATACTTTAATCGCAGACGAAGCAGCAGGTTTTTGCTAGTATTTAATATTTTTTCTTTAATATGTATAAATTTAAGCATTTATGGCCATGAATGCCAGTATATGTGAATTAATGAATTGAAAGTGAGGATCGCATTAGAAATAATGAAGTTATTTCCATTTTAGTGAAAATAAATTAAAATAAAAGTAAAAGGAAAGGCACGATAAACAGCATTATCTTTAATGCTATTGCAAGACTTGAAAATTTTGTATGCAGATTTGAAGAACCTTTTCCGACCTTTAATATCTGATAGTTTGTTTTTTTACATCTATTTTACCAGCCAATATATTTACGAAAAACATGATGATGAGCGTCAGAAAATGTTTTTATTTTATATTTTAACATCAGACTCAAAATCCCCCCTTACTTATATTGTCAGGAAAAGTACTTGTACTAAAAAAACATGTGCTTATAATAAAAAGTAACATTTATTGGGTCCACCGTTAATATCAAAAAATTTTGAAAATTCGAAAATGTGAATCGAATACTCTAAGTACTTATTTATTTTATAAATACTAATGAGCTTGACCTCAAACAACCCTAAATCATATGAATATTTATATTTAATTCATTCTATTCTTATTTGGTTCAATTTTTTCGAATTAATCACAAATGAATACTACTTTGGAAACTACTTGTACTTATTCATACTCATTTTTGAATAAGTGGCTCATGATTCAAAAATGTGATTCACTTTTTTTCGAATCAATCACATTTAAGTACTACTTTGGAAACTACTTATACTTATTTATACTCATTTTTGAGAAAGTGGCTCATTGATTCAAAAAGTGATTCGTTGCAGATCTCTGAAGCGTACTCAAAAAAGAATTTTGAAAATTATGCCTTTAAAGGGTTAAAATTTGGTAAAAAGAATAAAAAATGGGTAACGGACTACTTGGAGTTATACCTGAGATGGCAAAGTACTGTAAACGGATTCTGAATACCTTTATCAACGTTCCAAAAGCATTTTCAGAGTTTTTGAATAAATTGGATACAACTGATGACTAGAATATAAGTTCTTGCATTTTTTTTATCGATGAAGGTTTAAAAAATTGGTTTAAAAATAAAATAATGTTACTTTCATTATTTTATTTAAAATAATCAAAAAAAAACGACGTCGAGCTAAAAGTATTAGTGAGGAGATGCATTCGTGATTTGTAGCAGTGAAGGAGTTTTGCAATTGAACAGGCTCTTTCATGAGCACAGCATGAGCTTTTCGAAACTTGTGTTGGTGAACAGGTTTAATCGTAAGTTGTTGCAACTCGAAGTTTTTAGCAATTGGTTTTTGTAAGCAGATACGCATCGCGAGGGTTCAATTAATCTATTCAATTTTATATGAAGTCATTTCTTGTCATATAAATTTATTTTAAATTTTTTCCATACTTTAGATATATTTTCGGCTACTTCATTCGAGAATATATTATAAGATATTTATACAAAAAAAAATAATGTCTGAAAATATCTGCATTTGTGGTTAACACGATTGCTGACATTTGCGTTGCCATGCCGAATACTAAAGCGTCGTGTCCTAGAAAATTATTTAATCTTGACTATTCTTTGGTGTTTTACTTATATTTAACATTTATTATCACTAATTCTATCGCCACAGTTTTTAACGTAGTTTTTATAGTTTTTAGGGGCAGGTGTTTTAGTTTTGCAACTCACACATACATCACTTTCGGAATTTGATTGATTTGATTTGAACATTTTTGATTTTTCTAGTCTAGTAGCTCGTTCCTGTAACTCGTAGCGATCGTAGTTACCGACTCATATTACCGATTTGACGTCACTCTGACGTCACTCTCACTTCCAATGTTTCTGTACAACTCTAAATCGATTTCTGCCCAATTCGTTCGTTTAAAATTCGATAATCTGTCTCACGATCCGATTTCACTTCAATGGAACCTTTTAAAAAAGTGTTTCTGTAAGAAAAGTGAATCAATATAAATGTGTCACTTTTTTCACTGGCAAGTGAGAACTCTACCGATTTATTTAATGTCAGTAATTTTGTGTATTATTAATTTATAAGTACTCGCAATATACCTTTTAAAATGGTTACATTCATTTAAGTTGAATTTTTTACTGATTGAAATATTTCGTTGTTATTACAAAATTTTTTTATTTTCAATTACAAAATAATAAATAATTACAAAATAAATAACAGGTCAAAATTTTGGCAAAACTATAAATGTTTGAGCTATGAAAAAGTACCCGATTGCATATACTTGTAAGTTTTCGTTGCACAGCGCTAAGTGTCAAATTATTTACATTCATAATTGTTGATTATTTCCGCAAACATTACTACACATCATTATAACATAATTAATTTTCTTAAACTGCAAATATTCACTTTTTATTAATAAGGCAAGCACCTTTTTATAAAAAAGGTTTTGGAATACCTAAAATAACATATTCGAGTAAACAGCTGCTTGTCATTTGACTCAATTTCGCAACGTTTCTTCGCGATTTATGTTCTTTTTCATCACGCTCCGAATTTTTACTGGCTTAAACGTACAAGAACATTAATTGTCACGAAATTGCTACCTAGGGATCGATAAAGGCTGATGTCACACAAATCGGTAACTTGCCGATATTGTTACAGGAACGAGCTACAGAGCTAAATAGCTTGCGTATGTAAGTCAGATTTCAAAGTCAGTTTCCTTAAAACTTCAACGCGTAAATCCAAAGCAAGATCGATTATTTCTATCTTATTTTAAAAATCTCTTATTTACATATGTCTTACAAGACATAGAAATGGTATGATCTACCAAAATCGTCGTTCCTGTAACTAATTAAGAATGGCAGTGGTAAATATGGGCGTAACTCACGCGACAAAAAAGGAAGTGTGTTTTATAAGCAAGTTTAGATTGTAAAAACTCAGCGAATTTCCCCATATAATTTGTTTTTGTTTTTGATTTTTAAATAATGGGAAAACAGTGAAGTTTCATAATAAACCCACTTTACCAATGGATTTTGCTAGTGCCCTACCGAATACTCGGCTTCGGTATTCGGCATATTCGGCCGATTTTTTAACCTGTGGCTACGGCCAAAAATAGCCAAATATTTGCCGAATGTTTTTGCTTTTCTGTAACGCAAAAAATTTTTTATATTTTTTTTTTTGCATTTTTCAATAGCTTACTGTGTGTAAAATATTATTCTAAAAGGTCAAATAAAAATGCAATTTTTAACTAATCTTATGTAGCTTTTGTCAAAATTCGAGTCATTATATTATCAATGTACCCATTGATAAATTTCATACTGGAATTTTTGTCAACAAAAAATTATCGAACATTTTTAGTAAAAATTAAAAAATTATACCAGAACCACATTCACACTTAACAGGAAAATATTTTGATTTTTTGTTTCTGATGAACTTTGTGACCTGTAGGAAGGTCGCCATCTCAGTTTGTGTTTTTGTTGCCCCGTGGCTTACTGTAGTATATTAATTAAATAAATATTGCTTATAATCTGAGAATTTTATAAAATCTTCTTCAAAGTACTGTAAATATACCTAAAAGGTTGAGAGTTCCTATATTATGTACTTTTTCCAAAAAAGACTAACGAGAATTGCATATTTTTCGGCCTGTTTAATCAGACTGTGTCCTTAATTATTGCCGTTTTTTGAACTGAAATGAAAGCAAGGCCTAAGTCTTATTATTTTTTTTACCTGAAAAAAATGTTGTCAGTATTCGGATTAATTCTATTTGACCGAACATTTGGCTTCGGCTAAAAATCAACATTCGGTCGGACACTAGACTTTGCTCATTTAAAAATTTATTGAGTTTCCAAAAAATATTTGCCGTAACTCACGCTTCATAACCCACGCGACAAAATTTCCTTAAATTTAAATTGAGTGAGTAAGTAATTAGGTAGTAAAGTAATTATATGATTTACAAACGAACATTTTTCGTTTTGACTGTAACTCCTAAATCTTATTTGATGGAGGGAACATTGATCTGGATTTAAATATATCCAAATGTTTACCTTAGAATCGTGATCTACGACCCCAAAACCACTTTATACGAAATTTTGTTCTCGAAAAGCCAATAATATAGAAATCAAAATTGTCATGTCCGCATTTCCGAAACTACCATTTTGTATATCAAAATGTTGACCCCGGATTTATGATCAGTGCGACCTTGAAAACTCCCGGAGTACCAGTTTTGTAAATTGATGCGCATTTTTGAGCAGTTCCGTGCAATGAAAAAATAATTTTCTTTGATATGGGAATCTATAAACAATTTTTTGCTATATGGTCCCAAAGAGTTTTTACTCAGAATTTCATGTAGAGTCCGAAACTAGATGTTACCAGCATGGAAAAAAAATAACTCCTCTCTAATGTATCTCTATATGATGTGACCGAATTCAATGTTACGCATACGCCAGGTGTTGAGCATTTGTAAAATTATTTTTTTGCTAAAGTTTCCCATTATTATTAAAGAAACAAAAATTCATATAAACATAGAACTATTTTTATATTTAATGTCAGATTAAAATGTTTTGCATAGCAAATATTGTATTTTGTTTTGCTGCATGTTGTCATTTTTTTGACGCGACGCATATATAAAAATATAGCAAATTTGATGCATAGCCAAGGAATTTTCTGTTGTTTCTGTTGCAAATGACAATAAAAGATGATGATTAAATATAGAATACTAAATGCAATAAAAATAAGTTCACTGCAAAGCGGAAAAAAGTCGTGGTAATAAAAAGTAGCAGTAAATATTGAATATTTAACTAAAAACTGATGAGCTCAGAGCATTTCACAACGGAAGTGGTTGGCTTCATTTGTATTTGTTCATTATTTTTAACATTTGTATACATGAAGCAAAGGCAAATGCATGATTTAATAAACTTCAATCGAAAAATGGTTGATTCACTAACCAATGAGTAATTTTTAGAGTCATTGCTAAGCGTAGAAATGAAATAATTTAATTCGGTCAAAAAACTAATGAATGTCAAATTGTGGAAAAGAGCAAGAAAATTCTTCAACATTTTGAATATAAACAAAATTCTGTGCGCCCCTAGCACCTGTCTTACGACACTTGATGATGGCACCAACACTGCTTCTCGCACCTTCTCACAGTGCAACAAAGTTTCATGAATTTTTTGATTAGAAAATCCAATCATAAATATTGAATGTACTCACGCTGCACTCTTGTTTTTTTGTTTTTTTTTTTTTGTTTTTGCGCCTATCTTTGTTTAACATTTTAACCTAGTTTTGAAGCTTGTTTTTTTCTATCATTCAGTCATTGTTTTTCAATTTTTTTTTTTTTTTTTTTGATAAAAAATAATGCGATAATTTGAGTTTATTTTCTTTTCTTTTCTTTCTCGTCGCACCTGATTGCATTTCTTATCGCTGTTTTTCAAATTAAAAATTCTTTTTTCCTACACCTAAATGAGCAACAACAAAAACAATTGCAACATAATCACTACAACAACGTGCAATTAATGCCTTTTAAAAAAAAAAATTACAACAAACAAACACAAAAAAAAACGTAAACAGCGGACTTTTTGTTTATTCTTGGTTCTTGACTAAATAAAGCAATCGACTCACAATCATTGCTGTATGGTGTTGTTTTTGTTCTTGTTGTTGTTTTTGGTGACCCTTCAAGTTTGTTTCTAAGAAGCATCATTTTTTGTCCGTTCATTGACTCAGCGTGACAATCAGCTATTGTTGTTCTTGCTGTTGTAGTGACGTATTGACGAACGTCAAGGCTTAGCCGAATTGACATCAAGATCTAAATAGTTAGAAGCTATTTTCTACCAAAATTTTTATAAACGCACATTTTTATGCGAATATAGCGACCATTCCAAATTCGATAAGACATGTGTTGATAAATACAACTATTCTATTATATTAAATCATGTGTCGATGCATGAGTATGAAGTAAATTAATCATTGACACTATGGAATAATAGAATTTATCGATAAGTCAAAATCTTTTCATAGTTTGAATTAAAACTTACTAATGTAAAACTAACTTTTAACACTATGGTTTAAAGATATCTGCGATTGTTGAAGCTTTTGCTGCTAAAAGTAAAATTTTATGAAGGACGTAATCTTTCTTAATTTCTTAATCATTATGATATCGAATATCAATTTCTAAAGCAACGAAAGTATTAATTTTAGCATACATAAAGCATTCATAAATTCTTCAAAAATATGCCGCCCAATGCAAAATTGCCAAAAAAAAACATCAAAGATAATACACATGAAAAATTACCCAAATACTGAATAAGAAATGGGCCAAAAAAACATAATTTTTTTAAAAAAAGTTGAACAATATTTTTCAAAAAACCAATTTTTGGGAAAAATCACCCTAACTAAAAAAAACAAAATTTGTTATTCCAATAATTTCTGGATTAATACATTTAATTTTTTTAACCAAAAGATAAGTATATGAAACTTTGTGCCTCGCTGCTTATGGGGTTGGAATTAGTTTTAAAGGTTTTCTAAGAGATGGCGTAACTATCAATAGATCGCATCGGGCACACCTGTGACTATATTCATTTCAAAGCATACTGTCTAAGCTTCATTTTTCAGTATGTGTCATTCCACTGAAGTGTAAACAACATATATTTTTTTCTCTGTGAACATGTCGACTTTCGTTCCAACAAAACGCAATTTGCGGGAAGGTTTACTTTTGTGCTTCCATTTGAAGAAAAAAGCGGTTGAAGCACAACGCACGCTTACTGAGGCTTACGGGGACTATGCTCCATCGATTTCTACTTGTGAGTACTGGTTCCGTCGGTTTAAAAGTGGTGATTTTGATACGGAAGACAAAGAGCGTCCGGGCCAGCCGAAAAAGTTTGAAGATGAGGAATTGGAGGCTTTGCTCGATGAAGACCCGTGTCAAACCCTTCAAGAATTGTCAGAATCATTGGGAGTCGACTTATCAACGGTCGGCAAACGCTTGAAGGTCATGGGAATGATTCAAAAGCAAGGAAATTGGGTGCCGTACCAGTTGAAGCCGAGAGACGTTGAACGGCGATTTTGCATGTGCGAACAACTGCTTCAACGGCATAAAAGGGAGAGTTTTTTGCATCGTATTGTCACTGGCGATAAAAAGTGGATCCATTACGATAATCCTAAGCGAAAAAAATCGTGGGGACCACCCGGCCATGCATCAACATCGAGGGCCAAGCCGAATATTCATGGCGCCAAGCTTATGCTGTGTATTTGGTGGGATCAGAAGGGTGTCGTGTACTATGAGCTGCTAAAACCTAACGAAACTATCACTGGGGAACGCTACCAACAACAATTGATGCAATTGAGCCGAGCATTAAAGGTTAAACGGCCGGAATATGCCAAAAGACACGACAAAGTGGTTTTTCAACATGACAACGCACGGCCACATGTTGCAAGAACCGTCAAGGAAACGTTGGAGGCGCTGAATTGGGATGTGCTACCCCACCCGCCTTATAGCCCAGACATAGCCCCTTCCGACTACCACCTATTCAGATCGATGACGCATGGCTTGGCTGAGCAGCGCTTCACTTCTTACGAGGATACCAAAACATGGGTCGATTCGTGGATTGCCCCAATAGAAAACATTGGACTTAATGATTATTTTTGAATGGGTTTCAAGTTAAGCAAGTTATGTATTAAAATCCGAAAATTTTGGAAAATTATAAATAAATAACCTTTCAAATGCCCATTATATTATTTTTCCCATAAAGCTTACAAACAACAATCAATTGTTCAGATTTGAAATAAGGTTTTTTAATAATGTTACAGAAAGACTACATATATTAAGAAAAGAAACTAGAGATAATATTTATTTTTAATAAGATGTATGTATTTGGAAAATATTGGAATGTCGTTTGTTATACATATCTTCGGTTTTGCTAAAATTTGATAGAAATATTATATTTCACAAATTATTATTGCACACCCTTTTACATGAATAGCAGATAATGATTTTATTACACAGTGCAACACATATTTTCGGGCGTGAACCAAACCAAACTCAAACGATAGTATTTGACATCAATAACAAAAGTCCAAATCCGTTTTTGCTCTACTACGTCACAATTTTTTTTACAGTGGTTTCAAATTTTAAATTTTCGGTCAAAAATGAAATTAAAAAATAGTAAAAATTATATGTAAAACTTAATTCAGGGTGCTTCTTGTCTTCAGAAGCCTAAACTAAAATTTCACGGGGAATATTTTTTGGAACACTTTAACCCTCTAGCTCCTACCAATATGGGCCATTTTGACCCTTTTTTTGGAAAAGGTCCTAAAATTCAACTTTGGAGGGAGGTCAAGGGTTAAAACCTTCCATTAAAATATTTTCAAGAAAATTTCATTAGGGGTCACCCAAGACTTGTAACCTCTACGAGTTATAGGTTTCACATAAAAAACGAAATGAAAAAACCAATTTTTTTTTATGTTTTGTTATTTTTAATGTTATTTTTATATAGTGTCCATATCGTTTTCACTGTCATGGCATGAAATATTAGATACTTCAGAGAGATCTATATCAATTTCTTGAAATTCATCTTCAATCCCGCTTTTGTCACTTTCTTTATAGGTTGTTTTGGACCACCAACAAATTTCAGCCAGTATTGCATCTGGTGTTTTCTTTCCTCTATATCTGTAAAAATGAAAATATACTTATCTGGTATAAAAGAGTTGATTGTAAGTAAAGTTTAATTTTAAATTACCGCATTTCAAATGGCAAGGATACCTGATGAAATCGTTCCCCTTGCTCATCCGATTCCGTACCGAGTTGCCTTTTAAAATAGTCCAGATGGAAGTGTAAAAAATGAATTTTTAACGACATATTGACACCAAGTTTCTCGAACGCATTTAGCATCTGAGTTACATCCTTTTTATAGGTATGAGAGCGTGTTTTGCCAAGAAGACCACTTATAACCCCTTTTATCGCATTCCATTCAATCAGCTTGTCATCGACTAGCTCTGCATCAAACGACTCGGACTTCATTAGCTTTCTTATATCTGGACCGTTAAGTACACCTGAAGATGTGAAAAAGAATTAGAAAAAGAATGTTTAACTTTGGATTAACGCATATTTACCATTATTAAGCTTAGCTGGACTCAGACGAGGTAATGTTTCCTTAAGAAACGCCATAATTTCTTCACTTTTAGCTATCGTTTTGATAAAGCTTTTAACGATGCCAAGCTTGACGTGCAATGGTGGTAGCAAAATTTTTTCCCTCGGGACAAGTGCCTCACGAACAACATTTTGATTTCCAATACTGCTTTCACTTCTCATACACCAATTTTTAGTATTATACTGGTTTCCTTTGAACCTAGTATCCCAGTCGCACAAGAAACACATATTTTTTGTATATCCGCTTTGCATACCACAAAGCAGAGTGACTACTTTTAAATCGCAGCAAATTTTCCATTTATGCTTTGCGTAATCAATTGACTTCAAAATAGTTTTTAAAATGTCATATGTTTCTTTAGTTTCGGTGGAATAGGCTATTGGAATGGAAGGCAGTAAATTCGATATATGAAGAAGCATGGCCTTTAGACTTGTTGAGGAACTGTCGATAAATAATCTCCACTCTTCTGGCTTGTGTTCAATGTTCATTTAAGCCATTAAAGCATTTAAATCATCACAATACGAGTATGTTTTTGCACCATTAACTGAAAACATCTTTTGTAGGTCCGCTTGACGCTTGCGATATGCGCTAACTTTAGTATTTGATGCCAACAAATTATGCGCATTTAAAAATGAAGCAAGTTCCTCCGATTTTCGTTGTGTTAATTGGAGTTTGGCTACTAATAAATCCAATTTTGCCTGTGTAATCAAAACAGGTGCACTAACTTCTGATGGGACAGGATTATAAACAGAATCTACTTCCATTTAACTTACAATGGACAGGGCTTCATTATTTAAAAATTCATTTGGGCTAGGGCGTCTTGGAGGAATCTCTTCAGAATGCGGCAATGGAACTTGAGCGCTGGGAACACTTTGATGTTCAAACTTCGACAAATTTTTTTTCTGTAATCCCCACACAGAATTCACGCACGCATAACAGTTCAAGGGATCATGTTCAATTGGGTCAATCCAAACCATAGGAACACCGAATGGCATCGATCCACGTTTGTGATGTAACCATTCCTACAAGTAATTGTAGCATCTCTTGCAAACTGTTTGTGGCACCCATGGGACATGAGGAATAAATGTTTGATCAAAGTATTTTTCATATGCTATTATCAGTTCCTGACTGGAACGACCTCGACCGAGTCCTGATGGTGTGAACTGACCGCAGATATAACAAAATTTCTTTAAGTTTCCGCAGAACTCCATTGAAAATATAAATTTTTCGAAAAAAAGACCACGACATTTACACTTTCACTGTTTTAATCAAAGAACTCAATTCTTACTTATTTGAATTTCTAAGCTAAGCCACCTTAATATAACTAACAAAATTTTGGAAAAGAACTTATAAAGTATTACATATATTATTATAGCTTAATACCATTACGCCGTACCGTTATAATAAATCAAATTTATTAATATACGAAGATATTAACCTTCCCAATACTGCACTATGCATATTGGTAGGAGCTAGAGGGTTAAAGTGTTCCAAAATATTTCATGCCATGACAGTGAAAACGATATGGACACTATATAAAAATAACATTAAAAATAACAAAACATAAAAAAAAATTGGTTTTTTTATTTCGTTTTTTATGTGAAACCTATAACTCGTAGAGGTTACAAGTCTTGGGTGACCCCTAATGAAATTTTCTTGAAAATATTTTTATAGAAGGTTTTAACCCTTGACCTCCCTCCAAAGTTGAATTTTAGGACCTTTTCCAAAAAAAGGGTCAAAATGGCCCATATTGGTAGGAGCTAGAGGGTTAAAGTGTTCCAAAAAATATTCCCCGTGAAATTTTAGTTTAGGCTTCTGAAGACAAGAAGCACCCTGAATTAAGTTTTACATATAATTTTTACTATTTTTTAATTTCATTTTTGACCGAAAATTTAAAATTTGAAACCACTGTAAAAAAAAATTGTGACGTAGTGGAGCAAAAAGGGATTTGGACTTTTGTTATTGATGTCAAATACTATCATTTCAGTTTGGTTTGGTTCACGCCCGAGACAATGACCTTCATTTTGTGTCACTGTGTTATCATAAGCTAACGGCCTGCAAAATTTCACATCGATGCGAAGAAGTTTATTGTCGTCAAGATACCCAAATGTTTTTCATGTGATATGGGCGTGTGGCAAAAGTCGATATTTGAGCAATCTTAACAGCTATTTGATAGTGTTGGCCAATTATTAGTTGCTAGGAGTGTGTAAACATGAATAAGGCGAGTTCAATTTCCAACGGACCCAGAGCCAAGGGGGTCTGAAGGATTTGTTCTAGGGTGGGCAAATACATAAAGGAGTCTAGAATGTATGAATTTTAGTTATAAAAAACTTTTGACCAAAAGATATTCTAATATTAAATTAAAGAATTTGCCATCAGGTTTTTTTTAAAAATTAGTGCTTGATTTAAAATTAGAGTACCTTATTCAGAATCTCCCCATTTTCTTCCCTTTTAAATCAAAAGCTGTTCTCTCGCCTTGATCGCAAATATTGTTAGCAATTTTATTAAGTTTACGAAAAATTAAAAAAATATCCAAATTGGATTATCTTTATGACAGAAAAGCGATTATTTTAAGCCGACTTTTGGGAAAGCATTTAGGTTTTTAAATTCATTTTACTTTGTTTTCTTCCTGTGTTTAATTACTTTAAAATATAAATTCGCTTTTCGTCCAAGTTCATATGCGTTGTAGGCTTAAATGCCCCTTATAATCTGTTGCTTCGAAGAATGATCTTCGACTAATAGGGATATCAATCCTTATCATTCTTCAATTTCTCGTAAGAATAACATCATAATTTCTTCCATTGCATTCGTAGTATTTACTAATGGCCTCGTATTATTTAGTATTAGTTGAGTTTAAAATATTTACAGCCGAAATCTTTCAGCCTGGTGTGTTAAACAATTTCCGAATATAAGGAAATGTACGATTGCAAGGTGGCCGTCGTCTACTGAGAGAATACGTGGCCCGTTAGCTAAAAAACCATGGCTCAAATCCCGGCTATAATAGAATGTTTTTTTTTTTTTGTTATTAGTAAATGTCAAAGCTGCAAAATCGGCATTCGTATTCAAAATCTTAAGTACAACTGATAACTACATAAGAATGCATTCAATGAATGCGAAATTGATTTATAAATAAAATTTTTAATTCACATTCATTTTTACAAAAATGATTTATTATTCATTTCAATTATTCATTTTCGTTATTAGGAATAATGAATAACTCTTTTAATTATTCGAATGCTATTCACAAAGAATGCAATTCACAAAGAATTGCAGAATTTTCAATTATTCATTTTTTATTCATTATTCATTTTTTATTCGTTATTAATTTTTTATTCATTATTCATTATTCATTTGTTATTCATTATTCATTTTTTTATTAATTTTTTATTCATTTTAGTCCTAAGCCATAAATAAAAAATGAATAAAAAATTAATAATGAACAAAAAATTAATAATGAATAAAAAATTAATAATTCATTAGAATATTAGAAATTCTGGTTAAATGAATAATGAATGAAAATGTTTGAAAATTCTGAAATTCTTTGTAAGTTGCTTTCTTTTTCAAATGAATAAAAAATTATTCATTATTCTGAATAACGAAAATTAATAATTGAAATGAATAATTCATTATTTTTTTAAAAATGAATGTGAATTAAAAATTTTGTTTATAAATCAATTTTGCATTCATTGAATGCATTCTTATTTTGTTATTTACCGATTTACTTTTTTGTGTAAAAAATTAAATTGATCAAATATCTTACAGCTCTGGTAAAAGTATTCAAATGTATTCAAGTATTTGGAAATGCATAAAAATTTCAACAAAACGAAATTTGTTTTGATATTTTTTATCGGTTTTAGAAAAACGAAATAATTTTGATAATTTATTTTTTATGGTCAACGAAATAAACTCCAGAATTTATTTTCAAAAGAAATCAGCAAAATTTAACAAAATTAAAAAAAGAAACATGTGAAGAGTTGAAAGCTTTCAAAAACTTTAGACTAAATTTTCTTGAAACACAGTGTTTTCTCTGACTATTTAATTATTGCTCTCTTTAATTTTTTAATTTATTAAAATTAAATAATGGAAATTGTTCGAAATCATGTTTCTATGATTCATGTGTATCAACAAGAAGTCTTGTGAACAGTGGGTTTTCCTTTCTTTAGTAGTGGTATAAAATGGTTAAATTCTGAAGTGGTTTAAAAAATGTCAAGTAAAATTAAATTCTGCTACGAAATTCAGAATAAGTGGGTCAAAACACATAAAAACACCAGGTTCTGAGCATTTACTTCTGAGCATTCTTAAAAGATTTCGAATATTTTCTAATAAATTTTGGGACCATTCATTAAAGTCTCCTTGTTCAAGTTAATTTTTTCATACTTTAAAGTCAATTCTATTTTTTTTAGTCCTACTATGTTCTTTACCCCTTCAATTAAAATTCTGATATGAAATACAGATATCAAAGTTCCAACTTTCGAAATATAAAATAGTTTTTCAATTTATTTTAAAAAATTGCTGGAAAATTTACATAGGATTTGCATATCAAATTATTGTTTAAAGTCACACGTTGGTTGGATTAAGGTTAATGTGTTGCTGAAATGCATGTACATAGAAATATTGAATATTAAATTTTGTAATTATTGTTAAATTTTGTAATAAGCATGGAGATAAGAAAATGAAGTGAATGCATAAATTTTGTCGTCTCTAATAAATTTCTTTGGCGCTCAAATCCATTAATTGTAACAAAAAGCCGGCCGGCATTCAAAGAGTGATAAGCACTGTGTCAAAGTGGTGTAATTGTAAAAATTCCATGTGTGTGTGTGTTTAGCTGTGCTAATGTGTGCCACTGCTATAAACACTGCTTGCATTTATTTGTGTGAATCCACAAAACGCCCAACTTTCCACGACTATTAGAAATTACCAAATTATTGATTGCTTGAATGGGGATTAGGTAATAATAACCAGTTAGTTGTTACTGCATGAAATGAGCAATTGAGGTTGAAAAGGCAGCAAAACACATTTTGTTTGGATTTTTAAGGTGAGTGCTATAAATAAAACTAGAGTTCGCCAGTGGTCGAAATTCGTCCTTTTCGCATTAACATATTCTCTGTTAGTTCGATATAAACCTTATGTAAAAAACTTATGTTTTTCATATAAACAAGGCATCACTTTTACAGGGTATTTGTAAGAGATAGCGAAAAATGTTTGGAATGTTTTTTGTACATTTTAACAATGTCTAAAATTTCCTCGTACACCATCTTTTTCATCTCATATAGTTTAGGTTTTATTTAAGAAATAATCTTGCAATGCTCATATTTCAGGTCAAAGGTCACAAAAATATTCGATGCACTACTTCTCTCTACTTTTAATCATTTAAAAATATTATCAAAATCGGTTGAGAAACACGGGAGAAAATGGAATCGAACTCTTTCGCCTACGCCTATTTATATACAGTTGCCCATATTCGACGGACCCATCTGGCAACGCCATAACTTTTGACAGAGATGTCAGATCGCTTAATGACATACCGCGTTTGAAGCGTCAGTCCAAGCAGATTTTTACCATGGAACAATACACGCCACGCGAGCGCTCTGAAAGAGTCTTCGAAATGGCCGAAGATGACGAGGAATTTTGGAACAAAATTATCATGTCCGATGAAGCCCATTTCACATTGAATGGGACCGTAAATAAGCAAAATTGCCGTATTTACACCACTGAAAATCCTCAGGAGATTCAAGAAGTGCCTCTTCATGACGAAAAAGTCACAGTTTGGTGCGGCGTTAGTGCGAAAACGGTCATTGGGCCGTTTTTCTTCCAAAATGAAAATGGCCATGCTGTTACCACCAACCAGGAGCGTTATCGCGACATGATGACCAATTTTGTGATGCCAATTATTCGTCGAAAGCGTATGAGGCAGTTCTGGTTTCAACAAGACGGCGCTCCACCGCACACAAGTCGCATAACAATCGATTTTCTGAAGAATTTGTTTCCGGGCCGTTTGATGTCGAAAAGTGGTGATTTGGACCGCGTTCGCCCGATTTGACGCCGCCTGACTTCTTCTTGTGGGGATATTTGAAGTCAAAGGTTTACGTTAACAAGCCAAGGACCGTAGAAGAGCTCAAGGACAACATTCGTGAAGAAATAGCCGCTATTCCGGCCGAAATGTTGGCGAAAACGATGGAAAATGCTGCAAAAAGGGCACAATACGCCATCAACGCCAGAGGCGACCATTTGAGAGATATCATATTCAAAAATTGATGTAAACAAATCTACTTGGAACAAATTAAATGATTAAGATTGCCAACCGCCAAATTTTTATTTTTTTCTTTGATTTTTTTAAAAAAAACATGGGTCCGTCGAATATGGGCAACCCTGTATCTATACATTCTGTACAAACGTAGTTCAAAAAGGAGCCCTGCTGAATGTCTGCCAGCAACATGCCTCGGAAGGATAGGAGACATGCTCGCCTCCATACCCGCTTATATTTTTATTTTGTACAGGCATGTCCTAGGCCGGTATGTCTGCCAAATGAACTGCCGCAGCAGCAGTGCAGCATGCATATTATGCAACCCAATAAGGATTCCATATCGCATCACTAGGTCGGATGTCGCAAAACTTATCGTAGCACATAAAAATTAGTCAAAATCAAAATTAGGTATAAATTAGCACATGTGTGAAAAAATTGTCCCGTCCTTAAGGCGGTAAGGAGATTGATAAAAAAACGGACAACAATGGCCTGGTGTAACTAAATAAAATAAATAATTTCACTTATCTTTATTTTTTTACTACTACGAGTTGCTTGCAACTACACTTGTTGCAAAATAACAGGATACAATTTAAAAAATTACTCAAAAATTGGATTATAACGTGGAACGCCTTTACTGTTAATTGTTGTACCATACATAAAAACATCTTATTTTGTCTCTTATTCAAGCCTCCATGCATACATTCACCATCGTTTTATATTTATATCACCTCTCTATAAATATTCACCATATCTAATATTATCAAGTTCAGAACCATCTCTAAGGTTATCTCAGACGAGCACCTGCAAATACTGCTCTACTCAACATAAAAGCTTTGTATGGTGAGTTTGTGTACAATGGTGGATATATTTTCCTATCAAATACTTACCAAACTGTGAGTTACAAGTCAACTCAACTCTCACTTTTTATCTATATACATTAAGGTGCCTCGACTTGAATAGGGAAATAAGTTCCATTTACACCACTTAAATATTACCCTTGGTCTCTCTTATGACGATTCCCAAAATTTTTTGACTATTACGATAACCTCTAGTGAGCTAAACTCTTTTGAAAAAACCTCCGATAATCATGTTTTTCATATATATGTTGGCTGGTGTAATAGGTGCAAAAACATAAAATGTCAAATATTGTAGGCCAGAATAAGCTCTCCCAATCGGCGTTAAAAAATTTAAAATAATTAAAAATTGCTTAAAAATAATGCTGTTTTTCATGCATTTTTTAATGTTTTTTTAGATTATTTTTTCTAAAATTCAAATAACTGCAATATTTCTAATGTGATCCTCATTTTTTAGATATCGTTAAAAAGGGTTTGACTGCTTTCATTTATTCCTGGACTTGCTTCAACTGATAAACATTAAAACAAATATATTTAAAAAAATTATCCTTAGCAGAAAGGGGTGTTTAGAATATGCCAAGTGTTATTCTCGGATGAAAGCAAATTCAATATCTTTAGCTCTAATGGCCGCCAACGCTTCTTTTGGTTCACTGTTGAAATAAAAGGTTTACGTCTAGCAACGCGAAAATTAAAGTTCGACACTGCAATGCTCTCCGGACCGTAATGGAATGAACATATTTTCCAAACTCTTGTTTTATCTGAGCAGCTCAGCTGCTTAAAAATTTAGGGGCACAATGGGCGTCCCCAGGGGGAAGGGCACTTACCCCCCTAAGCAGTGACAATTTTTTAAATAACTTCATATTAAATCAAAAAAAAACTCATTTTCTGTTTGTTTGGCCTTTATACAAATCTAAACGGCTCAACGGATTTCGCTCAAACTAGATACACATATTAAGTTTGTCCCAACTTAAAATGTTACATACTTAGTTTTTGCCACGCCCCCTCTGAAATTTTTCAACTCACGGTAAGTTTGTTATTATAAAACTTTTTTCTATCGGAGATTTTTGTGTATTTAATTTAAAAATTTTTTTGTTATTTTGACATCAAAAACACTCACTTTAAAATTGGACGAATTTTCAGTACAACGACTTTTTCATAAAACATCGCTACCTAAGAATGAGAAAAAAACGACATGAAAATCAAAGTTTGGTCTTTCGATGCAAATATCTCCGCTGCCCATTAATATATTTCATTCAAATTTTTTTTGTTCAAAAATTCAATAAAATCACTTCACAAAAATAGGTTGAACTGTACCGTTAAGTCAGTGTATATATGTTGTATGATTGTGTCAAAAAAGGTCCAAAATATTGACTTTTTACAAAAAAAATGACTCAAAAATTGTTGTTGTTGTAAAAATGAAATCAATTAAAAATTGCACATCTGGCTACCTTTCATATGACATAGCATTTATTTGCAAAAATTCTTCCAGCTAAGCGCAAAAATTATTTTACTGTTTTTGTCATCAAAACAACAAGGGTACCTTACTACCCCCTTTGATTTTTTCGCGAAATTTATTTTTTCCAAAATGTTGTTTTTATATTTTTTACAAAAAAGTCAAGTCTCAAAAATAATTTCTGTGAAAAAATTACCCCAATATCTCTTTCCAATCAAAAGTTATGGCTAAAAATCTATTTTTACATACCAGACTATTTAAAATCTTCTTTATAGTGATCTACTTATTTTTTGCTTCAAAAAATACGTCATTTAAGGCATATCTATAAATAAAGCTGAGCTAAACCATGCATGCATTTTTTAAAGTAGTATGTTGTACCCGTCGCAGTGATAATTTACGATACCATTTCATTTACCCTTGTTTTACAGGCAGTTTTCAATAGGTATTCTTACACCCAAAAAAATTTTGTGTGTAAATATTACTAATAACTGCGTCCATTCCATGAATTTTATTCGTAATGTTCAGTCACGACTAGAAATCGTAGATTGGACGTAGTTTGGTACATATAACAAATAGTTTTTTCGTATTCGTACAAAAACAAATGTATATTGTACAAAAACTTTTGTTACATTTACTAATAATGAAAAAAAAAACATTCTATCTGAACTGGGGTTCGAACTACGGTTTTTTAGCTTACGGGTCACGTACTCTTTCAGAAGACTACGGCCACCTTGCAATCATACATTTCCTTATATTTGATAATTGTTCAACAGACCAGGATAAAAGATTTCGGTTGTAAATATTTTAAAATCAACTAATACTGAATAGTGGCGGCCGTAGCTTAGTGGGTAGAGTGCGTGGCCCCTAAGCTACAGAACCACGGTAGCCCGGGTTTAATTCCAGCTCAGACAGAAAAGTTTTTTCAATTGAATTAATTTTTCTTTTCGGTCGTCACCTCTCTGCAGACAATGCCAAACCTCAGAGAGTAAAACTTGTCATATAAAGCTTCTTGAGAACATAAGCCGTTCGAAGTCGGCATAAAAAACGTAGGTAGTTCTCAGTCATTTGTGATTAAACATTTTAATAACATGCACAGCACAATTGATCAATAAAAGCTAGGTCAAAGTCCTTCCAAGGGCTGAAATGGCCAGTTTATTTTTTTTTAAATACTAAACAGTACAAAACCATTAGTAAATACTACGAATGCAATGAAAGAAATCACGATGTTGTTCTTACGAGAAATTGAGGAATAATGAGGAATGATACCCTTATTAGTCGAAGATCATTCTTCGAAGCAACAGATGGTAAGGGGCATTTAAGCAAATAACGAATCTGAACTTGGACGATAAGCGAATTTATATTTTAAAGTGTTTAATTACAAAAAGAAAACAAAGTAAAATAAATTTAAAAAACTAAATGTTTTCCCAAAAGTCGGCTTAAAAAACCGTTTTTCTGTTGTGAGGATGATCCAACTTGGATTATTTTTTAATTTTTCGTAAACTTAATAAAATTGCTTACAATCTTGCAACACTTAAATTTAATAAAATAGCATCGATCTAGACGATGGCAAAGCTTCTAATTCAAAAGCGAAAAAAATATTAGGAAATTCTGAATAAAGTAGGCTAAGTTAAGATCAAGCACTAATTTTTGAAAAAAATCTGATTGCAAATTCTTATTAGGACAACGATAGGAAACTTGATTTGCAACATTTATTTTATACTTCTTCAAATTCATTTTAACAGGCGTCATATTTTGAGAATTTTTTGGATTTTTTTGCGTCACGTGCTTTTATTACATCCAGTATTCAGAATCAAGCCTTGCAGGGAGGTTCTGCAATATATTTAGAAAATGAATGGAGCCCAAAACCCATCTATACATGTACCTCTTATTCTTCTACATGTACCATTTATTCGTACGTTTTGAATTAAAAAAAATAAATTTTTTTAAATATTTCATATAATAGGTATGTTTTCAAACTCGATTTATGTAACTTGCATGCTGCTAAAACTGATGCATGTTGGAAAAAGTAATAAGTCAGTTGATGTCCATGCGGGGAACATTTCAAGAATAGCGACAACCCGAATTCTTAATTTTTGTGGATTATGTGGATTTTTACCTCCTAAGTCCAAATCTGATAAATTTCAGATCTAAAAATCTTTCAGGTTTTTTTTTATTCATTTAAAAAAAAATTAAAATATTGGGAAATTTTTGTAATCTTATTTAAAAGGAGGAAAACTTGGGGGCTAAATAGTAATTAATGCGATTTAACTTAAGGGTAAAGGAGACCTTACGTATTTCATTAACTAAATTGCTAAGAATAATTGTTGACAAAAATTTTTTTGAAATTACATGAAAAAAAAAATTAAATTTGCAAATGTTTCGGACATGATACGAGAAAAATTTTAAACCCATCTTTGAATCATATATAATTTTCTTATGTTTACAATCTTGTATCAACTAGCGTATCATGATAACAATATTAGTACCTCAAATCTCAGAAAATAGAATTATATAGGTTACATTTTCTTCTAGACTCCTGTATGCCTTTTTCCCCCCAAGAACAAATCCTGCGGACGCCCTTGGAGAGGCTTGTATTCTTTGCACCGTTGGAACACTGCACGAAGTTCCGAATGGTGTAGCGACTTCTGTCCATCATTCCTCCAATCTCAGTATAAGATTTGCCTTGATTTTAGCAATATTCAATAATTTGTCGATGAGACTCCTCCTTGGTTTCCTTCCATTTGTTATAATTTTTTGATAAAATCAATTAATTTCTTGAAAATTTAAGGGACACTGACATTTGCACTTTGACTTAATGATGAATAAAAGTGAATAGTGGTGAATAATGGTTAGAATAGTGGTGATTTCTGAGAAAAAAGTTGCCAGATCGGTAAAATTTTGTTCAGCGAAATTGTGTATTTCTTAGTTATTTTTTAATATATGTTACAATAAAAAATTTTAAAATGAAAGAAAAGGACTTTTGTGGAAAATTTATCATTTTAGCCAGTAAAAATATTTGTTTATTGAAACTGCTTTAATAAGTCCTTTTAATCAATCATGAAGTTGAAAGTACTCAATGTATCAATAATTTAGTTCGGCACTGTATATAAAACAAAATGACAAAAAGCGTCTGTTTCCCTCTGCTGCCTGTAATTTTTAACCAATTTAGAAGACTTTTTTTAATTTAGATAATTACCAATACGAAGAAAATAGGAAAAAATTTATAAAACACTCAAAAACATTTTACAAAAAGTGAAAGAGCAATTATATAAAATTACGCTCACGCTTATGTACACGGAGATTATTTTTTCTGTTTGAATCAAGCAAATGTTTTGCTTAAAACCAAATCATCACGGTGTGATTTTAGAAAAAGATTAATAAATTGTTATCACTCCTCATGTATTTAGGAAAAAGCAAAATTTTGATTAAATTCCAGCAAAATTTTGCAAAGTTATTATAAACAACAAAAGCAAAATTCAAGCAAATATTTGCTAAGTTATTATAAGTTCAAATAGCAAATTTTTACTAAGCTCATGCAAATATTTGCTAAGTTATTATAAACTCAAATAGCAACTTTTTACGAACTGAATTCAAGCAAATTCCTTCTAAACACACAAGCAAACTTTTTTCTTAATGAAGAAAATTATGCGACGATTGGTTAACAACTGCGATGGTCGAATGGAAAAGCCGATGCAGTCACACTCACGCGGCCGAAGTTCAAATCTCCAGATGGTGGTAATTTTTCAATTTAATTTAATGTTAATAATTAATTCACTTCAAAAATATGCTAGATTTCAGCAAAAAATAATCAAAATTTGCTATTGCAATTTATAGTAACTTAGCAAATATTTGCTTAAATTAAGTAAAAATTTGCAGTTTATAATAACTAGCAAAATTTTGCTTGAATTTAATCAAAAAATTGCTTGGGTGTTATTTATATTTTGCTTGAATTTAATCAAAAATTTGCTTAGTTGTTATAAACTGAAATAGCAAATTTGTATTAGTTTTTACTGAAAACTAGCATAATTTTTAAGTAGCTGAGAATCAAGCGCAAGTTTTGCTTAACCACAATACGAATTCAGCAAACAGTTTTCTCCGTGTAAAGAGTAAGGGAGAATGTACGTATGCACCAAGAACAATATAAAGAAGATCACGCCTTAAGTGCGCAGAATTGGCAATCTACTGTGCAGGTCTACGTCATAAGTGAAAATACATCCAAACAAAAATATCACATAAACAACAAACGAAACTAAGCAAATGAATCTGATTGGCTAATTGGGAAAAAAAAGAAATACACACAAAGAAACAGTCAAACTGCTCTTTGCTATTTTTCGTGAAGGGGTCAACACGGAAGTTAACACTCCAATAACATATAAAATTTTTATCAAAGATAGTAATGAAAAATATTAAAATTTTTTCTGTACAAGCGTTGTTTTTTGATTTAAAAATATTTCTTTTAAAAAACCAAGATTTTATAAGAAAATGAGGAGATTTTTAGATCGACTCTCTTTTGACTCTCTTTTCTCTTGCACTTCTAACGTCACATGCACGTGCGCACAAAGAGAGCGGACATGCGCAAGGCGGAATCTTGAATATATAATTCTTACGTATGTACATATCTGTCCACTTAATTGTTTATGTTCAGTAAACTAAGAAAATGTTTTCTGTAAAAGCTATGGACTGAGCTTTCTGTATATAAAGCAGTTTGTTTACACAAAGTGTAAAAAATTTTGCAATAGATGGAGCTTAACAATAAAATTTTAAAAAATCAAATAATTTGGCACATAGGAAAGCTATGATCTTAACATTTAAATCAAAGTTGTTATCAAAGTTAATTCCCTCAAATAATATAAGTGGCATAATGCAAAGAGGCGTGGTCTTCATGTACAACTTCAACACTTTATGCACGATATTTTGTGTTTTTGGAAGAAAGAAAAGTTTTATAGAAACTAATCACCACAAAAACTAAGTGCGAGATTGGAAAAGAGAACGTGGCACCACCCATACATCTCCAAAACCAAAAACCGAGTACTTCGAAACTAAGCGTCGGACTGAGTTATATATTTACCCCGGTGTCCGATTATTTCGATACAGATACACAACATAAGCTGCAAGTTTATACATATGTATGCATATCGGTAAGGCGTAGGAGAGCCTGCCAGGAAAAAGCTAGTTATTACATTTTTAAATTCTTAATATATGAAATATTTCAATAATAAAATTATATTTATTTCAAAACAATTCAAAGCCATATTTTTAAAATAATTTTAATGTATTTTTCCTCCGTCTATTCATCCGACAGCAAATCAAATCCAACGACTTTGCGCTCGACGATACCTTCGACATCGATCAATCGCTCGATGATCAGGCGACGCTCAACTCGGCCGATGCCACAAAGTGGCGAAACGTCCGTGATCTTGATGCACAGACCATGCTTGAGGACGAACTGCAGCCTGTCGCCGAAACGAATGATAACGAAGATGAGAGCAGCTGGCTGCTAAGGGGCGTTAAACGTGTGAGGCGCGAGCTTAAACGTATTTTTGGCAAGAGCGAAGAGGAAGCAGCAATTGCCCCAAAGCCTAAGAAACATCACAAGAAACGTGATAGTGAAGCGCCGCGTCGCAACATAAGGCAGCAAGGACACAAACGTCTAAACAACAATAGTCACAATAGCAACAACAACCACAACCACAAGAAGCAATCGCACACAACTCATCAGGAGAAGAAAGTTAACCTTAAGCTGTTGAATGCTCAATCGGGAAAGCATAACAAACGTTCCTATGATGAATATGCTGAAGGTTCCGGATATTTCCCGGAAACAGAAGATGGTGATGAGGATACCGATGCTCCCGAAATGGAACACTGTAAGTAGTGGTAAAAATTTTGCGATTAATGGCATAGTATTAAAAGTAATGGTAATGATTACTGCTGAATTACTTTTGTGATAGGAAAGTTATAGCTTAAGAAAGTTTTTTTATTTTTTCATATACCTACATGAACAACATTTTCTCATTATGAAATACTTGTCAAATACTAAATACTTCAACATTGAATAGGCAGCAGAGTAAAACTAATATTCAAAAACTTAACACTTGCAGTTTTTGACATTTTGAATCATCTTGTAAAATATTTTGGAAATATTAAATACTTAATTAGTGTACTTAAAGCACTCACTTTCCTTACTAAAGTAAAAATTCCAAGTACTAAATAAATTACAGCAAAATACAACATTCATTAAGTTTTTTTTAGAATTCAAATGCAAGGATTTTTTTAAAAGCAACTAAGTACTGCAACATTGGAAGGTGTTTGAAATATGTTTTGTCTTAAACGTTTTGAATTTCATTTTAGAAATGTTATTTTAAATTTTAAATTCATATTTGAAACTCGGATCAGATAAAACTAAATTAAAAAGAGGACCAAATGAAATTCAGAACTCTATTTTAAATGCAGAATAGAACAATAAAAATTCATAAATTCAATTAGAAAATCAGAAAAGATCAATAAAAATCAGGGACATAACTGTTATGCAACTTTTTTGGAGTTGGTTAAAATTAATTATTAAAATGGGTTAAAATACATTTCAGTTATGAATAACTTTTATTTTTAAGAAAAATGTTTTTTTGGTTGCCGGATAACTTTTATTTTTGAGGAATAATTTTTTAGGTTTTAAGAGGTGTTTTTTATATTCGCTTCCCTTTTTAGAATCTTTCCCAGAGAAACCGGCTACCACATCGATTACCGACGACTGATTACATAACCGAATACAAATTACTGAAGCGATTACCAAGCGATTACTTAGCTGAATACCGATTACTAAGCGATTACATAACCGAAGACTGATTACTGAAGCGATTATCAAACGATTACTTAGCTGATTATTAGTAACTAAGCGATTACGTAACTGAATACTGATTTCTAAAGCAATTACCAAGCGATTACTTAGCTGAATACCAATCACTAAGCGACTACATAGCCGAAGACTGATTACTGAAGTGATTACCAAGTGATTACTTAGCCGGATACCAGTTACTAAGCAATTACATAACCAAATACTGATTGCTGAAGTGATTACCAAGCCATTAATTAGCTGAATACTGACTACTAATCGATTACATAACTGAAGACTGATTACTGAAGTGATAACTTAGCTGAATACTGATTACTAAGTGATTACATATCCAAATACTGATTACTGAAGTGATTACCAAGTTATAACTTAGCTGAATACCGATAACTTAAGCGGCTACGAGAACAAAGGAACAGCGTGAACAGGCGGAAAAGCGACAGCACGATTAACCCACGCCCCGGTTACTTAACGCTGCACACATAAGATACTATCATAAGAACACATTTTTTAATAAAGACATATTAAATAATTTTTAGAGTTACTGAATCTTTCACAGTATCCTGGTGCGGCTGAACTTTACCTCAGCCTGTGTATAAAACCATGTCAATAATGATAGATGTTCTGCCAGTATGTAGGGGTCACTGATTTCAAATCTGATTTAAGAATTTCTAAGTTTTTTGAAACTAAGGTGGACCCTAAAAAGTGTTTTTTGTTTTATAATCTTCGTAGATTGGCTGGTTGGTCATTTCAAATCTGATGTTGGAATTAAAAAAGTGCATAAATTTCATATAAGCATCTACCTAATTTTGAAAAATATATAACATTGTGCAATTAAACCTCTAAAAGGCCTATTAATATTAAAAATGCATTTTATAATGATTAAGCAAACATTTATTATTAAACAAAAACAAAACATTAATAATAAAAATTACATTATTTAATTTCTTAGATAATGACTAAGCAAACATTTTTTATTACAAAAAAAAATCGATTTCTTAAAATTTTGTAATAAAAATAATTTTTTATGAGGTACACTCAGCTTTTTCATTACTTCAATAGTTGTCTATAGTTGATTAAATACTTTACGCAAATATGTAAAATTAATTTAAGCCTTTGTCATATCCTTTTTTATTCATTGCTGATGTCAGATGCATTAATTCTGGAATGTAAAAACATGATTTTATTAATTGAAGTTGCATTTGACGCAAGTTTTATTAAATTTTGTGCTGATTTCGTGAGAGATAATAATAATGTTTGTAAAACTAAATTGAAGCAGAAATTCATTGAAAAATAAAAAAAAATAAAACAAGCAGTTTTTATCGGCTAAGTAATCACTTGGTTATCACTGCAGTAATCAGTCTTCGGTTATGTAATCGCTTAGTAATCAGTATTCAGCTAAGTAATCGCTTGGTAGTCACTTCAGTAATCGGTATTTGGTTATGCAATTGCTTAGTAACTGGTATTCAGCTAAGTAATTACTTGGCAGTCGCTTCAATAATCAGTTTTCAGTTCTGTTATCGCTTAGTAATCAGTATTCAGCTAAGTAATCACTACAGTAATCAGTCTTTGGTTATTTAATCGCTTAGTAATTGGTATTCAGCTAAGTAATCGCTTGGTAATCGCTTTAGTAATCAGTATTCAGTTATGTAATCGCTTAGTAATCAGTATTCAGCTAAGTAATGGCTTGTCAATCGCTTCAGTAATCAGTCTTCGGTTATATAATCGCTTAGTAATCGGTATTCAGCTAAGTAATCGCTTGGTAATCGCTTCAGTAATTTGTATTCGGTTAGGTAATCAGTCGTCGGTAATCGATGTGGTAACCGGTTTCTCTGGGAAAGATTCTAAAAAGGGAAGCGAATATAAAAACACCTCTTTAGGGTCCACCATGGTGTCAAAAACTTTTTGAAATTCTGACATCACGACGATGACGTTAAATGATTATCCCATATTGATCACGGCTAAGAGGTGTGAGTCCAAAAGTCATCTTTTTCTTGATATTTGACACTAATAACCGAAAAAATAAATATGTAAAAAAAACTGTTATGAGCTAACCTAAAATACTATTCCCAAAAAATAAAAGCTATCCGGCAACCAAAAAACATTTTTCTTAAAAATAAAAATTATTCATAACGAAAATTTTTATGTGTTGAAATTGCCCAACTTTTTCTGCTGTGAAATCTAGAATAACAATTATTTTCAGTCCCTGATAAAATTCAAAAACTCTTTTTAAAAATAAGAAAAGATCAATCAGATCAGAAAAGAACAATTAAAATTTAAAAGTTTTACTTGAAGCTCAGACAAGACCAATTAAAATTCCTTAAATCTATTTTAAATTTTAAAAATATTAACTGAAATTCACAAAATTTCTATTGAAACTCAGAAAAGTTTAACCAATATATAGATGTTTGAGTTTGTATTCAGAAAATTTCAATTTTAAAATACTATATAAAATTCAGAAAAATGCAAATGAATTTTATAAATGATTAATTGATATTCATGAAAAGTATTTAAAATTCAGAAAAGATTAAACGAATTTTAAAAATTCAATTTTTAATTTCGTACATAATTGTATTTAAAATTCATAAAACAAAAGCTGTAATTAAAAACAAAGACGAAATAAAATTTCTGAAAACATTAGAAAATATAAGTAAAAAATAAGAAATTTCATGTGAAATTCAACAAATTCCATTAGAAATTCAACAAATTTCATTTAAATTTAGAAAATTTATTTAAGATTAAAAAAAGATTAAAAGAAATTCAGAAAATCCAAAATTCAGAAATTCTAAAATTGAGAAAAAATCAAATAAAATTCACATCAGATTAGAAAAAAACAATTAAAATTAAAAAATTTTACTTGAAGTTCAGACAAGATCAATTGAAATTCATTCATTCCATTTTAAACTCGGAAAAGATTAGTCGAAATTCGAAAATTTTGTGTAATAATAAGATAATATGAAAGAAATTAAAAAAGTAACTAGTAACAATTAAAATTCACAATTTTATTTTAAGATTCAGAAAATTTCACGCTAAATTTGAAAATTATATTTTACATTCAGAAAATCTCAATTGAAGTACAGAAAAAATCATCCGTAATTTAAAAATCGTATTTGAAATTAAAAAATATCTAAAAAATAAATATAAAACTCTATTTAAATTCAGAAAAGATCAAATGAAATTCTCAAAAGATTACTTGAGAGTCAGAAAAACCATTTGAAATTAAAAAAATATCAATAGAATTAACTAAAGTTTTATTTTAATTTATGAAATTGAATTTCAATTTAAGAAATTCCATTTGAATCTAAGATATTGCATTTGAAATTCAGCGAAAAAAATAAAAAAAAATAAAATTCAGAAATTAATTGAAATGAAAAAGTGCATTTCAAATATCAGTTAAAATTCTAAAGATCCATTTTAAATTCAGAATTTGAAAAAAAGAATCAAGTATCGAAATACCATTTGAAATTAAAAAATTTATTTTTAAATTTAGGAAATATCAATAGAAATTTAGAAACTCCATTTAAAATTGAGTCAAACAAAATCCATTGAAATTCTATGTAACACTTTGAGAATATCAATTGGAATTCGAAAAATTTATTTAAAATTCTAGAAAGATCAATTGAAATTCAAAAACTAAATTTACAACTCAGAAAAGATAAGTTAAGTTTCGGAAAAACTCTTCTTATGCTTTTTTAAATACTGTTTATTAAACCTAATAAATTTCTGTATTTTGTCTCCATCAACCAGATCGCGCTCTCTTTACAATTCACGAACCCTGGGAGGAGGCATATCGTCAGGGACGCGACAATGGTTTGTTCATGGAACTGCATCGCCAAATTGAGACCGGCTTCCGCGATCTCTATCAGTCTCAATTTCCTGATGATGATGATGATAACAATATGCGAGCTACGCTGCTCCAAGTGGGGTAAAATTTACTATCTTTTAATAGTCTTCACAGAAAAAACTTTTTCTAATTGTCATTTGTGACATTTTTTTCCAACAGACCCACCGATGATCACTACAAAATACATGTTCTAGTACAGCTCGAATTACCTGCAAAGATTACCAACTTTGGAGATGTGCTCTCTGACCAGATTGCGAATTATCAACGTTTAGGCAGCATGGGTGTCGAGAAGGACAATGAATATTACTTCCGGCAAATACGTGGTGAGTTTTTCTCCAACAGTTTCTATGCATTCTGTTTAAGAAAATGAAGAAATTTTAGCTCTTGTGAACTAATATATTTTTTGAAACGTAGTCTCTCAACTAATAAATTCAAAATTCTGTGGTAAATATTTTAAAAAATTTCAAAAAGGTGTAGATTTTTGGGCAATACGAGTACTAGAACAACTCTTCAAGTAGATAGTTAAATGGAGGCATTAATGATGAATCTAATTAAAAACCTTTTCAATTTAGTTGACTTTATTTTTAAATTAACAATTTTTTGGTTCTTGTATCGGCTTATATTATTTGTTTGCATTCTTTCGGACAGCTTTTTTTCTTCAAAAAGTCAAAATAATCAAAATGAGAAAAGTATTTTTAAATCGATTGAGCTCAGTATTGAGAGTGAAAAGTCAAATGAGTGTACCTCTTCCTCATTTTCGTTTAGAAGTTCAATATATTGTATTAAAAATACTTGAACTTGTTATCATGGAATATTGCTATATGAAAAATATTTTTAAAGAATATTTCCTAGCTAGAGCTTATTCAGTTAAAGAGCACATTCAGTCGCATCATTAAATTTGCCTCGTTTTAAATTGTCAAAAATTAAATAAATTTTTTGATAGCTGAATACTTTAAAGTTACTTAGAGCCCTTTTCCACACGAAAAGTTTTCCTGCCAGCAAGTCGGCGGTACAGGCAAGTCCATACTGGCAAGTTTTTCAAATGTGCTGTTCTTTCTTTGATGCTATGCTCTTCTTTCCTTTGTATTTTCGACTTGCTGTCAAGAAAACTTGCCGTGTGGAAAAGGGGTATTAAAGTTTGTTATCATAAAATATTACTATATGAAAATTTCCCAGTAAGAGCAAAAATATACCATCATGATGGAGCCTGCATACTGGCCGTCATAAAATTTTCCTAAAGCTCATAATTTTAACAAATTTCTCTTTCAAACTTCTACCAAATACTTAGCCTGTTAATTATACCATGCATTGCTCTTGAAACTTTTGCTAAAAAAACTCAATAAGCCAATACAAGAACCTAAAAGCGTAAATTCTTAAACTATAAAAGCAAACAATCATTTTAAGCATGCACCAATCAACTGATTTTTTGCTAACTGGGTGAAATGCTTTTTATTTATAGCAATTTAATTTTATACGGGTTCAGTTGGAAATTTTTAAATTGTGTTTTAATTGGTTTAACTCTTAGTTTTTTTCCATATTTTCCTCTTCTTTATTTAAACATTTATTGGTGGGGGTATTTTTTGGGGTTTTTTTTTTTGGTTGAAGACATGCTATACAAACGTCATGCCTTAAGCATTTAAGATATTTTTACAAATTCTTTCCATTTATTTATTTTTTATTTTATTGTTATTCTAATTTTTCACTCATCAAATTCATAAAATAAAAAAATAAAATCATAAAAAAACCATATCACATCAGATGCTAACGAGCCCTATGACTTTTCACGTGATCCTGAACCATCTACCGAATCCACCAACAACGGCTACAACGGGTATGGTGGACCAGAAGATGGGGAACATGAGCCACCAAGCGTTGAGCCACCTCACACAGGTGTTGAGAACAATTATGGCCCTAACGATGAATGCGATGCCAATCCTGACGGCTTCTTTACCTGCCAAAATGGTCAGAGTGTCGATTGTAATAGACGCTGCGACAACTACATCGATTGTGACGATGAGAGCGACGAGGACGAAGAATTGTGTCGCCAATTGTTAAACGGTGAACCTGATAATGAAAATAATGCCCCTATCGATGATTCGCGCAATGAACATGAGGTTGGAAGTGAGACCAACGATCGAGAGAATGATCAGGAGGGTCAGCCGCAACCCAACCAGGGCTATGATCAAGGTCGTGATCCAAATTACAATCAGAATCTTGATCCAAGCTATAATCCAAACTACAACGAAGACCGCGATCCCAACTACGATCAAAACCGGGATCCAAACTACGATCAAAATCGCGATCCCACCTACGATCAGAATCGTGACCGCGGTTATGATCAAGACAGAGAACATACACCAGAGCAAGATCCACGATATGATCAAGATCGCACCCCAGAACACGATCAGGATCGTACGCCAGAAAATGATCAAAATCGTTATGATCAGGACCGCTATGATCAGGACCGCAATCAAAATCGTATGCCAGAACGTGATCAAAATCGTTATGATCAAGATCGCGATCAAGACCGTCAAGATCAGGACCGAGATCAAAATCGCGCGCCAGAATACGATCAGGATCGTTATGATCAAGACCGGAATCAAGATCGCACGCCAGAACTTGATCAGGATCGTTATGACCAAGATCGTTATGACCAAGATCGTTATGACCAAGACCGCTATGATCAGGACCGCGATCAAGGTCGCTATCCCGATAACGATCAGAATTACGATCGAGAGCGTCCTCAAACTGGCGACCACCTGAATGATTGTATTGCAGATCCTGATGGAAGCTTTACGTGCCGCGACGGCGAGAGCATACCCTGTTATTTAGTTTGCAATTCATATTCTGAATGTAGTGATGGTTCGGATGAGGCTCCTGAAGTGTGCAGCAAAGGTAGCTAAATTTAGTGGGCTTCAACGCACGCTTACGCTTTAAGGCTATAACATAAAAATTGCTTTTTTAAATTAATGCGATATGTAATCAATATGTAATGTCTAACCTTCAGGCGCTGTAAAAACAACTGGCTTAAATTAACTCTTTTGGTGCAGACCTTCTACACCTTTATTTATGAGATACTAACATGTATTTTTTGTAGATATTTATAAGTAAAATATTAAAAGCAGCTTTACTAACATTACCACTGCAGAGTCGGTATTCGTAATCTTTGAGGCATTGTTTATACACAAAAAAATAAAGCTAATTTAAAGAAATAACTTACAAAATTTTCGGGCTGTAAAATTAACTTCTAACCACTTATATTTTTATTTTTCGTTAAACTTTGAATTAAGAAAGTTTTCTGGAAAGTATTTTTAAGAAATTATTTGCTTAATTATTTTGGAGTTGTATTTTGAGGGGCAAAAAATCAAAGAGTTGTTTAATTATAAGTATAGATAACACAGAAAATTTGTATATTTTTTTTAGAAGCATTTCGAGGAACTCTTCTTTCAAAATATAGTCACTATAAGTTATTTGAAAACAGACAATATGCCATCTTCATCTCCTAAAGTATCTTTAAGCAAAATATCTTTGTTGAAAAACTTCTAGCTCCGTCGCCTTAAATATTAGTCAACTATTTTCTTCAAAAATAATGTTTTCAGGGGGGTGGGGTGAAGGTTTTAAAGGCGAAAAAAGGCATATATTAATAATTTTTGCTTTTTTGGAAATATGATTAATGTTGGTTTATTTATTTCATATACACGTTATACATCTAAAGTATCTGTGTAAAAAATGTTCAATAAAAATATCGATAAATAAGTCCGTGACTGCAAATCTCCGGAGGCACCTCTAAAAAAAATGCTATGCGGTGAACTCCATAACTCGTCACCGGATCATCTGATACAATAAAATCGAAATTCTTTTAAAGGTGACATATTTCCCCACGTAGTCAGAGGGAATTTTTTTTTGCAGAGTTTGGAGGTGAAAAACGCGATTTTCGCTAAAAGTTTCGGTGAATTTGTTATAATTAAATGGAAAAAATAGTAAAAAATCTCCATCTGATAACTTGTTGATTTATGTGTAGAAATAGTTAGAAAATTTTAAAAGAATCGGTCAAGTAGATTTTGAGTTATAAAATTCACGAACTTTAAAAACGATGTTTGCTAGATAATCGATTTAAAGATTTACATTTACTTGAACATCAAGCGGCCAGCATGCTCCCTTGAAGCTCTGTAACTTCTTTAGTTTTGCTCCGATTTACTTGAAATTTTAAAACAATACTCTCGAAATGTTGCACATTTAGAAAAAAAAAGGAAAATAAAGTTTTAAAACCTTACCACAATGCATCTGAACCTCTGAAAAGCTAATTAAAAATTTTGATGTATGATAAGGAGATGAATATAAATTTGAATATAGGCTAATAACTTGCACTCTTACAAACGGTTTGGAAGAAGTTTTGTGCCAAAAAAACGCATCATCAGAAGATGCTACGCGTTATGTATATCGTTTGCTTAAGTTCGCCCACTTATCCACTTACAGGAATGCTATTCTCGGATGTGTCTTGTCTTCATATCTTAATGCTAGGAACTATACATATCTCCATAAACAATTTCACACTTAGACACCCTCTTACTTATATGACAAATTACAATTTAGTTTATCTCAAAGAAGTCATATTCTGATCGTATCTAGACATTTTTCTTTAAACTCTTCGCACTTATTTTTCATAAAAGCTTTCAGACTGTGGAATGCTCTTCCACGCTGACAGAGACAAATCTCCAGAACAGCCATTTTTAGACAATCTGTTTATATTCATCTTTCTTCTTCCTAAGTTAAAAATAACACAATTCAAATACAATTCATATTAATTCAAGTTAAGTAACTTTCAAACCGTTGTTATGATTTAAATAAATTTTTAATATTTTGTTTTAATGTATTTATGTTGTATTTAAGAGAACTTTTTTCTTATTGTACTTCCGTCTTTTTATTTCAACAAATAGTATTAATGTCTTTGAGAAGAGCTAAAAAATTACCCAAAATTAGCATTTTCACAAAAAATTTGGATAAGGATGTGTTAGTGAATGTCTTACCATACGCCCTGCCACAAAAGTATGGACTGGCATGTAGATTTATGTGACAATTTGTTACAAAATGACCAGTTATTTATTAATATCATATATGAATTATTTAATAATTTTGTTCCTATAAAAAAGTTAAGAAGAATTCTAATTCTAATAAAGAATGGCTTAGAAAAAATATTTTAAGATTAAAAAGTAGAATGAATAAGCTATTCAAAAAAAGTAAGGATGATATAGCTTTTCGTCAAAGTTACCATCAAGCGCGAAAGTAACACGAATCACTTAAGAAGCACCTTTACAGAAAACATATACGTGGTCTTGAATCGGATATAAAGTGCAACCCTAAAGCATTCTGGAATTTCTTGAATAGAAAAAGGAATGTTCCTTGAAAAGGAAAGGAGTGTTCCCTAAAAATGTGTTTTTCAAAGAAAAAATATCGAACAACTCGAAAGATGCTTGTAACCTGTTTGCCGATTTTTTTCAGTCAAATTTTGTCTTAAATAGTGATGGCGGTATCTGCTATATTACGGTGACCCTATCACTGATTTGGGATCTTTATCTCTTTCAGAAGAAGGATGTGTTAAACGAAATGCTAGCTCTTGACATTAATAAAGGTATTGGTCCGGATAATATCCCTCCAATATTTCTTAAGAAGTGTCCAAGTGTTTTAGTAACGCCACTTGCACTTATATTTAATTTGTCCCTCAACAGGAGTCAGATTTTAGTTGTCTGAAAGGAGTCTATTATAATTCCTATACATAAATCTGGTTCCCGACAGAATATATCCAATTATCGTCCTATACCTAAACTACCTTTAATTCCAAAACTGTTTGAAGCGGTTGTCAATAAACCAAATTGACGTCTTCTTCACTGATTTCGCTAAAGCCTTTGATAAGGTGCAGCAACCTATACTGGTAAAAAAGCTAAGTCTGATGTGTTTTCATTCTTCATTATTATTTTGGATAGAGGACTACCTCGCAGGACGATGCCATTCTGTCCGTATTGAAAAAAAGCTTTTCAAAGGATATTACGAACCTTTCAGGTGTACCACAAGGTGTCCATCTTGGACCGCTCTTGTTCGTTTTATTTATAAATGATCTCCCTTACTATATACAGCACTAGGAATGTCTTATGTATGCAGATGATGTTAAAATATTTAAATCAGTACACTCACATACTGATCATTTGCTTCTGCAACGCGATTTTCATAATTAGTGTACGTTAATAAACTACACTTAAATATTTCAAAATGCAACATAATGTCGTTTTATATGAAACAGAAACTTTTCTTTTTTGATTACTCAATAACGATCAATCAACTCCAAAGAGTTGAGTTCTGATCTAGGTGTGTTATTTGATAAAAGATTACATTTACCAGCCACTACGATACCATTATCAACAAGTCTAATGCAATGATTGGATTTATAAGGTGCAACATAAAAAAATTCAGTGACCCATACACCCTTAAAACTTTATTTATATCTTTAATAAGATCAATCTTAGAATATGGCTATGTTAAATGGGATCCCTATTATGAATTACACAGTGCAAGACTTGAGAACGTACAGAGGCGTATTACTTGTTTTGTAATTGGTAAACTAAACTGGGATTTTGTGCCAAATTATTCATCTAGATGTGCCCTTCTTGGCCTTAGCACGTTGGCCTCTAGGCGAAAGTAGTTTCTAATAATGTTTGCTCGCAATATTTTGATGAACCACATTGATTCCTGCACTTTTTAGAATATATGCCCCTGAAAGGCATTTTAGACAAAGAAATTTCTTTCATATTTTGCACCATAGAACTAACTATGGCCGAAGTGATCCTATCTATAATATTAGCTCAGCGTTTAATTCTATATTTGCTCGAACAGATTTCACACAAAAAAGAATAACGTTCAAACAAAATATAATGAGTATTGTGTAGGATAATTTTGATAATATTTGCTTAATTTATATATTTTACAAATGAAGGTAAATCAATGACTGTTAAACATTTTTGTTGATAGCAATAAAATAAATAAATAAATAAAGTTTTAACAGCTGAGGCAAGTGCAAATTAGTAGGTTGCTTTTTATAAAAAGGCGCAAAATCATAATAGTTATCATAACAAATTTAAATACAATAATACAAAAATAACATTTTTGAGTATTTTTGAATGCAGAATAATTCTTAAAGTAACAATATGCACCAAAAGTTTGGTCTTAAGAAATAATGGCGGTCCGTTGAAAAATAGCACCCTTTTTTCTGACATTTCATTTTTTATCATTTTTTGCAAAAATTCGCAAAATTATTTTATTTTTCAAAAGTCAGAAACGAAGCGTAACCTCAAAATTTGGAGGATTACTTTTACTTTTTGTCTCAGATGAGAAAGAAATTGTAAAAAAACATCGAAATGTTTTCATTGTTGTATAAATTATGTGGCATTTTGGGCTCCGGACTAATAAAATGGGTGACTAATTGACGGGCATGAGTTATGTTCACCGTCGGATTAAAATTTATGCATAAAAGTTACGATGAAAAAAACCATAAATTCTATTAAATAACCATGATAATGAATTGAAGTTTCGTACCATTTCAGCATCTGTATGATTCTGTGATGGCAAAAGAGAAAAAAAGAAGGTAAAAGTCGAAAGAGTTGTCTCAATATGGCTCTGGTTTCTAGGTACATAGATTTTTATTTTTAAAACATTTAGCCCATTGTTGCCTGCACATAGTTCTCACCGGCCGATTTTGTCCAAATTCACATATGTTAGCAAAGGATACCTAGAATAGAATTAAAATAAAATTTAGGTCTCTACCTGTCCGAACATCTGAGATAATAATGGGGAAAAAATGTTACCTCCTTTAGGTAAATGATTCATAATACACCGCTGAAAACTCCGTTTGATACAAAAATTTCTCGAATTGAAGTCTCATTCATTCTCTCTAACTTCACAAAATTTCAAACAAAAAGCCAAGAGCATTTAGTCTAGAATGTCAAAAGAAAAAAACCCGTTTGAAATTCCGACATAACGTGAGGAAGAAATTTCACAAATTTCAGTTAAATCATTTATAATACACAAATGAATGCTCCGATTTATACCAAAATTTCACGAATTAAAGTCCCAATCATTATTTCTCACTTAACAAAATTTCAAACAAAAAGTTACCAGCGTTAAGTCTAGAGCGCCAAAAGAAGAAATACCTATGATAGGGTAAAATTTCACCCCATCCGGCTGGGATAGGTTAACTTTTTACTTTTAAGATCCCTCTGCAACAAAATTAATTTTTTTTAAAAAAGCATATAACTGAACTCCAACCACTAAATTTTATAAACTTTATTGATTATCAAAACAAGGACGAAACCTCCATTCAATCCTTTTATTCAACAGGAAGATGGTTTTTCTCACATAGTTTTTTAACTTTTCTGTTTAATTTGGGCTCAAAATCTGGTTTAAATGGCGAGCTTTTTAGTATATCTTTAAGTTTACATCAAGATATATAAGATAACATTAAAAAAGTTGAAAGAATTTCGCGACTTAAGCGAAAAAGTTTTTATATGGCAATAACTTAAAACTGCGATTATATCAAAACTGGACAACTATTTTTTATTTAAGACTTTAATTCGGTATTGCTTGAAGGTTAAAAAAAAACATATCTTTATCAAAATTTTAAGTATAAAAGCCTATTAAAGCAGATTTTTCGCCACTTCTACAAATATATTTTGTTTATAGCGTTTTTTTGGCAGGGCGTGTACAGCATTTTCGAAAGGGAGTATTACAGGCCGGTTACACAGGCCTGTGACAGTGAAAGTGCGAAAGAATACGTGTACTGGTCGAATGATTCCAAAAATTTCATGCAAATTTTCATGCTAGTAGATAGAGGTGCTACACATGCACGTGAAAGTTCATTAAAAAAATTCCATCGAATGCGAAGGTTCTCGCTGCTATTGCAGTTTGCGTGTGCTTTACTTGTTGTTTTGTTTGCTTTAAATTGTAAACAAGCTATCAGTGTTACTTCGTGTACGAAAACCCGAAATAAACCCACTAAAAGTTATTAAAAACAACACTGATATCCCCCTTTTTGACATACACTGGCCGCTGCTGTCAAAATCCACTGGCTCTGAAATTTCGTTGCCAGTAGCGATGAAAGTGGCGTAAAAGTGAATATAGTGTGAGTGTATTTGTAAAATAGTATGAATGTATTGAGTTTTTCAAACTACAGAGCCAGTATACTGGCCTGAGTAGCATGCCTGTTAGCACAATGTAAAATAACAAAAGCTTACGATAACCTTGTCGCCACAAAGCGAAATAACTATTCATATCTTCAATTGCTCTCCGTTTGGTTTGTGTCATGACTTTATGAAATAGCGAGACATCTTACGAGACATCTAAGTGAACGTCTTAGTTTGATGGTCTTAATATGGCTTGGAATCAGCAAAACTTGCTGGTATTTCAGCCATTTTAGGAACCAAAAAAGTGCTGATGGAAACATACATAATTACCAGAAATACCATTTTCATGCTACAGATCTTCATAGAGTCTTTTCCATTTTGCAGTACATGCGATTATGTAATTAATGTCATTATGGTTGTAAATGGTTATTTTTACAAGAACTCAATATCGAGGAGCTCGTTATGTTTTATTAATTAAAAAATTGAAATGAAAGAAATTTATTTTCAGTGAAGTTTAACTTTTGGCGACAATTTAAACAGTATGGAATAACTAAACATGAAAAGATTGAGCAGTATTTATAAAGTGCACGCAGTTTATGGTGACTTGTTTGCTTAGCCCAAATTAAGACATGCCGATATTGCGACAGCTTCTCTTACCGAAATTCCAAAAAATGTTTGTCGCTGTTTTGTCGAACTTCCATGAAAAGTCAATTGGTTACAAAAATTGCCTGCATAACGACAAGTCTAAAATGGTTGTTATTATTCTATACAGCTCTGAAAAGGAGTTTTTCCCGCTGGTTTTGGTCTCTACTATTGATTAATTTATAAGTTATTTGTTATGTTACTGTTTTACTGTTGTTATTAACTGTTATCATATCTGTTGTACTGTTTTTTAATTTATATATTTTTGTGTTTCTTATCTACGTCTCTCAATTAAGTTATATCACCACCGTCTTATCAGCCTGGAGCTGAGAATGATGTATTGTATATCATATCAGTGTTTTTATTCAAATGAAGCTTTTTTGACCTTTACCCGCAATCTGATCTCCAAACAGCTTCCATGTCTATCTTAAATGTTAACAACTTTTTGAATTGAAAATTTATGTCAAAAGTCTTATATGTACTACCATTAACCCTGCTCCCATTTATGTACCTATCTCTCCCTCTCTCGCTCTTTCGCTTTCTGTGTCTTCATTTGTTTTTCCTGATCCTCGAAAGATCCAAAACATGTCTTGTCTCTATTTGTTACTAACATCTGCATCTGTGTTTTTTGTGTCCCAAAATTTCTCTATGTTTTGTGTGTGTCACTCTGCGTTGGTCATTTGTAATACCCTTTTTGCCAAAAAATGCTAAAGCTTAACGATTACGCCGCATTTTATTTGCTATAACTTGCAGCCTTTAGTATTTTTCTTTGATAATTTTTTGTTATTTTTTCACCTTTTCCTTCCTGAAATATAAATTAGACACCACCGAATCGAATATCGATGACAACCTGAATAACAACAACAACAATGTAAGACCTGAAGAAAATGAAATCGATGCCTCTGGTGATGATCAAGGCTTTTATGTCCCAACTACCGAAACGTCACTTTTACATACACGTCCCGATGAGGATGTCGGTTGTCGCGGTGACGCCGCTTTCACTTGCCCCATTAGTGGCAAGCAAATTTGCGATGAGCACCGTTGTGATGGTATTGAAGATTGCCCTGATGGTGAGGATGAATATGATTGCCCCAACATCGAAGAAGGTTACAATGGTGGCGGCGGGGCCGATGGCGATGATGGAAAAAATGGCTGGAACGATAATGAGAAGGGTATATTTTCGATAAACTACTACAACAACAATTAGACAATTAACCATTTCTGTGTGTTTTATCATTATGTGTGTCGTACCTTCCCTAACCATATTATCCAACCCAAGCCCCTTTTTTTATCTAACGACGTTACGAGAATTTTATTACAAAACATTCAGATATTTTTACTAGTCAAAAATTTTTAACAACAGTTCTTCGATTCTTTTTATTATAAATCAGTATTATTTTAATAATCCCATTATTTTTAATTGAAAAGTTTATAAGAAAGACACTACAAAAATAAGCAGCTTCTTACAAAATTTTTGACCTAAATTGCTACTTATGTATTTTATAAAATATTGACCTGTTGACATGTTGATCTGAATAGCAATCGCAATTTATTTTTTAGACTGGGTTATATTTTTACAATCTTATCATAATATATTCTTACGACAATTGCTAATATTAGCTAAAATAACTCAATATTTAATAATCACAAATAGATATTAACAACGGAGGGCAGAATATCACTTTACGTAGAGTAGAAAATATTTTTTGAAAAAATAATAATAATAATTTTAGTAGTAATAATATTAATAAAAATAAAAACAATAATAATTATTTTAATAATAATAACAAGAAACCTTAAAAAAATCATTATACTTTAATCGATTTCGATAAACTATGTCATTTTCAAATTACTATGAAAATTTGTAAATATTTTGGAAAACTGAAACTATTATTTTGAAAACCTTTAATTGAAAATTTGTAAGTCTTGTAATGTCAAATGAAATGTTTATATTGGATTTATTATGTACTTACACCAATAAGCATATACCTTCACCAGTGACTATGTATATACACAAGTAAAGATTATAACAAAACAGTTGGTGAAATTAAAGAGCTCATAAGCAATTTCGCTCTGTTTAGAGAAAAAAAGTTTAAATGATATTCGCCTTGTAATAAACAAATAAGTCGAGACTCTTAAAAGAAACTCTTATAAACAAATAAGTCGAGATAATTCGAATTTTGTTTAGATACAGGAGACTTCTCAAGCCGTAAAGAAAATGACATCGCAGAATGTGGCATCTACCAAAAGCATTTTTTATTCTATTTTAACGCCGGAAAGACAATATTTTCGTTCTTTGAAAAACATTTTTGCTGGTCTTTGATCTGCCAACTGTTTTGGTAAAAAATGTAACCATGCAGAAGAAAAAGTAGCTAAAAGTTGCAAATAAACACTTTTCCCAACAATAAGTTACAACAATACATAATTCTTCACTTAGATAATTTCTCATGCACGTAGACACATGATAGTTAGTCACATTTTTATTATAGCTGACCGTAGAATTTTTTATGTATTAAAAAGTTTTTTATGCATTCGATTATACATAAATGAAAGATGGCCTATTTGTAAATATTTTCATTCATTTCTATTATATTATAGCCCGAAAATTCCGTGAGGATTAAATACTTTTACGACTCTCAAAACAAACATAATGATCTGACGTATTTTTCTGTTAACATAATGAAAATTTAATTTTGACCACGGAAATCGAAAAAGGGCATCCAAAAAATAAATAGGTTTGCAAATATTTAGTAAAATAGACTATTTTATAAGCATGTGTTTAAGGTTGACGGGATGAAAAAAAATTAACAAACAAGTGGACTCTTCAGGACATTTTAGTCGAACAGTAGCCGAACAAGGGTCGAATAAAGACCAAACAGCGACCGTTTCGAAGCAATATTGAATGGTTTTGCAGCAGAATGCTGAAGTAGGCTTTATTTTAAATAAAAAAATATTATTTTTGTACTTTTTCGCCTGCCAAATGTAATTTCAATAGCAAACTTTGCTCAGAGGTCATAAAAAATTAAACTCTCAATGAGGAAATACCAAAGTGTCATTATTGAAGCGCTTTATAGTATATATAGAAATTTTTCATTAAACTTAATCAGTAGTTACAGGTAAATGTATGCTCCAATGAATACAATTATTACCTATAAGAAGTTAGGTATTGTATTTTTTCATTGTTTTGTTTTTTGATATGCATGTTAATTTTAAATGATTTTTTTAATTTTAATAATTTTTTAATATTACGGTCGCCGTTAGTTGATTCGGACTCTTGATCGGTCCGAATATATTTTTACTTGGATAAGTTTAAAAAATCTGATATCTTTGATGAAATCTGAATATGAAAATTTGTCTCCGTAGATGTTCATAAGTTAGAAGCACATTAAAAATTATCTAAAAAATTTTTTTAACAATCACTTTTTCCAATTAAGATCTCTTAACAGGAAATTTAAGGCTCAAAAGAGTATATATGAGCAGCATTCTTAAAATTTTCTTGATGAAAAGAAATAATTTGAAGCCATTATATATGTATGTAAGCAGTTAAAAGGTTAAATAAAAAAAGCATTATTCGTCCGCTGTTTAACTAAATTACATTTTTTACTTTTTTTTAGCACATACTCTACCTCTTTCATGCTGCTCGATTGAGTAGACTTTTTAATTATGTTCGACCCTTGTTCGTACCATGTTGTCATGCTCTTAGATCGATTAAATCTTGGGTCAGGCCCTAATACTGCGTTTCCATGGATGCTGATGAATAACAAGAAATTTAAAAAAATTACCTTGCAACTTTTTTACTAAAACGTTTTTTAATTTAATAAAAATTCAATTTAGAAAATATTACAGAAAACTAAAGGCCAAAAAAGATGTTTTAACCCTTTTTCTTAAAATTTACTTAATAAAAAGAAAAATATATTTAGTCATTAAAATTATTTAGTATGAAGTTATATACAGGTAATAAAATGGTACCATCATTTTCTCTAAATTTTATCGATAGCAAAATTGATCTGATTTATAAAAATATAAATACTACATTCCAATATAATGATAAAATTGGTACAACACATTTTTAAAATCAAAACCTTCCACAAATAATCAAACTTTTAGCCAAAAATATAACCAAAAAATATATATATAAAAATGTACCTTAAAGACTTATGATGTACCTAGACAAATAGTTGTAATTTAAGACAATTTTCATAATAATGTGTAAGCAAACTGAGACTGCTTACTCGTTATTTACAATACTAAATACATCACGTTCCTTGCATAAACACATAAATAAAAATTCAAGCTTTATAATGAAATATAATTTTTGAATAAATATTAACTATGAAGATATGCAACTAGGCCTTTAAATCATATACCTATTAAAGTTATCATACCCTGTAAAATAAACGCAAAATATCACATCCCTCAAATTAATTAAATTGTACCTTTGATTGAACCTATGAAACAATATTCCTCAATAGTTTCCCAAACATTCACATAAAAATGAATATACCTACCAATATAACAATGTATCACCCACTTTTTTAACCATATACCCCACCCTCAAATGTAACCTATGTATGTACCCACCGCACGCTCATGTACCCGTTGTATTAATTTTAATTGGTTTTTTATTTTCTTTTCTAATACAAAATCGACTCGTAATTTTACAGTTTGTTCCGAAAATGAATTCAAATGCGACGAACGTTGTCTGCCTGTTGAGTACCAATGTAACGGTGTGTTCGAATGCAACGATCGTACGGACGAAGAAAATTGTCCAGATCGTGATGACAGAGGTGAGTTTTTTTAAATTTAATTTGCTATTTACTATTATTTCAAAATTATTCAGCACAGCTAAAAACTTTTTATTTTATTATAAATATTGTGTTAAATATCTTTTAATAAATTTTTATAGTTTTAAGCTCTAGCATAATTGGTAAATTTTTTGTAAGTTTTATTTTATAGCTGCTTATTGTCAGATTTTGTTTAATAAACTCAGAAGTAAATGATCTGAAATTCACAGACGTTCGTGAAGAAAAAAAAACAACTGTTTGATCTTCACTCTTTGCAAATTTTCAAGTACCAACCGCTTATTAGTGCAAAAGAATCTCACTGCTTCATATTCTATCATTCTAAGCAATATGTCTAAAATATTCCACTTGAAATATTTAATTGATATATTGACTCAATTGTTTAAATATGAGCTCTCTTGCTTAAATGTTGGTATTTCAGTTAATATTATTCAAGCACATCTATGAAAATATTTTAATTCGTACATGAAAAACAACAATGCTTTTGAAAAGTGACCATGAATAATAAGAATTTATTTTCTGAAAGCTACATATTGAAAAACAATTCAAACAAATATTCTATTTACAATCAAATACCATACACAGCTTATAATAACATTCCTTAAAAAACACGATTTGGTTAATTATTATTTTATGTTTTTATTTTATATAAAATTTTTGACATTTGTAACTTTAAATGCAGAATTTTTGCTTGTATATGCTGTTTGCAATAAAGTTTTTCTTTGTATTTAATTGAATATCTTAAAAGCTTTTTGCGCCCATAACCTATTTCCGCATTCAATATTTTATCCAAGCAGCATAGCTCATTTCAACAACACGCCCCTTTTTTAAGAGCTTTTCAGAAAAACAAGCGCTTTAACAATGAAAATGAAATTTTCACTAACACTTTTGAAAGCCAGAAAAAACATAAAATATTACCATGTTTTACTCACACTCCTTCAATATTTTTATTTTTTTATTTAATTTTTGTTTTGATTCTAGTTCACAGTTCACAAAAAACAACAGCAATTTCAACTACAACAACCACGACGACAGCAAAAATAAGTAGCAAAACAATTTGTACCAGATTAAAATCACCCCTCAGCGTATTGCATGCGTAACTTTTGCACAGATTTAAACTCGAGTCAGACTTGGCAGCAAAAATAGAGCAGATATGAACCAAAAAAAACGCATAAAAAAAGACAAGCAAGGCTAAATTTTAGAATACTGTAGAAAGCAGCATGCAGGATGTAATCACTTGTGTCCTTGTAATAGAAACATTTGACACTTGTTTTGTTGTTGTTGCTGTCGTTGTAGTTGCTGTTTTTGTTGTTGTTGTCTCTTTTATAGAGGGCGTTTGATAATGTTAAACTTTTTTCGAGTGGGTGTAATTTTGCGAGCGATAATATATTTAAAGCAATGCATATAAATTATTTGTTTTACAAAGTATTCAATGAGCATTATGTGAAAATTTATTTCGTTGAAAATTAATTTTCATATTTTTTTAGTTTAATTTTTTGCATACAACCATTTTTATAACAAAAACTGTGACTATTCTAGTATTGAGAAAATATAAAACTAACATCATTAGGAAAATACTGCCTCGTAATAGCATGCTATTAACTTGATTCTTCTCAATTGGCTTCTTAAAGTAAGAAAAAGTAGAAAATTTTGCTTATTAATGAAAAAAATAATTTTTTGTTAATTAAATTTATGATCTATTAAATTATTACATGAATTAAATTGCGAGCTTTAGATCAAGGAAGTTTTTTAAGATCATAATAGATCATAAAACTAATTGGCGGAGCACAGCCAAATAACTTTAATTAATGTCAAATTAATTAAATAATCTATTAATTAATTGATCGATTTCGGTCAAAGTCATGTGTAATTGAAAATTCGGTTGTGAAAATAGCCACCTTTCAGTTAGAACACTAGCTTCTGGCGAAGCAAAAAAAACTCGTTTCATTTCTATGGTGCATTTCGTCGAACACCAATGCATATTGAAATAAATTAAGAAGCAACTAGAACAGATGGCAACCTTAGTGGAGTTGATGGCGGTGATCTATAAATAGCCTACTGCTTTGAAAATGTCATATGATTAGTAGCATTATAATTCAAAGGAATGAATTCCTAAATGTGTGAAGTCATATACAAATTTAAACAGTGAGTTGATCACAGCTTGATCACTCAAAGACTACTGAAGATGAAAATATAGCGATTTCCGAAACAGACTGTCTAGTCAGCTAAATGATTGACCCTATACAGGGTTGTTGTTGTTGTTGTTGTTGTTACCTTCTTAAAAAAACTTACTTGATTTAGAGCTCGCAATTTAATTCATGTAATAATTTTTTGTATTAAAAACAATTTAATTTATATAAGTAAATCCTTTTAATTTCAATTCATTTATTATTTCTTTAATTTCAATTTACGTTACGAGTTATCCTATGACAAAATTTTTCTCAATCTTATCATTGGACAGTATTAATGAACTCCTAACTAAAAAAAGATGTGCGTCAAATGAATAATATTTTTAAATATTTAATTTTATGGACTGACAGACAGAAGACACGATACACGATAGATAGCTAAAGTAGACAATGCAAATTTTAGAAACATTTACATACTTTGATGATAGCATGTGTGCATTGTTAAATACATCATTGATAGATGTCAAAAATTAAATCAAGATTATATTATTACTGAGTCACTGAATATGAAATTAAATAAAACAGAGAGATAAAGACATCAACTGTGAAAAAACTTATCTGTGGCATAAAACGTAATAAAAAGATCTTAAACTTCAGAGGATTTAAAAATTGAATTAAGAGCAAAATTGTTCCCAATAGAGGAGTACTTTTTTTGGTAGAGGATTCAAAAGTATAAACCAGTGCTTTGTTGCTTATGCATTTATTATTACTTTAGATATGCTAAATGCATCTCCAAGGCCATTAAATGTTAATAATAGCTTATTGGTTTATCTATTTTCTATAATTTTAGATAAGAGAGAAATATTTTCATATATTCTGAAATCATTTTGCTTAATTCAAGAATATGTCAAATCATATCAACATTACTTGAATCCAGCATTAACAACTAGAGATCCAAAATAACTTTTATTAATTTTTTGAGGAAAAAGAAAGCGATATTTTGAAAAATACTTTATTTGTTGCTTGATAGCAGCTATTTTGAATTTGTATTTTTTACGTTATCTCGTAACAGTCATAGACGAGAAAAAGTTTTTTACGTTGCTCATAACTTTCATTTTCTACATTTTTTTTATTTTCCTGATAAGAATTATTCTAGAGAAATATATTTGTACGTTATTGATAGCCGTTTTTGTAATTAAATCAACCATTTTTGTAATTGAAAGCTTTAATAACTTTATTTTAAGTATTAAATTTAACAAAAAAAGCATACTTTTTAAGGCTGCACAATAAAGAAGCGTTTCGTGTGTTAATATCGAACTGTGATACATTTTCTAACTAAAATAAGAAGGGTTAGGTTAAGTTAAGGTGGCGACAGGTCTTTACACCGGCTCACTTCGACCAAATTGGTCCGTTTTAATACCACAGAACAAAAGGAGAAAGTAATCAAGTGCAGCTTTTGTGTAGGATGTTTTTAATGTGGCAGAAAGCTGTAGAAACATGTGATATTGCGTCTGAAGCAAGTGTTAGTCGTATGCCATGACCGCAGTCAAATCAAGCTACTAAGCGTTCCTCTCCACAAACTTTTCTACCACCACCAACTACAACTTTTCGCCACAAATTGATGTGCTTTAAAATTCTTTGGATTAGAAATAAGGAAATAAATGTTAAAGCGGCCAGGATTCGAACCCGGGACCCATGGGTGACAGTCAAACGCTATCGAGGTTGCCTAGGCAAGAAAAACTACAATTTATAATAAAACACATGTTGCCATACAAAAAATAAACAAAAAACACCAACGAAAAAAATAACAATTTTGAAAAGAAAAGTTATGAGCAACGTAAAAATGTTGTTATCTTCTATAACTGTTTCGAGGCAACGTAAAAAGTACGAATTCAAAATAAACGTTATCAGCATGGCAGAAGAATAAGGTAGGTGCATTTCGGAGAGCAAGAAACAAGAGAGCAAAACATTGGCGTAGCTATAACTACGTTGCCAATTTGGGGGAGGGGAGGAGTTTTGAAATGCACAACGATAAATAACGGTGCGAGGGGTTTCAGATATTGTAACGTGACCAAAATTTGAAATCTTAAAAAAATGCAATTTTATATTATTTAAGCCTAGCTAATATTAACCCGTTGTTACTCTGGAATGTTAATATTTTTCAAATTTTTTTTATTTTTGCGGTTATTATTCTTAATCTTATTTTCTTAAAAAATAGGGAGGATTTGCAAGAGTGTACTATAAAATGAGGAAAATACGTCTTTTAAGAAATTTATATTTTTATGATTTGAGTAGTTAAAATTTATAATAGTTGGATTTTGTTCCCCGCAGATGGGGGAACATGTTAAAAAATTCAAATCGTTACAAAAATCAAATACATTTTTCTTAATAAAGCATAAAATTTTGTGTCAATGATACGTCATACGAAAGAGTATACAAAATTCTATTTTCAGTTATTATTGTTTTTACAACAAAACAAAATTTGGACCATTTTTAAAAGAAACAGAAATTTATTTGGCCTTTTTTAAAATAAGATTAAAAATTTATTAAAAACTTTATTGTGCAACGACTTTCTATATTTTTCAAGATATGAGAATGTTTTTGGTTTCAAACAAACGGAAATTGTTTTAAATGTTGATAAGACATTTTTAAACCCTCCACATAAAGTTAATGGCTAGGATAAAGTGGTGGTAGCCCGAAAACTGCTTTATTTGTTTGTTTATTGTGCGATTTCCCTTGTTCTAACAAGGCTGAACTCTTATGGCAAGCGTAGTAAAATGAGGATATGATATGGATATGATTCATAATGACAATTGAATTTTACAATTTTTTAAAAATACTAAGACAGTTAGTATACAGTAAGAATACTAATACAGTTGTTATTATACTTATATTGAATGTATTTATGTTGTGCTATAAAATAACTTAGTTCTAACTGCACTAATGCTTTTGTTAATAATAATAATAATAATAAAAAGACGATCTACCCTACATCAATACATTAATTACAATACAGGGAAGGTGTAAAGAGTGTGAATGAGAAACAAAATGATAAAAATTTAATCATCACGCATTTATTTTGCATTCTTTTTAATTTTTTCATCTCCGATGTATTTTGATAGGCCCAGCACATCATATATGTCAAATGTGAATGAGGTCAGCTTATTTTTGAATTTGTAAAGTTTTATATGAGAATTTTGTTCAAGGTTTCTACTTAGGGTAAGCTACAGAAGAACTTCACTTTATCCTCTTCCACGACATTCATTGTTTTTATTTTCTATTTTTCTAAGCTGAAAGATGAAAGAGTTGTTATTTTTAAAATAATTTTGTGATAAAAAGTAACCTATGTCCCGACCAGAGACGTAAGGAACCCAAATGTCAAGTTTAAGGAAAATTTTTCCAAAAATTTTCACGTGATGCGCGTACAGACAGACAGACAGATACAAATGTTAAAAATTACATTTTTGGAATCCTCATTTAATGATAATATAAAAAATTATTATTTTTTTTATATTGTACACGGTTAAAAAACTTGGACTAAATTTTAAACTTTTATTTTAAATTTTAAACAAAAAATATTACTTTTTTCCAAGGAAAAGTTGAAAATTTTTCAATCCAAAAAAGATTAGTTTTCAATCCGCAAAAAGTTTAAACAAAGCAATATAAATATCAACTTAAAATAAAAAACTTTTCCTACCAGCTCATGATTTGAACACACGTCCTCTGTTGTGCAGGTCCAACACCTTATCCACTCGTCCATCTCAGCTGTTAAGAGATCATAACGAATGCAAGTAAGCTTGTAGTAAGTAAGCAAGCGAGCACAAACATGGTTTCGAGACCAAGCTAAATTAAAGTAAAATAAAAAATATTCTCACCAGTTCGTGATTTGAAAGCACGTCCTCTGAATGCTGGTCCAATACCTTATCCACTCGTCCAACTGAGTTGTTAACATAGTCTCGCTTATTTTGCACATTACGAATGCAAGTAAGTTCTATTCAGGAACGTGGGTTTGAGACCCAGCTAAATTTAACTAATGTTTGGATTTTGGATTAAAAATTCCTCTAAACCAAAGTTTGGATTAAAAAGTAGTCTAAAATTTTTAACCGTGTACCTTTAATTTATATAGTCATATATATTTATATAGTCAGTAATACTAGTGAAAGTTCTGAGGGCTATTGTGTAAAATGATATGATATGTTAAAATCAATTAATTATTTATTTCATATGCCACGTTACTTTATGGAGGGGGAAAAGGGTTTTGAAATGCACTACGAAAAGTGACGGAGGGGAGGGGGTAAAAAGCTCTTAAAATTGGTAATGTAGTTTATGAACGACCCCTAATATCACTATTGGCATTTTATGTTTATTCGTTCAGCCATATGGATGTATATTTTACTTGTAACCGTATAAAGCAATTGAGTACCCAGTTTATCTGTGTTGTTAGGACGGAAGAGTTTTTTCGTCCCCGAAATATTTTTGTCTTCTCGCTAAGTTAAATAAAACGCACGATTTTTATTTTAAATTCATTTATTGTCAGATCGAGGTGTAATTCAACTCCAGGCTAAGCGAAAACTGACTCCTTCTAATTCTCTTAGAGCTAAAACAGTTTTTAAATCGAATGTTCTTTAAATTCAACAGTAAATGTTATTATGTATCCCATAAGGGTATAACGTTAATAAGGGGAACTATGTTTATAAAATTTAAACCAAATATATAAATGCAAGAAATACAGTATGTTCGAAAAGTATTTTTATATGAGAATAAGATATAACTAATATTGCTGCGATTAATGTTTTAATTCGCAACATGTGTAAACATGTAAAAAACTAATCAAGAATCTTTAAAATTTATTAAAATGAGCGGTATTTTTAGCTATTATACAGAATTAATTTAGTTTGGCTTTGAATGAAGCAAATAAAAGCTTACATTTAATATAATTTTCATTCGACTACTTATTTCGAGAGGTCAGTAACCAATTTGTTTTTGTCACCATTTATGCTGCTTTGAGGTGTCAAAATATATTCTGAAAACGTAAAGTGCTTTTGGAAAACATGAAATTTATTTTTATTTAATGAAATTTTCGATTTTTCTCTAATATTATCGTGCTGGGACGGAAGCTAAAAATTGATGGATTTTTTGAATGAAAGAAAACGGATTCCATATTTGAAATCAACGGCAAGTAATTTTGGCATTATAGCTATGCCTTTGTTATTATTTTGTTTGTCATAGAGAGCGTGTTTCTAGCGCACCCACCTAATAATTCTGTCATGGTTATCAGCAGGGCTCGCATTTTGATGACCTAAAAAACTGCGAAAAATGTCCTCGGATGTAAGCTCCACTTCTTATTTTATAGTATTATAATTTTTACCCCTAATATTGCAGCAATATAGCATAAAAATAAAGTGAGAATTAACTAAAATTGATAAGCCGTAAAATTGCACAGCACGCCTCGAAAGTTGCACTTTCTGTAAGTTGTTCATTTCTTAGAACAAATATATATATATAATATAACGACCTATATATATGGTCCTATTATTTTCTTCCTCCTAACATTTCTTCGAAACATATCCACCCCTAATCTGCCATTCTTTTAGGAATTTCCTAATAAAAAATACAAAAAATTAAGAAATATGTTCAAAATACTTCATATCTCTACCGAATTGACCTGTAGTCAAGCGAAAAGTCCAACATTTCTTTCCAAGACATCTATCTACCCCTTTTAATCCGCCCTTCTAAGGGTTTCCCTAGAAACAATAGAAATAATAAAGAAAAATGTCGGAAATTCTTCCAAATTCTACTCCAACTTACCCAAAATGTTTAAGATTGCTCCATTATTTTTCAACTTGGAATTTTCTTTAGAACAAACTTAACCCCTATCTGTCACCCCTTAAAAAAAATAATGGAAAATAACGAAAATATTTCTTCAAACTGACTTCTAGAGGGTTCAAGTGTAGGAGATGGACATACTATTTTTTTTTGCCTCACATTTCTTGTAGTAACACCTACCCGCTACCTGACACTCTTCTAGCAGTCCCCATAGAAAACCTTCAATAAATTTAAAAAAGAGTTCTAAATCGTTCATGAAAAAATCACTACTGATCCTATTATTTTAACCTCCTACATTTCTTCTGAAGACACCCATTACGATATTTCTTCGTATTAGCCTTCTTTCTTTGAGTTTACATATATCTTTAAATTCTGGTGCCCCCTTACCTCCGGAAAGCGTTCTGATAGGGGGTGTATGTGTTGGAAAGAAATGATGGAGGAGTACAAATAATAACCACTCTAGAGGTAAATTTTTTAAAAGCTAAGAGTACTTGTTTTTTCATATAAAGTAAGTTTAAAAATTACATCTGGCAACTCTGCATTAAATCTTGCATTTCCCGGAGCGTGTAACTTAAATCTGTGTTACACACTTTATTTAATTTGTGCCCTATTACCGCTACTGCTGTTGCTACTGTTCAAAATAAAATGTACACTCTTGTTTTGGTCGAAAACAGCTCTACTGACTTGTAGTACAAGGATTCACTTTGCAAAAACAACAACAACAACAACAAAAACAGGAACAACTTCTAATGCTGTTGCAACAACAATGGCACACTGGCAGTCATCAGACATTCATTGCTCGCTCGGGTGTTCAGTGTGAAGTAAATTTTTGGTGAATTTTTTTATAAACTCTCCATTTTGTTTTTGTGTTTTTATGAGCATTATTATTATTATTTTTTTTTAAGTTTTTATAGCTTAAATTTGCTTCAAAGTAATTTAGCCAAAATAGAACAAGCCATCTAAAACAATAAAAACTATCAAGTTTTTGACTTCCTGTGTTCCAGTTTTATTCTTCGCTTAAACTTCGCAGCCGTTATCCTTACAACTGCTTCCTAAATCTACTATTCTTTTCTCAGAGCAAAAATTTGCATATGTAAAATGCGCCAAAAAATAGAGAGATGGAAAAAAACACAACAAACGCTGTACTGCACATTCGCCAAAAATTTAATCAAAACAAAGTTCGTTAGCGTTGATTTTAATTTTTTTTTTGTCATCCTGTTGTTCAAAAGGAGGTGGGGAAGCCAGCGACAGCATCTTTTTCTGCTAGTCATAATTTTGTAAATACTGTTGGGAGCTTTTTGTATGCTAAACAATGGCTTGATGGTTGAGAGTGTGTGAGTATGTGTGTGAAAAGTGTTACTCATATTAAGCCAGCGCTGAGGGAATTTTTCATAGTGTATCGAAATTAAGTGGTTCGGAGTTTATGATTCTAGTCAATTTTGGTTTTGTGGCTTCAACTTGATTTAGCTATATTTGCCATGGATAGCATTTAGCTGGCTTTGCTGCTGTATGGTGCATAATTATTAATGTATGTAGATACCTTAAATAATGCTATTTTTTCTTGTAGGTTTGTATTATGATGTTGTTGTTATTGTATTTTTCAAACATACACAATTGCACATTTTTAATTAATTCTTATATGCAATCGATTTTTAAGCTGGATTTTGAAGTCCGTGCAGCTGAGCTGTACAAAATTTAAAATTTTGTTTTTTTTTTTATTTTTCTTATTCTGTACAGTAACAAAAATGTTGTCTAGTGTTTTTGGAAATGAAAAGCAGTAAGTAGTGATTGAATTATTTTTTTAAAAGACTTTAACGCCTATCTTCTTATAGGAACAATCAATAATTTTTTTAACAATTATTTCCGATCGAAATTTTTTCGTTCAGATATATAAGTTTATTTTTGATCGATATATATTAGATAAGAAAAAAAAATAATTTTCAATCGAATATTTTTTGATCAGAAATAAAAATAAAAAACTGATCAATATTATCTAGTGAGCAATATAAATTATTTCTTGATCAACCTTTTTTTGATTATAAATAAAAATATCTTATCGATATATTTTTGTTCCAATATAAAAGATATTTTTTTAACTCAAAAAAAATCAAAATAAAGATCAATCTATATTAAAATATTTTCAATAAGGAAAAATGTATTTATCGGGTAAAATAATAATAACTTTTTTATCAATATTTTTTTCCAATCCTAGATAAAAATGGTTTTTTCATCGATATTTCTTTGATCTGAAGTAAAATATTTTTTTTTATCAAAATAATAAAGTTCAAAATCAAAATCAAATCATTATTAAGATTTTTCAAACAGATATCGGTATTTTTAACCAAAAATAAAAATTGTATCTTCGTGGTTTATCGATCATATATATAAATATTTTTTATCGATATTTCTTCGATCAGATATAAAAAAATATTTTTTGATCAAAATAATAACGAACAAAATAAAAATCCATCATAGATCGATATTTTCTAGTCGGAAATAATAATTTTTGAGCGATTTTTTTTTCAATCATAAATATAATAAGGGCTCTCATCTAAACATCTAAACATGTAAACATGTAATCATGTATAGCATTTAAACTTTTGATGAGCTATAAAGTGTAAATAGCGTAAATGGCGGCTGCGGCTACGACAACATTATGACTTTTTTAAATTTTAAACCTTTTAAAAACCTTCATTAACATGGAAAAATAAATAAAACGTGTTCATATTTACTTCAACTACTTTAAATATGTAATGATTAGCGCCAAAGGCAACCCTCATTCACACACGTAGATTTACATGCCAGTTAACACTACAAAATAGGCTCGGAAATGATGTAAACTCACGCCCATACAAATTTTGACAGATAATTTACGCGCATGTAAGTTCACAAGGTTTACAATGTTTACGGGTCAGTTACATGCTTAGATGAGAACCCTTAATGATTTTTATCGATATATTTTCGATCAGATATAAAAAACTTAAGGAACAAAATAAAAATTAATCATTGATCGATATTTTGTAGTCAAAAATAATAAAAATTTTCTTATCGATATTTCATTCAATCATAAATAAAAATAATTTTTAACGATATTTCTTAGATTAGAAATGAAAAATATTTGTTTTTAGCTCAAAATTAAAACGATCAAAAAAAGAATTAATCATTATAAAAAATGGTTCTATCAGATATATAAGTATATGTTATTTTGATAAAAAAATACGTTTCATCAAAATGACAACTTCATTTTAGTCACTGAGATTGGATAACATTTTTGTTACTAATATTCTTCAGAAAGCAAATTCGTCCCACCGACTTATGGCCTGGCAAGTGTGACTAAAGAGTAGTGTGGTATGAAAGACCCAATAGAAGGCTATAACTTTGGCGAAAACTCCAAGAAAACAGTTTATTCTACGCATGTATTGACTAAAACCAGTTTGAAACGAAGCTATGTTAAATATGTTTACCAAATATTACAAAGTGGTAACTCCTATATTAAATGGTAATTTTTTTAGTTTAAGGAAGGTTAACCATATAAATCGACTCTTTTTACCCAAAGAATGTTTTTATTTTCATAAAATAATATAGGTGCCCAAAGAACTATACGCGGTTTCTCAAATTCTCAAATTATGTCTATGTAAAGTAAGATAACAGGACAGTATTAAATTGTTATGTCTTATTTTTTCATTGGACATCTTTGGCGTTGGTATTGTCTTTTATTTATAGTAACGGAAATTTGTTAAAATTTTTGCTTCATATACATGCAAAGTAAAAGTTCTCTACCTACTTATGGCTTGACTGTTTTAGGTTAAGAGCTATGGGGCATTAAATACCCAATAGAAGACTACAATTTTGGAAGTCAAATTCAAGAAAAGGGATGATCCTAAGCATTTGGTGTTTGAAAACAAAATCTAGACAAAATCATAAGGATACCTTTTACTTACCGCTACATCAGTATCTGTAGCTCGGTTCTGTAACTTTTCTCACCGCAGTTCTCACCAGATTTTCTCAATTTGACGTCATTGTGACGTCATTGTAATAAAATAAGAAAAATCTGTGACTCGTCCCGCTTGTTTCGATTCTACTTTTGAAGGAATTCGATAAACGAAGTGTTTCTGTAACTAAAATATGCGACTCGAATCCAATGAAGTTCTCTCTATGTTCTAATTTGGTGAGAAACATTTTTGCTTGTTTGTGCAATGAAGTTGTGGATATATGTAAATGTATCCATGTTACAAATACTTCTACCGGGTACAAATAAATTTTTTCATGTAGATTATAAATATATTATTAACAAAATATTTTATGTACTACAAAGTATACCTATATTATGAAATATATTAACTGAAATATTTCATAAATGAAATTTTTTCCATGATAAAATTTGTATAACTGCATTACGCAACCACATTAAAAGAATATTCGGATCGCAATGTGTAGATAAATTTTGTGCATTTAATATCAACATCACTAAGTGTCAAATTGCTTACCATCAAAACAAGTAGTTGTCAGCCGAAATAGCATAAACAAGTATATTTCCGCCATATTCATAAATTAAGCACAAATAATATTTATAATTGTTTTTTATTTGTTGTTTATAGAATAACTACAATTACAATTTCTCACAAAGCTATCTGTCACTATTTGCAATTTCAAATATTCCCTTTCACTTGTGTATCTTTTTCATCACGGACCACTATTTACTCGCTTATCAGTTACAGAGACACTAGTTTTCGCAAAAGTGAATATTTTGGAAAGAAACTATGTGACGTCAGAAAAAGTGACTATTTATCGCAAAAGTTACAGAACCGAGCTACTGATATGAATGGCAACTCATGAATAAGTGAGATAAACCAAACGCTTATCAACTCTTAAGTATTCTTTGTAAATAGTAGCTTGTAAGTTATGTATTCTTTTAACACGTTTTTTTTAAATAAACTAAAGTTAGTCTTAACTTAGAACTCAACATCCGTAGCTTCACTGGACGAACCGCTTGAAAAAAATTTGAAGAACAGAGCTTATATCTCTCCCGAATTAGCCTCTAGATGAGACAAATGTATGAGCTGGTTATTTTATTAATCCTACCAACATTTCTTATAAACATATACACCCACCTTTAGTCAGGCTTTTGGGACCACCCAACGCCCCTCCCCCCCTATAAAAACTCAATAAATAAAGAAAATTGCAAATTTGAAAACAATATGTAACATAGAGTTGGTGAGGTAACGGTAAATAAAGTGATTTAGTTGAACTTTCAGTTAAATATATCTTAAGAAAAATCGATTAGAAAATGACGGAGATATTTGCTTGCAAAATTAAAATTTAAAATTTCAATGGTTTTTTCTTCATTCTGAGAAGAGCTGACCATGCCTTAAAAAAATGCAACGTACCAAACAGTTTTTAGTTTTCAAGATATCGTAATTGTTTTGGTGTCAAAATAAAGAAAAATTTTTATCATATTATCGTTAAAAATTTTACCCAAAAAAGCTTTCGTATACCGTAATTTTTCCAAACCCTTTCGACCACAACGTTGCCTCAGAGCAATTTCGCTTGTTTGTCGTCATACGATCAGCGATCTATTTACTGAAACGTAATGATTACGGTACTTATGTTAAGGCGCCTCATGCTCCATATAAAAAAAAAGTTGTTCCGAACAAATGCTCAAAATAATCCTTGGCTTATGTTATAATTTTATAATCCTTGGTAACCTCTAAAAATCGAGTTCTTTTGTATCCATACATGTACGAAAATATTTCTGTACATTTGGGAAAACGTAATTTATATGCAATTTTTTTCAATAATAATAATAAAAATGCTTAATGAATGAGCGACATATTTTTCAGCAAAAATTAAATCTAATATTTTTCGAAGTTAAATTTTTAAAAGTTGCTTTTTTAAAAGATTTTCGTAGTAAAAATAACTTATTCTAGTACCTTATTTTGTTGTTTGCTTATACACTTCTTGATCAAATACAACATGATTAAAATTAAAAAAAAATTGTTCGTGTCACAGTAAAAAAGTATTACTTTTCATACAAAATCATATTGTAGATATTTCACCATCACAATTTATATTCATACAAATAACATAAAATAAATTCTTATTGTACACAGAGAAAAATAGTGCCACATATTTTCTATAGGATTTCTTCATAAAATATATTTAGAATATAGAGGTATGAAAGACGCAGGAAGAGAGGAATTCTTTAAGAAGAAAAATTCTTAAATTTTTATTAAAAATCTTCTTAAATTTATTTAAAAATATTTCTTTTTAATTTCTTATAAAATTAATTTTTTCGAAACTTTTACGTGTTTATTTGGCATTTCTTCTTAATTAAATTTGTGAAAGTGCCACAAAAACTGTAAAATTTTTTCTTAAAATTTATTTGGAACAAGAGCTATGAAAGACGCAGGAAGAGAGATATTTTTTATAAGAAAACTTCTTATATTTTCATCAAGAATCTTCTTAAATTTATTTAAAAAGATTTCTTCATAACTTCTTATAAAATAGCTAGTAGCTGCATGAGATTTATTCTTAAGCAAAATTAAGAAGAAAACCTAGTAACTCTATTAAGAGGGGTACACATTATCGCTCATGAATGCCAGTCAAGTTGGTCTAATTTCTCTCTCATTCTGCTGCACGACTAGATATCATTCATGCCTCCTTCATTACACTTCATTTGTTAGTGAACTTCGTGCGGTAAACACGGTATACAATGTCAGGCAACATGCAAGAGAGAGAATCCGTGACGGACGTGCTCACAAAAATTTTTGTAAACATTCAAACAAACATTAAAAAAAAACCAATATTCAAGTGTACACTAGGGTGGATCGAAAAAATGTTTTTTTGTTTGATCGAATTCTAATAGCACGCAAAAGTTGCGGACTTATGACAGTAGTGTCTGTGCAAAATATTTAGTTAATTGGATAATACCTTCTGTCTCAAACCTGGGCCAAAAGTTTGTCCATACCATTTATATAGGAAAAAAGTGTTCTTTTTTTGGAAAAAGTCATCATTATTTTTTTTTAGTGTAAATTGTAACAAAACGGGTACGCATCTCATTTAGCAATTAATTGCTTGTAACAATGACTTATCAAACATAACAATTGGACAAAATCTACAAGAGTTGCGATACTTCCTGTCCCAAACCTGGCCTCAAATATTCGAAATGTTGGTCTAAAATGCCACATTTCATTTTATTGCTGCCAAGTACAAAAGGCTTTATAGCAGGTTACATAATTTTCATATAGCCATATATGCAAATACTATATAGTAATAGTAGCTATTGTGTAGCTCTCAGCTCACTTGTTATAACAAACGTGACCCAGAACCTACCACGTGGAGGTGGCTAAACTTCAGGTTCCAACCACCCGACTCTCGAACCACCCAACCATGAAGGGCTGTATTTTTTTTGTATTTTTTTTTTAAATTTTTTTATTATATTTTTATAAGTTTTTTTTTAATAAAATTAAATTTTTAAAGTAGAGTTAATCTGTATCAGTATCAGTTATATCGGCGAGAAAGTAATCGGATTTTGTTTCAAATATAGGCAGTCGTTTTCGAGACTGTAAAGTCGACCTTATGTGTCGGTCTCGAGCTTCCTGGCCGCATACTCTGCTTTACTACTCTGTTTTACTGTCCGTTCAACAGCCACTGTGTGACACAGGAACTTACAAAAATCCCAATCGTTACCCAGTTCGTTACCTGATAACTTTTGCATGAGTTCATCAGCAGACACATGATCCAAAACTGGAGGTGACGTTACTGCCAAGGCTGGAGCTTTCCAGTCAATTACCTTAGAGTAATGTGTAGCCTTAAAATTTACGAAAGGCACAATATTGTGGCGAACAACTCGACATGATTTAGAGCGAGCCGTTTTTCTGGCCTTCAAAATGATTTTAAGCGCATCTTGGCGTATATCTGTTCTGGTGTCTGTTATAATGCTAAGAAGGATATTTTCCGGCAATGCGAAAAATGCGTTCTGCTGAATCGAGCGATTGACAACGATGCCATATGCAGGTGACAGGAATCTTGATCGTTTGTATGATCTTAAAGAGATGCCTGGAACCATCTTTGATGGATTCATCCCTTTCGATCTTAAACCACATGGGGACGTAAACTTTAAGTAAATACTTAACAATGTGCTGAAATTTCGCCGATGGTGTGCGTGTAGAAACGTATAATCTTAAAACACGGTTTGCAGTGGTAAGCCATCAAGCCTTGTTAATTTTACCTGGGTCTCGGCATTGGAGGTCATCTGTACTAATAATAATAATACATACAAACACCTAGACATTTAGAATCAAAGTCAGGCAAATCGTATTTGACAGCTGTATATTTAGCGAAAGGCCATGTCTCGCAATCTGTCAATTTGGATCCAATTGGTCCTATATAAGAATTCGGTCCAGAAGTAGTACCATCGATGGTTCCAAACAAAATTCGAAACGGTAGCTCGTTGAAATGAATAAGGCATACCATCCATTGGAGTGGCCGCTTAAGCTTTTCTTCTTACTTCCTTACCACTCCCCCGGTCCAAGCATTTCTAATCCCATAAGACGTCGCACGTCAAGAGAACATCTTATCACGTCTTCGTATGTCGGCAGCTGAGATCTAAGAAAGTCTTTTGGAATTCCAAAAATGTGGCAAGGTTCTGCATGCCGTGAAAAAAAATTTCGAGACTGACATTATGAAAGGAATTAAACTATGATTTATGAATTTAAATACAGGAATACACTAAAAAATACTCTGGAAAAAAAAGAGATTAAAAAAACAGATTGACTTGACTTTACTGTTGAGCTTTATTATTCAAATGCAAAAAAGCAGCCAAATCAATTTTAAAATATAAATTATTTTCTGATTAAATTATGGGAACAAGAAAATAAAAATTACAAGCAACAACAACATAAATGGCAACAACATTATGGGAACAAGAAAATAAAAATTACAAGCAACAAAAACATAAACGCATACGCGAGCTAGCAGAGACGTCGATCGATTGTTCGCAGAAAACTGCAACAAACCAAAAAGATTTGAATTTGTATTTTAACGATTTTTCAATACAAAAAAAAACAACCATTTTTTCGAAGAGTAAAATATCACAATTCCTGTAGTTTTTGTCCAATTTTTCTGTTTGATAACTCATTGTAACAAGCAATTAATTGCAAAATGAGATGCTTACCAGTTTTGTAACAATTTACACTAAAAAAAATAATGATGACTTTTTCCAAAAAAATAGCACTTTTTCCTATATAAATGGTAATAACAAACTTTGGGCCAAGGTTTGAGACAGAAAATAGTATCCAATTATATTAATATTTTGCACAGATACTTTTGGCATAAGTCCGCAACTTTTGCGTGCTATTAGAACTCGATCAGACAAAAAAACGTTTTCTCGATCCACCCTAGTGTACACACCAGTGTTGCCAGGTGCCTTTCACCATTTACCCCTAGATTGCATTTCAAATCCTCCTAAAATGCCCCTAAAAATTTTTTTGGAAAACATACTAAAATTTTATAGGGTGAAACTGAAAGTAGTGCAGCTGCAATGCAAACCTATGTATTTAAAGTGCTGAGCTGTTGGACGTCTTTAAGAAGGGCAGAAAGTTGATTCATAATTTTTAATTGTCTAATGTGAAATTGACCTTAAAATGAAGTCTTACTTTTGAAAAGAGGCTCCGTCTCCCACTTTTTGATATATTTTTCGGCATATCATTTTTGTCTATAGTTTTTCTATACTTGCTTTGTTTTTAGTTTTTGCACACGGTTAAAAATTTTTAACTTCTTTTTAATCCAAGCTTTGGTTCAAAGGAATTTTTAATCCAAAACGTACTACTTTTTAATCCAAACATTAGTTTAATTTAGCTGGATCTCAAACCCACGTTCCTGAAAAAAACTTACTTATATTTGTAATGATGCAAAATAAGCGAAACTATGTTAACAACTGAGTTGGACGAGTGGATAAGGTATTGGACCAGCTTCAGAGGACGTGTGTTCAAATCACGAACTGGTTAGAACATTTTTTTATTTTACTTTAATTTAGCTGGGTCTCGAACCATCGTTTCTACTCGCTTGCTTACTTACTGCAAGCTTACTTGCATTCGTTGTGATGCAAAATAAGCTTAACTTTCTTAACAAATGAGATGGACGAATGGACCAGCACAACAGAGGACGTGTGTTCAAATCATGAAGTGGTCAGAAAAGTTTTTTATTCTAAGTTGATATATATATATATTGCTTTTTTCAATTTGTTCGGATTTAAAACTATTCTTTACTGGATTGAAAAATTTTAAACATTTCCTTGGATTAATAAGTAATCTTTTTTTGGTGTTGCCCTATATGTAACCCAAAAAAGTTTAAAATTTAGTACAAGATTTTTAACCGTGCACGGAATCAATCAATTGCAAGTAAAGCGCAAAGCATGTTTGAAGTGAAGTAGGAAATGATTGGTAATTTATTTGAAGTGCTGTTTTAAAAAAGTGTTGCTGAAATAACCAAGAAGACAAATATCTTATTTTCTTAAATTTTTAGCATAATTTTAAGAAAAATTAAGAAAACTTTGTTTACAAATGTCAACTTTTCAAATACCTCTAAAGAACCCCTAAAAAACATTAAATCTCCCTAAAAAAACCCCTAAATATTTATTACCCCTAAAATCCCTCAACTCAGTTAAAAAAACCCCTAAATTTAGAGGGAAATCCCCTAACCTGGCAACACTGGTACACACTATCATTCATGCTCATATTCTCTCCTAACTAAAATTCATGAGCGATAATGTGTACCCCACTTTAGATTTTCCTTTTAAATTTATTTAAGAAGACATAGCCTTTTTTGGGTAAAAACCATATAGAAAACTTCTTAAATTTGTTCTACGTTATTAGGTTTTTATGTAGCGATTTTTCTCTGTGTTGAGTCTCATCTTATCAATGTCTAAAACTCCCTACTACATCATGTTCTTCCATCTCGTTTTGTTAAAATTTCTGATTCAGGTCAAAGATCACCAATCTAAAACCAAATAATATAATAATAGCCCTCTCATCCAAACCTTTCATCCGTTACCTCATTCTGCCTCTTACTAATCCTGAGATCTCTTACTAATATTTTGGGTCATAGGTCATCGATTAAAAATGGAACATGTTTCTACACATTTATGGTGCGGTTACCTTTCGAATAATATACGATTCATTACCCTTCAACTAAAATAATCGTGCATTTTTATTAAGACACCCTTTATTTTGTGTTGTCTCAGCTACTCTGGTTACTGTTTCCGAAAAAATAGGAAAAAAAAGCTACAACAACCACACAACTCTGTTTATTACTCTCGCATTCTACTCTCTCACAGCAACTCTTCTCAATAGAGCACATGTATAGTTAGAATGTGTGGCTTGGTTTCTTTCCAATGTGCACAAAAACGGATGCGGATCCGTTTCGAACCCGTTACGAGTCCGTCAGTATGCATTTATCTTTTGACGGACTCGTTACGAATCTGTCAGAAAAATTATTTCAATGTTAACATCTTAAATTTGTTATACAATTTTTTATTTTATTTTCAGTGGATACGAAATGCAATTGTGTACTTATTTTTATTTTAAATACTTTTTATATCAGTAGGCACGTGCCTATATTATTATAAAAATATATTTTTATATCCTTATTTATTTAAAATGTAATATATAAGAATGTAACAACTGAAACAACAAAAAAATAAAAAAAATTATTTTAATGTATATATCATAAACCTAGTTGTTCCGTTTTGATTCCAAACTATTTAAAAAAAAGAAATAAGGCCGTTGCAAATTCGTATTATTTAAAAAAAAGTCCGAATCGGATGCGTATTTGAAGTCCGTTCCGAGACCGTGACGAATCCGAAAAAATGGAAAAGCGATTAGTATTTTTGGGAGGAATTTCATACGAAAAAGGATCAGCTTCGAATGCGAAACACAATCCGTTTCGGATAAAAAATACGAAGAAGTAAGTCTGACTCGAATTCGCAAAAATACGAAAAAGTAAGTCCGTCTCGTATTCGAAACGGATCGGTTTTGCACACTGGGATGTTGCGTGTTCTACATGGAAAAAAAGTGTTTTTAATTTATACTTTTTATCTATCTTAATGACAAAACATTTTAATAAAAATTATATTGTATACTTGCTATAAACCAGAACTTTTAAATGATATGAGTTTCATTCGAATATGTTGTCTAAAAATCGCTAAAAAGTTTTGTGATTACGTATTAATATATAGATTAGTATATTCTATATACTAGTAGTTCAGACAATTTTTCAGTGCTTTATTTAGGAAATAGCATTTCTTTTAATGAAAGAGTAAAAAAGACTAACATAGAGTTTATAAAAGATATGTTCAGCTTTCAAAACAATAACTTGGGCTTACAAACAACTTAAGTTTGGCAAGTAATAGTTTCCGAAACGAGATAATTCTAAAAAAATTCTCCTCATTTAAAATTTTCTTACCATTTTCTTACAAATTTTTTTTTTTTTTTTTTGTATAATTTCATAATTAGTATGAACATCAAATTTAATAATGCCATTATACTTAACCTAACTACATCATAATTAAAAAACCTTTGACGGATTATGCTTTAGGTTTCCGAATCCTTATTTCTGAAAACCATTTATTTTTTATTTTTCTACATATATGCAAGAATATATGAAATGTATTTTAGACTTTGTTGGTTTATGTTTTGTATGATATATGGGCATTTTCATAACTTGTTAAGCAATGACTAAAAACTAAAACTGCTCTAAGTGTTTTAATCTTCAATAAAAAAAGCTTAAAAGTGCAATACATTTTTTTTAGTTTGAACATAAAAAATAAATTTCTGCAAAAGAAAGTTTCTGTTCAACTTAGTTCTTGCAAATTAAAGCAAGTTTTTTATTTATGCAATTGATGTTATTAACATTATGCAAATGCTTATTCAAGCATACAATAATTTTTAATATTTTTCCTTTTTTTTTTTTTTTGTATATTTTAAGTTAAACTTTCATATCTAACGTTTTGCTAAACATATGCTATATTTAATAAATTCATTTTAAATTTTTACACAATTGTAATGCTTTTCATTTGTTACGCTTCATTTTTGCAAATCGAATACATCTTATAAAAATAAATTTTACTACATTTTCTAGACTTTAAATTAAATTCTTCGAAAATCAACAAAAACTCTTTACAAAACATTTCTAATACATCAAAAACAAGGAATAAATAATTTAAAATAATCGCATAAAAACTTGGAAAACAAGTTGTTCATAAATGAAAATTCTGAATGTGTTAATTTTAAAATAATACAGTTTTGTTCAACATTTCTGCAAGTTCATTAAAATTATATTATTTTAAATTGATCGCTAGATTTCGTAGTATTTGTTTTCTATTACACTCCAAATTAAACGTGAACATAAAATTTACATTTCGAATATAGTACTTGTTGTTGCAGCCGTTATAGTCGATAAAATATAAATATTCCAATTTAATAAACCAGCAAAATAACACAATGAAACAAGGCAATATGCTGCTTTTAAAACCACATGAAGCAAAGAAATCATAACTCACAGTTTTTACAGAAACACATTTGGTGAGAAAAATCAATGTAATAGAACTTTTGGTGCTTTTGATGATAGCAATATTTCACCGACCACATTCTCATATAATATGGCATTTTTATGAGAATCACAAAAATTACCTGGACTTTTTCTTAAATTCATAAATCATCCCAGCCAGCATTATCGGCCGCAAAAGATTTGTTCGCGATCGTAGAAAAGATTGAAGTATGAAATATGAATGAAAGATTGAAAGTTCAGAGTGTCGGAAGTAACTGTTCCCAGTCAACGACTCGTTAAAAGGACTCGTTAGCGATGCACAATATGTATTTTATGGCAAAAGTGAGCATTAATTAAAAAAATTTTGAACGTACCTATTAGTTTTTGGTACCTTATGAAAGATGATAAAATTCTGCATCACTAGGTGAACAACATGTTGAAAAATATTGTAATGGTTGCCCGCAATGCACTTCGAAATTCATAAATTTTTTCACTTTGAGTTCGCGCAGTGAAAAACATGTTTATCTGTAATTTTTAATGTTCTTTTTACATTGTTTAAAAAAATTCCGTAAATGTCGGAACATTTGGAACTGTATTAAAAATGGGTATCCACGCCCTCTTTTACAGCCCACAAAACAATAAAAATATTTTATTTAATACAATTTTGGTCGTATAAGACTTAAATTTGGTAATTTTGTTTGTATGGTTACATTCAGGAACAGTGTTAAAAATGGGAGTAGTTGCTCTATAGCAACGCCCACTTTTTCATAAATCATTAAAATTGACCACTGGGCTGATTGAGCTGAAATTTTGGCAATTGATTTGTTTCGCCTACGAGATAGTGAAACCTTTTTGTTTCGGTATTTTAAAAACACAAAATCAATTTTTTTTTGTTATATAGTGTTTCTATATATATTTTTTTATTTATTTAAAGTTACCTTAAAAAAATGTGCATTTTTACGATATTAAATATAGTTGTGAATTGAATAGAATTGAGAAAAACTGTTTTGATTATCGTAAACATTGAGCATTCAATAGCTTTCGCGGTATTTAAATTTTTTTACTATAACTTCGTGTCACCAATCTTTGATTTCCTTGAGAAAAATAAAAACAAATAAAAAGTACAAAATAGATTTTGTTGTTTACTCATAATGCATATTAAAAATTAAGACATATGTGCAAAACTTATTGATGAAGTCACTTTGCATGGTAGGCGTAGTTTTTATCCGATTTGGTTCATTTACGATCTTGATCTTTATAGTTTATATACAAGTTTAAAGACGGCATAAATCAACAGACGGACAGACGGACATTTTTTTTCATATTTGAACCCATTCCAACTAAAAAAAGTCAAAAGTTCCCTCCGTCTTCTAGGTGAATTGATATCCATTTTCAGGGTTCAATACCCTACTGTGCGGTGCATCAAAAAGAGTCACCTAGACGATTGTCAAAATAATCTTTTCTCAATTACCGAAACTGATCGTAGAAGAGTCGAGCCTAGACGATTGTTAATTATCCCAAAAATAACTTTTTATAAAATCCATTTAAAACAATAGATGAATATTATTTATTTTATTATCAGCCAAATCAAGCGATAATCATATAAGCCAAGCCATGCAATTAACCAAAAGGTGGATGGTAAAGTTCTAAGCTGAAGTTTAAAAAATGTTGTGGACACAACCTGGTAATTATCAGCTAAAACAGCGATTAGCCAAGAGGGGGGATCGTGAAAACAGCGAAGAGCAACTAAGTACATACACAACTCTCACAAAATTTAAGGCTTGACCAAAAAATAGGAACCCTTACTTTTAGCGTCATATTATTTCAATGAGTTTTTTCAAACATGTGTCAAATCATATGGAACGTTGACAGTGGGTTGGTCACAGCTGAATCACTCAAGACTACTGAAAATGAAACGGGTAGCTCCTTCCGAAAGAGTCTGTCTAGTCTGCTCTGTGATTGACTTTATCAGAGCTGCGGAGTCTGACCAAAAAATCTCGACTTCGATTCGGACTCCTCAAAATATCGAAGCTCCGAATCTGACTCCAACTCCAACCAAATAATTAAAAAACATGTTTATTTTAATTTTTAATAAATATTTCAATAAAAATAACTCTTTAATATAAGCAGTTTAAGAAATAAAAACAAAAACAATTTTTCATGTAAAGATTGGGGTTTTATTGAAAACGGGTTTTTTTTTCTTGCTACTAAACTACTTGGAGTGCTATTATTGTTTCTGGGTATTATTTTCAATATTTTACTATTTTCAATATATCTGGATGAAATCGTTGAAGGTGCTCTTGATGGCGCGTTTTTATCCGGTCCACAAAAACTACTAATTTTAGCATCACGATATGTTACTTCATATTTAATTGAACACTGACACAAGCAATCTTTTCCGTCGGATGTAATAGGAAAATTATCGACCTATTTTTTTGGCATTTTCCGTTAATACAATAAAATGTTTACGTTCTAGTGTCAAGCTGTTTTTAACAAAATTTACAAAATTATGCGAAATATTATTTACTTTTTAGGATTGTTTTGCCGGAGTTGGAGTCGATGCATTTTTCCAGACTCCGACTCCTTTGCACAAAACTTCCTTCCGACTCCGACTCTGCAGCACTCGACTTTATACAGAGTTGTTGTTGTAGTTGTTTTACCTTCTTTCATGACTTAAAGCTCTAGTTTATAACCTTTATAATTATTTTAAATTTTATTTAAAATAAGATAGTTCAAAGGATATAAGAATAGTTTGTTTATAAATATATCTGTGTCGACAAGGAATAACAGCTGAAGTGTTATTTCAATGTTTCGAGAAATTTTGCTTTAAAGTTTTCGATCTCCATATGAGTTCTATGAAAGGCAGTTTGCTTTTTTTGTGATAATTTTGGCTGGAATCACTCTATAATCTCCCGATTTTGTGTATGTACGAATATATATGCGTGGAACACATCAGCATCATTACCTCAACTTTGCCTTAACTCGACTTTAGCGGTTATTCTTTGTCAGCACAGATATTTTTCAAAACAACACACTTAAATATTGCCATATTCTGGCAAGGTAACTGTAGTGACCCAGTATTTATAATATTTCTATGTATTTGTTGTAATTTTTTGTTTTCAAAACAAATTTTGAAGCACGAAAAATAACAATTTTTGAGAAAAATTGTCACTGGCTTTTAGATAGTGACAATTTCATTAAAAATGTTGTTTTTTGAGTTTCAAATATTGTTTTGAAAACAAAAACTACAACAAACACAAAGAAATGTTAAAAAAATGGGCAACACTTGCTACTTTGCCAGAAAAAGGCTGTAAGTGTCCAATATTCGTATAAACGGAGGTTTTAGGTAAATGCGATTGATATTAAGGCATATTTCAGAACATGTTTTCTAAAAAAGTATAAAGATAAAAAATTTAATTTGTATGGTTATTTTAAATCAGTTTAAATAAAAAAAAAATTTTTGTAGCATAGATTTTAAAAATAAAAATAGCACTGAAGTTGGTGTGCTTAAAAAAGGTGAAAATCGGGCCATATCATAGCTCGGCTCCAGATCGTATGAAAAAAACAAAATGTATTCAAAAGTAGACCCTTAAATTCACATCATTTACCAAAATGAAGTGGAAATATGGAAAATTAAGAAAATTCTGAAGCGTCGAAAAAAATACGTTACTTTTGACCATATTGCGTGTAAAAACTAAACAAATTTTCCAAAGACGCAAAATTTAAAAAATAATATGTAGAATTGCAATATCGAAAAAGTATTTTTGAGAAAAACGCATTTAAAGTTACTCTGGCGCACCGGGTTTTAAGCTCTGTAGAATCTGTATTGTAAGCGGGATTGATTTGAATCTATTTTTACATACTCCTGAATGTACATTTCAACAATAATCAATTAAAACAATGCAATTTTCAAATAATTGGTTTGCCCAAAACCTCCCATAATAATTATTGATAAAAAAAAACGAAAACTACACTCAGAAAAAAACATCTATCTTTTTGTGATAAAAAATTTCTCTATTTTCGATAATAGAAATTTTCTTTATTTCAAATAAAATTTACTTCAATTTTAATAAATTTTCACATATTCGAAGGAAATATTTCTTCCTTGTGGGAAATGAAAATATTTCATGTCTCTAATAATGATTAGTATTTTTCTCCCACTGAAAAAATCTCATTTATAGAGAAAAATTTATAGAAAATGAAAAATTTTCTCTATTGTTGATAAATAATCTACTAAGCGAAATATTTTATTCAATAACAACAAATCCTTTCTCAAAAATTAAAAAGGCTTCTTCTCAAAAATCGATATATTTTTCTTATATTGAATAATTTACGAAAAAAAATAGAAAGCGTGAGAGCAATTGATTAATATTGAGAAGCAAGTGTTGCATATTATGATGATTGTTCCTTCAAAAGGTTTTTTTTTACCTAACATAGCTACACAAAGTGATGTTGTTTATTACTACTGTTTCTTTGGATGCATTTACAAAATTGTTTTTCAGAATAAATTTCTGGAATATTTATAAAGAGTCCCGAAAAACAATGCCACAACAATAATTCTACCTCTTAACACATTTTTAACTAATGTTTTTAAAACCGAATCACAATTTGATATTAATACTTCTACTTTGCGTAGAACTGATTTAAAACAAATGTTTGACAAAAATAATTTTTTAATCGTAATTGCGGATATACTTCTTGAGTTTTAAAGAAAAATGTACGCAATAAAGAAATATGTTGTATCAATGTTAAGAAAATATATCTTTCTTTTAAAGACAGTGTTATTTGTTGTGAGAAACTACAAATGCAACTTAAAGAAAACATTAATTAAAATTAAATAAATATTTCTCCGTTTTCGGGAAAAATTTACGCAATAAAGAAAATAATTGAACTTTTTATAAAGAAATATTTTTCTATTAAAGAGAAGGTGTTTTTTATTAATGAGAAAATATTTCTCCTTTTCATGGAAGCTTTTTGCCACTTTTATTGAATTTTTGGGATCACATTTAGAGAAAAGCATGCTCTGGAGCAAAGTCAATACCATTTTTCACTTAATATGATGCCTTTTTTCTCATATTCCGATAAACTTTTTTCTGAGTGTATAGGAAAAGTGTATTGTAAACAAATAGCAAGAATTAAACTTATATTATTATTTTTCTAAGAAGTAATCACAAACACTGAGTTTTCTTAGAATTGCTAGAAGACCATTCATTGTAATTCCTCTAATTCAAAGCATTCGGAATGATTTCGAATAAGATTAGCTGGTTTCATTTCTTTGACTTTGAAATTGAATTCAGAATCAGACAAATGAGAATATTCTAAATGCGACTGTAGATCTCTAGGTTAGGTTAAGTTAGGTCTCAAATGAGACACACAGGCCAATGAGGCCCATTGTGATACCAAAGGGTTGATCTTTCCTATCTCTATTTAAACTAATTTGAGCTGTTTACTAAGCTTAGGATTCGGTAAACCGAAGATTCCGAGAGTTCATCAAGGTCATTGAAGAACCAGTTGCCTAAGTGGAGAAAGCGTTTTTGAGTCAGCGCTGGGCAAGTGCAGAGGAAATGTACTGTAAATTCTTCCTCCTCATCTCTACAGCTTCTTCAGTCGTTGTGGGGTATGTTCAATCTTTGAGCGTGTCTGCCAATAAGGCAATGCCCTGTCCGGATCCTTATTATGGTGCTGATGTTGTCTCTACTGAGAGAAATGAGTTATTTTGAACGCTTAAGGTTAAGTTTGGGCCAGATTTGCCGCGTTATATTACACGTGTTACCTGCTGCTGATCTGTTTTTGGTTTTGATGTCGGATAACTCATTCGTAAGGAGTTTGCATGTGGTGAGAGGAATACCAAGGCTTGCCTCATCTTAAGTTAGTTGTTTGGCAGTACCTGTACGAGCGAGGTCATCTGCTTTGCAGTTACCTAGAAAATCCGTATCTGAAACTCTAAAATTAATTCAAAATTTTCACAATATGTTTCTTCATTATTAATTATTTCTATTAAATATTTCTATTTTTTTTCAATTTTTTTTATTGTTTTCAATTTATTTTCTTTTTGTTGCATCAAAATCTTTCACTAAAAAACAGACTTCATCATTTTTGAAGCCTTCCACTTGCTTCTAATCCACAACGCTTTCGACAACAACATTTTTATTAAAATTTCATTTTAATTTAAAATTCAAAGCACAACTGAAAATAAATTAATCATTCGTTCAAATGCTTTATTTTCAACAATAGCTTTTTCTACGTGTAGAAGCGTCAATTAAGATTCCTGTATATTTTGTGATGTAAGTCTATAAGCAATTGTCATGTAGTGCAAAGAAAGGTTCAAAAAAATGCGATCGCGTCAATGCTAGCAGGGATATATTCTTAAATTAATTTTGATTTTAAAAATATTTTTAATTAAATACAGTATTGTTCCGATTTAACTAGCATTCGATTCTAAGAAAACCGCAAATAACGAACAAGCAAGTTGTTTATACTGAGTACCTTATATAAGGAGAAAAAGAGTTGTACTCAGTTTAATGAACAACATACCAAATCAGAGATTTTTTAAGCATAACAAAACGTAGTAGAAAAAGAAAACATCCATAAAAGAACAGTTTTGTTAACAATTGATTTTATGTTTTGTCTTTTTTTATCAGTTTATTGTCTTTGCCCAAAGTGTAGCTATTGTAAGCTATCAAAAATTTTTAAATTTGCATCCTACGGGTCAAACAAAATAATGCTAAACCAAACAAACTACTTTCATATTACTAACATCAACATTTTATTATCTCATTAAAACTTTTTTTACGTTCGTATCACTTTAAGTTTTTATTTCAATAAAATAATTTTGTAAAATACTACTTCCATTCATTTTAGTATAAAATTAGTCCATTTGATTTAGTATTCGGTTTAGCGTAAAAATCGATTTAACGAATTGGCCTGACAATCAAATGTGTTCGTTAAATTGGAAAGCTGCTGTATGTATTTTTTTTTTAATAATATTATTCTAGCATTGTCTTAGGTTTGTCCTTTAATGTAGGTTAAATATTTTTACTGCATTTTTGCATTCAAATTATAATTATAGAAGAATTTCACCAAGCTACTATGATATTTTTGGTCCCTAAATTGAATAAATTGATATATATAAATTTTTCAACTTTTTATTAAAGGCGACATTTGCTTCAGAATCAAAGTGAATATATATTTTTTTTTTAAAAATTTTATGATGTAAATACAAGAAATTAGTTAAAAAGTTCATCATCCAGTCGCTTAGCTGTAACAAGCACGTGTTTTTATTCTGCAAACACAAGAACCAGCCCACTTCTGCAATGTTTACTTTCTTGCTGCTGCCCACTGAACAACCTTTAAACACACATACAAACTCATGTTTGCACATCCGTATCTAGTAAAAATAAAAACACAACATGTTCTAAAGCTAATGCAACATGTTACGTACGACAGACAACATGTCTCAAACTCAGTCAACCAGCAACGATTTGCTTTTAACATCGTCACTGTTGACAACAAGTCTTAACAGCCCCAACGTTTCAGCCTCTGTTAAAGCAGCATCACGTGCTGCATACATTTGCAAGCTGCCCCATAACATTCTTTTCGCATTTTCCTCGGCTCCATCCGTCGTGTCTTCATAATCATGGCTAGCAAATATTTTACTCGTCGTCAGCGTCAGCGCGAATAGATTTTCTGGATCAACCCGACCTGAAGCCGACGCATAGCGTAACAAGAAAATGATTTTTCAGTTCAACTTCAGACGTTAACGAGTGCGAAAGCTAAACTGATTCGTGTGCGGGTGGTGAAAAAATTTAAAAAACACACTCAAGCACACAAACAACAATAAGCATTCACACAGGCAGTGTGTATATGGAATGTTCATAGATTTGAATTTAAACGAACGTTGAAATTTCAAGTTTTTGCCCAGTGTAAAGTGAAGCAAAAGGATAATTTGTGTTTAAAGACGATAAAAAAAAATATTTAACTTGATTTAAAAAGATATAAATAATAAAATGTTGCTGCTTTTATGAGTGAACAATTTTTTTATAATTAGTAATTGTAAAAATAGAGCCAAGAAAAGTGTTGCTTTTTAATAATACAAGATTACATAAAAATTAAAGGATATTTAGAAAAATTAGTTCTATTTATAGGTGGAAAAGGATTTCCATCTATTTCTATTCCTATATTTCACTTGATTTGAACTTGAATTGCCGTTCTTATTTATTTATTTTTTTATTTATTTATTTTATGTATATAATTTTTTCTTAAAGCGTACAAAAAGGCTTTTTTTGTTAAATTAAATTAAGAAATGTTTTCAGCAAGTGCTTATTAAAATCAATTCATGTTTGCTTACATACTAACATTTTTTTAAATTACTTTAAAAATATCAGAAAATAACATTATTTTTTTTCTCCCAAAAACTATTAGTTTACACCTCAAAGAATATGTAACTCAAGTTTCAAGTGAAAATTCGAACGTTAAGTATTCGAAAACAGCGCCAAATGCTACGAGCGCTCTTAGACATCACATTTTTTTGACATTTTTATTCAAATTGGGTTTTGTAGAAAAACGTGCTTCTTCAGCCGTACGTAGCCGTTTTCTTTTGTTTTTTTTTTTTAATTTTTTATAAACACTTTTCTATTGAAAAACTCGCGAAAATGTTGATTTTTTTAACTGGCTGCCATTCGTTTTCTTAACAATGTTTTGAAAATCCCTACGTCCAGCTATAGCCAATAATATATATTTTAAGAATCTTTTATTTTTGTTTTTGTCCTCATGTGATCCATGTGAACGGATTGATGTCAACGCCACTGAGGCCAGATTCAAGAGGTGCCATTTTTCAAACGATCGTTATGCAAAAATATACAAATAAAAAATAAAATAAAGTTTTTTTTAAGTATTCATTAATGTTCTTGAGATGTGCCAAAGTTTGATATGAATCCATCAAACCGATTTCATATTATAAAATAAACAAAAAAATATCCAAAATTCTGACGATTACACAGTTCATACCTCTTAACAAATTCAAAAGTTTGCAAAAAAATTACCCAAAATTTATTTAAAAAAACTCCATTAAACTGCTTATAGGGCAATAATAAAAATTACAATAATAGTTCTTCAATTAATCAAAATTCAAAACACAATTTCAAATAGTTTAAAGAATAATTTTTGAAATTCAATTTTCAACAAATGCTCACCTTAAAAAATAATTTTTTTTTTTAGACCCAAACATTTATTCACATAGCTTCGCAAATGTGTACAGATAACACAAAATTTAGTGAAATTAACAAATGTTTCCAACAAATGCTCATTTAAATAAATTCTTTTCTAAGCACCAAAGCATTTTTTCAAATTTGCACCTCGAAAAATTAAGTTCCTTATGATAGTAACAAAAGTTTGCGGTTTTTATTTTAATTTAAAAAATTTTTAAAGATTTAATTTTTAAAAATTAAAAAATTTATAAATTTAATCAAGAAATGTATTCCACAAATGCTTATTTAAATAAATTATGTTCTGAAGACCCAAAAATTTTTTACAAATTATGTACTTCAGTTATTTACTAAAGTTAAATTTCCTTAGAAAACCAAAAATTTACCCAATATTTATCTACTTAAACGACATAAAAATTGTAATCTTAGGTTTTGAATTAATTAAAAAAATAATATAATTTATAGAATACTTTTTTAATTCACGTTTTTAAAAACTTTTAATCAGGGTTAAAAATGTTTCAAACTTTAGTTTGATTTTGCGTGAATTCGGTTTCAGGGTTTGACCAAATAGTACTTATGAGAATTGTTTGTTTTTGTTCAAGAACAGAGAAAAAACTTGCATCAAATCTGTTCTGTTTTTGAACAAAATGGGCCTTATTCATAAACATTATAAAATCAAGTCTAAGTTTAGTGTAAGCTGTTTGACAGCAAATTCCATAGAAATGATGTCAAAAAAGCTCAGACGAAATTAGGAATCGACTTTAAAATTTTTATGAATAAGGCCCAAGAATTTCTAAAAAAATTTTTAATAATATCATTTTTTTACTTTTTAAAAGTTTTTTTTCAAATGGACGAAAAACATTTTGTTTTTTTTCTAATCCTATTCACGAAAGCAATTTATTCTGTTGAGAATTGTTTAAACGTTATTTCTGAAATTTTTTTTATTTTGGAATGAAATTTGTTTTATTTAACAAAACTACTTTATTCATTATTAAAAATTCTTTTTTTCAATTTCTGTAAAAAATCTTGAAAATAATATACATTTCAGAGTTTTTTGTGTTCGTTGAACTATATTTCTAAATTAAAATGTTATTTTTCCCGAAATGAAATTACAATGTTTTTTTCAACAAAAAGATATTGTTATTTTTTTTTTACTTCTTTTAGAGGACTTTCACTGAAACTGTTTTATTCGTATATTTTATCGGTTAGAACTTTTATCGGTTAGCTTTTTATGTTTTCGTTATAAATTTTTGAACAAAACAGTTTTGGATAAATTTTATTTTTATTGCGCTGAGACTGGTTAAGTTTTGATCAAAATAAATTTTGATTAATTATTTTGCGCATTAAAATAATTACCTAATTAAATGTATAAAAAGCTGATTTAATCTTTCATTACAAATTTAATTCAGTCCACCGACACATCTGTTTAATAAACAAAAATATTTGTTATAATTAAAAATGCTATTATCTTAATCCAAAGCTCTAAATTTATAGTTCTTTATAATGTATCTTTTGATACATTGACTTTTGCATTTTTGGCATAAAATTAAAAATGCTTTGTTTCTGTTTAGTAAAATCAATTTTAATTTGTTAAAACTACTGCTATAATGTAAACCTTAAGTCCTTTAATAGAGAATCAATTTGTTAAGTTACAATGTTACAATTCTAACACAAAAATTTGTTTATGTTTATGTTTATGTTTAAAGCGCTCTAAAGCTCTAAATATTGAAAATATTTAATTTTTAGTATAATTTCTTTAATATTTTCACATTATGACAGCCAATAGAAAACTATTCAATTTCTAAAGATATGAATCTCTTTAAATAAAAATTACTTAAAATTACTGAAAAGCAACGAGTGGGTGTGTCTTCCAAATAATACTTTACATAACTCAGTTCTTTAGAGAGAATAAGGTTTTTAAGATATTTTAAAAAATTCTCAAAAACAGTCTAGAATTTTAATTGAAATAATTAAAAATAGCTCTGTCTCTATATAGCCTAAATAAAGCGGTTAATTTATTGCCTTATAAGCGATCATGTTGAGTGACAAGAAAGAAATCTCTGCAACTTCAGCGCCACACGCAGCCATCATGCAGCGATCAACGCAGCAACTGTTGGTAGATTAAACATGCATTATTTAATGCTCAATAAAAAATGGGAGCTGAAAAAATTCTATAGCACTTTCAAGGAAAAAAAAAAGCCAAATGTGTGCAGCTATTGCATACACTTTGAAAAAATACATTTTCACATTTATATTTTGCATTTATTAAATATATGATTGGATGATTTTATCAACTATATTTTCTTATTTTCTTCAATAAAATAATTCAAGATACCCAAAAAGTTGAGTAAAATACGCATAGACATGTGACTTACCATAAGTCATACGTTACATACGTAATTTTGGTAACGATATTTTTTTTTACCTAGCGTAAGACAAGATTTTGTGGTTCTTTCATCTTAATATATTTCAAATTTACGCACATTAAAAAGGCTATATTTTAGATTCCTTTTAGGGTTTTATTCTGCGAGGACTCATCTAATTCAAAATTACCCAGAAAAAAAATACTTCCAAAATAAGGTAATGTGGAATGGAAAGTCTTGAATTTCATCCCTTCCACTTCCACCCAGAAGGCATTCGAGAGGAATGCTTTCCTTAATCTTATCTAGAAGTGCTTCCAGAATATTTTTAATGGAAGATTTCTTTAAGCCCTTTAATGAAAAGATTCTTTTAGGTAATTTCCAGGAGAATTTAAAGAATGCAATCCATGGAATGAAAGGGTTTTTGTGGTTAAAAGGTTTAAAAAACCCCATGGAAAACATCCATTTTCCCGATTTTTTCGCAATTTTGGTGTTGGAAATGAGAAGTGGTTGAGTTTTGTTGGGGGCTTAAAAAATCCAACAAAAAATGTCTAAAACATATATTAGGGCATTCCACAGAAAAGTCAACCGTGGCCAAAAAATTAAAACTTATTAAAAACTTATTATTTTATGATTTCATCCAAGAAAAATATTTTAGAATTATTAATTTAAGGAAGCTATACATAAATTCATTAACCATAATGATCAAATCGTCTGCACTGTTTCACAATTGTAGTTTTTCTTTTACGAAAATGTTAAGTAAATGTTTCGTTGACTTTTTTGGCAAGGAAAGAAAAATATATTAAATTATTTTTTAAAGTTACTAAATTACATAGTTCCTTAACTATTTAATTACTTATTACCCAATTGAACTACAATATTGTCAGACACGTGACGTGATTTATCTCCACGTGACGATATGTAATAAAAGCTGTTAAAATGAAACTATGGGCTTTATTTAAAAGATTTTTTCGCCGAAAGCATGTTTACGTATAATAAAAATTTGTCTTTCAGATACCTCCACCCCATGTTAGTTACTTTCGCTAAAATTTGTAATCGAACACAGCTATTTGCAACGTTTGTTTACTGGACCCGTCCGACACGTGACAGTATATGTCTTATTTTTTTCTCTTGCATTTAATAAAATTTTTAGAAATTTTGAACGTACAATCAAGTAACAGAATGTAAAACATTTAATTAGACACAACTACTTCACTTCAATTGAGCAAATTGAGAGTTGGCTGTAAAATAACCTCAAAAAATATTTGAATGATCTTGAAAGCACTTCGAAGCAAGGCTAAGAAGTAGCACAATTGCATCTATAGATGTCTTCTAGAAGCGGTGTCTCTAAGAAAGCATGTCACATTTGTATAAAAACTTTGCTGGGTGGAGACACGTTTTGTCTTATAGTAATTTTATTTCGATAAGATTGACGAGCGATAAGTCTTTGTAAAACTAAACTCCCAGTGTGATCAGAGTGGAATATAATATTCCACTTTGGAATATTTTTCTTTAAATTCTCTAAATTAATGAAAAATTTCCTTTCAAAAATGACAAGAAAATTGTTTTTAAGCAAAACAGTTAAACCAATTGTTTAGAGACAAAAAAAAACTACGGATTTATTGTTTTTCTAAAATTTGTATTGGTGGAAGTTTTAGTAAATGTAATCTTTGATTGGAATAATGTTGATGGTACTTAAATACTTAAGGACTAAGGTATATCCTTCTGATATACCAAATTTTGATATATTTTTACTTCAAATTAAAATTTCGAATTCATGTAGTTAAAGCCATTTTGTATTTAATCCTAAATGTATTTCATAATTGAAACTGAAACATTTTTAAAGAGCTTGCATATAAGTGAATCTAATAAGGATAGAAATTTCTGCAAAACTTTTGTTTTAAACTTACTTCAACAAGTAAAATATAGAATACCACTAAATAACAAATTTAAAAAAAATATCGATGTATTCTTAGTATGAAATTTTGAAATGATTACAAATAACGTCCAAAGAAGCAACATAAATTATTATCTACCCTGTACCAACAAAGTCGACAAAAGTGATTCAATAATTCCAAAACTTATATCTTGTTGATTCAAAAATAGAGAAAAGCACAAGAAATGTCGGCTTTTGGACGCACGCTTTTAAGGATGCCAAAGGATTAATTCCTTTTTCAGATTTAACGGAATGTGTAGTTTACTTACTACTCGTAAATTTACCATTTAGTAACGCTTAGGTTGAGCGAATTTTTAGCTGTATGAAACTTTTAAAACAAAAATACGAAACAAAACAGAAGATAAACTTTTAAATAATTTGTTTTCCGGTAAATATTGGCTACGTGTTTAAAAAAAGTGCTGCTATATCTACCAAATACCTGATAGCTTAATAAAAAATTTAAAAACACGAATTTATATGAAAATAACATAGACAACAATTTTAATATTGATCTCGAAGATATTCCTACATATTAATTTTATACATAAATATACCTTTACTTATGTAACAAAAAATTAGATAAAATTTAAGTTGTCTTATGAGAAAAATAACTGTTCTTAACAAAATAGCATTATTAAAAATAATTTTGTTAAGTTTTAATAAACCTTTATATATTTTTTTTTTATTCACACACCCAAAAGAAATGTTGTAATATTAAAAAAATTTGTGTGCCTATTTAAAAAATTAATCTTATATTTTTGACTCCAAAAAGATAGCTTTTTAATGCAACAAGATAGGTGTTGTTGTTTGCAAAAAGAGAAAAAGAACAAGTAGTGTCAGACCAAAAAAAAAACCGTTCATATTAAAGGCAGTTTTGTAAATAGTAAAACAAGACATAAATATTTTTTTGACAATAGGGAGAAAAATCACAATTAAAAAAATAGTAATACAATGATTAACAACATTGTTTTTATATGAAAAATGCTTTCTTTATTAATACAAAAAAAGCATACAAAGAATTTAACGAGAAGCATATCTTTACAATAACAAGCACGTTGTAACTCAGAGAAATGCCAAATCTTTATATCAAAGACATTTTTCTTTTTTATTAACAAGAGTCAAGTAATATTAACGAAAATTTTGAAAAAAAATTTAACAATACTTATTAATAATACAACAATATTTCTTTGGGTGCATCTCATTAAAAAATTTTATTAATATTAATTTATGTTTATTGAATTTTAGTGTGATTACTATCCGCAAATATATCCTTAAACCTGCTATTTTGTTTCTTTAGTATAAGTTTTTAAAATTTGTGGAATATAAAAGTTGTAAGTGGAATTTAAAATTTTTTTTTTACAAAAAAATATATCTTGTAAATAGTCACAGTGTAAGCAACAGTGCCAAAAAAATGAGATAGATTGAGCAAGAACTGATTATTAATATTATAAGAAACAATCACAAACGTGACAATCACAACTAACACTAGTTAGTATAAAAAACGTACTAAGAAGATTTTTTCAAAAATTGTTCTTTATTTATTTACTGTAATAAAACTCATATTCATGACATCACACCACTCAAATCAAATACAGAACATTTTATTCTGCACTTTTAAGCAAATATTTCCTTTGAGCGTATTATTTTGGTTTTTATTTTTAGTTTTTTGACATGCTGGTGAAATTATGAGATTTTTTATACAATTTGATATATTTTTAAAGTTTTTGCGAGAAAGCCTTATTTAAGTATATAATCAGGAAAATTTAATTTATTATAATTGTACTAATATATCTAATGTCATTCAATTCAATGCCCGTCAAGTGCTTTTTCCAAATAATTATCAGCTCCCAAAGAAAAAAAATACAGCAATTAATAATGTAGTAGAGTTGCCTTACACATTAGCAATGCTATAAAACCTAAATATGTATGTATTTATTAACTACAAATTTATGATATTTTTAAAATTTGATTGCAAATGCTTTCAAATGCTATTATAATGGATCAATGCTTTTCTCTGCGTGTAGTCTTGCTTGAAGGCAAATATTTTATTATTTAAAACAAACTATGTTGAAAATAGCATCTCATATTTTTCAACTTAGCCCAAAAGCGGTGTTTATTTTTGTACGACGCTGCCTTCACTGATATCTATGCTCCTGCTGACAATGCAAATTAATTATCTGTTGCCCTTTATTATTTCCATTTTTTTCTCCTTCAATATTTTTTGTGTTTGATTTTACGCTCCTTTGCATTGTTCTCAATGATATTTTGCTGTTTAAGCATAAAATGATGGCTGGGCTACACTATCGTTGGCAGATCGTTAGCAGAGGGTGCAAACAACTATAGACTCGGTCGGTTGATTGGTCTGCACTGGATTAATGCTGATCCATGAAGTTGATTTATTTGTAAGATTCTTAATGATATCTGAATAAATGCTGGAAATGTTGCACGAATTTGAGTGAAACTTGTTCGTATGTTTACACATTTCCGACGTTTTTATAGCTTTTTTATGTGAATTACAACTGCTTACTTAGCACATACTTGAAAATTTCCACGTAAATGGAAAGTTTTTCGAGAACTATAAGCATTCTCTTAAACTGACTCTTCCGACAAAGCCATGAAAAATGGTCCATTGCCTTTAATGGGTATGTTTTGGCGATTCGCGATCATCAAAAAATCGAAAAACTAAATCGATACACTTTGTTAAAATAAAAATGGAAATTCTCTGAAATTTTGGCATTTTAAAACGGATTTTATTTTTTTGGGCTTAAAATTTCAAGATTTTAAATGAAAATTTGTTGTGATAATATCTAAAAATTGTTGAAAATAATAAAAAGAATTAAAACATAAAACAAAACAAGAATACTTCTAATAATTTGATAACACAGTCCTACAATTTAAAAGTTTTTGATTGCAACATAATATATTTTCATGTAACCGTCTTTTTTCCGGAAAGAGGATGTTGTGAAGACCACTTTTGTTAAACAAAAATTAAGTCTAGCACCTCTGAGTTTTTGCACTGAAAGTTTGTATGGATCACTGTACAACTTATCGCTTATGTGAATCGGACTACACCATGATAGCTCTCTCGGCGGCAATCACAATTTATGATACTACTCATCGCAGCCATTATAAATTGTAAATTGTGAGACTGCAAGAGAGTTAAGAAACAACCAGTGATGTGTAAAATGTGTTGAAGAAAAATACTAGTAACTTGTAAAATGTAACTAATTACAATGCTTTCTTATAGACATTATAAAATTATTATAGATATTACAAAATTTTTATACACATTAAATATTTTATAAACATCTCACGGCTTGTTATGAGTATATCAAAAGGTGTTACGGTTTTTCACTTAATTCTTGCGAGTAGTTCAAGAAACTATTATGAATATTTTACATAATTCTTGCGAGTAGTGAAAGAAACTATTATGAATATTTTTACATAATTCTTTTGAATATTTTACATAATTCTTTTGAATATTTTACATAATTCTTTTGAATATTTCACAAAATTCTCATATATTTTTTTATGAATATTGTCACAAAATTCTTATAGAAACATCCACTGATGAATCCATGCAGGCAATGGACGAAAAACGTTTCTGGATGAGCCTACACTCAGAAGCTTACACGGCTATGCATACGTTTATATTGGAATAATTTCTTCGTTATTGAATAAAACCTATTTTTCAATCCGTTTGGATTATACAATCCAAAATTGTTTCTAAGAACTGTTTTTGTTGTTTTTGTTTAATAGGCTCTGTAGTCAAAAATAACAATTTTCATCTGATATCAAAATATCATAATATCAAAATAGCAAGATTTAAACTCAAATTTGAATTGATTTAAATATAAGCCCAAAATAAAAACCAAAATCTAAACCCAAATCTAAATCAATTTTTACACGACCATACGACTTTCTATAATTCGAATTTTTTTCCTACTTACAAAGCCACTACTTTCTAATGCGCGTCAAAAATATTGGTTTTCAATATGAAAATTGTTCACGTGTCCGAATATTGTTTTAACCAAATACTGTTTTTCGGATAGGTCGGACTATTTCCATATTTTAATATTCGTCTGTTTCATATATGAAGAATTTTTACATATAAATATTTTCTCTAATTGTTAAATTAATATTTCTCTGATATTTCTCTAATTTTAAAAAGATTTTTCATATATTGATACTTCTCTATTTTAAATTAATACTTCTCTTCTTAAATTGATATCTTCGAAAAGAAAATCCTTTTCAAATGTTCCTATTCTTTATTACGTGCATGAAAATAAAAGCCTCTAATGCACAGTGTACATATGTTAAAAAGTTTTTTCTAATAACATTGTACGTCTCAAAATATTTTTGCCCTACACATTTATTTAAATCTTTTTTTTTTATGGTTTTTCCGAATTCTTCTCTAAATATGTGCACAGTTAGTAAGGTATTGAATTTTTGTAATATGTTTAAGAAAAATATTCATTATCAACATGGAGGGTCTCCAAAAAACAGAACCTCAGTGGAATAAGACCTACAAAACCAAAAATGAAGAATAGGAGAAAGTTCTCAAAAAATTTCATTTAAAAAACTTTAATAATTGCAAGTTTTCAAATATTTAAACGCTATCATACAATTTTGCTTTTTTGAAGAGTTTTTGTAGTGTTATCCAAAATTCTCAAAATCCATTTGGCTGAACGATTTCATATTTGGTAAAGCTATTCTTTATATCATAAACTAATATTTATAAGAAATACTTTTTTTTTGTGTCTTTTTATGACAACAATTGCTATTTCACTTTTCAAAGCATATAAAAAAAACTCAGCCGTATAGGATTATAACATTGTAGCTCAAAATTGTGTTCCAGAACACAATTTTCGCTTTCAGAAATAAAACATAGTTACTCTATTGCAGAAATGCTGTTCGGCAGTGTAATTTTATTAAAACTAGCTGAAACCGTGCGCGTTAAAAAAATTTGTCTGTGAAAGTGTATGTCTAAATTTTGGTCGAATACTGCATTCCGAGGCTGTGCGACCTATAACTCCAAAGCTATTCGATATCGCAGAATTTGGGTTATATGAGAGAAAATGCATGAAATTCTTGAAAATCGATTCAGCCGTTTTGAAGTGCTGCCGTAATATACGAGCATAAAAAAAGCAAGTGGGCGCAGATATAGTGCAACCCCCATTTTTTGCACAGTTGCCATCTGAACAAATTGGCGCTTTTTTGTACAATTAATGGAATATTTTTCCTTTTTAAGTTTTTGGCATATAGTGGGTGTGCAATGTAGGAGTAGCAAATCTTACATATCCAACCACAATTACGCTGAAATAACAATATGTTTGGTGTCTACATCTTCTATTATCCGTGCAGTGTCACAACGCTTTTATATAATAGTATAGATATATAACAACATATATTTATTTATTTAACGTTAACATTGATGATTTATTAGAATAAGTGTAAGCATTACGTGATTTATTTAATTCATATTATGAAATATCTATCTTACTATACTTGAGACAAGTCACAAGCCAAAGAAACATTTTTAAACAGTTTTATTTAAATCAATGAGTCTGAGATCTGCCAATTTATTCATATCGAGATTAGTTTAATGTAAAAGTAATAATCTTGGAAGTGTTTCAAAGGTTTTTGCCGAATAGGAATATAAAAGAAAGGGTTCACTTATTTTAAATTATTTCATAAAAATATATATAATCAAACCGTCAAAATGATACTTGAATGCTCACAAGACCCATTGAGCAATGAAGACGTGATTTCTTATTTATAAAAAATTTAATAACTCTGTCAATTTTTATCCTATTTTCAAAAATAAGCAATTATTTTATTTTGAATAAAGCACCAATATTTTCAGAAAATTTTGAAATTTTGTAATAGCTTTTTAGAAAACTTTAACAGTAAATAATCCTCTAAGTTTAAAAAATTGTATAAAACGGTAACAAATTTAGGTTTGGCCGCTTATAACTCCTAAAGGTCTTCTTAAAGTTTTAAAGATATGTACACATTTTGAAAGTTTTATCCTTCCAAAACTGCCTAAATCGAAGTAGTTTAAAAAATTGCTGAGTTTAACCTTAAAATCGGGTTTTACCGGTAAAATTAAATTTTGTGAGTGTATTAACAATTTCTAGTATAATGCCATGTTATACTCGACCAGATCTACAACTTGTGCTATGTCATTTCAAAAGTACATCTTCACTGCAGCACCGTGTTATTAGTTTACACCCCAAAGAATATGTATCTCAAGTTTCAAGTGAAAATTCTAACGCTAAGTATTCGAAAAGAGCGCCAAATGCTGTTATACTATTTGAGCGCTCTTAGCGCTTCCAAAACTTTAAACGCCGTTTACTCAAAATCACTTTTTTGACCTGGTTGAAAGCATAACTAAAACAGTTTTCGTCTGATGGATTTTATTCAAAAATATTTTTTGAAAAATGTGCCTCCTCAGCGGACGCAGCCATTTTTTTTAACTTATTTTTTTTAGAAACAATTTTCCGTTGAAAAACACGTGAAAATGTTAATGTTTATTTTCGAATGGTCGCCATTCTTTTTCTAAACAATATTTTGAAAATCCCCTGCGTCCGGCTATAGCCAATAATATATATTTTCAGAATCTATTTCGTTGTTTGTCCTTAATTGATCCATGTGAACGAATTGCTGTCAACGCCACTGAGGACAGATTCGAGAGTTGCCATTTTCAAAGAATCTTTATGCAAATATATAACATTTAAAAACAAAATATGAAATTTTTTTAAGTACTTATAAGTGTTCTAAAGATGTGTACAAAGTTTGATATGAATCCATCGAACTGATTTCTTTTTATAAAATTAACAAAAAACACTTTAAATTCAGACGTTTACACTGTTCATACCCCTTAAGTTCGAGTTCAACGCTAGCAGTTTTCTGCTAAATTTCTGTCAGTTTTGCATTTCTCTAGCTCTTCTCGTGTAGGTAGAAAATTGATTTAATTCCTTTGTATGTCATTTTGCAGTTATTATCAATTCAGATGTTTCTGTAATTGATTTAGTGAAGTCATGACTACGTAGAAAATAATTGAAGGGCTTATTGTTGCAATAACGTGATAAGCCACATGATCTAAAAAATCAAGTTTTATGGCTAAATACATTACTCAATGCATTGCCAACAACCTTTGAAGAGATTTTGGCTATTTCTTATTAATTTGCTTACCTATTTGTACAAATTTCCGTGTTCAATTCCATTTCTTCACACAAAAATAAATTTTTTCGAAACCTTAGAGTCGATTGTTTCAAAGTCTTTTTTATGTGGCTTATCATGTTCTTGCAATAAGCCCTTCAATTAAATTAATTTTCGATCTAGTCGAAAAAATTACAGATATGCAGTACTGACTGAAAGCTGTCAGAAAATTTTTAGCGTTAACTCGGCCTTTACACTTCAGTCGAAAACGTTAAAACAAAAACGTAACAGTTCAGTTCGTACGAAAAATACAATAATTTATAATTCATTTTATAGGTAATCGGAACCAATGATATGGTTATTAATCATAAAAAAATAAATAGTTATAATTTAAGATCTTTCGTTGACGGAGCAGATAAATATTTTCAACATTCAAAAAGTTAGAGGAATTCCAAAAATTCCACAAGGAATTCCACATTGCAAAGATTTGCATTGCAAAGTAAAAACATTCGGCAAATGTTTGGCTATTTTTGGCCAAATCCGAAGTTTTAAGAATCGGCCGATTATGCCGTATACCAAAGCCGAATATTCAGTCGGACACTAGTAGAAATATTTTGCAGTGAATCAACACCTGCATTTAATATATATATGTCTACAAAACATTAAGGATCTAATGTCCATCTGTTTATCGAAAAGTACCAAATTTTATTCCTGGCAAGGCCTAGAATATTTTTAAATATACAGTGGCTCACAAAGAAAGTCGGGCAGGCATTTCTTAGTACTTTCGCATTGATTTCAGAAATGAAAATGTAAGAAGAAACTTGGAGTAAATATTTTTTTCAAAACATTCTTTATTGGTTTTAAAACAAAATATAGCAAAATTAAACAAAAGCATAGTTAAAAAATTAGAACATAACGGTAAAACAAAATTAATTAAACCAAAGCTTTAAAAACGAGCTCACATTGAAAGTCGGGCAGATAAGGAATTCAATTCTTAATCTAAGAATGCAGCCTTTTTGAAATGGGTGCAACCAAATTTTTAAAAACTTCAGCTCGAATCTGATTCCACTCTTCACTTAGGATACTTTTTTTAGGACTGGATCTTTAGTTACCCATCTCTGATACTGCACTCAGGTTTCAAAATCATCTCATAGATGTTCTATAACATTTTAATCTGGACCTTGTGAGGTTGTTTTAATGACACTAGGACAAAATTAAGTACACAATTCTTTACCAAGAGCGTCGTATGTTTAAGGTCATTGTCTTGGTAAAACTAAAAATTGTCTGCAATTCCTTATTTATCCGCACTTTCTTTTACTTGCGCCATGAGAATGTCAAGGAACATATTTTTCTCCATTATACCTTCAATAAAATGAATCCTTCCAACATCAGACGCAGCCCCAAGCCATGACTGATCCTCTACCATGCTTAATCGAATGTTTAGAATTTTTATTGCAAAATTCTCCATTCGGTTTTCGCTTTCCATCTGAACCATATAAATTAAATAAACTCTCATCGGTAAACAAAACCTGTACTAAAAGTTTATTGTTTAAAAGTGCTAAAGATCCTAATGTTTTCTGTTTTATTAACCTTGCTCCAGAATAGAAAGTCTTTGGTCATCTGCTCATGCACGAAATTGGGGCATTTTATTACATTTTTCTTTCTAATACAGAGCTTTTTTTCGTGCTACTTCTCAATTTAAACATTTTTTTCTCAAAACTTTTCAAATTGTTTCTGAGTGTTCACTCTTTTTCAAGTTGAGTTTTAACATGACCTCTAGTTTTAGTGCAAATAAAAATGGGTATTTTATTATTTTTCTTAAAAAATACCTTTCATCTTTGGAGCTAAGTTTATTTTTAGCTACTGTACGTTCTTTATTGCATATTCTCTTATCTTGTATATAATGCTTGATTTATATCGTGCACTGTTGATTTACTTTTTAGCGCAATTGTGAAATTTGTCGCTCGCATTTTCCTTTCAAATAATAATCTATCATGATCTGCCTTTCTGCCAGTGTTGATTAATTCACTTTTCGAGAAACGATTATTATTTTTAAGTTTTGCGTTTGACTGAAGTTATTCCAACAGTAGTAAAAAGTTATGAGCAGAAATAACGGTTTAAGGACCACAATTTGCATTTTTTTACTTGCCCGACTTTCAATGTGAGATCATTTTTATAGGTTTGTTTCGATTTAAATTTGTTTCACCGTTATGTTCTAATTTTTTAATTATTTTCTGTTTAATTTTGTTCACCAAAAAATAACGTTTTGAAAAAATATATATATTGCAATATTCTTCATACATTTTCATTTCTGAAATCAATGCGAATCTGCTAAGAAATGCCTGCCCGACTTTCGTTGTGAGCCACTGTATAAGAAAATCTGTCGTTTCTGAAATTTTCATATGACACTTATCTGATCTGTTAAAGTCACAAGTTCAATTCTCGAATTTGAATAATTATTTTTTAAAAATGTTAAAAAATATTTAGATTTCTTTCACTTTTTGCGATTTATATAAAAAATAAAATTATTAAGTAAAAACAAAAAAAAAATTTTAAAAAATTAAATCTTTTTAATTACAGAGATGTTGTTTGCCAAGAAATTTTTTTTAGAATAAAATTAGATCACTCTGCTTCGTTTTTTTTTTTTTGTCATACTATTATTTATGGTTAACCTTCTATTGTCGTCAATACAGCAATTTTATCAAAAATGCTTAAAACCCTTCATCAGAACACTCCCTTAAACTAAAAATAACTTGAAAATTCTTACAATAAAGCATGGAAAGCCATTTTATTTTTTGTGTTTTTTTCCCTAAGGATTGTCAGGTTGCTTTTCGACTCAAAATTGTGCCAAGCCAAAGCATTTGTGCCGTTCTATGCTCGTCACATATTTCCATGTAAAATAAACGTCGTTTACTAAAAACTTTTTTTCTCAATTTGATTTTTTATCTTCACATTTTTCGTTGCAATATTTATTACTATGTTTTTGTTGCAACGCAATAAAAAAGAAATTGCTGCGATCTCTGTTAATAGCTGCAATAAATTGTAAAAAACAAAAATTTTTTTTCTCTCTCTTTATGTCTAGGAAAAATTGCTGTATTTATGTACCGCTGAGTTAATGTGCCTTGACATTCAAAACTAGCTATTTATTCCGCTGAGCTAAGCTATGATGATTATGTTGATCATGTTGACGTTGATGCAATCAGCAACATGAATGATCACTTGGGTTTGATAAAGACAAAAAGAGAAAAAATATACAAATGATCACTGTCAAGAGCATTTAAATAGGTGCGTGTCTATGCAACGATCAATAAATTCCCTCAGCGATCACCCACTCGTTTTTAAAAATTTATCATTTGTTTCCTTAGATTTATAGAGTTGCTTGTTACGATGTTTGACATTCTGTGTTTTATTTACGAGATCATTTAAGCAATTTTTTTTTATATAAAAGAATTATAAAATTCTTAAACTATGGTTACTGTTTATAATGACTTGACTTTTTTTGATTAATTAAAGTTGCCTGCTTCTAACAATTGCACTTTAAATTTCTTCTGCTGCTGACAGCTTTAATCATGTTGCATTCCATCATTTCAGTTATCCATTTTTTCTTATTTTATAAGTTTTTTTCTTTGTTTTTTTCAATTTATAACAAGGATTATCGCAAAACAAAAGCTGTAAATGACAGCTATCGATAAAAATTAAGAATTTTCAAAGAAAATTGAAAGACATTAAAGACTTAATAAATTTGTTTTATGATATTTTAAGTACTTTTATGCTTTACAGCAAAGACAGCATAATAAGCTTGGACTAAAACCCTGAATTTCATTGATTGTTTCGTATTGTTTTTTATTTACATATTTAAAAAAAACTGCAGTTATCTATTAGAGATATGTCAGGGTTTGAAAGGTCTATGCCATCTATGAGATCAATTACCAGATTGATACAATTCTTATATTAATTGAAGTTAGAGACTTTTGTACTGACTTTTTGAGCAGAGAAAAGCATTTTTCAATATAATAGAATCTGATAGCATTTGTTATGATATATAAGAAAAATAGATTTCTAGTTACATATGTATTCAGATTTTATTGCATTGTTATAGTGTAAACCAACCCCATTACATTTTTAATGACTAGTTTTTTTTAAACGCATGATAATAATATTTATATTAGCATCTGATTTTGCATTGAATTGAATGCTATTATATTATGTCATTTCTCCTGATTACATAAATAACAGGGTTGTCTCTCTTTGTCTCTCATTTAAGCATAAACTTTATAAAAGTCTGTAAATTATGATGCGAAGAATTTGATGGTATAATAATTGCCAGGTAATAAATTATGTTGATGGTTAATCCAGTGATGACAGTTCTGCAACATTTGAAAACAACTGCTTTGCAACATTTAAGTTGTTACTGTCATTCGTTAACCATTAGGCTGAAGCTAACAAGATTCTTCTTGTTCTTGACCGGAAAATTACAATAAGGGTATTCACGATTCAGTGCACTTGCCAGTGCAGTTGAGGACTTGTGCAGTTAGGTTTTCGTGAACACACTACCATCACTATTTCAAACTGTCAAAATTTTTCAATGCGCACAAGTGCACCACTGCTCAAGTCCCCAAGTTTAAGGCAATAGTAAAAAAGCACTTGTGCAGATTTTTGACGTGCGTCCATTTTGTTTTTGTAAAGTGCACACGTCCTCAACTGCAGAGGCAAGTGCACTGAATCGTGAATACCCCTAATGTTTTATGGCAATGATAAAACACTGCTCTATTTTCACTTAAAAAAAGATTTCTGCTCTATTTTTTTTTTGGTTGGCACATGCTTTTAGTTGTTATTAAAAGATGGGAAATTTTTCAAAAGTATTTTTTGAAAGTGTGTGCTAAAATGAGAAACAAAGAGACTAAATCAAATGTATTCTTGTCAAATGAATTTCTTATCTGATCAGATCGATTTCATATTGAATGAATTTGCTTAGAAAATTTTCATTTTCGTCCAACGATGCCGTGTTTTTATTAATTTTTTTTTGTTTTTTGTTATATTACATACTTTTCTTTTAAAATCTTTTTTTGATAAAATTTTGTAAAAATGATTTTTTTTAGAAAATTGTTAATAAAAAATATGTGATAGAATAAAATATAACAAAAAACAGTTTTAAACAAAAAAATTAATATTACATGTTTACGTTGCAAAAATGCTGTTAGGTTGTTTTTCATTAATTGTAGTTTCGTTTCAATTTTTTAATGCAATGTTTCAATTTTTGGGTGAAATAAATAACTATTTGTAATTATTTTTACCCTTTAATTTTATTAGTTAGAGATTTAGTATTTTATTATGTTATTATTACTAAATCATGTTTTAGACCAGCTAATGAAATACTAACACATAACATGAGTTTAGAATATTAAGGGATTATATTTCAGAGTAACTTTTTTGCTAATTTTAATTTTTTTTAATTTTTTTTTTTTATTTTATTTAAGAGTTTAAATACAAATCTTTTTGAAAGTATGTTGTAATAATGACTTTCATGACTGCGATATCAAGGAACATAACATCACAGTAATTTGCCAAAAAAAATATAATCAAAGATATATTTAAAAGAAAATAAAAAAATATAAAGTTTTCTTTTATTTTTTAATGCAAAAAAAAATAATTTTAAAATACAAATACAAATCTATCTGAACGACAACGCTCAAATATATAATTTTTTTTCAACAACCAAATATTTATTTATAGCAAATTACAGATATCTGTGCCGATAAGCAATAAGACAGACAAAGTCGACTTAAGACAGAACTGAGTTATTGATGTAGCTGTCTTTAACGCACAAAGCACTATAACCCACAAAATCTGGAGCTTCCAGCATGACCTTATTCAAAGTTATGACACAAAAACAAAATACCCTTCATGTAACTTCCATGGCGATTGACAACTTTGAAGCAAGATTTCTCAAATTTTTGAAATTAGACTTAGCATTTTTATTATTTATCTCTGAAACAGTTCGGAAAGTTACCCTAACATTTTCTTTTTATATTTTAAAGATGTAGTTGAATATAATAATAGCAAAAGAAAGCTATTGATTTTTTCATTAAAACATCGCCTTGGAAAATTACTTAAAGGCTTTGAAAAATCTTATTTCTTAAAATAAGATTTGAAATATTATTAATTTACTTCACCTTATTTTTATATATATAAAAATATTATAAAAATTTTCCTTAAAATTTACAAAAAGGTTTCCCAATATTTTTAAAAATTGTTGGAAACTCTATAGAACTTACTCACTTGATTTTTTTTTTGTCATCGTCAGGTACTTTAAATTTAATTTTAAAATTTGCAACTTTCATATTTATAAATTCTTAAAACTCTTACTCGTTATACTCTTGTTTTCAAAATAAAAAAGTTCCAACCTTTTTTTTGTCCTAAGCCATTTACTGGAATAAAAAATTTTTATAAGTCAACTTCTATTAATTATGAATATTATTATCTAGCACCTTGTTTGACCATTCCAAGCAAAATGCATTTTTTGTTATTCAAAACTGGATACCATATTTATTAAAAAAAAATTTAAGCAGTCTTGGCTTTTTCTGTAGCCATTAGATTTTAAGAATTTGTATTTTGCAGGCGTTGCTTAGCATGAATTCTAATTTTAGCTGTATGCTGTTCTTGCATTAACTTGATCTTGAATACGATACATTAATTTTTATCTAACAAATACTTAAACGAAAAATTGCATTTGCTTGCAACAAGTTGTTTAGAGAGCTACACTGTGAAAAACTGAACTTGAATTGTCCCGAAGTATTATTTTAAATTTACAGTTTTTAGGAAAGCAAAAATAGGTATTTCTGAAAGTAATTTATTTTCCTTAAATATTGAATGCAGGCCATCTGATTGATGTACATCGGTTCAACTAAGTGTAACTTAATAACAAAAATAAATTTGTGAAATTGGTTTCTTACTGCTTTTAACACTAATCTTTTATAAGTCTATCTAACTGATTTCGATGTTAACCCAATTCATAATCCCTTTCATAATTCAATTATAATCCATCAACTTCATAATGCCGAAGCAATCCCAGGTTTCAATAATTATTATCAAGTGGTTGTGTAACACTTCTGGGAATTAGATAATAAGAAACCTACATTCTCGTTATGCTATAAGGATAATATGTATTGTCTGTAGAGACAATATTTTTCTCAGTGTTTCTATCAACATGCTTAGCTGAAAATGTCGCGCTCTGATGTTATAAATTAGATAATCATGCAAAACCGTATTGCATACTTTTTTGTGTATTTTCTTGTCGCTAGTGGGTGCGAAGAATTGCAATAAAAGTAGCTTAAAGTGCAGCTCAAAAGCAAAGCCAGTTCAGTGAATGTGCTGAAAAAGACTAGTGTGTTTTTAATTTATATCAACATTTTTGAGTGATGAACAAACTTTGCTTAAACTTAAACAAATATGCTTATTATTTTCATTAAGGCAGGTCTTCATTTTCTTAGGCGAAAAAATGAAGTTTTTATAACCATTTTTCAACCATGATATATCAAAATTTTTTTTTATAACGTTATTTAGTTCTTTGACAAATCAAAACAAAAATTAAAAGTTTTTGCAATTTTTTCTTTCTTTGATTAATAGAGGACGGCAAAGGTGATCCTTAAAAAAAAGTCGACAGTTAATAATCAAATCGGTACATCTGAATCAAAATCAAAATTTGTGTATTGCATATTAAGTGCAGATTCTCATCTAGTGGTCCGAAAATACGGTGATGTTCGTGATGTAGGAAATGTAGGAATATATTTTTTTTGTTGCATAAAAGTGTAATGTGAAGTGTCAATTTTTTTTTATAACGTTATTTAGTTCTTTGACAAATCAAAACAAAAATTAAAAGTTTTTGCAATTTTTTCTTTCTTTGATTAATAGAGGACGGCAAAGGTGATCCTTAAAAAAAAGTCGACAGTTAATAATCAAATCGGTACATCTGAATCAAAATCAAAATTTGTGTATTGCATATTAAGTGCAGATTCTCATCTAGTGGTCCGAAAATACGGTGATGTTCGTGATGTAGGAAATGTAGGAATATATTTTTTTTGTTGCATAAAAGTGTAATGTGAAGTGTCAATACGTTGTCAAAAGTAACGTTGAAAGAAAAGGTACCCAAACGGTCTCACATAGCAGTTTATGTCATCTGATATAAAAACCCCAAACAAATTTATAAATTGTATTGACAAAAATGTCGGACATTTGAATTTTAAGTAGCGTTTTTTCACATTTTTTGCTCTTTAAAGTTTATCTTCTTTAAAATAAAAAAATCCAAGTCAATCCGTTGAGTAGTTTCTGAGATATCGTGAAGACCAGTTTGTAAAACATGATTCTTCAGAAAACGCGTTTTAAGATTTGGTTAACGATTATTTCGAGTGCGTTAATGAAAATATGGGTTCCTTTCGCATGCGATAACTTTTTAATGCAATTGTTATCGGCCAAACCACTTTTCGTTATCGGCCAAACATATGCTTCACATAATGAGCTATCGAAAGAAAAATAAAAGTTTAGAATTTTGGTTAAGCTTCATGAGAACTTGCCCTTAAGCACTTGCACTATGGATCTAAGTACTTAAGCCTTCTAGATTTGGCAGCATCTAGCTTCGTTCAATCCTAAATGAAGCAAATACTATACACATTTTATACTATTTGAGTTTTCACTTTTTGTTTATAGATTGTACAATGTACTTACTTTACATTGTAAAATGAAGTGTGTAAATTGGTTTTTAATTTGAGAATATAATATTCCTGTCGCGCGACTCTGAAAAAAATAATAATAAAAAAAGAGACTATTTAGAAGATAAATTTTCTTTATTAAATTTTTCTCTTTTTATTAAAAGGATCAATTTAGGTTAGGTAAGGTTAGGTTAGGTAAGGTTAAAGTGGCTGTCTTTTTATTGACACAGACTTAGGCCATGAAGGCCCATTGCGATACCACAGCGTCAAATTCTCTATGCTACTTCTATTTAAACCAGTGTTAGCTGATTAAAAGCTGTTGGATGCCATATGTTGGATAATCAGAAATGTCATCTAGGTCATTGAAGAACCAGTTGTGCAAATGGCGACGGCTGATTTGAACCAGCGCTGTACAGGCTCAGAGGAGATACATTGTAGGTTCTTCCTCCTCTTCATCTCTACAGCTTCTGCAAAAGTCATTATAAAAGATATGTAATCTTTGAGCTTGTTTGCCAATCAGGTAGTGCTCTGCTAAGACCCCTATTATGGTACTGATGTGGTCTCTATTAAGGGAAATAAGTTCTTTTAACGTCTGGACCAGATTTGCCGCGTTATCTTACAATTGCTATCTGCTAACAACCAGCTGTTGGTTTTATTGTGGCATAGCTTAAGTATAAGAAGTTTGCAAGTGGTTACCGGTAGATTGTTTGGTAGTATCCGTGCGAGCAAGTTCATTTGCTTTGCAGTTTTCTGAAAAACTTCTTTGTCTGGGAATCCAGCATAAAGAAATTTTGAGCTGCTTTGCCATCTCATTCAGAGATCTGCATTTAGAGATCTGAGTTTAGAACTGTTGTGGATGTTTTTTCAACAGTAGCCAGGGCATAAGCTACTTGACTATGAGATAGTAGGCAGATATCTATGAATGAAATCTATGGAAATGAGTTATCTATTTACCTTTAGCCAAGTTATTGCTTCGTGTTTCGAGGCGACTTCAGCTTGGAATACAGTGAAGTGGTAGGATGTGTTAATGTTTAGTGTTTCAGAGTAGACTCCTCCACCTGTTTTGCCATCTAATTTTGATCCATCCAGCGGCGTAGCTAGGATTTGCCAAAGGGAGAGGATAAACAAAATTTTAAATTATGTTTAAAAATAGATACATATTTTATTCAACCGCTTTTAATGCTTGCGCGCTCCTGGCTAACAGTAAAGAAGTTAAATTTATTGATGAAATTAAAGTTTTTTATATGACCTTGTTATTTATTATGTTGATTTTCTATGATTTAAATACAAATTCTAAATGTTCTAAATGTATGAAAGTTGCATATGAAATTAATTGATTCAAGTTAATTGATTATTTGATATTAATTGACTAAGTCAAGTCGTCTTGGCTTTTTATCGAGTACATTATCGTTTCTAATGTTCATACCTTTGTGCATTGCAAGGGCAGCAAGTCCTTAAAGCCGATTCCTTAATTTTAATAAATAATAACAGCGTGCTTGAACCGTATATAAAAGAAATTCAAATTCAAAATTATACCTGTGCTATTGAATTTCTTAAGTAGGCATTAATTCGGCTATATTCAGTAGAATTATTTGGAAATTTACAATGCTTTGCCGTAGTTGTTTAAAAAAAAATCTTATTCATAAGTTCCATGTTTGCATCTACTGTCTTACCAACTGTCTTGACGTTTCTTGACACAAAGTATACGTTTTCTTCACTGTTTTAGCAGTACCAAAGTTATCGAAATTGAGCCAATGCTTGTAGGCCAATAAACGAGAAAAGTAGAGAAATAGATAGTTGAACACGTGCAGTTCTTGCAACCAATATGTAATGTATTATTTCTGTATTATGTTTCTTGGTTATATACAGGGTCCGCCAAATAACTTTTTATTTTTGAAAATTCTATAAAAAAAAACTGTTGCATATTTTCTTAAATTTCTTTTTTTATTGGAAAGTACAATCCTTCCGGTTAATAATGGAAAATAATTTCATTCAAATGGCTGTTTCGGCTGGCCATGCAGTAGCCTACACGATCGGTCCAATTTTTAAGCACATTATCGATTGTGTGCAGCTGTATTTCACCAATGGCTTCACGAATATTGTCCTTTAAAGCGTCAATTGTCTCTGGCTTGTCGGCGTAACACTTATCTTTGAGGGCACCCCACAAATAATAGTCCAACGGTGTCAAATCGCAGCTCCGAAGTGGCCAAACGACATCATCTCTGCGGCTGATAATGCCATCTTCAAAAACAGGGCGCAAAACTTCAAGAGTAGCTTGGGCTGTGTGGCACGTAGCGCCGTCCTGTTGAAACCAAATGTTGCCAATATCCTCCTCTTCAATTTTTGTGAACAAAAATTCGTTCAACATGGCCCGATAACGATCGCCATTGACTGTAACGGCCACTCCTTGCTCATTTTCGAAGAAAAATAGCCCAATTATGCCTCTGGACCAAAATCCGCACCAAACAGTGACTCGTTTTGGGTGCAGCGGCTTTTCAATGTATGCATGCAGGTTTTTTGTGCCTCAAATGCGACAATTTTGCTTGTTTACATACCCGCCAAGATCAAAATGAGCTTCATCTGAAAAGATGGTTTTTTTGGCAACACCGGCATCATGATTTTCAAAGTAATGTCGCAATATTTCCCAGCGCTGTTCAAGCGTATACACAATTATATTCGTTCAGCGGAAGGATAAAACTAATTATCTGTCAAATCAGACATGAGCTAAGTGTTACCATTCACGAAATAAGCTCTAGTTGAAAAAAAAAGTTAGATGGTGGACCTTGTATAAGCTATCACCCTACACCCTTCTAGTTCCAGTTTGACTTGGATTACAATTCGGATTTTGATATGGCTTAGCTGAGATTAGTTGTCGGAAATGTATTTTTTACCGTCCTATACCCGCAACCCAGGGCATTACAAAATACTTGCGCAGGGTGTCTCAGACCCATGTATGAATTCGTTTGCATTATTCTAATAATATACCTTTTAAGCATTATTAGTGTTTGCTGTGTAGAAGAGGGTGCAATTGAAAAAAATAAATTTAAAAAATATTTATTTTTTAAAAACAGTATTTTTTCAAAATCTCTTATAAAAGAAACATATTTTTAGCACTTTAAGTTTTATAACAAAAATTAACTTCTTTATGTGTTAATTATAACAAAAAATTTTCAAACCTAATACCTGAATACAAGATACAATACAAGAACTAAAAATAGATCATTTATAGCGTTATTTATATAGCAATCATCCCATATCATAATTGCGTGTTCGAGAAAAAATGTTTTTTTGCAGTTCTTGCAGTTGTATCGTGCTTAACGGTTGTTTTTTTAAAAACAGAATAAACAAGGACCTACGTAATAACGTTTTGAGTGATTCTTGCCATCGTAATTTGAATTAGAATCTTCACACTCTACCAGCGCCCTTATTCTTTCTTTGTCCATCACTACGAACAAAAATGGCTAAAAACAAAGAAAATCTTTTTCTAATATGGTTCTTAAATATTTTCAATTAGTATTATATACTACTATAATAAGTACATACATTTTATTGAGTTATGTTCTGAAATTAAAAATTAGTTATTTACCTAAAACAGTAACACTTATGCTCGCGTCGGTCTCACAGACCGATAACTGTAATAAAGTATAACACGTCTACTCGGCACCTGCACACTCGCTGCACCATGGCAGAATTAGAGAAGGTATATGCACTTCAGACTGCGCTCTCTTTCTCATAGCCAGAATTTTCAAACTCAAGCATTTTGGTATTCTTGCCTATTTTTGCTTTCTTATCGCATTCTCATCGTTTTCAGATTTTGTATGAGCTGTCAACTTCGTTTTGACAGTTGCGGCAGTCTCCCTCTCCAAAATGCATATACCTTCTCTAATTCTGCCATGCGCTGCACCAAACAATGCGTAACAAAAAAAAGAAAACAACACTGTAAAGTCACAGTTATGGTCCTGTTAGCCTTGCATGGCATAGCAGTGCATGGCTTAACAAGCGTCACATCGAAATCTGTTTAGTGGGATTTGTGTGTATCTGATTATGCACAACATAGCAACGCATGGCAATGCTCAGATAAAAACAGAAATGCATCTCTGACTACATAGATAAACATAGAAGATCTATTCATTTTGATTTCTGTGTATTCTTCTATGTATTTGACGTTTTGGCAAAAAAAAATGTGAAGTTTAAAATTGTTTGACCAAGTGCGGTTAATTTATTAAAATAAAATCGTTGTATTCTTTTTTTTATTGTTTTATTTTGACTATGTGACTAGGCGTTGCATAATCACCATTTATTTGGCTGTGTGCTAGATGCTTATCTGCGTTGCATGCGCTGCTGTGCCATGCGAGGCTAAATGGACCATTACTTTAATTATTGAAAAAACATCAAATTATTGATTTGTCGGTCTGAGAGACCAATGCGCGAGTATAGGAAGGTAAAGAACTCGACTTTGCTTCCCTCTACATATTTTCATACCAAACCAAAACTTAGGAAATAAATTTTTCTTGTATTGTAATTTTGTCCAATCTGGTCGGCAAATAAACTAGGCTTAAGACGAAGGATTCGCTTTAGATGGCGCAGCTTACTCAAAATTTGGCAATAGTCTGTTAACAGAAAGTATTTGACAGGACAAGTATTGCATGATGACTCAATCAATATAAGGTTAAGTATATATTTGACATATCCTTATTTTATGTAAACAAACACATATTCTCTCTGAAATTAATGACGAACGGGGTTGTGTAGTCTTCTCAAAAAATAGTATCATTTCAGTGTTTTGGTGCGTCTTTTTTTTTTGTAAAAAAAGTAGTTCTTCTTTGGCCAAACTTTTTTAAAAGACTGCTTTTTCGATTGCACTTAAGAGAGATTTTAGGCAAAATCGGTTAAAATTAAGGTATATTTTGGAAGATGTTTTTTAGAAAGTATAATATATATTCGAAAACTTTATTTTCCTGTTAATTTTACATCATCAGTTTAAGTAATAAAATTTTTAACATATATTCTGTATATATGAAGATGGCGCTGAAGTTTGTGTGCTTAAAAAATGGTCAAAATCGACCCACATCATAGCTCAGCTCAAGATCGTTTTAAAACAAACAAAAAATGCATTTGAAAATAGACTTTTGAATGCACATCTTTAACCAATTATGAAGCGATGAAAAAGTAGTAAAATTTATTTTTAACCATACTGTTGCATGTAAAAACTTGACAAATTTTGCAGAGACGCTCATTTTGGTAAAAAGGTGTGTAGAATTACATTACAAACAGACCAAAATAAAAAATGTGGCCCGTTTTAAAAAAGTATGTGTCAACAAAAACGCGTTTAAAGTTACCCTGGTTAGTTGATAGTATTCTAGCTGCCAGGTTTTAAGCACTGTAGAATCGGAATTATAAGCGGATTTGATTGATTTTTTACATATTTTTGAATAGTTTTACAACAATAACCAAAAAAAAAATTTAAAAAAATTGTTCGCCAAATCCTCTCTTAATATTTTAATAATTTAAAAAATCGTTTATGACAATCAGGCTTAATTTTTATGAGAGAGATTTAAGTAAGGAATCCGATTCGCTGCGTAAATATGACTAATAATAGATTAGTTTTAGTGTTTCATATTAAAACTAAATATATGAAGAAGTAAGCCTTAATTTTATTTAATTTATATTTAACTGTTTGTAACAAAGAGCTAAAAAAAGTTTGCATTGCATAAATTTTATAATGAAAACCATCTTTTCAGTACATTCCTTAATTTAAAGCTTAAAGTTTTGGAAATATTTGCATAAAAGGATTATTAGTTTTCTGTGTACTATGTGTGCACACATTACTTTTATAATTTTTTTGCTGTCTTACAACAAAAACGGGGCAATTATATTTTTTAAAACTCATAATATAATTTTGAGTCAAAAAAAATAAGTTATAGAAAATGTAGTATAAAACGTAGTAGCCAAATACACTTTGGATTTTTCGTACAATGAAAAAGTTTTATATTCATGTAACCAAATGCTTACTCTGATATAAAATAGTTGCTCTTTTGCTCTCCTCGCATTATTAGAGTATCTAAGTTCATTCTTGTGAGTAAACGTCAAATGGCTGCATAACCTATATGATTGAATCATGTGAGCATTTAGTGTCACTGACATCTTAAACTGACTTCTTACGTATGTAAACAAATAGTTTCTTTTTTTAATTCCAAAAACTGTTCTTTTATTCAATTAATATACTCGTATATGCTAGCTCTTTGAAAACAGTCTGATTACAAATACAATCTTCAAGATATTCTTAACAAAAATATTATTAATACAAACTCTGCCTACCGATTCTTTCGTTAAAATATAAAAACGAAATTAGAGGATTACCTCTTATACAAGAACATGCACATTAATTTGAATTACGGCTTGTATTGGTTACTTTTTGTTGTCTCGTAGCTGACAATTTGGTGACCTATTCTCCAAGCTGCCATTTTTTTTTTTGCATTGAGAACCGTAATGCACATTTATACTTTTCTGTTTGCAACTTTGTTCGACCAAGGCGGCTTAGAATACCACATATAATTTTTCTTACTTTTTATAGCCGAAAAAATCGGAGTCTTCTTCCAAATTGCTCTCAGCTTCACTTTCATAGCGATATCTCTTCCAGCCATTTGATTATTTGCTTTTCAGAAGTAGTCGTCACAAAAAATTTAAAAAAATATATTTAAAAGCTTAGATATTTAGCAAAAAAACAAAAAAAAATATCAAACACGAATGCACAAAAAATACCTTAAACACTTACCATCGCCTCATTGGCGATTTGGGTATTTATAGATATCTAAATAATTTATCGGATTAGGGAAAAAAACTTTTGAAACCAAGTTCGTGCTAGCATAAACTGTGTTGGGACCAGTGTTGCCGTTTGGCTATTTAAAGCCATAAGTGGCTATTTCTTTCTCGCGGTCAGTTTTTTCTATTTGGCTATTTTATTTTTCATTTGGCCGTTTTTTTATACGACTAGGTTTTTTTTTTGTTCTGATGAAAGGTAATATTTTGCCTTACAAGTAATGTCCTGAACACATTCACGACTACACGATATTACAACTCGACATGAAGAAAGAGTCAACAATCTGGAAAAATCATACAATTGTTTCATTTACGCATGCACAAATCCTTATATTTGCGCTGTGGTCGCTAGTCAAATTAGAAATAGTTCTATACCGGTGACAGCAACATTGTCATGTCGCTGCTACATTTTCACCAAATTCACCTCCATAAAAATAACATGTAAAAATAATTTGACAGTTGTTGCATGTCGTTCCCGTCGTGAATGTGTTCAGTGCATAAATGATTTAAAATTTGTTCGCGGGGGTGATTTCTCTCTTCATGTGAACACGACCTACCAGTTATGCCACTCGTGCAGCACACGGCAAGAATATACAATAACTGTTGAGTTGTTAATCGACCTCTGTATTTGCTTGTGGCTTTATTTAAGATATTTAGGCTACAGGTCCAATTTTTAAAAATTTTAAAAAAACTTAGTTTATTATAAACTATTTTTATATATATTTTCCACAAATATTTCAACTTATATATATATATATCTAAGAATATATATGAACAATGATAAAATATTTTTGACAATTTTTAACTAACAAACAATTTTAACTTACATTAAAAAATAGAAATATAAGGTTATATTAAACAATTTTTAAAAAACTCTAACAAACATTAAAAACATGGCTGACCTAACATTTAAACATTTAAACACTGCAGACTGAATGAAAGAATGACTGACCTAACATTTAAACACTGCAGACTAAAATTAAATATTTCTATTCGTCACCGATTTTCCTTCTGTTTTCCACACATCGTCTGTATATGTGAGCGCAAATATCCGTGTCTGTTTTAAAATTGAGTCTCTTCTCTGAGAGTACAATTTTAGTGCACTGAACACATTCACGACTATACGACATTACGACTCGACACGAAGAAAGTTTCAACAATATGGAAAAATCATACAATTTTTTCATTCTTGCATACGCGAACCCTTATATTTGCGCTGTTGTCGCCCGTCAAATTAGAAATAATTTTTTAATAATAATGCGACAGCAACCTTGCCATGTAGCTGCGACATTTTCACCAAATTCACCTCCATAAGAAAAGCATGTAAAATAATCTTTTGTTGCGTCGTAAAGTCTTTGCCGTCTTAAATGTGTTCAGTGCATAATGTGGAGCATTTCCAATGTGTACCTTTTATAATAATTCGTCTCTTGTTGTAAAATCTTGACGTTGTCAAAGTCAGGCGCCGAATTGTAGCATACGTGATCGAGCAAAATTACGAAGGGCACGACGAGAAAAGTGCCTTTCAATCTTGTACAATTTTGCTCGATCACGGATGCTGTAATTCGGCCCCAGGTGTATGGTTAAGTTATTCGCAGTGCACCGCAAGTGCTATTTTTTGCTCAATTGTTCTTGAACGCGCTTTTTGGTCAGATTTATGAGCAGATATCCTTATCCGTAATTTGTTTTTTGTTGTCCCCACACATGCTTGGTCGGATACGTGGGACCTGTGTCCTTTACAAAATAACTTGTATATAGCGTTTCTTTGTCAAGTTTGTTTTTGTCTTCATATTGCTGTATAGTTATTGTAATGTATTGTTCGTCTTGATCGCAATTTGGAATTTTTAGGAAGTCGAAATATTGGTGGAAAATAAAAATAAAAATAATTTATAATAAACTAAGTTTTTGATATTTTTAAAAATTGGACTTGTAGCCAATTTACAATAACTTTACATGTAGCAACTCAAATCATGTGTCACTAAAGAGTATGCAACGATAGGGATATTCACGATTCAGTGCACTTACCAGTGCAGTTGAGGACTTGTGCAGTTAGGTTTTCGTGAACACACTATCATCACTATTCCAAAGCTGTAAAATTTTCAATGCACACAAGTGCACAACTGCTGAAGTCATCAAGTCCTCTAGTTTAAGAATGCAAACAGAGTGAAAGTCGAAGTGGACAGGCAGGCAAACAGGCGCTGGCAAACTATGTGAAAAGCGAGACAAAAGTTAACTTGGCTTTATTTCTATCTCATTTCTTCGCAGGTTAGTGCCTGCTCCTGACTGCCTGCCTGTCTAAATCGACGTTCACTCTGTCCGCAACCTAAGGCAATAGTAGAAAAGCACGTGTTCAGGTTTTTGACGAGTGTGTATTTTGTTTTTGTAAAGTGCACAAGACCTCAACTGCACAGGCAAGTGCAATGAATCGTGAATACCCCTAATGTAGGCTACTCCTGGCTTACACTCGTCGTTGACGGTCAAATCAACGTAAGAGGTGGAATTTCAGAAGGGAATTACTAAGAATTGTGGTCATGTCCTGAAGAGTGTGAGCCAGGAATTGCTTTGACCATGTAATGACCATGTAGTAAGAAAAGACGGTGAATGTGATTTTGAATTTTTTCTATAAAAATCCAACAGTTGAGTTGTCAAACTATGCAAAATCAACTTTGCTGTCTCTTTCACTTATTCTTAAGTTCACCTTGTTTTTTTACGCCATAACCTTATGACTTTCATGAAAAGTAAATTGTGAGAAATTTGTTTAAAAAAGCAAAGTAAGGAAAATCTGTATACAAAAGTAAGAATCTTTTTGTAACTAGTTCGTCAATATATTTGAAACTAGTAAGTACAAATAGTAAGTTTGTTTTGTTCCTTTGGTAGAATACGATAAATAAATATTTTAGTTATTTTTTTTTATATATATTGGATGTTTTTATTTTGAGTTCTGGTTACAAAAAAAAATTTGCTCCGGCAACACTGGTTGGAACAAACGCATGCTGTGATATTCGTAAGTGATCGTAAAATATTGCGAAAAAACTCATTTTCTTCGCCTCACAGGCGAAGATTAGTATTCTAGTGTTAACATTGCATTAGGAATAAATTTTTTTTTAGTTTCTCTACACAAAAGCTTTTTTAAATTACATTGAATTGAATTTCATTGACGGTTTGTACTTTTTCAAGCGGCATAATTTCAAAAATGTTTGTGTTGTAATAAAATGCGATTTGAGAGGTATGCGTAAAACTTTTTTTTATTTCATCGTATTCTTAGTGTTTCGCAAAAGTTTTTGCATTACTTAAATATTTTTTTAATGCAGAAAACTTTTAAAAATTGTACAGAACGTGAAAAATTTACATTCTGGCTGAAAAACTTAATAAAAGAAATCGGTTTACTTAATGTAACCTTTTCTCTGGTTCATCATTCAAACAAAATTCCTTTGGCTCCAGTCTGGAAGATTTAATTTCGAATAATTTTAATGGCAGCATCTTATTGATTTTATGCTTAAGATACTTGTTTTATATGCAGCTAAATAGCAAAAAAATTTAATTTAGTTACCCAATTCTTTTCTTAGAAAAAGAAATGTAATTGTATCATTATTACAAGCAAACTAAACCCATACAATAACTATCTCAAAAAACTACTACAAAAGTTATAAGCTTTTTTCTCTTTACAGAAACATAAACTTTTTGCTCATAGCCATTATTTTTTGCAGCTTTTCAGTAAGAATTTAAGCATTCTCTATTAAATTAAAAAAGGAATATTTTTTTCTATTGCAAAATTTCAATACATCACAAAGTGCAATTTTTTATTAATATACGCTAAACAAAGCAACTACAGTTAACAACACGCAAAACATGTTGCTTATTTGATGGTTTTGTGCGCACAAAAAGCGCACAAAATATCCCTAATGAGTTAAGTTGAGTGCATTATGCAGTTAGTGTTGAGAGAGATAGTGGAGTGGCGATGCAGCTACAAAAGAAGAGCAATTCTGCTAACATAGTAACCAAGTTTTATGTTTATTAAGCATGTTTAATGTGCGCATTTATTGTAGAAGTAATATTTTTACAAATGTTTATGAAAAAAATCAAATTCAAAGAAGTTAGAAAAAGGTGTAGTCATTAAAATTAATGAGGTAGAGATGTTAAAGCTTTTTACAAAAAGAAAAAACTGTTTGAAGATGAGCAAAATTTGAACAAAAACTGAGTTTAAGTAAGGCTAAGAACAAGCTTTTAAGCTGACGTCTGGCACTTAGAAATTCTATGCAAAGCGTTTACATTCAGAATAAGCTTGTATTTTTATAAGCACGCCTAGTTTTTGTGTTGAAAAAAGTTAACACTTGTTTTCTTTTTCCTAATAAAACAGCCCGACAAAAGTTATTATAAAGCGCAATTTTATTAAAAACGTTCAACATAAATAAAAACGTCTGCTCCAAAAACTCACTAAAGCGCTTTAAAATACGCTTCAATAATATGCTGTTAAAAGAAAAAAACAAAAATTTATTTCAAATGCGTTAATTTCTTTGCTGAGCGCCTTAAGTACAAAATTATGATAACCGACAAAATAACAAAAATCAACTATTGTCATGCAAATAAAGAAAACGAAAAGAAAATATTATATTAACAACAACAAAAAAACACAACAACAATAAGCTTGATGAGAAGACATACATTATACAAGAAAAAAAACATTCCAGCACTTTACAACCCTCTGTGAAAAAAGGCGACAAATTTAGCAGAATTCATAAAGCTTGACAACACTTGAAAGTATCATAAAAACGCCCCGCTATGCTATAAAAAAGCTTAAGTGAAAATCTAAAATGCCATATTTTTCATTATTTTCTCTTCTTCTGCGCTCTTAAAAAACGTGCATTTGATTTTTGGCGCGTTTTATTTGAATTTTTCTCCCAATTTTCTTCACTTTTAAAGCTTTACTTAGCGCCTTTTTTCTAAAGTCGTTGCAAATAGATTAAGAATTTATAGACGAAAAAAAAACATGAAAAGATGCCGTGTCCTTGTAGAGGACATTTTCCTTTTCTATACAAAAAGCAAACGGAAGTCTAAAAAAACTGTTTTTTAAGATTTGACATCATTTTTTGACCCAAAAAACCGAAAACTTCCTGTTTTTAAAGTTACAAGCGAGCTACAAGCAGGATGCTCAATTTTTTTAACACCGGAACTGTGCAATTTGGTATGGCAACACTATTTTGTATAGCTCGTGTAGTTGTTCTTGTTGTTGTTATTATGCTATTTAAAAATTTGGCATGCCGAACATATAAATATGAATGCATGCTGTGAATTTTTATTACTCGAGCAAGACTCTTTTGGCTAAAAAAAAACAACACTAAAGTAAAAACTGACCGTTAGATGGCGAGTAGGGGCAAAAATTGGCTATCTATTTCTCTGGTGATTTTTAGTAATTCTAATAAAATCATATTTCTACCAAAGCAAAATTTTTAGCTCTTCCGCGTAAAATGTTAATACAAATTAATTAATGAAAATAAATATATTTTATTTGTTCATCGTAAAATATCCAGACTTGCCCATAAAAGCAGCAGCACTCATTAGTTTTAAAAATTAAATTTTTAATTATTAATAAATATTTTGTCTCTAGTTAAAAATTTGAAGTCATCACAACGAGCACAACGTTTGGCGTATAATTTTGTTTTAGGTTTAAAACGTAAACTGCCAGAAAATGGGGTGTTTTCACCCCATATTAATTTTAGTCATTGCTGCAGTATTGAAGGAATTGCCGTCCATTGAAGCACGTGGCAGTGTTTCTAGTTATAGAAATCCATATGGTAAGTCAAGAAAATGTTCTTTATGAAATAAAAAAAAATACATTTTAGATTTATGTAGTTTTCGTTTTTTAAAAAATACTTTTAAACTGTTTTATTTTGAAGATTATTTATTTTGTTTTTAATAAGTGGTTTTAAGAAAGAAAACTTGAATAATTAATAATAAAATGAAGATTATTGAGTCGACTTAAAAATTCACGTCTTCACGGTCATGCGTCTTTTTTCAACTGTCCTCCTTCTTTTGTTTCTTTTCGTTCGGTTAAGTTTTTAAAATTTGTTCTTGTCTCTGTCAGAGTTGCTTTTTTAAAACATTAGTGTTAACGTTAGGAATAGTACTAAAAAATTCCCACATATCGGCCATCCTGCTATGCGTTCGTCTCGAACAGCTCGCATTCTTCGTCGTCATCAACATTGGAAGTAGACCACGGCTTCATATACTCGGCGCATGTACTTGTCTGTTTGGGTCCTTCACTGCTGCCAATTTTAACAACGTCGTATGTGTCGTTCTGCTTTATGTTGGTCACTTGATAAGGACCAAGAAACTTTGCTTTTAGTTTCAGACCTCCTCCTAGCTGTGTCCGCTTTATGGCAACGGTGTCGCCCACTTGGTATCGTCTAGCTGGTTTTCGTCGTAGATTATACGTTTTTCTGTTCTCGGCTTGAACTTTAAGGATTTGTTGCTTAGCTTCCTTTCGAATTTCATCTCTGGCTTTATCGAAGTTTTGAACCATTTCTAACTCTATGAGTTCTTTGATGTGTAGATCCTCTTTTATGCACATACGTGTTCCAATCAGCATCTCGAACGGTGTCATATTTGTACTACGATGAAAAGTAGAGTTGATGATTTGCTGTACTTTGTTTACATATTTATACCACTTCTTCGGATCTTCGATACTTAATTTTGATATAACAGAGATGATGGTGCTGTTTAACCTCTCAATCTGCCCGTTGGCACGTGGTAGTCCGGTCGTAATCTTGATATGTTTTATGTTTTCTGCTTCGCAATAGTTTCTGAAGTCGTCTGAAGTGAAAGCTGATCCACGATCTGAGATAATTTGCATCGGGTTTCCGAAAATCACACTTTGAAGTTCCAGTTTTGCTATAACTTCTTTAGCTGAAGTGGACTTCGTTGGATAAAGCCATGAAAATTTGGTGAAAGCGTCTATAACGGCAAAGATATGGTTATACATTTTGCTTGTCGATTCTAATGGTCCGAGATGATCTATGTGGTAGGTATGTAACGGCGTGTCTACTTTGTGAAGAGTGTGGAGTTCACCTTCCTGCTTACCTCGTTTCCGGTTAGTGACGATGCATGGAATACAGTTAGCTATATGTTTTTTTACCTTTTCTTCTAACTTTGGTATAAAATATTCTCTAGCTATTATTTGTTTGGTTTTATTTACAGCAAAATGTCCTTTTTCGTGGGTGTATCGGATAATTTCATACTGCATTCTTTTTGGTATAACTAGAAGTTCTCGGTCATTTGTTAATTTGTACAGCACGTCGCTCTTCAAAAAATAATTGTCGAATGTTTGTTTCGCTTGTAAAATCTTGAAAACGGCTTTGAGGTCCTCATCTTGCGATTGCGCCCGTTGAATTTTTGAAAGCATACTCTCTTCGTTAACCATCATTATCGGATATCTGCTAAGAGCATCTACGTGTCTCATGCTTGAGCCAGTTCGATGCTCCACGACATAATCATACTCCTGTAAAAATAATATCCATTGAGCCACTCTGGTACATAAATCTTTCTTGTCTAAGGTCTTAGCAAAGGCGTTGCAGTCGGTTAAGATTTTAAAATGCATACCAAGTAAATATACCCTGAATTTCTTCAACGCTTCGATAACAGCCAAAATTTCAAGTTCGTAGCTAGTATATTTTCGCTCTTGATCTGTCGTTTTCTTACTCATATAGTAAACGGGATGCCATTGGTCATCTTCAGGTGATTTTTGCAACATAACAGCACCGTAACCATCCATGGATGCATCAGTGTGCACCTCGGTTTCGTAATTTTGATTAAAAATGTTTAAAACTGGTCTTGTACTAAGCTTCGTTTTAAGTGTGTTGAAAGAATCAATATGTTCGTCTTTTATTTCGAATTTGCAATTTTGTTTTTTTAAATCTGATAGCGGTTTTGCAATCAGTGCAAAATTAGGTATAAACTTCCGAAAATAGCCAGCGAGGCCAAGAAAACTCTCAAGTTGTTTTATATTTTTAGGTAAAGGATATTTCACCATAGCTTCAATTTTTACTGCTGAAGGAGAAACTTGATTATTTTCTATAATATGTCCTAAAAACTCTATGCGTCTTTGTAAGAAATGACATTTCTTTCGGTTGATTTCTAAGCCATAGTCGCGGCATAAATTAAATACTTGTTCAAGTCGTATTAGAGCTTCATTTTCATCTTTTGCAGGAATAATTATATCGTCGATATATGGTAGTGCAATACCTTTATTTGTTAAGTCTCGAAATATGAAGTTGACATATCTCTGAAAAACGCCGGGAGAGTTTGATAACCCAAAAGGAACTTTACAAAATTGGTATTGACCGCTGTGTGTCACAAAGGATGTATATTTTCGGCTGCTTTTGTTTACTTCGACATGAAAGAATCCGTTTTTTAAATCGATTGTGCTAAAAATCTTAGCATCTTGCAGTCGATCGAGCTGGTCTTCAATAATAGGTAAAGGAAATCTATCTTTAATAATTACCTTATTAATTCGCCTATAATCGATACAAAGTCTTGGCGTACCATCACGTTTTTTAACAAGGACAACAGGACTGCAAAACTCAGATCCAGATGGTTCGATGATTCCATCGTTCAGCCACTGCTCAATTTGCTCTTCGACTAAAAACTTTTCACTAATTGGAAGTCTACGAGGCCTGCAATAGATTGGTGATTCGTCATTTAAAATTATATTCATCTCGATGTTGGTAGTTTTGTTTTTTTCTGGCTGATACGTGCGCACAAGAGATTCTACTCTTTGTCTTGCATTATGACTGGCATCTGTTCCTACGTCAACATTTTCATCTACACTAGCTTCGTCAATGCTCATTAACATGTGAACATCGTCAGGTTCATTTGTTTTATATTTTTGTACTCGAATACCATTCGCGTTTATAATTAATTCTGCTTGCATACAAAGGTCTTTTCCGATGACTATTTCGACGTCCATGGAATCGGAGGGAACAACATGAAAATCGAGTTCAAATGTATCACTGTCAATTTGCACTTGTTGCTTAAAGTTACCAATCGGTTTTATTTTGTTCTCACTTTTCTTTTGACCAAAACCCACGAGATACAATTTTGATGCACAGAGCTTTGGTTTTTCTAAAAGCTCATATATTTTGTACGTAATAACATTAAATTTACTTCCGGTATCGAATAAAGCATGAAATTTTTTATTTAAAATAATTATTTCTTTAATTGTTATGTCATTCACGTAGCTAAGCACTCTTAAATTACTTTTTGTTTCATTTTTTCTGAATTGGCAATCTCTAGCAAGATGCCCAAATTTGTTGCACTCAAAACACTTTGTACCTTTATCTTTATTTGTACAGTTTATGGACTTATGTCCTTTATCTCCACAGTTATAACATTGTAAATCAATTCGTTTTTCACTTTTAAACACAGACAAATTATTTTTTCCAAATTTAAGAGAATCAGTTGTTTGTTTAGATTTTTCAGAATAGATCTCATAGTTACGCAATTTTTCTTTAAATTCTTTTAAATTTCTTGCACCATATAGCAATGTTTTGTTTACATTTATGTCTTTGATGCCGTCAATGACATATTGAATTAAAGCGTTTTCTTCAATATTTCCGCGTGAAGCTAATTCTTTCATTTTTAGAAAATATTCTTGAACACCTTCTTCTTTTTTTATTTTTCGTTCAGAAAGTTGCTTGTGAAGTTGAGCACTGTTCGTTGTGTTTTCAAATTCTTCAACTAAAACTTTTTTCAATTTACACCACGTTGTTATGCCCCTCTCACTTAACACAAATAGCTTCGCCAGTCCAGTTAGCGATTTCTTTGCAAAAACAAACTTTTGGAATTCATCCCAACCCATAAGAGCAGCGGTTTCTTCAAACTCGCTCACCCACACTTGAACTGGTAATTTTTCGCTGCCGTCAAATGTTCTTACTGAATCCTCAATGTCTCGAAAATTAATTGCAAATCGCGGCATTTGCAATGGCAACTTTTTCTTCGCCGTCACTGTACCGAATTGTCTATTTAATTCACTTTCACTGTCGTCGTTATTGATAGACAAAAAACTATTGCTACCTCTTTCATACCTGCGTGCTGAAGCTGCGTCGTTAGCTTCATCGTCGTCGTATGCTGCTACTTCGTTTTCTTCGTCGTTGCCGTCGTTTGCTGCTTCGTCGTCATCCAGATTTGCGCCTAACAAATTTCCTTTGCGCAAATTTTTGAATATATGAAGTTTAACATTTTCGACATTGTAACTAATTTGCAAAGCGCTGCAAATTGCCACCAAGTCAGCTGTGCTTAAGTTTTCACTAACGTACGTCATTTTTTGTGCGAACGATTCGCTTTCTTCATTGAAAGAAAAGCCTTGAAAACTACGCAAACGCGTTCGATTAAGTCTGTCACCTTCTCGCTCAAATACAAACTTATGAAGCGCGACGATTACCTCTTTTTTACCTCGTTCTAAAAAACGAGCGATTTCGCGAATACTCTCGAGACTTGCCATGGTTACGATTTCAAGGACAAAGGCAAAGCTTCTTTTTCCGAACTGTTTAACTGTACTTTGAGACTTGCAAAATTTTTCCACTATTTTCACTTAGCTTTTTAGTAATTTTATAATTATTGAGTGTCGCTCTTTTTATGAAAAACTTTATTAAACACTTTCTTTTTTCTTTTTATTCTTTATAAACGCGGTCTATAAATCACTTTAGGTGAATTCCGGTTGAGCCCCCAAATTTGTAGTTTTCGTTTTTTAAAAAATACTTTTAAACTGTTTTATTTTGAAGATTATTTATTTTGTTTTTAATAAGTGGTTTTAAGAAAGAAAACTTGAATAATTAATAATAAAATGAAGATTATTGAGTCGACTTAAAAATTCACGTCTTCACGGTCATGCGTCTTTTTTCAACTGTCCTCCTTCTTTTGTTTCTTTTCGTTCGGTTAAGTTTTTAAAATTTGTTCTTGTCTCTGTCAGAGTTGCTTTTTTAAAACATTAGTGTTAACGTTAGGAATAGTACTAAAAAATTCCCACATTTAAAGCACCCAAGTAAAAAAAAAAGTTGTTTAACTAAAGCCGAAAAGCGGCCAAACAAGTAATCATGCAGCGTACGAGAAACAGTCAAACAGCGGCAAGTTTAAAGTAGTATCTGCTTAACAAGGGTCGATCAGTGACAACATAACGGGTGTAAGCCAGACTTTGTGACTGAACAGCGCCCAAACCAGGATAAAACAGTTGCAAGGACAACGGTTTAAACTATATATCCATTATAAAACCGCATATAAAAAAACATTGCGCCAACAAAGCACTTTGAAAGAGCCCGATGCAACTATTGACAACTAATTAAATAAAATTCAATCCGCTGAGACTGTACTGAATTTCAATGCACGTATCTAAAAGGAAATTTTCTTAAAGACACACTCATAAAATTATCAGGGAAGCCCTATTTTGGTTTTAAACGTGATGCTCTTTTCGATATTATTCCTGGTAGCGCCACCGGATCCTGATAATAACCTGATCAGATTTTGATGAGGACTCCTTCAGAAAACTTGCCCTCAGATAAACCTGATGACCACCTGATTAAATATTGATAAGACTTCCTTAAGAGAGAGAGTCTTCCCTATCATTTCCTTACTATGTCGGTACAATAAATAAAGTTTTCCTTAACTGATTTCCACTTAGGAAAATATCAAAGTATGAACAAAAAAGCACACTGGCCATTTAAGTCACAAAAAACACTGACAGAGCTTCTATTCATCTATTGTGTTGTGCATGCTATTATTTGTTTTAGTACAAATGATCAAAAACTGCCCTTACGAGTCTTATGTCCATTTCGAACGACACATGCTTTCAAGATCCTTTACAAGCCAGTTTTTCTATTATCAGAGGTTTGTCGTTATCTGTATAAAGGTGACGCCCACACAGAAATATTAATTCAATTGATAAAACCTTCTGCCTGTGCTGGAAATTGCAACCCGAGCTACCGTGGTTCTTTATCATAAGACCTTTACACTTAAACTTGTATGCCACGACCGTCACAAACACAAATCAAAATATATACTTGCGCAAAAACAACCTTTCCATGAGCCAACGTAACGAGACGTTTTCAAGAGCATGCCTTATTTGAACGAATGTGAGTGCTTTTGTTGCTGCACATGCGTTTGTAATGAACTACAAGTACTGTTTGTAATATTTTTGTTTCTACATAATTTTGTTTTAGCATAAGCTCAAAAACGGCCAATGTTCGCCCTGTGTTCAGCCGCTGTTTGGAGGAGTGTAATTTTTTTATTATTTTTTGGCCATGTTTGAGCCTTGTTCGACAGCTTCTTCGGCCATTTGTATATTTACCGAGGCAATTAAAAAAGTGAAAGCAACTTTGGCAAAATATTTGTACAAATTAAACCTTTAATGAGCAGGTAGCAATATATCAAAAATGTTTGTATTAATGAATATAAATTGCAATATAATACAACTATAATACAAACTGCAACCAAAAAATTCAAAAAACTTGAAAGGCTCCCTGAGTCAAGTGGGGGCCCCGACCTGATTTCACTAGATTCAACGAATATTTTTATCTGTTACCATAATATTGGGGGCTTGGGAACGAAAACTCGCAATTTTCTATTATTTTCTTCATCGCTTTAATATGCCGTTATTGCACTCACGGAAACATGGCTCGCTGACAATTATAATAACGCTGAGTATTTTCGTCCAAATCTATACAATGTTTTTAGAAAAGATCGCTGCCCTCTCATATTCGGGCTAAATAGAGGTGGCGGAGTTTTTATTGCCGTACGCTCCACTCTTTCGTGTACACAAATTGATTTGCCTTTTTTGTCTACCGATCTTAATTTGGATCAGTTAATTGTAAAAATATGCTTAGACTGTTATCATGAAATTTTAGTTATTTTAAGCTATATACCACCGAATAGTCCTCTTGATCTGTATAAAATGCACATTGAAAACTGTATTAGTATTTTGAATAGTTTAAAAGACAATCAGCATGTTATTGTGATATTCGATTTCAGTCTCCCCAACATAAATTGGATTTATGACGAAGATATGCGTTATTGGTTACCTTTTAATGCTTCAAGCGATCTTGAAAGCGAGGTTGTTGACAATCTTGCAGAATTTGATCTACGCCAAATTAATGGAAATTAATGCGGATGTCAACAACCTTGATTTTACATTTTTGCTTGATTCAAATCACGGAATGCGGATGTCAACAACCTTGATTCTACATTTTTGCTTGATTCAAATCACCACGCAGCATTATGCTCAAGTGCAAAATTTTACAATTATTTGAAACCTGTTTTTGATACTAGCTTAAGTTTTGATTTTAAGAATGGTGATTGATTTTAGTAGTTTTTCAAATTTTTTGGGCAATATTGATTGGCTTTCATTTTTAAACAATAATCTCTTAATAAATTACAATCTTTTTTCAAAAAAGCTCAGGGAAGCTATAAATTTGTACATCCCTAAAGTTTCGTTTAAAGCCTCATCGAAACCTATATGGTTCAATAAAGAACTGATTAATATTAATAATAAGAAAAATAAAGCATTTAAACTGTATAGAAAATCTGATAATAATTTAAATCTTTTAAATAATTATCGGGTCCTTCAGAGAAAATTTGATCACTTGAACAACTTTTTATATAAAAATTAAATATTTCAGATTGAATGTCAACTTAAGACTAATAGTAAGAGCTTTTGGCATTTTATAAACATTTAAAAAAAATCTACGGGTATTCCTAATAAAATTCAGTATATGGGTAAAACTACGTCTGATTCCCTTTTGATGTCCAATCTTTTTGCTGAATTTTTTCAATCAGTGTATGTTTCTTCTGATACCATCGCTGATACCTATACTGACTCATCTGCCAATCCACTTGATATTGGTGAACTCGAACTCAGGTTGGAAGAAGTTTTGGAAGGCTGAAATCAATTGAACCTTGATAAACAGCCTGGGAAGGATGGTTTCAGACCGATTCTCTTAAAAAATTGTTCAAAGGCGTTAGCCTTACCTTTAATGATTATTTTTAATCAATCACTTAAAATAAGTGAATTTTTAATGAATGAATCATAAGGTGAATGAATCATTTAAAATAGGTGAATTTTTAACTGGTTGGAAAATTACTTTTATTATACCAATTCACAAATCTGGGTCAAAAAATGAGGTTTCAAACAATCGCCCAATATGCAAAATATCTATTATTCCCAAACTTTTTGAGAAATTGGTCTACAATAGGTTAATATTCTTGGTGAAGGAACTCATATCATCGCTTCAGCATGGTTTTTTTCCAGGAAGGTCAACCACTACCAACTTAGCAATTGTTTCTAAATATATTTTAATTTGTTTTGAAAATGGACAGCAATGTGTTGTTATTTTCACCGATTTTTCAAAAGCTTTCGACAGAGTTAATCATAATTGGATTTGACTCCAATATTCTAAAGTGGTTTGAATTATACCTTATAGGTCGGGCACAATTTGTTCGAATAAATAATGTTCTGTCAAATGCTGTAACTGTTTCCTCTGGGGTTCCGCAGGGTAGTCATCTCGGACCTTTACTGTTCCTCTTATTCGTAAACGACATTCCTAAAATAATATCTTTCTCTCAGTGTTTAATGTATGAAGATGACATAAAGATTTTTTCTGCCATTCATGAAGACATTCATGATGAAGACAAAAGACATTCATGATTGTATAAATATGGAAAGAGATTTGTTACAATTATCTACGTGGTGCAGCGAAAATTTATTGCCACTTAACATATCAAAATGCTAAAGTTTGACATTATGTCGTATCTCTTCACCTCTCTTTTATGAATATAGGCTTGGAAATATGACGTTATCAAGAATTACTGAGAAGAAAGATCTAGGAGTTGTACTAGACAGGAAACTTAGTTTTTCAATGCACATAGACTACTTTTTAGCTAAAGCCAATGGTATGATAGGTTTCATAATCAGGAACTCCAAAGACCTTTCAGATCCTTATTCTTTAAAATCTTTATTTTTTGCATTTGTCAGATCTATATTAGAATATTGCTGCATAATATGAGACCCCTTTTACTCATGTGCTTCGAACAAAATTGAAAGAATTCAGAAACGATTCACGAGATTTGCAATAAGTCGCTTAGGTTGGAATATTGAAATGCCCTCTTATAATGTGAGAAGACCTCTTCTTGGTAATCAATCTTTAGAAATGCATCAGAAATATTTCGATATCATGTTTGTAAGTGATTTTATATGCTTTAATAATAATTGTTCTTCTCTACTTTTTCAAATACCTTTTCACGTACCTTCACGTGGCCTAAGGTCTCAAATTCTATTTAATGAGCCTTTTTATAGAGCTAAAAGAAATGAACCAATCACTCGTTGCTTAAGACTGGCAAACTCTGTGAGCCGAAATATAGACTTTAATCTAGACTTAAGTAGGAGTGCTTTCAAAAAAAATTTGCTTATGTATCTTAATAGTATAGGTAATAACTCTAGTGAATTATCATAAATACTATAAATTAGTCTATAAGAAAACTGGATAAATTTAGCTTTGTAAGTAGTCTGTAAGAGAATTACACTCTGTTTGATGAATAAATAAATAAATAAATAATTTAAATATGTCAAGTAACCTCGTATAATTGAACATATTTCGTTTCTGTTTATTCTTTTCAATTCATAAAAGAGGGGTTAGGCATATTTTTTGAAAATGTTTTTGCTAAAAATTATTAAGGTTAATTTGTGCAAAAAAAGGCATGTTTTTGTGAATTTTTTGTGACGACACAGATAAAATCTCTTTATTAAAACCAATCGTGCATTAAAGAAAGACATTCGAAAAATGTTGTATGAAATTTTCACGAAGAAATATTAAAAAATACGGCAATGGCAGCAATTATTCGGACGTGTCTCGGAAAAAAGTAGAATTGCGGTGCACTCATAACTTGGTGCTGGATCATATGAAATCAAAAAATCAAAGTTCATACGTTAGATAATATTTTTCCCCAGATAACGCTGGGAGGGTTTTTGAAATTTAAATTTTTCACTTTTCTGGAGCACTTTGAAGGGAAAAACGCGATTTTTTGCGAAAAAAATCGGCTTATTTGTTATTGTAAAATAAAATTATAAACAAATTTGAACAGAGCTTTCCAGCGTTACCTCGTAAACTATGTACAGAAATAGTGTTTGAAATTTCAAAAGGATCGGTGCAGTAGTTTTGAGGTATGAGGGGCACTGACTTTGGAAACGTAAGTTGTGGGAAGATCGATTTAAAGTGTTTTATATTCGAACATCCCAGCATGAGGGCCGGTCGCTTGAAATGCTATATCTTCGTTTGTTTTGCTCCGATTTACTTCAAATTTTGACACAATACTCTCGCCATGTTGTACATTCAGTGAAACAAACAACAATTTTAAAAACTTGCACTCTCCCCCCCCCCCCCGTAAAATAGGTTTTGAAGTTTCATACAATGGCGTCAAACTAATTTGCCGAAACTTTTTGGTCTTGTTTTCCAAATAATGAAATAGTTTTAAAACGTGCATTTTCTTCTATACATATTATGTAAAAATTTTTGAAAAGTTCATCCCTTTTGAACCTCATCCAGCATTCATTTGCATTTTCGGACATTTTACGAATTCTCGGTCCATTTTCTTCCCATTTTAATCTTCTCGTTTCATTTTATATAAAAGAATGCTATTTTTCGTCAATTTTTAATTGCATTAAATTAGTTCTGAGCAGTAAATAAATTGTCCTTTTTCTTTTGTGATATTTGCACAACTCCAAAATCTCTGTCATAGTGCAGAAATGAATGGCCCGATAACAGACATTGTTTTTCTTGTGATTGCTTGGTGTGAACTTATTCCACTTTAAAAAACAATATTTCTTCGATAACATTTTACAGCAAATTTATTTTGGTTAATATATGATGAAATCAGAATACATTTAAGGTGTGATTAAAAGATAAAAGGGGAGCCTTGTATCTGACTGAAATAAGCATTAGTTCATATTTTTTAAAAGTGAACCTATCCCGCTTTCAAATATATAAAGGCTCATTGCTAAAAATATGTAATATTACTTTCTACCCTTCTAATCAAAATATATGCTGCTTTTTTATTGCATGATATTATATTCTTAATTTTGTTGCTGTTATGAGAAAATTGTATATTGATGTAACTGAACCATGAAATTGTTCGTTAGTAGTTATATCGTTTTTTGCAGATCTGTGATAAAATAAAGCGTTTAAAAAAACACATATCAAAATAATTTAAAAAAAAAATCTAAATGTATTTCATTCATTTTTTGAGGGAGCATTGCATTAGATTTAATTGTGTTCTTTTTTTTAAAGATTTTAGTTTTGTCTTGTTCGTTCGAATCAGTTTTTATAATCTTTAGTATAGAAAATTGATACATTTGTATTCTTTTTTAATTTAACTTTTATTATTTAATATCAGTATCAACATGGATCTTAATTTTTTTTTTTTTTTTTTGCCGAGTTAAATTTAAAAAATGTTATATTGTTTTGACAAAAAAAATAATCCAATTGGGCATTATTTCATTGTTTTTATGTTTTTGGAAAACTTTATTGAATCCTAAATAACTGAAAAATATGTCAATCTAAACGTTGTATTTTACTATTTTTACGGATTTACGGATTTTCTTAACACGTTGATGGTCAACTACTTAGAGGGCAGCAAGTTTACCTACATGGTCTGGCCAGACCACAGGGCGATTTCTTTTAAAATGCTTCCTTTTGGCGAGGCGGTTGACCAGAGTTGCTTTAAATTTCATTTTAATTGTGTATGTAGCTATAAAGTGTGTGTATATGTTTCGGCATACTTACGGAAAAGGTATGAAGGCACTTAGGATTGCTGCATACACCACACATGAAACGAGTTTTGCGCTTTGTTTTGGTGCTAACCTTGCATTTTACACACAAAGGGCAGTAGAAGTGCTTGCTTCTTGTTGTTGTTGTAGTGTTGGTACCTGGGAAGAAATGAAATGTGTAAAGCATAAGAAAGGTTAAATACATACCAATGCACCATATTTTGACATCGCATTTTTGACGTGAAGCCTACGACTAACATGAGAAATACTGGCTTGCATTTCCTATGGGGAACTACTAACTACGTTGCCAGTTCAGTCAGAAATTTGCGGCGCCGGTCTGATTGTTTCACCTTCATCAATTCACTATTGAACATGTTTTGTGAATTCCATAATTAAACCAACAGTTCAAAATAGTTGTGGTCTGGCTAGACCATGTAGGTTAACTTAGCGCTTTTCTATTTTGAACCCAATTTTTGCACTACTAACTTAACCGAATCAACCCGAAAATAGCTTTAATCCACTCAGAATTCATAGCTTATAGAATTAATGAAGTCTAAGATCACTTTGTCGTAAGAAAAAAATGTTCAACATCAAAGTCAATTTTGGTCTGGGCAGACCCTGTTGCCCATCCAAGGGTTAAATAATTATTTAATTTAGTACTGAAAAATTAAATTTTTTTTTGTTGAAAAACATTGGGTTCCATTCCAAGTCATAATTAAAGATTCATTAAATTTTCTTAAGAATTTATAAACCTTGCAAGAGCTTTATTTAAAACATGACAAAATGAAATGAACACCGTTTCGCCATTTGGAAATATATATAAAGTGAATTAAATTTGGAAAAAAATGTTCTGCTTAGAAAATAAATTAAAATAATGAATACATTTTTATTGATTCTATTATGTTTAAAAAGTTTTCTGTACCAATATCTGACAAATATTGATTTAAATTTATAAGTGTTCTAATTCATATGCATTCGATTTCATTCTTGGCAAGAACAATAACTGCAACTACGAGAAGATAAAATTGTTTAAAATCTGCCATAATTTCTTTTTCATCTATCTATTCATGTATAAAGCTTCGGAGCAATTATGTCTATTTCAGCGGTAATGGGTTAAAGAAAAAATATGTTACAGAATGCTTTTTATTTTCCAAACAAGTCTTTTATTATATAAGTTAAGTTAGTATTATATTATATAATAAGTTTTCGATTGTCGCGTTTATATGGCTTTTATTTTCAGCTCAGCTGAATCTTGCTCTGTGTATCTTGTTAGTTGGCCCATTTTCACATATTTTCGAACCATTTTACAAATTATACAGACTTTTCCCTTTTACTCCTGTGCAGCACATTAACTAAACGACACAGTCTTTTAATTATGACACAACAACAAAACACTTCTGATGTTTGCCAACGCGAATATATAAATACGTTGCGGAAATACGTACTCAAATTTAGTTTGAAATACTTGAATCAAGCAATTTCACTATTTTGTTTGTTAAACAAAACCTTTTCTAGTAACAAGAATACTACTTCTTGATTAATCTCAGTGCATGTTTGGTCTAAGAACTTATGGTCTCAAACTATGTTTGATTTAAGCTACTAGAATCGAAGTATTCTCGTAGAATTTGGTCTCGTTTCAAGAAGTCAGCAGCTAAACTATTTTTGCAAAAATATTTATACTCAATATAATAATTATTTTCTAGCAATTAAATTTAAATGCTTGATTGAAGCAACTTAAAATTTATTTAACATATTTCTTTTAATCTATTGTTAATTAAAATTTATTTATATAATATTTAAAATAATTTCTCAATAACTCAATGTAAAAAATTGTTCTTCTCATTCTACTAGCAATGTGAAAAACCATCAATATTTTTAATATATAGCTTATAATAGCAGTCGTTAAAGTCAGAGCAAATTTTTTACAATAAGGGTATTCACAAGGTGTGATATAATTTCATAATGTCATATTGTTCTAATATTTTACACTAGTTTAAACATTTTAGTGTTATCTTCCATATAAAAAAGTACTAATATATTACAACTCTGAAAGCTATGTTTATTGAAATGGCTTAATCAAGCAGCTGTTTCTTATTTGCATATATTTATCTTGTAAACTTTAGTTGTAAAATTTTAGGACAATATGACATGATAGCACACCTTGTGAATACCCTCAATATGCCGAATATTTTATTAAAAGTTGATTTGAATGAACTTTGATTTGAAGTTAAACACATTTAACTTTAATTTTGAAGCATGTCGATTTTTTTAGAGTAGATGTAGAGTAGACCTTAATATCGCTATAAGCGAATTGTACTTTATCAAAACGTTCGACTTTAAATAAAAACGTTGCACTTAAAATTAAGGCTAATTGTTATTTGAACCATTAATATTATTAGTAATAATATGGCAACATTTAATGCTTCTACTTAGCTTCTAACAGCTTCGTTTCGAGCAAGTAAAAAACGCCTATTTTAAAAAAAAACCTAAATTCCAGCAATCGTTTAAAAGTCATATTTTAAGGTTGAAGATAAAATTGTTTACAACTCGAATGCAAGTAGGAACAACAAACATATGCTTCATCATCGTCGGCGTCAGAGCCACATGTGCGATTGGTTGTCGCAAAAGTTGTAAACAATTGGAAACCATTGAACTCCAAATGGATTTTTTATTCTCTACAACGTTGTTGTGTATTTTGTGGTTAATGAGGTTTCATTAATAAAAAAAAAAAAAAATTATGCGATCTCGTTGTTGTTTGTTGTTTTCTTTTTAAATAAATAAATTCATATAAATAAATATGAGAAGGTATCGAATTTCTGATCATTAAATAAATGGTGTTTTTTTTAATCTCTAGAATACAAAAATTTATCGTGTTTATGTTAAAGTTGATTGACAGGGAATACCGTGAAAGTAATAAAGACTCTGTTTTTTAAATTCAATTCAGCTATTGTTGGTGCTAAAAGAGGTCAGAGTATTTCGTAGAATATACTTTTTATAAATAATTCTCTTTGATTCTATTTCTGCAGCTTAATATTCATTAAAATATGTAGTGATCTCTACAAAAATTTATAGAGTAGTGTTTATTTAAGCTATAAACATGAAACTTTTAAAAACATTTAATTCACTCAATCTGTCACATAACCTCCTAATTAGTGAGTTTAACTCAATTGCATATCAGTTTCCATTTAAAATATAGTTTTTTTTTTATTGACAACTATTTTATTTGCGCACTTTGCAACTGTTATTGAAATATGTTTAAAAACTTGTCTGTATCAATTCTGACAAAAATTGATTTAAATTTATGAGTGTTCTAATTCAAATGCATTCGATTTCGTTCTTGGCAAGAACAATAACTACAGTTAGGAGAGCAACATCAAATGCCAATTAATAAAAGCGCCACACTTAATGTTGTAAATTCTAATTTACTACATCAATTTCCAGATGTGTGTGAAGGTTAAAAACTTTAAACGATGCAACGCTGTCTTGAAATACACGCTTAAAAAATACACTGACTTTATTTTGTGCGTAAGTGGCAAAAAAATTAAATTTATAAATTAAAAGTAAACATTTTACATCATATAACAATTTAAAATTCAATTCATTCAGTTGACGAACAAGTACGATTTCTGCACAAAACTTTAACATTTTGAATTTATAGGTATTATTATAGTTGGCTTATTTATTTTATAGAAGTTTGTATTGTCCGATGGAACATTCTAAAGATATGTTTTTTTCATAATTTTAAAACTGTACGACAATTCTAACTTTGTCAAAATAACTTAAAAAATTACTCGATTATAAACGATTAAAAAGCTTACGAGCTAATGCGTAAATTTGAATATGATAAGTTGGATGGAAACAACGCCACTTCAATATAAAATAACTTTGTCAAAATAATAAAACCTCGTCCTTATATCTAATATACCTCTGCGATATATCAACCTCGACAAAGTCATATATTTTTGCAAACTATTTTAAAAATGATTTGTTAAAATCAACCAGAATTACTCAAAAGAACTACACCATTTCCACAATTCAAAAGTTTAATTTTTTGACATCAAAGAAGTAAGAAAACAGGTGAGATAAAATTCAGAAAATATATAAGTACTGATTCCAACAATCAAAATAATTAGACTTTGAACTATAGCGACTAGAAGAGGATATAACAAAAAATTCTACGTGTATCAGCGCACTAAGGCGTCTAATTTCGGGACTCTTCGGCAATCCCGGGATTTCGGGATTTCGGGATTTAAGAACACAATACTGGGATCCCGGGACTAGTTTGAATTTGACAAATCCTAGAAAACGAATTTTTTGGAAGACGTAATATGAAGTTTTACAGTAGTTATGCCTTGTTTGAAAACACAAAATATTGCAGAAGATTTTAAAAAAGTAAAAAACACAGTTTCGATTGAATTTTTGGATAGTATTTATAGCTTATTTCTGAAAACAAAGATCAATTCTTAAAAAAAAATTAATTAAGTGAGATCATTCAGTAGGTTCATAAAATTATATGAAAAAAATGAAATAGTTTAATAATTTTAGTATTTCTAAGTAGAAATTTTGTGATTTTTGTACAACTTGTAGAGGGAGTTTTTTTAATTTATTTAAGTCACATTTTAGTTTTTCTAAGTAAGTATTTTGTAATATTTTGTACAGCTAGTTCAAGAAAGGCTTACATTTTTCGCGTCATATTTTTTACGGCTTGTTAAAAAAAAATTTGCATTATTAATATCACATTTCACTATCTCTAAGGAAATATCATGTGTTTAAAACATTGTGTTAATTTGTAAAGCTATTTTAAGTTAGATTTTTGTTTTAAAATTTTTTTAAATCACATTCAGGTTTTTCTTAGGTAGTATCATTGAAATTTTTGTACACGTTCATAAAATTATTTAAAAAAAAATTTAATGGTACAATCATTTTAGTACAGGGTAGCCCTTATTCGAAGCGCCCATCTGGCAACACTGTAACTTTCCGCAGTGATGCCAAATCGACTAATGACATACCGCGTTTGAAGCGTCATTCCAAGCAAATGTTTACAATGGAACAGTACACTCCACGCGAACGCTCTAAAATTGTTGAAATTTACATTCAACAAAACAAGTCAATAGTGAAAACTCAACGTGCTTTCAAAAAAATAAATAAAGTGAAAAGTGCGCCTTCCAAGAAAACGGTAAACAAACAAACTTGCCGTATTTATGCCACTGAAAATCCACAAGAGATTCAAGAGGTACCTCTTCAAGATGCAAAAGTCACTGTTTGGTGCGGCGTTTGTGCTAAAATGCTCATTGGGCCGTTCTTTTTCGAAGATGATAATGGCCACAGAGTTACTGTCAATCAGGAGCGTTATCGCGATATGATAAACAATTTTTTCATGCCAATCGTTCGTCGAAAGCGTATCAGGCACTACTGCTTTCAACAAGACGGCGCGCCACCACACACAAGCCGCACTACAATCAATTTTTTGAAGCAATTGTTCCCTGACCGTTTGATGTCAAAAAATGGTGATTTCGATTGGCCGCCAAGATCACCAGATTTAACGCCTCCAGACTTCTTTTTGTGGGGTTATTTGAAATCAAAGGTTTACGTCAACAAGCCAAAGACCCTAGAAGAGCTGAAAACCAACATCCGTCAAGAAATAACCGCCATTCCCATCGAAATGTTGAAGGAAACCATGGAAAATGCTGCAAAACGGGCACAATATGTCGTAGAGGCCAATGGCGACCATTTACGAGATATCATATTCAAGAAATAATGTAAGAAAATCTACTTGAACCCAATTAAATGATATTCATGACGAACAGACAAAAAACTGTGGCTTCTTTGATTTATTTAAAAATAAAATGGGCAACCCTGTATTTCTAAGTAAAAATTTTGTGATATTTTGTACAGCTTGTTTGAGGAATTTTCTTTAAATTTTTTAAGTTACATTTAAGTATTTCTAAGTTAGTATCACGTCATATTTTGTACAGTTAGCTAAAAAAGATATTTATTTTTGTATTATTAAAATCACATTTCAGTATTTCTTTGGAAGTATCATGTGTTTAGCACATTGTGTTATTTTATGCAGATAGTTTAAGTGAGGTTTTTATTTTAAAATTTTTTAAAAATCACATACATTTTTTCTTTGATAGTATCATTAAATTTTTTGTTGGAATACTTTGGAGTTTTTTTTTGCAGGGATTTCGAAAATCCCGGAATTTCAGGCCTTGCAATCCCGATGCTGTCGGAACTAAGAAAAGTATGGGATCCCGGGATTGGATGCTCTACAGCGCACAGTGTTTCGAGTAGAACAAAGTAACTGGACAAAATTATTATTTTATTTTTTTTGTATTTGTTTGTCTTAACAAAAAAAAATTGTATCGCAAGTCTGTTCGCAAATGATCCCCTGTCCCGCAATGAGTTAATTTATGTGGAAAAAAAGTAGCACCATGTTTTCAGCTATAACTTCGAAAGAACTGAATCTGAAGACATAACTGCTTATAAATTGAATAGAGAATTGCACTACAAATTTTTAGTTACAATACTTTTTTATCTTGAATTCGCATAAAAAAGATATAAACGAGCAATATCTTGGAGAAAAATAGTAAAATTAATTTGAATTCACACTAAAACTATTCGATAAAAATTCGTTACGATAATGCATAGTTAACGTTTGAGCCGACAGATTTGATATAATTAATTCTTACATGGATTTTCTGATCTTACATGAGCTCACACTTATGTGGGTGAGAGGACACTCTGGCATAGAACAGAATGAAGAAGCTGATTCTTTAGCAAGAGCAGGATCAGCAGAAGAATTCTGTGGACCAGAACCACGTATCGCCATATGCGACAATATGGTGGCAGGCCTTATTAAACAATGGACGGACTCGGAACACAGTACAAGGTGGGAAGAAGCTGTTAATTGCAGGCAAATTAAAGGCGACCGTGAAGTGGTCTCGTATTGAGGCAGCAAAAGTTATCCGATACAATCGAAGGACTTTAAGCTGGCTTACTGCACTGGTCACAGGACACGGTCCCTTCATGTACCATCTTGGGAAGATGACTCTGACCGAGGACGATGCGTTTAGGTTATGCCTAGAGGAGCCGGAAACAGCAGCACACATTCTGTGCCAGTGTCCGGCGCTGGCAAGCATAAGATTGACCATTCTGGGATGCCCATTTATTGGCGAAGCCGAGATTGTTCAACTAACCTATAAGGATATGCTTGAGGTGACAAAGGATGCTTACACAAGGAGCATGCTCACGTACGAGTACTCCGAGCAGTAGTACCCTTTGTCCAATGGGGGACGAAAAGGGACCCACTGTGGTCTGCTTCGGCAAATCCCCAACTTATTATATTATATTACATGGATTTTCTGCAAAAAACAATTTTGAGTGTGCTTTTTTTGTGTAATGAAATGTACCCCCATTTTGTCCTTAATGTCATTTTACTGAAATTTTATAATGGAGCCACCTAATTGCTTTTTTCAAGCACTGATGAAACATAAATGATTTGCGTGGCTCAACAAACTTTTTCATGAAAATTTTTGAACAAAATCTCCTCGTTGAAAACAAAGATACAGCACAAGAGTAAAACTGCACTTTTATCTATTATCAATTTAGCTTTTAACCCGAAACACCCTGTCGTTGTCATATGGCTACGCAAATACAAACACTTAAAATGTGGTTATTTTAGTTTAAACCATTTTATATTTGCGTTAACAGGTCATTCTGAAAATTTAAAAAAAAATTATTCAAGTTGATTCGGGTTAATTTACTACTGTAAAAAAGATAGTAAAAAAAAGCTAGCATCTAATTTTTAATAAGTGTTGGAAGTTTGCAGACATAATTGCCTTTAAGTTTAAGTACTATACTGTAAGTATAGTACTCTATTCAGTTTCATGTGAAATTCTGTTGATATCTCCATACAAAAAATTACAGCTGCGAAACAAGCGTGGGTGGAAGTTTTCACAACATGTTCGTCAGAGCAGTATTCTGTTTCGCTGCGTGAAATAAAAGCAACATGTTTCTGAGTAACATTTTTTTACGACAATTTAATTCAACTGCCAATTTATTTTGAAGTGCAAAGAGAGAAATCATATGAAATTTCCCAAATCACTCTCTAAGTCTCTCTGAGAAACGTTGCCATAGGAACTCTTCGCAACAATCTTTAACTCAGAAATTTCATTACCATTACCATTACCATTACCATTACCATTACCATTACCATTACCATTACCATTACCATTACCATTACCATTACCATTACCATTACCATTACCATTACCATTACCATTACCATTACCATTACCATTACCATTACCATTACCATTACCATTACCATTACCATTACCATTACCATTACCATTACCATTACCATTACCATTACCATTACCATTACCATTACCATTACCATTACCATTACCATTACCATTACCATTACCATTACCATTACCATTACCATTACCATTACCATTACCATTACCATTACCATTACTATTACCATTACCATTACCATTACCATTACCATTGCCATTACCATTGCCATTACCATTACCATTACCATTACCATTACCATTACCATTACCATTACCATTACCATTACCATTACCATTACCATTACCATTACCATTACCATTACCATTACCATTACCATTACCATTACCATTACCATTACCATTACCATTACCATTACCATTACCATTACCATTACCATTACCATTACCATTACCATTATCATTACCATTACCATTACCATTACCATTACCTATACTACCATTACAGTTTATACGATTGCTGTTATTATTACTATCTCCACTATTATTACCATTAGCGTTATCTTTAACCTTACAACGACTATAACTATTTCCAGTACCATTAACTTCTCTATTTTTTTTTTCATTTAATCTTTATGAATTTAAATAAAATTAAATTCAGTTGATCTTTCTAAATTTTAATAGTGCTTTTCGTAGATTTATTTGATCTTTTCTGAATTTCAAGATGAATTTCATAATTTCAATTGATCTCTTCAAAATTTGCAACTGAGTTTTTGAATATTTGTTTGTTCTTTTCTGATTTGCGAATTGAATTTTTCAACTTCAATTGCTCTTTTCTGAATAACACTTGCAAATAGTGTCATTCTTAACTTCTGCGTATGGTTTTTAGCAAGCATCATTAATTTTAGACCCAAACATCTTTCATATTTCAAGAAACTCATAAAATATTTTACTTAAAGTTTGAAAAATAGTTGCTGCAGAAAATAGAAAAAAAAAAACAGAAATCCAAGCTAAAAAGCGTGACAACAACAACAAAAGGGCTACAGATGCGGCAATAACATCCTTGACTTCAATAAATTCCGTGTTATATGATCTGTTTGCAGTGTTGTTTTCTTCTTGTAAAATTTGCTACTTTTTGCAAAAAAAAAAATAATTAAAAACTTGTTACATTGCATATTTTGCAGCCATTTTTAAGCAGCTTGTTTAAACCAATGTGCTTATATAAGCACAGCTTCCAAATGCAAGCTGATCTGTATAAAAAAATAAAACAATTGTCTTGATCTTCATTTCAAAGTCGTTTCATTGTTGCTATTTCAGCGGTTTTGTCTTGCTTTTTTTTTTTAAGTAGCTGAGCATTTATTAGTTTGAGCGCCATTTTTGTGCCATAATTTGTTTTAAGCTCAGCAAAAATTATTTCCCTACAAAATGCTTAGAAATCAACAGAAAATGTATCTGAGAGATATTAAAAAAATTTTACTTTAGTTTTTGGGTCACGCCTGCGTGATCAGTGTGCTTCCTGCTAAGCAATTACAATAAAAATTGCACACAATGTGACAAATTTATTTAAATTTGCAACATAGTGTACAGTATTTTCTTCTGTTTCTTTATTTTTTGCAATCTTCCATCTTAATTGTGCTTGGACGCAATTAAAACGACTAAAACAACTACAATTGAAATGAATTGTAACGCTCAGTTTACTTGGACTGAGTCAAGTCAAACAATAAGCTGTCACTTCAGCTACTGCAATTAAAAAAAATGGCGTCAGAAAAAGTATTACTTCAATTATGTTTTAAAATAGCATTTCTGTTAGTAATTCACAGATAAAATGCAGAAATTCTAATTGCTATTCATAACTTTGCAAAAATAAAAATGAACTATTGAACAGTTTTTCTGCATAAAATAAGTTAACAACAAAGAAGATTAATTTTAAAAATTATATAAATAATCTGGAATATTACTAAAAATATCAACCTTGATATGTTCGATAATTCTGTGTTTTTAGAACTTTTGTTAAAAAATAAGTCATTTAGAGATATGAGCGGTTAAACGTAAGAATTTTAAGAGTTTTTGCTTATTTTATAAAAAGAAATCAGTTTGCTGGATTCATATCAAACTTTGTACACATCTTGAGTACATAAAAACGTATCTTTTTAAATAGTTTTTTTTTTTAGCAAAACGATCCTTTGAAAATGGCACATATTGATTCTCGTGTCAGTGGCGTTGACAGCAATTCGTGGATCAAATGGATCATCTGAGCACAAGCAATAAGATTCTTAAAAAATATGTTATTAACTATAGCCGGACGTAGGGATTTTTGAAATACTGTTTAAAAAAAAATGCCGGCCATTTGAAAAAAAAAATCTAATAAATAAAATTTTAACTATTAACCTATAAATTAAACGAAAAATTTCTTCGGTATACTGTCGACCAGGTAAAATCAATTTATTTTGAGTAAACGGAGTTAGAAGTATTGAAAGAGATAAAAAAGTAGTTATTTATGAACTAAAGATGTGAACAAAGTTTGGTATTAATCCATTAAACCGATCTCTTTTCATAAAATAATCTATCTGTTAACTATTTTTATAAACATCATTGCTATTATATTATTTATATATTGCATAGTTTTCAATTAAATTTTCTTTTTCTTTTTTTTCAGGTAAGATTCTTAATTCTTATTATTCAGATAGAATATTTGGTATACAAAATTATGTAAGTATTGACTTAGCTTTAAATTATTAATTAGCTATATTGTTTATCACATCAATTACTGGAAAAACTTTTAGTGTTAGCAGAAAGTCTATTAATTTTTAAATGCTATTTTTTATTTAGTGTTTTCCTTTCAGGATTCCGTGATTATATATAGTAAAACAATTTATGAAAATATTCTCAAAAACCAATCTTTTATTACCAAATTATTAAGAAACAACTTCATCATAGATTTAAAAAGATTCTTATAATAGCTATTTTGAAGAATGTTATTAACTTGATTAAAAGTTTACTGAAGTTTTTATTGACACAGGTAAATGTTATTAAGGTAAATGTTAGTGCACCACAGTAAAGGTAGGTGAGTAGGTCCTTGGAATAACAACCCTGGATAGGACTAGGACAATAGTTCCGACAAGGATTATGACAAGGATTTTTACAAGGATTTGGTTAAGGAATAGGACGAAATAGTTATAACGAGTATTTCCTTATAAAGATAAGGATAATAACATAAAGATGACGACAAGCATAAAAAAGGACACAAGGACTAGAAAAATATTTTAAAAAGAATTGGGAAAAACTTGTTGCGTTTAACAATTTAACTAGATACATATACTGTGATGTGCAAAGAAATAGAAAAACCTGTATTTTTATTTTTAAAGTTGCATGAATTATATAAAGAGTGCCCCAGATATAGCATTAATTACCTCGGGAGGTGATTCTCCTTGATTAGGTGAGCATAAAATTTTATGTATGAGGATCACCCCTCCCCCTCTTCGGAGCAAGAAAGTGAAAACTTGAAAATATGTGTCATTACGTGTTAATCCATATTTTATTTATCTCTTAACCGATCTCCAAAGTCAAAAGCCAATGACAAAAGACAATAATACAAAAGCCGTTTGCTAATCTTAACTGTTTCACGTGTAATTTAAAATGAAAAATTAATTGTGTTTGCATTGAGTACTCAAGTACTTTGACAAGATCAAAAACCAAGTAAATAGAAAACTTTATCATAAAAGAAAATCACACCATAAAAGTTATCAAAAAATATATTTAGTTTTCGAAATATTTATTATTAAATTTGAATTAAAAACTTTTTTAGAATCTAGTTGCTCATAACTTTCCTAATTTTGACTTTATGCAAAATGTTTTATAAACAACTTAATATCAAAATGATTTTCTTCTCAAAGAGTTATAAATTTTGGAAATCGGCTACATTAAATATACATTAAATGTGGAGTAAAATGTAAAGGCATATATTTTCAAGTTTTTCCCCTCTAGCTACCAAAGGGGAGAGGGGTGACCCTCATCCCTGCATTTTTTTACTCAACTTATCATGGGGAATCACCAACCGAGGGGCTTAATGCTGTATCTGTGAAACCTTGTTTATAATTTCTGCAGCTTTAAATATAGAAATACAAGTGTCCCTATTTCTTGCACATCACTGCATATTCGACTTAAGACTTTTTGACCATGTAACTGTAAAAAGCAAAGAAATTTTAGGATGTAACGTAATTGGATACCTTTCGGCCTTTGCAGTCTAGTGAAGAGTGCGCTAGACTTTCAACTCAGAGGCCTCCGGTTCGAATCCAGGTTCGGGCACGGTTGTTTTCACTTTCTTTGTTTTTTACTACATTTAAGAATTATTGCAATAAAAACTCCACAGCTAAATTGTGGAAAATGTGGAATTTAAGGGCAGGAACAATTGAGGGCTGGAAATGCTTGCCGAGGTTAAGGCATAACATTAGCCTCAGTTAAAAGCAATTCAAATTGTCTTTCACGTTTGTTCCGCCTAATCGATAATTCACATATGGTTCTAATCAATTCTTCCTCTAATAATCTATCCCTTTCCTTTCAGGTCAAAGACCAAACGTTTTTTTTATTAAGCGCATGCCCTGGTTCTTTGATCTTTCAAAAAAAAAAGCAAGAAGCTGCATTTTCTGCTAATATATATCAAAGAACCGAGGCATGCGTGTTATATAAACAACGTTTTGTCTTTGACCTGAAGGGAAAGAAATAGATTATAATAGATTATCTAGAGGAATTGATTGGAGCCATACGTGAATTATTGCACGGAGAGAATTCTGTTCAGATATTATTCCCTATGCGCATAACTCATGCGCAAATTGCGCATATTTATCGACTATGAGCAACTGATCATAAGTTAAGCATTTGTGCTCATAAATTTAGAGCAAGAAATAATCTTTATATATGAGTAACTGGTGTAAAATATATGACCAAAGTGCTCATGGATCATGCGCAATAAGAATAAGGTAAAGAAATTTTGCACATAGTTTGTGCTCAGATTATTCATAAAACATGAGCTAATGGTATAAATTGAAGGCACTTCGCGCATAGATTATGAACAAAATGTTCATAGAGCATGCGCTAATGGTATCAATTAAAAATAAATTGTGCATATATTATGATTAAAGTATTTATAGCTCATGCTCAATTGGGATTGAATTAAAGAAACCTTGCACATAGATTATGACCAAAATGATCATAAAATATATATAATTCGATTAATTCCGCCAAAAATGAATATACACATTTTTTTAAATATTTGGTGGATTTTATAAAAAATTAAAATTTCAGATTTCATTTATATAAATTATTTCTTATAAACTACGAGAAATAAAATAAATGATTAATTCAATTGGTAGAATATAAATACATAAAAAATTTCATAAGAAATAATGCTATAAAATAGATTACATGAAACACTTCGTTCCATTTATAAATGGATTAAGTTGAAAGGTCTTTCAGTTTTCTACTTTTTCAATTTCCTTACATAATGTGTTGCTAATTTTTTTACCAATTATGTAAACAGAATATTGCGAGTTAAATGACTTTATTTCGTATTCAGCAAGCAATATTTTTATTTAACAAAATTAAATAAGTAATTTTATAAATGCCTAATGGTTCTTCTTTATAAGAACCTGAAAATCCTTACACATCGAATAAAAAGATCGATTATAAAATGAACAACAAAATTACCCTCTTCTGTATGTATTTCAATGCCTTTTTATGAAGGTTTTTATAACATCAAGAAGGTTTGTTAAAAATCGTAATAAAAAATTATGGGAGTAACATTTTGCGATTTATTAAAATGTGACATTTTTTCTTGCCAAATTGTACCTTGAAAAAAATTCTCAATGTTTTTTACTAAGCAAGAACTAACTGAATTTGTATTGTTTCCTTGTTGAAAGAACATCCTAATTTGATGTTCGATTGGCAATAAAATTATTTCACCACATTTATTTTTTAAAATACTTTTTCCATTTTTATAACATTGCGAAATTGAGATGTCAGTTATTGTTTTCAGATATAAAAACTCTGTATCAATCCCCTTAAATGGCTCAGAACAGCCTCTAAAAAGTTTTTCTACTAAACCTTTGTCCTCTTTAGGAACAATCGGGACAAGTATTTCTAATAAAGATTTAAATATCTTGTCTGTAATATTTTCGGGGAAATGTAAAAGTATACTCTGAATAGTTTTTGATGTTCAGTGATTTTCGGTATAGAGTTTGCTTACAAGCACCAAAAAATCTGCCTTTAATTTATTTTCAAAAAGTTTTTTTTTACTTTGTGAATTAATATTTTCATTTGCTAGTAAAGTCTCAGAATAATTTAAAATAGAATATTGCTCAAAATTTTCATTATGCTTACAAACAATTGATATATGTCTTTTCTATAATGTAAACTCATGAAATTTTGATTGACACTAAAAATAAACTAGTTGTGAATGACCTTTTAGCAAGTGAATTAATTTCAAATGTTTTATTAAATTATCCGTTGGTTCAAATGACACATTAAACATAAGAAATTTGAAAGGCATTATGATATCGTACATTAAATTTCAAAAGAGAAAGGAAGAGAGATGTGGTCGAAAAATAACAAACAAATATTGAAAACAAATTTAATTTAAAAGATGAATAAATTCAGCAAACTCATTAGGTGTAGGTTTTTCTGTTGTTGTTTTATAAAAAAAACCTGAACAAAATGCCAAAATCGGAAGCTCTCAAAAAGACACTCTAGGTTTAAAGAAAAAAATATTTAAATTAAATATCGAAAGCGTTTAAAAATTACTCAAATAAGTATGTGATTCCATCAGACACCAAGATGCAGGTTTTCGTTGTTGAGAATAACTATGAAGAGGTGATATGTAATTTTCTGTCTATACAGTACTGCTAAAGTTTGTTTATTGACACCGGATAATCGGACGTAGTTTCAGCTTCAACGACAAATGAGTTCCAGGAGTCACCCGTACTAACTTTCCAAAATACTTTATGCAAAAATTTGCGAGCAGAAGGTTTAAATATGGATTGCAGGATTTTTAAAATCTCTAAAATGCGCAAATCTGCAAAATTTAAGTCATAAGTGAATAGTCTTATTGAGTAGATATGGAATTAACTTACAAGAGTTTGATGACAGATTTTTTATTAAATTTTTTGCAGCCGGAAATTTGACTAGTTTCATGCACATATTAATAATGCCTTCCTCAAGCGATTCCCAATTAATTAGTAAGGAATTTGATTTCCCGGATGAAAAATAAAGAACTTGAGCTTGGCTGAACTAAATCATCAGCGAAGGCAATTTTACTCATAATATAACCTAAAAGAGTAGTACATACATTAAAACATGTTGCGATTTGCACAAAATGACCCAATTGGTGGTGTTGCAGCGTCGTTGAAGGCCACGCTTTCAGCAGCAACAAACAACGTACAACTTTTCATTATATTAATACATTTTACTTACCTTGTACAGCCTGCAAGTTTTGTTTTAAAATAAATTAAAATTATTTAACATTAAGCACTTCAAACTAATAAAATAATAAATCCAATTAAACTTTCCAATACAATGCTGCATCACTCGCTACAAAAATGCATCTATGTTTTTTCTTTATTGAGAAGTTTTTGATTTCTTAATACTTGATCATAATTTGTGATCAGTGCTTATAAATTGTAGACGCTTTTATGAGCAATTTGTGCATAAGAAATGCAACTATGTTGATTAGAAAAATAATTAAATTTGATAAATTGCTCATAATATATATTCAGTGTTTTTTACAGAATTATAGCAAGAATTGTGAGCATGGCGTATGCGAAGGTGATCAAAACCTTTACATAATAAAAAAAAACATTTTTTTAATGTTATGAGCAGCTTGATCATAAATAGTGCACAAACAATTTTCTCCGTGTGATTAGGCGAAACAAATGTGAAAGACAATTTGAATTGCTTTTAACCGAGGCTAGTGTTATGCCTTAACCTCGGCAAGCATTTCCAGCCCTTCGTTGTTCTTGTCCTTTAATTTCATATTTTCCACAATTCAGTTGTTGATTTTCATTTTTCCATAATTCCTTAATATAGGAAAGAACAAAGAAAGTGAAAAGAACCCGGATTCGAACCGGAGACCTCTGGGTTGATAGTCTAGCGCACTCTCAACTCTACTACAAAGGCCGGCAATCTAAGCGGCTCTTTTTCATCAACGCCATTAAGCTATGGAACTCGCTTTCACTAAACATTAAAACTGTTACTATCAGGAACAAATTTAAGCTAGCAATCATGTAATATTTCTGTAACCTTTTATTTTTCTACGCTTTAACTTTCTTCTGCTTTTTCTTCTGTACTGATTTAAATATTGCCTTTGATGCTTCTTTTGCTTTGTTGAGTTATGATAAGTTAATATTTAGTTAAGCAGTGAAATTAAATATAATTTTTTTATTTATCTTTTATATTTTTTTCTAGTTTTAAGTTTTATTCTTATTGTTTTCTGTTTATAATTACAAATAAATAAATAAATAAATAAAAAGAATTTAACAAGGGATGATAGGACAGGATTTTGAATAAGACTAAGATTCAGATCTTCGACACTAATAGAAACAAGGAACAAGGACAAGGATCATGAAAGGATTGTGAAAAAGACAAGGTTAAGGACAAGGACAAGGATTGTGGCAAGGACTTGGGTACGAACTAGGAAACATTTTTTTAAACTCGGTGAATTTTGTACAAAGAATTTAAATGAATTTTGTTATTAATTAAAAGGATTACGACAAGTTTAAGGACATGGATTTGAACTAAGATTAGAACAAGAACTGTGTCAGCTTTTTAGACATGGACGTAGATAAGGCTTAAAACAAATATTTTGACATGTCATAGGACACGGATTGGAACAGAAATTAGAACAAGAACTAGAACCAGGACTTGGTCAGCTAGACTTTAGGCATTTCTTTAAGTATTATTATAAGGATGCGACAACTAAAAAGCTGCAAGAATACATTCAAAACCAAATTCGAAAATACTCTATATTCGTTTTATTCTTTTCAAAATGTATTTTCAAAACATTGTCATTCGATATGAGAGTAGAATAGAATAAGCATTTGAACAACAAACGAATGTCTTACAAATACATCCGTGCAGCTCTTTAGTCCCTATAACAATGTCAAAGAAACGTTGTCACGCCAAAGTACTAAGGGGTGTGTCAAAGATCAACTTTATACCATATTTTTTCTACATCTTCGGAACTATGTAGGACTTAAACCCAAAAATCCCTCCTTGGCTATAGGTTTGATAAATGTATTCATTCAAACCATTGGTTAATTTATTTTTTACAATTCCCAGCATTTTTATCTTTTAACTAACATAGAACTTAGAACAAGAAGTAAGACAAATAATTAATTTATGGTTTTGACATAATTTTTCTACAGATCTTTAATGAAATTTGATGAGAAATATTTCCAAAAAATACTTTAACACTCTATGACCAATTTTAAGGGATATTTTTTCGACTTTTTCGAAATAGGTCGAAATTCCAATGCAAAAGGCGTTATAGGTTCAAAATATTCTACAAAAATATTTCTCAGAAAATTTCACTATAGTTCTGTGAACACAACAGCTATGTCTAAAGTATATATTACGAAGTTAGCTTTCTTTTTATGCTAGAAATAATTCAATTTGTTTTTTCTTCATAACTTCGTTTTTGACTATTCATTTTCGTCTAAAATTTGCATGATATGGTTTTTAAGGAGCCGAGTAATTTATGTTTGGCATCAGTTAAAAAAACCAACGATTAAGTAGGAGTCTTCAGTGCAATATTTTGAATAAAATTTGAAAATAATTAAAATGGGAGAGGGAACTTTTTATTCACAAACATAAAAGCATACTCCCAAAAATGTTTTTTTGTCCTCTAACAAAAACTCCTTGTAAAAGCTAAATTCGAAAAATTGATTTTTGGTCTTCTTTTAAGATATCGCACAGTTTTGAATTTAACAAGTCATCTGGAAATATCTATATCTTAGATGACCATTTCTTAGCCTATTTGGAAGGGGCAGAGTAGAAGTATGCACTTTCTCATGATGCAATTAGAAAAAAAGAGCTAAAACTGGTGGTGGCTCCTGACGTGGTGGCTCAATTCTGACTTCGAAATTTTAATCTACGAAATAAACTACTATGAAAATTATTCTTCCCAGCTAAGCAAAAGCAAAATCTTGCAGATCTCTTATATTAACAAAATATCTGTGCGTCAATGTCAATTATTAGCATTTAATTAATTGAGCAATTGCACTTAAAACTGCTTTGCACACATTTGCTCAAAATAAAATTAACAAATGATCAAATCGAAACCTGCATAAAGTCTGTCCCGTCAGTAAGACCAATAGGCAGATCGTTGCAGAGACAGCTTACTCTAGCCGCCTGGACATTTAACAATGTTTTGCTATTAATTAAACACAGCATGTTTTTTGTTAATAAAACTAATAACAACAACAGCTGCATAACTAGCATATTTAGCTCCAATATGTTGCCAACTTATCTGCTAAACTCGTTGGCAATTCATGACAAGTTGACTCGCTGACGTGATGAGCGATAATTGCTGTTAGCGGCTATTAATAGTGAAATATTTTTCAATTTCGTGGCCTACAATTTTTGTAGTCAGTTCAAAATTAATAAGAAGACACAAAATAAAAACAAAACCTTTTGCAAGCAGAAAGTAAAAGTTGACTAAATTTTATCACATTTTCTAACAAACCTTTTTCTGCGAGATACAACTACTCGCAATTTAGTATGTTGCACAATTTTCACTTTTGTCCCAACTTAACTTAATGCTAGGCTTGAAGTTTTCATAGATATTAAGAAGTCTCTATTCTTTGAGTTTTGTCATTTGAGATTTTTAAATGAATATTGCTGTACTTTCCAAAAAATTTTTGGACATAGTATTTTCTTCTCCTGCTTTTTCACTTGACAAAAACATGTTGCATGCAATAAGGAAATCTTATTCAGCACATTGACACATCATCAGCTAATTTGTCATTTAATCAGTGCCACATTAAAAATTGTCATATGACACCTTCACCTTTTTCGCGCCCTCTTCTTCCTCCTCTTCATCATCATTGTCATCTACTTAGTATTCGACTCTTGCTGCTTAAGGTAAAGTGCTGCCTTCCCTGCAGCAACAGAAACATCAGCACGATATTAATAACAACTGTCAAACATCAACAAACAGCGTTGCCAATGTATGCAAAAAAAGGAAAATTATATCATATTTAATGTTAAAGCACGTAGCATAAATTTTTTCCTCGTTCTGTTTTTAAAGTTTGCTCTGCAGCTACGTCTCAAGACATAAATTTGAATGAAGATGTTATTGTCAGTTTGACATCTTCTCTCATTGTCATCATTGCTCCTCTTGCTGTTTTGCACCCAGTTCTTCTGGTTGCTGTTACTTCTGTTAGCCTGTGGCAAATATAATGCATTCCTAACACTTTTGCTATATTTTTCTCGCATGCTACAATGACAAGTTTTTGAATAGAGATTCTGACACCTTATTTCTTACTTATCAGCATGTTCTTATATTGTTTTTCATGTTTTTTTTTTTTAGTTTGCCATTTTGCAAATATGTAGTTCTTCGTTGTTCGTTTCTGGCTGGCATTTGTAGCCAGATTATCGGGAAAATAGCATGAGACAAAAAATTGTATAAATAAATGTTATCACACGCAACGTACAGCTGATTAAATACGTGACTTAATCGCATTGAAATTTCTGAAATCCGTATTTCGTATTGTTATTGTTGTTGTTGTGCCACTCAAAATTGCATGTCACTGCTTGCATTTTAATGCTTTTCCACAAAGCTTTTCACACAGTTTTAGGAAAATTTTAAGCAAGAAAATTCTTTTTATGATTATTAGTTATATGAAAAATAAACCAGTTTAAGTCGTTTATAACAAAACTAAACTTTATAAAAATTCTTAAAAAAAATTTTACTCATTAGAGAATTCTTGTACTCAATTTATTACAAATTTTTGCTATGCTCAAAATTACATTACTCGATTTACTGATTTTGAGCACATTTATTAATCTTATTAAGTTTTCAAAAAACCTTCCAAATTTTATTAAAAACCTCAATAGCAAACAATTCAAACTAAAGTTTTGCATAAGGCAATGTTGAAGCTGAGGACTTCATTTCGTTAAATTTAGTTAATGAAGTTCATGTGGAAAACACGTTCTAAAATTAAGTTTTGATCGAGTTAAGTGCACACAATTGTTGTTGGAAATGAAGCTAGAATAAGAAAAATTGCTTTGTGTTCTTGCTAACGTCGGAAGACGTCAGAAATTATTTTTTTTTTGCGGAACACGTCCAAATGTGAATAGAATTTCAAAATTTAACATTTTTAATTAACACAAATACATTCTTTGCCATATTTGGATTTTTGAACACAGACCCCGGAGATGATTATTAATATTATCATTTATTAACAATTATTTTTTTGTGTTATGTTATTTGTAAATTTTTTTATGTGTATTTTTTTTATCAAAACTAAATATATATTTCGGTCAGAAATAAAAATTTTTATATCGATATCTTTTACAATCAGATATAAAATTTTTATGACTTTTTTCGAACAGAAATAAAAAAATACTTTCTACATCAATATAATTTTTGGTATGCAATAATTTCTTTTTTTATCGATATTTTTTATTAAGAATTAACAATTTCATTCTAAATTTTTTCGATCAGAGTTAAAATTATTTTTTCGATATCTTTATCGATCAGAAATAAAAATTTCTTCGGCTTTTCTCGATCGGATTGAAAAACTTTTTATCAAAATATTTTCGATCAAAAACACCTTTTCTATTAATATATTTCTTGCAAGGGAATTATTCTTTTATCGATATTTTTTTTATCAGAAATATAAATGCTTATTTTATTAAAACTTTTTTCGATCGGAAATAAAAAATTCTTAATTGATATGTGGTCGATAAGAAATTAAAATCAATCATTAGTGGTCAATATTTTTTTCGCTATTTTTACAATCAGAAATAAAAATTTTAATATCGAATTTTTCGCTCAGAAATAAAATTTTTTTGTCAATAGATTTTTTGATCAGGATTAAGAATTTCTTTTTTATATTTTCTTTATCGGAAATAAAATATTTGTTGCCGATATTTTTTCAATCAGAAATAAAATTTTTTTTACCATATATCTGCTTCGATCAGAAAAAACTTATTTTTTAATCTATTTTGTTTGAACAGAAACTATTTATTATCGAATTAAAAACTAATTTTTATAAATACTTTATCGATCAGAAAAGTAAATCAATCATTGATCGATATTTTTTCAGTCAGAATTAAAAACCAGATTTTTATTGATATTTTTTCGATCAAAAATATATATTTTTATTCATCAATATATATTTGATCAGAAATACAAATTAATTTCTTTATCGATATTTTTAGGATTTGAAATAAAAACAAGATTTTTACCGATATATGTAGGATCTGAAGTAAAAACAAGATTTTTATTGATATTTTTTCGATTAGAAACAAAAAGTATTTTTATCGATAATTTTTCAATCGGATATACAATTTTCTTTATCAATGTATCAATCAGAAAAACATTTATCTCTTTTTTCGGTCAGAAATAAACATTTTTATTCGATATATTTTCGATTAGAAAAAAAGATAATATTTTTTGCTATCGGCAACAAAATTTTTTTATTAGATGATTATTAAAAACAATTTTTTATTTATTTTTTTTTTTTTCTTAATTAGTTTTAATGTTCCATTAAATTATAACATGAATTTAAATTGCGAGCTTTAGATCAAGTAAGTTTTTAAGAAAGCAACAACAAAAACAACAACTATGTATAGAGTCAATCACTTAGCTGACTTAACAGTCTGTTTCGGAAATCGCTACATTTTCCTCTTCAGTAGTCTTTGAGTGATTAAGCTGTGATCAACTCACTGCTAAAATTAGTATATGACTTTGCAGATTTAGGAATTCATTCTTTTGAATTGTATGGCTGGTAATCATATGAAATATCAAAGCTGTAGGCTATTTATAGATCACCGCCATCAACTTACCAAGGTTGCCATCTGTTCTAGTTGCTTCTTTATTTATTTCAATATTCATTGGTGTTCGACAGTCTGTCGAAAATGCCGAAAATTTCTATCAGAAATAATATAATCACTTTACGATATTTTTTGGATCGGAAATTAATTTATTTATCTATATATTTTCTATAATAAATAAAAATAGTTTATTGATTAAAAATAAATAACAATCATTGGTCAATATTTTTTAATCAGCAATAAAATATATTTACATGAAATATTAATGATTGCATATTTTAATTACTTAATTATATGTTTAAGAATTATTTGTATTATTTTATTTTATATTTATATTATTTTTTATATTTATTATTTTTAATGCCAAATAATTTCATGAAGCAACAGGTTGCAATAACAACAACTTCTTTACAGAACAAAGTCAGTCGACCACCAAGTCGACTATCAGATTGTTTAGTCGCTACCTCAACTCTACAGAAGTCTTCTGTGGTTCTTGAAGTCCACAAATTATTTTAATGTAAATTATTTTTTACATATACAATTTATTCAATCCGTAATAAAAATTATTTTTATCGAAAATTTTTCGATCAGATATGAAAATTATTTTATACCAATATTCTGTTCGATTAGAAATAAAAATTAGCTAATCGTTATTTTTCGAAATAAAACTAATTAAAATTATTTGTAATATATAAAATATTTCTTATCAATATTTTTTGGTCAGATCGATATTTTCGATCAGATATAAAAATTAATAAAAGATTGATTTTTTTCAATCAGAAATAAAAAGCACTTCTAATCGATATTTTTTAAATATAATTTATTTGTTATTGATCTTTTTTAATAGATATAAACATCATTTTTACCGATATTTTTTCGAACAAAAATAAAAATTTTTAATTGTAATTTTTCGTTGTTAAATGAAATAGAAATCATTGGTCGATATTTTTTAATCAGAAATAAAAATTTTTTCGGTATTTCCCTGATTGACATATTTTCAAACAGAGCAAAGTATAGTTTTTGATAGATATTTTTTCGATCAGCAAAAAATTAAATCATTTGTCGGCCTTTGCAGTCTAGTGGAGAGTGCGCTAGACTATCAACCCAGAGGTTTCTGGTTCAAATCCGGGCTCGTGCATGGTTCTTTTCACTTTCTTTGTTCTTTCCTACATTTAAGAATTATGGAAAATTAAAGAGAAAAAAATTCCACAAATAAATTGTGGAAAATGTGGAATTGAAAGGACAGAAACACAACTAAGGGCTGGAAATGCTTGCCGAAGTTAAGGCATAACACTAGCCTCGGTTAGAAGCAATTGATATTGTCTTTTACGGTTGTGCCGCCTAATCAATAATTCACGTATGGTTCCAATCAACTCCTTTAAATAATCTATCCATTTCTTTTTAGGTCAAAGACCAAACCTTGTTTGTATGAGGCGCATGCCTTGGTTATTTGATCTTTTTTTAAAAAAAAAAATCATTGATTGAAATTTTGACGATCAGACATAAAACTTAAATTTCAATGGAAATAATATCGATAAAATTTCGAATTCTTGATACAATAAAATACATATGAGCATTTCCAAACTGGCGTTACGGACGATTTGTACAAAGAAGTATTAAAAAATAGAATGAAAAAGCCTAATTTTAAAAAGTTTTTCTTATATTTGCGTATTAAATTAAGTGGCACTATATTAAGTAAAAACAATGACAACAAGCGACCCTAAGGATTAAAAGATATAAGCAAAAATATGTGCAGGCGTTACGTTACAAAAAACGGAAAAGATTTTTGACTTGTATTATAGAATTTGCAAAACTTTCTGAATTAGTCAAGATTTTTTTGTATACAATTTTATTTAAAAAAAAAAATAATAAGTTATTCCAAGTTATTAAATTTAAAAATCTTCTCTGGTTTTTTTAATTAGGCTTTTTGATCTGGCGTTACGTTACTTGAATTGCCATTGTAGTTTTAATTGCGTAATTGAGTAATTAGGAAGTGAAGTAATTATGTAATTTAAAAATGAAAAAATATCTATGTATAATATATTTTTCTTTCATTGCCTTAATCATTTTTCCATTACCTTTAGCCAATGCCTTTTATTTCTAATAAAACCAAAAAAATTTTACGAAAGAGTTACTAAACATTTACGAAAAAGAAAAACTACATTTGTGAAACAGTGCAGATGATCTGATCATCATGGTAAATAAATTTATACATAAATTGCTTAAATTAATAAAATTAAATTGTTTGTCTTAAATAATATTATAAGTTTTTAATAACTTTGAATGTTTTGTCACGGTAGACTTTTCTGTGGAAATGCCCAAATTGTATTTTTCCTAAACGTCATAATATTAATAAAAATTTTGTTGTTTGAGTTTATAAATATGAAACAACTTCATATATATATTATTTTAATCAAAAAATCATTTAAACTTGATACAAAAATTATCGATCAATTATTGATCAATATTTATTTCTGATCAATTAAAAACCTAATAATGAATAATTGTTCTCTCGGAATCGGAAAAAGGAGTTTTCATTTTATAGATAATGCTCAAGAACATTTTGGAAATTCGCAAATATGCGAATTCGTTCATCAACCATCAATATTCATAAGTATAAAAAATTCCCTTATCCAATTCTACGAAAAAAACTATTCATAATAGGGCTGAATATGTTCAGGTAGTGTGAACGATCGTGTTAAAATAAAAAGTCTTTTTAGTTAAACATGTTAAAAGCTTTTTTCTCTACAAGAATAGTTCAATACAAAGCTTAATAAATAGCTTCATTCTTTTTCACTTTGTAAAACTAAGTATTGTAAAACTAGTAGCTTTTAAAACATTTTTGCAAGCTTTACGCAAAAACTTAATAGAAAAAACTGAATATAGCCTTAGCCTAAGGCTTGAAAAGAATTAGCACTTAGTGTTTAAGGTAAATTACCCCTTAGTCACTGTTTAAAGTCGTATATGATTTCACACATTTTGGAACTCATTCATCTGAACTATATTACAAACTGAACGTTCGAAGCTACTTAATCATATGACATTTTAAAACAGTAGGCTATTTATTTATAGATCACCGCCATCAACTCTACCAAGGTTGCCATCTGTTCTAGTTGCTTCTTATTTATTTCACAATTCATAGGTTTCATTTCTATGGTGCATTTCGGCAAGCTGTCGAACACCAATGAATATTGAAATAAATAAGAAGCAACTAGAACAGATGGCAACCTTGGTAGAGTTGATGGCGGTGAACTATAAATAGCCTACTGCTTTAAAATGTCATATGATTAAGTAGCCAATTTGAACGTTCAATTTGTTCTATATAATTCAAATGAATGAATTCCAAATTTGTGAAATCATATACAACTTAAAACAGTGAGTTACTGCCAGAAACAATAAAGGGTTGACTCAAAATGTATTTAAAAACATATACTCTTGTTGTTCTATTTTTATATTTAACCGACTTGTTGGTTGGTTGGTTTTTTTTTAAATGTATGTAAGTCGTTAACTCCTAAATTACTTGCCCGATTGCCACAATTTATTGTCAACAGATAGAGATATTAGACGCGGAGGTGCCCGTTTAAAAAAGTGGGTGGTATTCGACACAGGGGCGTGGCAATATAAGAAAAACTTTGTATATCGAATAATATTAACACTAAAGTACTGAAATTTAGTACAGGAATAGGCACAATTATTAATTATTAAAAGTGAGCGTTATTCGATAAGGGGCGTGACAATATTAGAAAAACGCTGTAACTCGAATAATATTGATACTAGGATACTGAAATTAGGTACAGGGGTAGGCATAATTATTAAAATTTACTCTGGAGAAAGTGGGCGTTGTTGGACAAAAGGGCGTGGCAATATAAAAAAATACTAGAATTAATCTTCAGAATCTTGTCACTGTACCACAGTTTTCACTTCAATTATTTCTGCAGTTTTATACTTCAGTAGCTCCCAGACTCTTTAACAGCTTACCTTATAGCATAAGATGTATTCGTAATAAATGTATGTTTCTTCGTAATGTTAAAACTTGTCTTTTCAGTCTTAATTACAATGATGTTGATTGTTTGTTCAGTGTTGGTTAGTAGGTAATACTTTTTTGTTTTTTGAGCTTCTCCACTTTTTTTTTTCTCATTATATATTTATTTTTATTATATATTTTTATTATTTATTACACTTCTTTTTTTTTGTGATTATTTATATTATATATTTATTCTTTGAAACCACTTCACTTCACGTTATAATAATATTACGATTATGTTTAATTATTCAATTATTTACTTATGTAACTGCAATCGTCTCTAGTTCTTTGTGAGCTATAGATTGCAGATCTTTTTCATTCCAAACTACAACTTCTTATGTAATGTAATTAATGAATTTTTTGCCTATTTAAGTTATGTTGTGTGTTTTAATGAAAAAGATATAATAAATGTTACTAACTAACTTAACTGTTTTTCAGTTAATATTGACACTAGGGTACCGGAAATTGGTACAGGGGTTGGAACAATTATTACAAATTACTGTCAAAAAGTGGGCGTTTTCGACAAAGACGTGCCAATATTAGAAAAAACGAAAAAAATCGAAATGTTATCATAATCTCTAACAAGGAAGAAATAAAAACTTTTTAACAAAAAAAAAAAAGTTTAAATTAATTTTTAAATTAATTCTTGGTCAAATTTGGTAATTTATTTATATAATTGGAAATCTTATTATTGTAATTTTTTTTTCTATTTTGTATTATAATCATAAATATATATTAATTTCTCCATGAATAAAAAAAAATTAAAGTCGGCGCTAATATAATCAAACTTTTATAAAATTAACGCTCCAGCTGTTAAGGTGTTATATTCATGGAGAAATTAATATATTTATCATAAAAATACAAAATAAAAAAAAAATTATAATAACAAAATTTCCCACTAAATAAAACTGTAGCACAAATATGATATTTTAAAACTTTTTTCATCAATATTGTTACACTACTTTTTAAGTAAAATGGTAACAGTAAAATTGCACTTCAATTTTATATAAAAGTATAGATTTTATATAATAGTATAGATATAAATATATAAATCAAAAAAATTATGTTTAAGGTTGCTCGTTTTGTGAATTTTTTTTCGACACTCGTATTATGAAAGCTATATTCAAGAAGGTCTTAAATGCAAAAGTATTTAATATAAAGGTTTTGATTCGAAAAAAACCATATTTCGTAAAAAAATCGTTAGTAAATATATCCTTAATAAATTACAAAATCAATTTTTTTATAAATCTGAACATACAAACCAAACATTTGCCTTTAATTGACAGACCTTTAATTTGCACTATAAATTTTGGTAGGTATTTGGCCTTGATAAAAAAGTACGGCAAAAAAATCAATGATTCTTTACGAAGTATTGCTTTTTTCAAATCAAATCCCTTTGTATTTTAAACTGTCTTTAATGCAGATTTCACAATATGAGTGTAAAAAAAATGTATGTATACAATAAAAGCCACCTTAATACATAGTACATAACCAAATTTTTACAAAATAGTTTTTATGAAATTGTACAAAGAGTTCTTATTGCAAATTCCTCAAAAATTAATGAAGCTCAAATGTAATTAAGTTAAATTTTTTATTCCTTGCCTAACAAACAACATTTGCTTTTGTAAACAGCGCAGAGAAATGCGGTCAAACAAACAAACTCAAAAGTTTTTTTTTATTTAATTTTTAAGCATTTTTTTCTATTATTTGAGCTGTTATGCGCCTTAAATAGGCGCAACCCTTCGGCTGCTCAAAGCTTTAGCATCAAAAGCACAATAGCCACAACAGCGACAGAAACAACAACATAGCAATGCATTTATTTACCGTTTGTTTATATTTGCTCACATCCCGCAAAACATGCAACAAAAACTAATGCGTTTTATTTTTTTTTTTTTGTTTTGTTTATTTTATTTAAGAAAAGATTTCAATTTTCCGCTACTATTTTCTTGAGTTTTCCACTCATTGATATGTGAAAGAAAGCATTGAATTTCTTGACATTGTGTTGCAACCTTCTAGTATTTGAGGTCTATATGTTGCTCGTTGTTGCTGGTACTATTGCTGGACAATGCAAGCTTTGCTGCAGGCGTGCAACTTTGCCAACCTTAGCTAAGCAAACAGCATGTAATCAAGTTTTGCTCTTGCATGTTTCTATGGTGTTTTCTTATTTTTCTTTATTTATGGTGTGGATTTTAGATTTTAAGATGTGATGCTTTTATTTGTTCGGCTTAAATTGTGCTTTGCTGATATCTAAGATCAAGATATTCAGGAGTGTTTGTGTGGGTGCCTATGAACGGGAGGAGTACTAAGATATTCTTAGATTGTGTGGCGATTCTGTTTGAAATTGATTTTGATTCTAGATGCGAAATTGAAGCAAATGATTTTGCTAGAAATGGCTAAATCTGACTAGAAGAAACATTTTTTGCGTTAAAGAAAATTGGAAAGTAGCTATTTTTTGCCAGTTATATAAATTTTTTTCTGATTTTTGCTCTTAGCAGCGATTTGGTTTAATGTTCTATAGACTTATTGAAAATATTTTCATATATCTTTTTAATATATCATTAATCATAAATCATGATTTATCATATATCATAAATCTTTTTAATAGCTAACAATCCTGCAGCATTTGAATTTGAAAACAGCGATTTAGGCGATGGCAAGGCTTCTAATTAAAAGCATAAGAAAAATTAGGAAATTATGAATAAAGTAGGACAATTTTGAATCAAGGACTAATTCTTTTTAAAAAATATGAATAATTTGGATAAGAAAACAATTTGACATTAGAATATGTTTTGGTCAAAATTTTTGTATTACTTAAATGTAAATAGGAAACTTGATGTGAAACATCCATTAAATACTTCTTAAAATTCACGTTTTTTAGCGTCACGCTTTCATATTAAATTCAGGATTCAGAATCAAACCGTGCAGGGAGGTTCTGGAATATGTTAAGAAAATGTATCGAACCCACAACCTAGAAATATATTTATTCATTTTTGAATTTTTCATTTTTTTTATTTTGAATTTACGTTTTGAATTAGAAAAAAACTTTTTTTAAATTATTCATATAATAATTATGTTGTGGATTAGTGTCAATGCGGTGTGAGATCTGGTCAAAAATATCTACCTTAGCATGCGGAAAGCATTCCAAGAATAAAGCATCTTATTTTTAATTTTTGCGGATTATATGGATTTTGACTTCCTCAGTCCAAATCTAAAAAACTTCAGGCCGCTCCCAATTGGCTTAGAAGTTATATACCTCCAAAATTGAAAATTTGGTCTAAAAGTCTTGGTTGTTTTTTCAGTTTTCCAACAAAACAAAAATATTGTTTAATATTGGCAAATTTTTGTATTCTTATTTGAAAAGTTGAAAACTTGGGGGCTCAAAAGAAATTAATGCGATTTCATTTAAAAATAAATGAGACCTCACATTATTTAATTTTCCTAACAACTAAGAATATTTGCTCTTGCAAAAAGTTATCGAAATGTATTACATGACAAAAATATAAAATGAAATTTTACCGCATCTTTAAAAAATTTTGGATTTTCCTATGTGTAATTAATACCAAAAATCTCAGAAATTAGAATTTTATAAGCTGTATTTTCTTTATGCTCATTCTAGACCCTTTTTTGTCTTTTCTCCCTCCTAGAAGAAATCCTGGGGTCGCCCATATTGTTAAGTCTTAATTCCAACAAACTTTTTCCTTACATATTAAAAATATTATATGAAAGCTTTTCATCAAATTTTCGAACCTTTCAAAAAGCTTTTAAAAACTTACTTCAAGACCTCAAACAAATTTCAAGAAAATTTCAAAAGCTTCCCCAAAGCTTTTCTGTGATTTCTATTTTAAGATTTTTCTTTATATTTTTGATTATTTTAAAAAAAAAAAGGCAAAAAGCTTGTTAATAAAAAGGCAAACAATTTTTTGAAAAAAAATGTTTTAATCGATTATTGTTGTAAAGCTTATCAAGAATAAGTAGAAAAAATTTCAAATAAATGTCACTTCTAATACAGATCTTACAGCGCTTCAAACCCGGTGCGCCAGAGTAGCTTTAACTCACCAGACTAACTTTAAACGCGTTTTTCTCGAAACGTACTTTAATTATTTTTTGTTTATTATTTATAATGTAATTCTTCACATTATTTACCAAAATTATTGTCTTTTGATAATTTTTCTTGTGTTTTCACGAAATACTATGAACAAAAATAAGGTATATTTTTTTGATTTTTGTTTCCACGCTTCATAATTTGCTTAATTTTTCATATTTCCATTGCATTTTAGTAAATGGTATTTATTCAAAGGCTTACTTTCGAGTGCATTTATTTCAGACTTTCTGGAGCCGAGCTTTGATGCAGCCCCGTTTTCACCTTTTTTTAAGCACACCAATTTCAGCGCCATCATTACATATAAAAACTATTTGTTACGAAAAAAAATTATATTATTTATACGGATGATGTCAAATGCAAATTGAATTTTTGTCCACAAATTTTTCTAAAATATGACTTAAATTCAAAAGCTATTGCTTAAAGCCACCCTTAATTAAAACTTTTTCAATGCTGTAAAAGGTTTTCATAGAATTCTTTAAAGTTTTTAAGAAGCTATTTTATTTTAATAAAAACACTTTTGTCCCTATTTGCTGAGATGTTTGAATTAGTATTTAGTCCCAATTTTTAAAAAGCTTTCCCAAAAAAGATTCTTATAAAAACATATTATAAAATATATATATTATAAAACTATCTTGGGAACTTTTTTAAAGGCTTGAAAAGGCTTAAACAAAACTAGTAAAACAAATTATAGAACATTGTCAAACTCAAGAAATACTTTTTTATTAGTTTGAGTCCTATAGCCTTATTCTCGTGATTGACAACTGTAAATGCATTGACAAGCTAGTCTTTATGTGGTAGTTTTTTGGTTCATGGAGTTGGAAAAATGCAAAATGTTTCACGAAATAATTTGTTCCGAATATTTTTCCTGATGTTGACAGTTTTGTCAAGTTATGAGTTTTTGCTTACATTTTAGAATAGAAATCCTTATAATTGTCAATAAAGTTACAATTATCAATCAGCAGAATAAGGCTATTAGTTCTAAATTTAGTCTTGAAGCTTTAAAAAAGGTTATATATACAGTAACATTTTCTTAAAATATTTTTTAGAGGTTTTGAAAAGGTTTCCATGAACTTTAATAAAAGCTCTTTAACAGTATCCGTACATATTTTCAGCAAATATTTAAAAGTTTTCCGATAAAAAGAAACCTCTTCTCTCAAAAATGTTGCCTTTCTATAGTTCTTTTATAATGTTATAAGATTTCTTTTACAAGTTTTTTATGCTTTTAAAAAGCTTTTTATTAACTTTTTCATAAGCTTTTAATAACTGAGTTCAATATCCCAAAAAATTTTAATCAAATATTTAAAAGCTTTCCGAAAAAAATGTTGCCTCTTTTCCCTAAACTTTTTTAATTTTTTAAGGCTTTTAAAAAGCTTTCCATGAACTTTTTCAAAAGTTTTTAAAAACTGAGTCCAATATCTTTACAAATTTCCAGCAAATATTTTACGCTGTTTTCAGCTTTACGAAACAAATTTTTACACTTTTTTCAAACTTTTTATTAATATTTTTCGGATTTTTTTTTAGACTGAACTAACGCTCAGTCATACCATAGGGATGCCCCTATAAATGTGTAAGCATTGTGTTGATTCGGAAGATGGGTGATAGTTAGTTGAAGGGTGGATAGATGGATTAGAGTCGGTGAAGATTTGTTTTAAATTTGCACAGCTCAAAGCTCACACTCGCAGGGAGACTATTCCACAACTTAACCGTGCGACCAAAGAACGAATTATGACGGTAATGAGAAGTTTTATTGGGCATCGATGCAATGGTAAAGGGGTGGGGTTGGACAGCTGCCCAAGTGGACCTGGAAAACACACATTTTCAATCAAATCTTTTCGAAAGCAACGGAATAAATTCTATAAAAACTTTGCATGGAATTTTTAAGGCTATTTTATTTCAAAAAGCTTTCTGAAAACATTTTGGCATCTTTTCCTTAGCTTCCTTTATTATTTCTTTATCTTAGTTTCAATATGAGCTTTTCCACAAAAATTACATATACATTGTTAGGTCTTTCAATAAACTTTCGTTTATTTTCTTAAAGGCTTTAAAAAACTTACTTAAATATCGCAAAAAAATTTTTCATCTTTCTTAAAAATATTTTTTAAATTACTGAAATATTTTTTTTTTTGTCTTTGATTTCACTTTAAAAATTTGTTTTAGAATATTCATAAGATTTTTTGTTTTATTTTTAACTACTTTTGATATTGTTTTGAGTTTCTCTTAAAAAATGGCTTAGTTGTAGATACCCTGCAGTGTAATCAACTAGATTTATACCAGTCAACAACTAGTTGGAAATATCCAACAACTAGTTCGATTTATGTTCTATTCTCATAGAACCGACTGGTATTTTTTACGTGGTGATGTCATTGGAAAAGACAATTGTCTTACTATAAATAAGGTTTTAACTAGTTAACAACTCATTTTTTATGTAAAGTAAAATTCTAGTTGGGTTGTGACTACTTTTTAACCAATATAGTAATTATCGAATTAAAACTAGTTCATAGGTTCATATTTTTTCAATAGTTCATAGGTTCAAAGAACATATATTTTACAACAAAATATTAGCTAAAGGCTAAAGTTAAAGCTATTTGATGAAATACCATGTTTATGGTATATATAAACTAAGTTCTAATCTACTACAAAGTTGAAATAAAAACATTTAAAAATGAGAGTATATGTCGCATTAATATAATTCAAGATAGTTTATCAACTACATGTTTTTAAATTAGTTTTTATATGTTTTAATTTGTTTATTATTAGTTTGTTCCAATGGGGTACCAGCTCCAACTGGTTTTGGAACAGGTTGATTTTGATAATATGTAGTATAGTTTGATTTTGGCTAGTTTTACAACTGGTTTAATGTGACTTGACAAAAACTAGTTGGGTTTAAACTACTTTTGTAACTAGTAAATCGTGACAAAATATAAACTAGTTTGTTTTGACTAGTATAAATACTACTCATGTTTTAATGCTGACTAGTCTTACACTGCAGGGTAACGAAAAATCCTTTTCTAACGTGGGAATTTTTAAAACTCTTATTAAAAGCTCTTTCATGATAATTCTTCTTGCACAATTTGTCGTTGTTCACCGACTTAAAAGTAATTGTTATAACAAAGTCACGTTATTCACACATGGCCATTACAGACAAATATCTAGGTATGAACAATAGGTTAGACTTATTAGTCATAGCTTCTTAAGTTTTGCATACGCAAGCTTGTGATTCGTGCATCGTGATCAATTTAGTAGCTTCATTTAGTGGCAGCTTTTAAGCTAAATGACTACTGCATTATGATTTTTCTCTTTGTTTTGATGATAATAAAAACAATATCACGAATTGCTGTAAGAAAAGTAACTTTGTTTTTCAATTGCTGGCAACCTTAAAAACTGTTTTTAAAAATTAACAGCGCTGTCATAACTTGGTAGCAATGGCAGCCAAAAGTTGGAAAAAATGGAACAAGAATTTTCCAGCAGAAAAAAATAACTAAAAACCAGAACATGACGTCATGCATAACAGATAAAATGCAGTTGTGAAAGCATTTGACGCACTTCGTTAACTTTAGGTTAGCTCGTCGTCAGTGGAGATAAAGCACACGCATTCCAGAAATTCATTTGTAATGCGTTTTCTGTCCTATGCGAGTGGCGAATTTTTATTGCTTGTCAGATTAATGCATTGCTTGGTTAAAGAAGATAACAGCGAATTTGCGAATTTGCGAATTTGAATGTCTCAGATCAAAGATTAAACATTTGGAGACTTTAGAAAAACTTGCTCAAAATAGTTTTTAAAAATAAAGCAATTGCCAACAATTTAAATTTCAATACAGTGCTGTTAACCTACGATTAGTTTGTGCCACGCATCGTACGCACTTTCATTTTTACTAAAAATGCATTTATTTGTCTGCGACGACATGCGCGCAATTTTTTGTTGTAGTTGTTGTTGAATCAATTACAACCAGCTGGAAGCCATCAGTACATCAGGCTGTCTATCTTGTTGTCTGACTGTTGCAGAAACAAGCAGATCAGTTTGCCTATTTGTCTGTCTAACTGCCTGTCCGTCCTAGCTATCTGTCTTGCTATCTGTTGCGCTGCACTTGCTGCATGTTACGCATTCTTGGTGTAAATTCCAGTGCATTTTTTTTACTTGGTATTTAGAAATAATTAAATGATTTATATGCGCTTTGTTTTTATAAATTTTTTTGAATGATTTCAAAAGCTGTGTATTTTAATTTCTTATGACCAATTTTTTTTTATTAAATAAAAACTATTGCAAATAAATTTTTCTAGTATAAGCAGCGGCTGCATTAAGTAGGTCAAAAAGTAGTAGCAACTATTGTAGCTTTGATGTTTTTGCAAAATATAATCACCAAAGCTATTATTAAGACTAGACCATGAGGTCATGATCTGGAAAGTTCCTTTGATGTTTTATTTTAATTATGTCAAAAAATACTCGAATTCATAATAAAAAAATCATGATTAAAGCTCTGATAGGCTAACACACTACTTTATTACATTGCCTTTCTTGTACAATAAGCGCGCAAATTGTTTTACAAAAAAAAAATTTAAAATTTTATTCAACTCCAAAAATGTTGTGAAATTATTTTGAAAGAAAACTTTTGATACTTTTAAGAGTCAAGTGAGTTCGAAATGAGCTTGAGAATTTTTTTACTGAAAGTTTTAACCTTATTAATCTTGAGATTGAACACAATAAGTTTAAAAAAGAGCTTTTGAAGCATTTAAAAGCTTAAGACTTGCCAAATAGTTTTTTTAATGTTTGTACCCAGTGCTTCTCTAAAAACTCCATTTCATTACATTAGATATTAATTGTTACCAGAACAAATGCCTGCAATCGCAACATGGCTCCAACATTTTATTTTTAACAACAACACAAATTATGTAAACCAACAATTAAATGTTTTTGCATATATATTACAGCTCATGCGAAGTCAATGAAAAAAATCACACCACGCCCACAAGTATTGCATATTGATATAAATTTTAATAACTTTTTTCATTCGCACGCAAAAATGAAAAGCATCTGCCAAATATATGTAATGTTGTACAATTTTATAAAAATGTCCGATTTCTGTCGTAGATAATATCGCGACTGATTTATGATTGTTTGTGAAAACAAAAATTTCACTGTCCGCTCAGTTTTTCAGCTTGATGTGAACTATAAAAATATTGTCATTTTTTTCGGCATGCTGGTAATGAACTTTTGCAATTTGGTGGTGGTGGGCAACATTGAACAGTGCTGCCAAAATTTAAGGCAAGGACACAATTGCTGATAGAGTTGCCAACTGCAAGAGCGATTGACTTAAGTATAGTACATAAAATTTAATAACTTTATGCTTCGATGTGTGTGCTGCAGGCGCTTAAGTTGTCCTTTCTGCATTTATTCAGTCGATTGGTGCAATATTTATTAATTGCTCTAGCAGTTTTTTGTCAACAGAGGCAGTTTTGTATTGATTGAGAGTGATTTCAAGTTCAATCGTGAGAATAAAAGGAAAAACAAGTGACTGAAGCAATTAAAGTGGCTTCACTTAAGAGTCCAAACAATGATAATATTCAATTTTTATCGACTTTCTGGTTGTTTACATAATTAATCACGCTATCTTTACTTATAAGAAAGTAATAAAATCAGCTATTGAAAAAATTTATGAATTAATTTAAATGCGAATTAAATTCGTTACGCTTTTCAATACATCAGAATGATAGTTTATGTGACATCCAATTCAATAGAGTTTTGTGAAAAAATGTTATGAAAGCAACCCAGGACGGTCTCGATAGTCTAGTGGTAGCGAGCTTGACTGTCACTTAGGGGGCACGGGCTTCAATCCTGCCAGGCTTCAATCCATGGTCCTACGCTATAACATTTCTTTCCTTAGTTTGCATCAAAGGAACTTTAAAACACATCAATTTACGACAAAAAGTTGCAGTAGGTGGTCGTAAGAAAAGTTTGTGGAAAGGAAAGCTTAGTAACTTGATTTAATTTAGGTTAAGGCATAACCTTTGGTCGTCCTTTGTAGTCTAGTGGAGAGTGCGCTAGAACAACCCAGAGGTCCCTGGTTCGAATCCGGACTCGGGAATGGTTCTTTTCACTTTCTTTATTCTTTCCTGCACATTTAAGAATTATGGAAATCAAAAAATGTGGAATTAAAGGACAGGAACAAATAAGGGCTAGAAATGCTTCCCAAGGTTAAAACATAACACTAGCCTCAGTTAAAAAGCAATTCAAATTGTCTTTCACGGTTGTTTCGCCTAATCAATAATTCACGCATGGTTCCAATCAATTCCTCTTAATAAATCTATCCTTTCCTTTCAGGTCAAAGACCAAACCTTGATTGTATAAGGCGCATGTCTTGGTTCTTTGATCTTTAAAAAAAAAAAAACTCTTGCTTCAGATTTAATATCACATGTTTCTATAGCTTTTGTCACATTAAGAACATCTTGCACAAAAGTTTCACTTGATTACCCCCTTCTTGCATTCTGTGGGGTATCACAACGAACCAGTAATATACTCTAAATGGGCTGGTCTAAAGACCTGCCGCCACCCTAACCTAACCTTACCTTACCTTACCTTACCTTACCTTACCTTACCTTACCTTACCTTACCTTACCTAACCTTACTTTACCTTACCTTACCTTACCTTACCTTACCTTGCCTTGCCTTGCCTTGCCTTGCCTTACCTTGCCTTACCTTACCTTACCTTACCTTACCTTACCTTACCTTACCTTACCTTACCTTACCTTACCTTACCTTACCTTACCTTACCTTACCTTACCTTACCTTACCTTACCTTACCTTACCTTACCTTACCTTACCTTACCTTACCTTACCTTACCTTACCTTACCTTACCTTACCTTACCTTACCTTACCTTACCTTACCTTACCTTACCTTACCTTACCTTACCTTACCTTACCTTACCTTACCTTACCTTACCTTACCTTACCTTACCTTACCTTACCTTACCTTACCTTACCTTACCTTACCTTACCTTACCTTACCTTACCTTACCTTACCTTACCTTACCTTACCTTACCTTACCTTACCTTACCTTACCTTACCTTACAAAGTAACTACACAAAATTACAATAACTGTTATTGAAATGCTGTTGAATCACTAAAATGCACAGCAAGAAATTTTACTTGAGTGCCCAGGTCCGCCTACAGACGGCCTCAACAAATCTCACTATAATACTGCTAAATGCACTTTAGTTTAAAAGTCACAGCTTATTCTGAAAGAAAATAGTTTCACTTACTTACGAATAATTTTCTTAGTTCGATACGAATACTTTTTGATTAACGAAAAAATAAAAAACACATTTCTTTGGTAAACTTTCACTTTCAACTGATGTAATTGCGTAAGATACGTACACATTCCAGTAAGAAAGAAAAATACCGTTAGCTGCGAAAAATAATTAACCCGTGATTAATAAAGCTCTTCAGAAAACCCTGGGAGTTAGAGGGTTGAGCAGAACCGAAACTATTATTAACTTTTTTAGATGAAAGAGCTCCGTAAAATCGTGTCCAACAAATATTTTAGGCGCTTCACTTAACTACTGATTCCTGCTATAATAATTTATATTTGTCAACCAAAAATTAAAAAGATTTTCTGCAAAAGTTATCTTAATGCATAAAAAGCAAGCACGCTGCTCCGTGTCCAATATCTCTCAAACTATTCAGCCTGAAAGTATGCACATCTTAATAAAGGTTGATTTTTATAGAGTGATACAAGTTTAAATCATAGTAAAACATCTTAATATATTTTTAATATCAATGAAACGAGCTTTTTTGCATAGAAAATTTTATGACATTAATGCGTAAGTATGATTTTGGCCATGTGGTTCCTACGACTGGCGTGTACAAGGCGCAATCTGGAACACCAATTTTCACAAACTTTTCGCAGCATTTGCGGCCGTATCTCGCCGATAAATCTTAGAATGTTGATTTCCAGGTGTTCAATTGTTGGTGGTTTATCGACGTAGACAAGTGATTTAACATAACCCCAAAGAAAATAATCCAATGGGGTTAAATCACACGATCTTGGGGGCCAATTAATTGGGCCATTTCGTAAAATTATTTTTTCGGAAAAAGTTTCCTTGAGTAAATCAATTCTAGCGCCCGCTGTGTGGCATTTGGCTCCATCCTGTTGAAACCACATATCAGCAAAATTAATGCCAGCTAATTGAGGTACGAAAAAACTTCGAATCATGTATCTATACCGTTCACCATTGACAGTAACATTCTGACCATCATCGTTTTTGAAGACATATGGGTCAATGACTCCGCCAGCCCATAAAGCACACCAAACAGTAATTTTCTGTGGATGTAATGGTGTTTCGACAAAAGCTTGTGGATTCTCCTCACTCCAAATACGACAATTCTGTTTTTTTACGTACCCATTCAACCAAAAATGGGCTTCATCAGAAAATAAAATTTTCCATGGAAATTCAAAATCAATATCAATTTGTGCTTCAACCCATTCGCGGCGCATACGATGGTCTTTAATCCCTGCACAAGTTGAATCTTGGTTTAAGGTTTTAAGCCAAGATCTTTTCGTAAAATCTTCCATAAAGTGGAAGGACACAACCCCAGTTGCTGAGAACGGCGACGAATTGATTGATTAGAATCATCTTCAATGCTTTCCTTTACAGTCGCTACAGATTCTAGTGCGCACTGTTCGGCGTCTCACGGGATGCACATTATCAGTAACAGTAAATGTGGTCCGAAAACAATCTATTGTTCTTCGAATTAGCAGCTCTGAAGGACGATTATATACACGATAAGTTTGACGAACAGAACCATTATTTTGATTAAAAATTTCCACAATTTGCACGCGTTGCTCTGGTGTAAGTCCATCCATAGTAAAATGTCAAAGCAAACTAAACAAAAAGTAACTATCAGCTTTTAAATGGTAGTCAAATACAGCAGTAATGCCAACTCAACGTTGTATCACTCTATAAAAAACACCCTTTACGTAAAAGGCAAGCATGCTGCTCCGCTAGGGTTGCCACATGGCCTGGATTCGCCTGGACTGTCCAGTTTATTCTTCTCATGCCCAGAGTCCAGTTTTTGGGAGAATTGTCCAGATCAAATTCGTTCAGATATTATTTAGCTAAAAACTATGTATGTTAGAAAACGCAAAAAAAATTATTGCGTTTTCTTTTTGTAAAAAAATAATTTTCTTCTCTTAAAACAATCAACATATTAAAAAGAGTTTTCGAGTATTTTTGTAGAGAAACGTCGTAATGCGAAGGCGTTCAAAATCGTATCGGCTCTGTGCTTAAAAGTTTATACGTAGCAACACTGACGATCAACTGTTTATAAATAGAAACATTATTTTATTCTTGTGGAACGTTGCTGTTCCGTTAAAGTATTAAGAAATGAGCACAAAATTTGTAAGAACATTAATCACTTTAAAATAAAATGAAGAAAATAAATAACGTAAATTGTTTTTTAAGTTTCGCCATGTCAGATGTTGAAAAAGAGCAGCCTGGACCTCCAAAAAAGAGAAGGCTCACTTTATTTTCAGACAACTAGACCAAATTGCCAGATTATTCCGGTTGACTGAAAAAGAAGGATGAGTACACTGCCATGAGTATATTTTAGCAAGTTGAAGTGTCAGTAAAATATGAAGGAAGCAAAGTTTTGCAGAATCATCTCCACACAAAAAAGCATAACAAAATAAATGTCCAGTTGAAAATGAAAAAATCCAGATTTTTTTTTTGTAAGTCCAGATAAATCCCATTTTGATTGTGGCAACCCTATGCTCCGCACACAGTATTTTTCAAATTGTAAGTATTTTTTGACAAGACACACTGTTCTCAAAATTGTTCAGCATGAAAGTAAGCACAGAAAATATATTTGATACTTACCAGTGACAATATTGGGTTTTTACAATAACACGTTTTTGATCTGACTTTCCTCTTTTTTTACACTTTTATAAAAAAGTAATGACGAATTTAATGAAACTCCTTTAAGTCGATTTGGGTCGATTGTACAAAAAAACATAATTGTATCATACTTTTACTTTGTGCAGTGTTGGAAAATTAGTTCAAGTGTATTTTTTGCACTTTACACTTGAACTAATTTTTCAACACTGCTTTAATACGTAAAGTGTTATTTAAAGTGGTACATTTGTATTTTGCAAAAATCAAGTATATAAAAAATCAAGCTTTAAAAAGAGAAAAAAATTTTTTCGGCAAAATGCTCCAAGAAGCAAGTACGCAGGGACATGTCGTAGAACAGGCTTTTATGCTAGTATAATTATAATGTTGAAAAAAATACCTAAGATAAACAGTAGGGCGTAAACTCTTTTTCTTTTGTCAAAGTTTTGGGGAGCTGCAGCGAAATTCTAAAGTTCGTCACAAAAACAAATTTGAAAATTTTTCCAGATGTTTTGAGGTCGCTTAAGTTCGTTTTTTCAAAAAATTAGTTCTTTTAAATAATGCTTGCCACACAGAATAAGTACCTTACTGAAAAAGATAATGCTCCAATGATCTTATTTGGAAAGTAAAATGTTCATATTTTATTTTCGTGGGCTTGAAAGCCCCCCTTCCCACTTTTTTCTGGAAAAGAGGGTCAAAAAATGGAGTTTTTAAAATGTTGAGGTATTTTCTTAAACTTAAATTTCTCAAAATTTTCGCTTTTAATAAAAATTTTTAGTATGCAGCTTAGTTTTAAACATCATAAACAACATGAATTAAACTTTACCTCCTCGTGATACATGGCTGCCCTCATACCAAAGATTTTTTAACTATTATTTATAAAATCCTTGCTCACAATAATAAATTTGCCGAAGAAAGACATGTTTTCAAAACTTTAAATACGCATTACTTCGGTAAAAAATAGATAAATTAATGTTTCTTTCCTTTAATTACTTAAGATTGAATGCTGGTAAAAACTGCATACAAAGATTTTATATGAAGGGCGAGAATTTGAAGAAATTTTAGGTTAAAAAAAAATATACTGCAACATTTTCTTGACGTTCCTGTCCAGAAAAATAGTCTTTATCCCTTTTTCAAGCCTTTGAAAATAAAATTTTATCATTTTACTTTGAAAAACGGATTTTAATTCGGATAGACGACCTCCAAAACTTTTTAGCCCTTTTCCAGCTACTGGTGCATTTTTGCATCAGTAACTTTAGAATTTTCTCCAGGTGAGTGCGAAAGTGATATTACTTGGCACTGTAAGAATTATGTTAGTATGGACCTTTGACAATATACGTTATTTTTGGTTTGAGTCGACTCGGTCGTTTACTTGGATTTTACGCCAACAGCGCGTCCCAATTTTTTTTTAATTTTTGAAAATTCCGGAAAAATATTTCAAATCGCAATATCGAAAATTGCTTTTCACTAATAAGTAACAATAAAAAGTAACAATAAGTTTTAAATTTTATGTTAAAATAAATTTAGAGCCCGTTTGCTGTTTAAAATTGGTCAGGTACGGCTGTGAAGGTATGTGATGCAGTTCGTGGTGCAAAAACGCATCAGGCCCTTACCTGTGGAAGGAAAAATTTTAAATTTTGCCAAATAAAGTTTAGGGCCATATATAGACTTTGGACTAAGTTTCATCGATTTTGGCCCGGTAGTTAAGGAGCTCCTGGAAATGAGGTTAAAAAATCTGAAAATGCTCTCAAAAATTTTTTTTGTGACGAAATTTCGAATTCCGTTTCGGACCTCAAAAATTTAGACAAAAAAGTTTTCGCCCTAATAAACAGTCACTCTAAAGAAATTGTTTTAATGCAGGGTTTTTTTCGGTTAAAAAACTTTAATGGGCTTGTAATGTAACACCCTCAATAATTTTTTAATAGCAAATTCTAGATTTTTAAAAATTATACACTTTTTTTGTGTGCTAAAATCATAATTAAGAATTCCGCATATTAACCTATAAAAACACGATTTTGCTATGGGAACAAACAATAAAAAACTCGTTAACAATGAATATGTTTTCACTGACTGACACCTTCTCTCACAGAACAACAGACTTTCCACAGAACAACGGTCACTTTAACATTACAGTTCTGCATTTAAATGGCATAAGCGACTACTTAACATTGTCATACAAGTAGAAAATAGGATATAGCTTTAGACGAATGAAGCATACTTTCAGGCTGAATAGTTTGAGAGATATTGGGCACGGAGCAGTGTACTTGCATTTTATATATTAAGATTAAAGTTAAAATTAATTATAATTAAAGAAGATACAATTTTATGTTTGAATTTATTGCAAAATTTTTAAAAATTAGACACATCCTCTTCTGCATTACAGTTGCACCACTAAAAACTTTTTACCTGCGGTTAGTTTACTATTTATTTTTCTTTTTATAAATTAAAAGAAAAAATTTTTGAAAAAATATATCCAAGTTCTTCTTCTTGAAAGACTTGCATCTTTCTCATGTCCTCATTTCAAAAACTTTTACATAAATACCTACTATTATTGAGCTTGATTAGCTATAGCGAAAAATTAAAGAAAAAGAAAGAAATTTTCTGAGTTCATAGAAAAAAATCACACACTTTCAAAACGTGCCTTAATATCTGCTAATTGCACTTTAATGCAACCTTAAAGGCTGCCTTTGCACTAGGTGTCAAACGGTAAGTGTCAGCAAACAACAACAACAAACAACAACAATAACAAACCGCTGACTATAAGACTATAAAATAAGTAGCTATTTTCTGCTGATCTGTTAACAAAAGCCGCTTCGTAGGTGTCAGTTGTATATCTCTTTGATGTTGATGTTGTTGTTGTTTCTGGTTTTTTTGTTGTTATTTCGATACGCTTGCTCGTTAGCCTCCATAGAAGAGCCTACTTTATAGTGAATGTTGTAAAAATAAAAAAAAATTATCAGCATCTAAATGCAGCATGCTTACACTTTAGTGTTGAAGTAGTTTTTGTTGTTGTTGTTGTTGTTGTTTTTTGTTTGCTGTCGCTGTTAACACTGACACACAAACATTGGATTAGTGACACTTGACAATTTTACTAAAGAGTTGGCAACATCGTTTTGTATGTTTTGTATAAGATATTGTTGTTGTTGTTGTCTCAGTGATATCATTCATAACAGTGAGCTGTCATGTTAAGAGAGCTCAATTGTGACAGTTGTTGGTTGTAAGTTTAATAGTTGTTGTTATTTTTGATGCTCGTGTTATGAAACCCATAAATCTTTTGATTAAATAATTTCATGTCTCATAATCAGTAATCATTTAAAAGCTTACATCTTAAAAACGGGTCATTAAGACCCTTTCCTATTCTAGCCCTACTGCACATAGAAATAATTTTCAACTTATAAGCTACCAACTTATCAGTAGAAAATGAACCTAATAATGCTGGAGTTCAGGCATGACTGGGGAATCACTGCTGCTTGAGAACAGCCCTGGTTTTTTCATACAAGTTTCCGCCTCTGCAGGCCTGAAATATGATAAGACTGATATCATAGCAGAACTTTTTTGAATTATATATTAATTTTAACCCTGAATTTACAACTGAAAAAAAGGTTTGAATTTTTAAGAAATTCAATATAGAAATCTGAATTTCTGAAAAATGGTCTGAGTGAGAGAGGCCTCTGAGCAAGCTTTCTACTAGGTGGTTGAAGCTTTTGTATCGATGACACACAATATGGGGGAAATAAAAGACAATTTACAATTTTTGCTTAAAAAAAGTTCTTTGTTTAGGTATTAAATGTCGGTGTCGCCTAATAAATGAAACACTTTTAACAATACCGATCATTGAGATTTTTATTTTCAAACGTTATTTTTTTTTTTTTTTTGATATTTTGATCAAAACTAAAATTTTTTGCCGAGTTGAAAACCGATTAGCCCATATTATAATAAGGCTATTCACAGTTTAAGCGTACATTCAACAAATCGTATTTATAGCATTTGTTATTGTTAAAACTGTGAGCACTCCGCCATGTGACTGTCGTATTTAGTAATTATGCAACCCTGTGTTGTATGTAAATTTGCGGCTGTAGACAGCATAAAAATACGAGGTAAAACAAACACGTCTAAGGGCTACTTTTATTTACGCATGGCTGCGTATTTGCGTTTGTATGCAAAACAACAACAAAGCAAAATACGCTTTCGTAAATTGGTGTACAAATAGCAAATTGTACAAAAGCAGATCAGCGTATTCAAACTGTGGATGGCCTTACTATTTTTCCGAAACCGAGTATTTTTTATAAAAATTGATATATTTATATATAATTTTTTATTGAAACCCAGCTGTTTTCTGTTTCCTACAGAATTGTAAGAGTTCTGTTTTCTAGCTATGTAGTATCTTAAACATTTCCAACATGATCGATTAAAGTTAAAATAAATTATGATTAAAGAAGAGATAATTATTTGTTTGAATATATTGCATACTTTAAATATTTATCACATTAGCAGGGTAGTTTTTTTATGTTTAATAAGACTAAACTCTGTTACTAATAGGTGATTTATCGTTTTTGCGCTAAAACGATAAATCAAACGATTAGCGAACTTTTTTTATTGTTAGTTTTTTAAACGCCCTTTTTTAAATGATCGGGCATTTGCATAAAAATGTTTGTAACCGAATGTTTCATTATTTTCATTATTTTGATATTCATCGTAAAAAAGACAAATATATGCCAAAGCATCAGTTATGGGGGGAATAAAACGAATATCAATTTTGTTACTTCTTAAAGTCACAAAATAGCAAAATCAAAAAAAATTTTTGTATGATAAAAAACCTGCATAAAATGCGTTAGTAGCTGCTTATGTTATTGTTATGGTTGTTGGTTTGGTTTTTGCAGAAATCATCAGTCGTTTACTGTTGGGCGGCTTGTGTTGCTGTTGTTATTAATATTTATGTAACAGTTATATATATAAATACTAGTAGGTCATTGTTGTACGCTTCGCCGCGAGACAATTTTTTCACATATGGGCTAATTTTTACCTCATTTTTATTTTGACTCATATTTATGTAATACGGTTAGTTTTGCGGCATCCGACTTAGTGATGCCATATGGACATTATCGTTTTTATGGGGTTAAGACAATACATATCAAACGAATAAAAAATTGTCTTTTTCCCACTGATTGAGAGCATCGTCTCTTGGATCGAAGATGGAATAGCTTTAATTGATGATATAAGCAATTATTACTTTTTTTATATTGTACCTTTAATTTATATAGTCATATATATTTATATAGTCAGTAATACTAGTGAAAATTCTGAGTGCTATTGTGTAAAATAATATAATATGTTTAAATCAAATCCTTTTTTTTTTCATGTCACGTAACTTTATGGAGGGGGGAAGAGTTTTGAAATGCACTACGAAAAGTAACGGAGGGGGAGGGGTAAAAAGGTGCTAAAAATCGGTAACGTAGCTTATGAACGACCCCTTAGTTCCTCTGCTAAAAACAAAAATGTGCATCAAAGTCATGAAATAATAATAAGCCCTGTAACTTCTAAGGATGTGAAAATAAACCTCCCCTCCCATACAATTTTTTGCTCAACTCGACATCATCTTTCACCTGCGTAAATAGTTGCACTCTATTGCGGGACATCCCGACCTGCAATTTGTGGTTTTCTATATACACTCGCGCTCAAAAAAATAAAACGGAGTTAATAATTTGATAACTAATATTATTTTTCTTGAATTATAACACAGTGTGCCAAAACCATAAATAGACAAGCACATCCAAATTTTATAGAAATTCTTAAAGAAGGACATGCTGAGAGTCCGTTGCACTAGATTTGACTTCTCAAGGTCATCACAATTTTTTTAACTTATTTTTGAAGTTGAAGTGTTCGAATTTTGTTGTGCCGACATTAATTGCATTTTTACAGCCTTTTGTCCTATTGGAAATGAAAAATAAAATTCACTTTTTTCAATAGAATTTGACGGTAAAATAAGGTTATTTAAAAAGATTTGATGAAATAGGTGCGTTTGTATGGTAGCAAACATTAATTTCATAGGAATCAGTTTTTGACAAAAATAAAAAAAACGTTAAAATTATCGCCATTTAGCAAATTCTTAACCGATTTCATATTTTAACATCATTTTTTTAAGTTAAATAAAAGGACAAGAAATTGCTTCGCTACACGCTTCATGTTGTATTTTATCGAATATATTTTTAATAGTCTTCTTTTACGAGAAGTTCTATTGAAAAAAAAAAATTATTTTATTTTTCATTTGCAACAGGCCAAAGGTTGTAAAAATTCAATTAATGTGAAAACACTTGGAAAAAGAGGTCAAATCAGTTGCGATGGATACTCAACATGTCCTTCTTTAAGAATTTCTATAAAGTTTGGTAGGCATGTTTATTTATGGTTTTGGCACACTACGTTATAATTCAAGAAAAATAATATTAGTTATCAAATTATTAACTCGGCTTTGTTTTTGAGCGCTAGTGTATATAAAAATGGATCGTGATTTGTTCGGATGCCTCAAACTTGGAAACCAATGGACCAAATTTGATACTTTCTTCTACGGGTTCGTTCGTAATTGCTACGCGAAGGTTTAGGAAAAAATTAAATGTTGCCACACCCATTTTAACAGCCCACAAATAAATAAAAATGCTATATTTAAGACGATTTTGGTCGTATTAAACTAAAATTTGGTAAATAAGTCTGTATGATAACTGTCGGTAACTATACTTAAAATGGACGTGATCACATTAAATCCACGCCTACTTTTAAGAAAAGATCAAAAGACTTCGAAACTTCTGGTCCGATTGAGCTCAAACTAGAGCAATTGATTTGTTTTGACAACGAGATGATTTGAGAAAAACATTTCCACATCCCTTTTTAACGCTCAAAACTATAATAAATTTGTGACATCGAATAGCTTTGGAATTATGGGCCGCACAGCCTTGAAATTGGGTATTCGACCATAATTTCCACGTTCGTACACATAATTTACAATTCGCTGATGATACTTTATGGGAGTTGGACAAGGGGAAGTGGCACCTCCCATATAACCCAAATTTGCGATATCGAATAGCTTTGGAGTTATAGGTCGCACAGCGTCAGAATTCAGTATTCGACCTCAATTAATTTGCGATATTGAATAGCTTTGGAGTTATAGGTCGCACAGCGTCGGAATTCAATATTCGACCTAAATTTACAACTGAAATTTCATCGGTAACATTTTATAAGCGTTGTAAAAGAAGGCGTGGCACGTCTCATACAAACCAAATTTGCGATATTGAATAGCTTTGGAGTTATAGGTCGCATCGCTTCGGAATTCAGGATTCCACCGCAATTTACGCATGCAGTTTTACTAATAACATTTTATGGAGTTTTTTAAGGGGGATAAGCACCTCCCATTTAACCCAAGTTTGCGATATCGAATAGCTTTGGAGTTACAGATCGCACAGTTTTGGAATTCAGTATCCGACCTCAATGTAAACAAGCAGTTTAATTGATTACATTTTATGGGCGTTGAAAAAGGGCATGTGGCACCTCCCATACAACCCTAATTTGTGATATCGAATAGCTTTGGAGTTATATGTCGCACAGCTTCGGAATTCAGTATTCGACCTCAATTTGCACATGCAGTTTCACTGATAACATTTTATGGTTTCTGTTAAGGAGGCGTTGCATCTCCCATACAACCCCAATTTTTGCTATCATATAGCTTTGGAGTTATAGGTTAATGAAGTATTCAACATCGATTTACACATAAATATTTACAAAATATTGAAAACGTGTAAGAATACATATTTCGAATTTGTGAAAAGAAAGAACTAAGCACTTTTCATAAAGCTCAAACTTCAATTGAATAAATTTTGTATTCAATTGACTTTTTCTTTGACGACTTCTAGGGAAAAACAAGAAGTAAAAGTAAACAGCTGATATTATTCTTTAAATTTTAAAACGTTTTAAAAAGACTCGGCTTTTAGGAAAACGTAATTTTTTAGGTTTTTTTTTTTTTTGTTTACTTCCTAAGCCTGCTTCCTAAGTTTTCTTTAAGATGTGCTGAACAAGTTAAATTTGTTGTGTGCAGGAGTACTTTTTAATGCATTCACTGATTTATGTTGGATCACTGATCATGTCATAATGATAGTGATAAAAGTGATGTAGAATTATAGTAACTAATTGTTGTGATTTGTGACTGTATCCATTCATTAGTCAACATCAACAGCTCAGAAATTACAACAAAATAATTTGCAATTTAAATTGCAATTAAATGCATTGAAACAGATTTGTTAGCCACAAAATGATCTCATAAGTGTAAGAAAAAATAAAAGAATAAAGCTATGAAACAATATTTAAATTTGATGTCAGCGTAAGAAACAACAATTTAATAAAAGCAAGATATAAAAAGTCGTGCTGCTACATTTTTGCACTCGTTATTATAAGAATGTAATGATGCAGAGTTATTTTTTTTTCTTTTCAACATCTTATATCAAGGCGCTCTTTTAAGGTTTAAAATTGAATGAATGTGCTGGGAATGAGTCAGGAAGATTTTATATTAATAATAACTTAATTGTAGCTAGAATACTATTCAATATTAAAATTGAGTATATGAATAAAAATTTAGACAACATTTCTGTACTTTTATAAGAAAACAGATAGAAATATAGAGCAAAATATGCCATAGATGACAAGCTGTCGTTTTTTGATAAATGACCTTATTGCATGGTTGTGTCACAAAAAAAACAAACGAAATATTTAAACAGCCAAATCTATCTATGATTGTTACGTGCTTAATTGATAAGTCAAATATTTGTACATATTTCAATTTATTGCCTCTATTGCTTTATAAAAATGCTGATGAAAATATTACATCGTTGATTCTGACGTTAAGATAAGAAAAACCAATTAATTCATTTAAATCAATAAAAACCAAATGGTTACCACAAAAATTTAACCAATTTTTTATTCTCTTCTCTTTGCAGGTATGTTGGAAAATATGTAAAAAAAAAACAATGATCCTAAAAAAGCAAACTCAATGTCATGTAAGGTGGTGAGCTACAGTTGTGTTTTTAATCTTTTTTTTTTTCATTTTTAAAACGCCCCAGAGTATGCAACAATTTTTAAATGTGCTCATACTGTTTCGGTCTAACCTCTAATCTATGACAACATCAAAATCGACCTAAATCTTCTAGGCCAAAATAGCATTAAAAATAACAAAAAAAGGAAAAATCCTTTTCTAATAGCATTGTAAATAGTAGCAGATTGAAAAATAGCGACAAGCTGAAAAGCAAACAGAAAAATCACGTCTATAATTAAAAGCACAGAAACAAAATAGCAAAAAAAAACAAAACTAGCAAAAAAAGGACGAACAGACAACAACGACAAAAAGCCAGAGAAAAAATTCCTCAACAAACTAAAAACAATAGCAAAACTTTGCGACTTTTCCGAATTGTTTGCACAGACAACTGGCAACAAACAACAACAACAAAAACAGCATTAAATGGCAACAACATTTAGAACGCATACGCGAACAGAGAGTAGCAGGACGATACGATTTTGCAGAACGACAACTACGACAATGAGCACGACTTTTACGTTGATGTTGTTGATTATTGCGGTGCCAGTCGACGACTGACACCTCGCACATAGCTAGACAACAGACACAGACACACACACATACACAAGCACATATACTGACAAACACGTGGGTTTTGCAACAGCAACTACCAGCAATTTTCCAGTCACAAAATCTCGGCAAGCGTCGCCGAAATGTAAACGAAGACTCATTAATATTGAATAGTAGTATGGAATGTATGTTTGTCTGTCTGTCTGTTTGCCTGTTTGTCTAATTCTATATGTGTTCTTATGAAAGTGTGCTTATGTGCTAGCATAACCATTCCACAAGGACATCCCATCAGGCTGTGCATTGAGCATTTTATATTCATTTAATGCAACGACGACACTCAATGAAGTGTCCTCTAAGTTGGCAAGTGGCTTTATCTGTTGCATGATGCAGTGTTTTTTGACTTCACACCAAATGAAGAGCAGTACAACATTTTTATTTTCAACTTGTTCACTTTTTTTCTACGTTTTCATCAACTCTTTCACTTTTACTTGGAAATAGATTTGTGCTTTCTTATTCTACAAATTTTTTTGAAAAATTTTATTTGTTGGCATTGAATTTTTGTTTTTGCAATTAAGTATTGCAGAATAAACTTACATATTTGATTTTTTCAATTTCCGATGTAAAATATCATAATGAAAAGCTTTACAAGTTATATCCCATTAAATAGTAAGAATTTTTGTAGGACGTGTTACACAATTAACTTTGAACAAGATTCGTCTACAGATCAAATCACCAAGAAATAGTTATTTTTGAATTAATTTATGCAAAGATTTTATTCTCTGATGAAGTATTAATTTTACATTATTGGAAGAAATTTACATTGCATAGTTTAAAGGGAATTTTTTTTAAGAAGTTTATGTATATTCTTCATAGTTATGCCCTGTAAGAGACTTGAGACTTGTTATGAAATTGTCCAAGGAACTATTTCATAGAATACTAGCTGGCACGCGAGACTTAGAAACATAGACGAAAACTTCAATTGTTAAAACAAATCACTCGATACAAATTTTGAAATTTATGAACGATGTTTCGAGATTGTACGATTTGTAGTACAGCATTTTTTTGTATTGGAGATAGATCAAATTTGATAAAACCAAAATACTTGCCACACCCAAAAAACCTCAATACAAATGTTTAAGCCTTTTTTTTAAGATACATACACGGTTAAAAATTTTGGCGTTCTTTTAAATCTAAACTTTGGCTTAAAGGAATTTGTATTCCGAAAAGTACTATTTTTTTATCCATACTTTAGTTTAATTTAGCTGAGTTTCAAACCCACGATCCTGAAAGCTTACTTACATTCTTTAATATTGCAAAATAAGTGAAACTTTGGTAACGTCTGAGTTGGACGAGTGAATAAGATGTTGGACCTATACATCAGAGGACATGTGTTCAAGTCATGAAATGGTCAGAGTAATATTTTTATTTTAAGTTGATATAAATATGGTTTTTTCAACTTTAAACAAATTACAGTTTTTTTAAAACTTCTGAAAAAACAAATAGGATTAAAATATAATCTTTTTTGGATTAGAAAATTTTAAACTTTTCCTTGGTGTTGTCCTATATATTATCCAAAAAAAGTTTAAAGCTTAGTCCATGATTTTTAACCGGGTATTTGCGCTACAGTGCCCTTTAAAACAAACAAAATAAACTAAAACAAACAGCACCAAACAACTCATTGCACCCCGAAACATCTATATCCAAATTATCATGCTAATCAAATAAGCTTCTTAAAATTTTTTGCACGTTCTAGTGTTCGCAATAGAGCATAAAAAAAAGACCAAATCTATCACCGTATTCTTTAATTAATTAAATTTTAAAGTTAATTGTATTGACGATTTACAATTTTTCTCGATTTTTTAAGGTTCTTGAACTACAGAGCCCTCTGTTGCTCACGACAAACCAAAACAAACAGCACCAAAAGAACAACCGAACCAAAAACCCCTGAAAACAATTGGTATGCCAATTAAAAAGGGCGGCTTAGGAGTGTTTTATGTTAAAGTTTTCTTACCCTCGGCTTAAGTAATTTTTTAAATTTGGATTTGAGGTTGTGGCACATTTCCCATACTACCTTTTCTTCAAATTCAAGATAGCTTTTTAATTGAGGCAATCGATAATTTGTGCTTTTATTCATCATCTTTTATCCTTTCAAAGCGATAGCGAATAGAGTTTTTAGTTTTTTAAAAGGCTTGTAATGTATTCATATGAAAGTATCTAATGTAAAACATTTTTTTATTATCGAGTATAAGACTGAATTTTATGCAAACTTTTCGAGATCTGTCGATCTGTGCAATCAGTCAAAAAAGCCGGCATATAGAATAAAAACGGAGCAAAAATACTTAATAAAAAAACATTTTTGTTATTTATGTCTAAAAAAAGTTTGTAGTAATAGAAATGAAATGTTGTTCATTGGATGCCGATGAACTCATGAGCAGCTGTATAAGGATGGTTAATAAAAAAAGTTTGCCACACCCTCTTTTCCACCGCCCAAAAATCAATAAAAATTTTATATTTTAGACTATTTTGGTCGTATTCGGCTTAAATTTGGGAATTTAGTTTGTATGGATTATCCGCAACTGTATCAAAAATGATCGTGGTCGAACTGTAGCTACGCCTACTTTATTACAAATGTATAAAATTAACTACTGGGACGATTGTAGATTTCGTAGAATACGAGATGGTGTAAAAAAAATATGTTTGCACACCGCCTTTTACAGCAGCACACTGGGGCCGCCCCATATAAGTAGGTGCTCAAAATTCTGAATTCATTTTCTTTCCATCAAACTCACTTGATCTATACTTTTGCAGAAAATTTTTGATGAATTAACCCATTGATGACCACATTTTTTGTTATAAAATCTTACGCAAAACTAATTTGATAACATTATTATTATGCAAATTAAAATAGATTTAACCCATTCGCAACCTTGACTTAACCTATTAGTGACCAAGATTTAATCCATTAGAAACCATTTTTTTATAATAACTTACACCAGTCGAGTTTGATTATATTTCCATACGAATTTCAAACGATTAACCAGTTGATAGAATTGTTTCGGACCACTAGTGACTAGGATGACATCAATTAAGCACATAACTTTATTTATGCTTAAGACTTTCAGTTCAATGTGAAAGTTTTAAAACTCAATAAAAATCAATTGAAGTGTTTTTGATTTTGTATGAGATTTTTTTATGAGAAATAAGTGAGTTTAGTTTACAATATAGATTACCAATTTTAATTTCAATATACAACATATAAGTTTTTTAGTTATTTAAAGTAAAGCAAGAAATGCAATTAATAATAATAACGAAAAGCAAGTAGTTTGGTAAATATTGTTATATATGTATGTACATATTTATGGGGAAATGAGCAAGTAATCAGAGGATCTGAAGACACTAATAATCTATTGAAAATGTCTTCTTAGTTGTCAACGCGGCTTGTCTTTCTGCTATAGTTTTGAAGTTTTTAAAATTCTTGTTTAAACATTTTAAGGCCTCCTCACTCAACTGCCCAATGAAAAGCAAAGCTTCGTTAACTTTTTGCCCACTGCATAAGAATCTTATGCAGTGTAGTTGACATCGGATACCACTGGTATAATTTTGTGTATATATTTGCGGTCTCCAGACAAAAATTATTTAATTTTTCTACAATAATTTTGAATCCTGAGCTAATAATTTGCAATATTATATAAGTCATTCAATCAAATTTTTTTTCTACACCAATTATTTCCGGGCTTATTTCATAGTCTTATTGTAACATGATGGTTGGGTGTAATATTTTGCAATGGCTTGATGTGCTTTTGTTAAATTAAATGCACTTTTAAGTACTTTTTATTTCACTATACCACATTCACTCAAAAAATTGTTTTAAGAAACACAATCAAATTCTATTCATTTATATACACTTTTATACAAGAAAAACAACGGTAAACGAAATCTGGTTGGTGGCAGTCAAAAACACTTGCTAGTCGAGTAGTTTTTTGTTACGACATAAATACTCTGTATATCATTCTTATCCTAAGTGTTCAGCTCACTCCTTTTTTAAATCAGACATGTATACTGTAACTATATCGATATATTATAAAACAAAGCATTAAGCAACATTTTTTTAAATATCTTTATTTTTATCACGCTTGAGTGGGTTAGTGCAAGAAACAATGCGCTTTTTGCAATTGTTTTAAATACATGCATTCTATTTTATTCATTATTCATTATTCATCGTAAATGAATGAACAACTAAAATTCGAAATGAAACATAATCAAATTTAATAAAACGTAAATGTTTTTGTATTTACTTAAAATCAAAGTGATATTTTCAAAATCATTTTTTTTTTTATAGCACACAGTAGTTTTGGTTTTAAACTCAGGTTATAAAAAAAAGAACCTTTCTTTATTGAAATACTGCCAGAATAAAAATTCTTTTGCGCCTTAAAAAAAAACACTTTGAAAATTACATTGCATAAAAATAGAGGTAAGCTTATTTTTTTGAAAACTATAAATTTTAAAATAAATATAATAACGAAATAAATACTGCAAAAAATAAAAAAAAATCATTTTAACTAATTCGAAAAACAAAATTAAGAAATCCTTAACCGTTTTATTAAAGTAACAACTTGAAATGTTCATTCGAATTTTTCAATTGTGAAAAAAAATGAAAATGTTTCACATTTGAACACGCATATCTTCCAGCAGAAAAATTATGGAAAGCTAAAAAATTATTATAAGAAGTAGAATTCAATGAAGAGCATAACCACGTTTTTGTATTTGCATTTTGAGCACATAGTAATAAAACTCATTTTCTGTTTGTTTGTTTGTTTGTTTGGCCTTTACACAAATCTAAACGGATTCTGCTCAAACTAGCTATACATATTAAGTGCATCGTAGGTTAAATTGTTGCATACTTAGTTCTTGCCACGCCCACTAAGAAATTTTTTAAGTAACGGTAATTTTGTTGTTATAATACTTTTACCATCGAAGTTTTTTGTGTATTTAGTTTTAAATATTTTTTGTTATTTTGACATCAAAAACACTCACTTATGTTAAAAATTGTAGACATTTTTAGTACAATATTTTCATAAAACTTCGTTACCTAAGAATGAGAAAACAAAGGCATAAAAAATCTATATCCGCTGTTTTAAAATTTATTTCATTTCATTTATTTTTTTTTTTTAAGTTCAACAAAACACTTAAATAAAATTGTATGAACTGTACCGTTATGACTATATTTTTGTCTTTTTTTAATTTTTTTAATCCAAAAATGACTCAAAAGTTTTTTTTCTTGTAAAAAAACAGCATGTAGAAATATTATTATCGACTTCCTTTGATATGACATCACATTCTATGCAAAAATTCTTCCAGCTTACGCAAAAATATTTGAACTATTTTTGTCATCAAACGAGTCCTTTGATTTTTTTTGGCGAAATCTTTTTTTTTCCAAAATTTTATTTATATTTTATAAATATATTGTTAAGCCTCAAAAAAAAATGTATGCGAAAATGTTATCCGAATATCTCCATCCAATCAAAAGTTGTGGTTAAAATTTTATTTTATCATACCATTGAATATCTGTATCTATCACTTTTGTATTAAATTGCTTTATTCTTTTTATTAAATTTTCATTTTACTGATAACTGAAAACTTTGATGTGTATCCAGTTAAATAAAAAAAACATGATTTTAGAAATGTCCTTTTTGCAAGTATTAAATCGTTCCTATATAAAAAAATACATTATTCGCAATATCCTATAAAACATCGTAATAGCAAAACAAATATATGAAAATTTATATTAAAAAGAGGTCAAAAAGAGGTTTTTCAACTCCAAACAATTTATGTGAAGAACATCTTCAGAATTCAGCTCCTATGTAGATATCATCTGAAACGAATGATGTGAAAAGTAAAAAATAGGCACAATTTTTTTTTACAGTAAAAACTAGAAACTCTCGAAATTTCCTTGGTAAGAAGCTCGTGACAATTTTTCCGGTTCAATGTTTTGTAATTACCAACAAAATTTTAACAGGGACTTCCCAAAAAAAACTATTTTTGCATATAGAACACATCAATTTCAGCGGAGTAAGCAATATTTTGTATATTTAATTGCTCAGAAAGTTAAAAAAAAATGCTTATCTGAAAAAGTGATTGCTTCTGTAGTACAATAGTACATACATAAACCATTTCATATAAAGTTAAACTTTTAGAAGCACGTGATTTAGAAGCAGTTCATTAAAAAAATTTTTGTTTATAAATATTTTTATATTAATTTGTAAAATTCAGGACAGCGAGTATTGTGCTACAAGTGCGTTCAATCGCGTCGGAAGCGAATTTCATCTGGGGGGCAGTACAAATGGGGGGCAGTACAAATGGTGGTGCAAAAAAAGTTCACCAAAATTTCTTCACATGAAACATGAAGAAGAGAGAAAGAAGAGGAAAATATATAATACAAAAATATTATCGTTGTAAAAAAACTGATATTTTGAATAACTTTTCCTTTTAAATTGTTTATCTTGCTAAAAAAGTGGGGGGCAACTGCCCACCTTGTCCCCCCGCTTCCGACGCCAATGAGTGCGTTGCACAAAAGAAAACAACCTAAGAATAACAAGCCAAGGTGCATATGACACTTTGAAGTCAAGGCCACAAATTATGTGAGCCAATTTATATTGGTGAAGAATATAAATTTAAGGGGCAATATGAAGAATGTTGACTAACTGAAAGTGATTGGTCAATTATCGATTTTTAATGTATAGTTTAAAAACATTATAATAATAGGAGGCGTCTTGAAAATAATGGTAAAATTAGTTTAGGAAAAATATGTGTAAAAATATTTTATAAAAACCGACTTTTGTAAAATAAAATCAGAATTTAACTAACACTAAAATTTAACTTATCAGCTCTTGTTTTCAATGAAATTTCTTAACCAAGCTTGGCTCTTTAGCCATCAATGAAAGCGAGACTCTCTAGCCATCAAAAATAGTTGATTGGTGCGCTTAAACACCAAAAACTTCATCACGATAGGCTTATTCGTGATAAGTGGAACACACTTAATATCCTTCTCAACACACAAATCTATCTTTCAAAACACCTTAACATCCGGCACTACAAAGGCTAAAAATAGGCTTTAAAAATTGTTGCCTTCTATTGTTGGACTATATCATACATTCAGTAAAACTACAGAAAGTGTATAGTAATTAAAAATAAAAGTCCAAACTATGAATTTTTATTTGTCCAGTAGACCTTTAACGTGAATATAATGGACATTTTTCTTCAGATTCACTTTATTCCACGTCTAAGTTCGAGTTAGAATTTTGACAAGTGAAAAAACTTTGGTGCATGTCGGCAAATTTTTAGTGTACTTCTATTTGGTACTTGTCGCAATGGATTGAAATATACTGAGTCAATGTAGCTACTTTGTTCAGGTAATCATAACAAAAGGTACCAATGCCTTAAAAGAAAAATTAAATTAATATAAGTACACAAAAATTATTGATAAGCTATCGTTTTGGTACACTTTACAGTGATGCCTCGAACGCAATTTATCAATTGTTCATATTCACCTTGCGAAACAATATAACAATAGATGCAATATAACAAAATTTTACGTTCATCTTTTCCAAATACGGGTAAAAACTAATGTTCGGTATGTTGTATAAACTCGCAATGGGTACCACATTAGAAGACATGTGAAGTTCTACATTATAAATTCATGAACATTTAAGAAAGCATCAGAATTTTTTTTCACTGCATATGAACAGAAATCATTTTGAAATCTTAAAGATAAACAAAAAACAAACACAAAGTATATACTCACTATTTTTATCGCACAAAAAATAATGACAAAATCATCACTGACAAAAATGATGCTAAAACTTTATCTGAAATGTTTTCACTTTGTTTGGCACGAGTATAAACAATGCGTATTTTCTCTTCAAATCCACATAAAAAGGGAATGCACATCGAAGGTATACTATCAATATAAAAACATTGGTGATGCCTGTGAAAAATATCAGACAAACGTTCGAGTCCCTCATTAGAATAGGTCTCACTATAGAAAAATCTGCCTTACTGGCCAAAAAGTCTACTTTAAATATATAGAAATAAGCTTTGAAGATGTGTGAAATGTTGAAATTCGCAGCGCTGAAATTCTCCTGAGAAAATATCGATATAGCTAGATATACCTCTGGCAATTTTGAGATTTGGAATAGAAAAATATTGGAATGAAAAGAATGTTGCACGGAGGTTTGTGCAGTAGGTCTTAACTTGACAAGCGTTTATTTAATAAGAAAGCTTAAACTTAAACTAATGCAACAGGAAGTGCGTGAATATTAACATATGCGTATAGGTATAAAAAGAGACAAAATGGATACTTTTTATAGTAACGTGAAGCGACATCTGTCAATCAATTAATGTTTAAGCTAATATCGAAGGTTATTGTTATGACATAAATTAACTTAAGATAGGAAAATTCTTATATATACAAGCTTGTATTGCACACTTTTCAAGTAATACTGTGTTAACAAGTTTTACCACTGTAAAGGACTTCAAAATCATCAACAAATAATGTAACAAATTAAGATCATTGATTTATAAAAATGTAAAATGTTACTTTCTAATTTTGAAAGAAATTTTAACAAATATTTTGGTCTATTTTCAATATCACATCAAAACAAAAAGAACAGCTAATGATTTTTCTTTACCCGAGCTGAAAATCTATATCAAAAATTATTCTGTAGAAAAAGTTTTTCATTGATTGTTTACGTTATTGTTTATTGAATATAGATTCTTAGGCTACAAGACACAAAATCTTAAAATTAACACACTGGATACACGTGTAATTTTTTTATTTGATCTACCAGAATCCATTGATCGCAGTTTGCAATTTGTTTGGTTGTCGAATTTTGCAGCCGTTTAATTATTGCATAGCTAAAGTCAAAAGTCATGGCAATATTTGTTTGTTTTTGTTTTCACCCTAAGAAATAAAAACAAAACTTGAACTGAACGCTAATTAAAGTGCGACTATTTTCGATATAATTATCGACACGAACTTGAATTTGGCTCGATTTAACAATGAAGATATTGCATGGCAATTAGTTGTCATAACTGTTCTCGTTGCTTTTGTTGTTATAGTTGTTATCTATGTTATGGCTCTCGTTTATCTTTGCGCTAGATATAATAGGCATAAGCCCAAAATATGTAGAAGGGTTGAAGTAAACATAAAAAACCATGAAATGTTGCGCATACACCAAGATGTGCCTAAGTAAACCCCAACTAAATGCTTAAGCTTTAAGTTGTTTTTTTTTTTCATCCAACAAAAACTGCTAAAAAGCACAATTTAAAGCTGTTAAATTCAATGTTGTTGTACTCATTGCTATAATAGCTTAAATTCTAACACAGCAATATTATCGATGTCAAGTCTTTTGACAATATATGAGCAGCATGTCATTCAATGCAACCACATTATGTTTATGGCAATGAGTTTTTGTGCACTTTCTAATGTGCTCGAACCTGCTGCACATTAGTAGCAATGACAACAACTTTGCACACGTGATTTATGAATATTTATGAGGTAGCTAGAACGCTCACTCACTGAACTACTTGCGTTCAATGACGGGCGCGCAAATCTTTAATAATTCATTAGAAGCACATATCATTATGCATCATCAGCATCATCATGCCAAGACGAATTTCGTTATTGAAAAAAGGGAGTGGATTTATACACTTCATCAAATTTATTTTGTTTTTAAGAGATCTTTAAATACATATGTCAAAATGTCTTCATCTTAAACCAAGATTGGCAATATCATTACATTGTAAACATTGCATATTTAATTCGAGGTTATCTTTTTTGTTTGAACCTGCAAAGGTTTAAACGGCGACGGGACATAACCCTAAGGGACATTATCTTAAATTTAACATTTAAAAATTAGATTTGAGATTATGACCGCTTAATAAACACCAACTAAAGGTTCTGACCACTTGGGAGGTTTGCCCTTGTATGGAATGTTTTTACCACCATTCGCGTACAAGGCAAATTAATTTTTTTTTGTGATTAAGTTTATTTTGGGATTACGTCCTCACTTTTTTTTTGGGCTTTCCCAAAAATTGGCTTTGGGATTATGTCCTCTTATTAAGCTGTCATGATCCCAAATTTGAAATTTCAAATTATGTCACGGCTATGTCCCGACACCGTTTAAACTTATAAAGATTTCAAGGAAATGTTGTAAAATTTAGGCATAGTTCCAAGATTGAGTCCAAGCTTCTGAAATCGATTAAAATAATTTAACAATTATTATAGATAAACTATCTCCATCGTCTTAGTTTGAATCTAAATCTAATTAATGTCATCACATTTACTTTAAATATTTTTAAAATAAATCTACCTCATTTTTGTAAACTTCTGTGAATTAAAAAATTAATTTAACCTTAACAACATTATTTCAGGCACAAATTTTTAAATATCTTGATGTATTTCTACACCATTGTCTTTAAATAATTTTGCTTAAATTCTATCTTATTTCTGTAAAACCTTTACACATAACCTGGCCGTAAAAAAAATCTTGACAAAAAAGTCTTAGCTAGATATTTCAACTCAAATATATCAAAGGATTGGAAGCTTTCTTAACGACAAAAAAAATTAAAAAATACTACACAACAAATGTTTGCCAGCTCAATTTGCAGCAAAGGAAGACAAGAAAAAAATACCAAAGCACACAAATGTGTTAAAGTGTGGCTTGTTTTTAGACAACAACAATAAAGATAAACAAAGAATAGACTAACTGATTGTTAGGCAGCAGTCAAAGGATAACAAGGATATATGAGCAATGCAGCGCAGAAAAAGTATGATGCAACCTAAGCCAAAAATGAGACAGTTCAAAAAACCAAACCGAAAAAATAGCACACTTGAACAGACATTCAAATTGACACCTCAACAACGCATAAAAGAAGCATTTTGCAACATTTGTTTTTATTATTGCTCTATGCGAGCTTTTTTTCTGCTGCATGTTGATGTTTCTTGTATGTACCATTTGTGTTTTTTTTTTTAATTTTACAACCCCATTTTTGTCAAACCAGCTTTAGTGTGGTTAAAAGCAGTCAACAGGATAATATGCCGTCGTTTTTGCTAGCTGCGACTGTTTTTTTTAAACGTTTTCTTGCTGCTTCATAGCTGCATGTTGACAAGCTGTTCTTTTAAGCGGTTTTATTCGATTATCAAATGCTTTTTATGCCAGATAATCGCATTATTTGCGAAGCAAGTAAATTTGTGTTTGATTATCCTTGAGAACAGCAAGGATAAGTGTCTAGGTGCAAGTGTGAATTTGTGATTCAATATTTTTGGTGCAAAAAGCCGTTTACAATAATGGGAAATTTGTTGTTTATCAAGATCTAATGAATAATTTAGAAAAAAGTGCATCCTGGCGTATGAGTAACTTTTAAAATAAACGTCACAAGTTTTTCAAATTCCGCATTTATGCATGAAGCTGTTTTTATCATTAATAAAAACTACGCTGCGCTTTCAAATTTTATACAAATTTTGTGTGTTTACACATTTCATTCATCAAAGACCGCTTTTGAAAAAAAATAAATTAATGACAATTTCAATCTATATATATAAAATGGAATGTGTGTTTGTTTATTTGTTTGTTTGTACCTTATAGGACACCAAACATCTGGACCGATCTTCCTGAAATTTTCACAGCATTTAACTGGGACTCTGGCATGATTAATAGGGTACTTTTTTCGACCACGCCCACTTTTTAAAATTATGTAATTGCTCCCATATAGTTTTTAACAGATTTACTTCAAATTGTTTACACATTATACTCCAGGCGAGGTAGAAATAAACATTTCTTACGCCACGCCCCCTTTCACGCCCCTTTTCACGCCAAATTTAAGTTTTAAACTTTTTGTTCTCTGTACAAATTTGTTCCTTCCAACGGATTATTTTTTATTTGGTAGTATATTGCTCTTAATACTGTTAACGTCGCCATATTACTATGAACCATGCCCACTTCACCGCCCCCTTTTTTAATTTAGATACTTACTTATACCACTAACAATGTTTGCTACACAAAATACTTTTTTTGTAATATTGTATATATTTACCTAAAGTTTTATATACTTTTTATCTACAGGTAAGGTAGCCATAGATTTTTTTATTAACAAATCCCCCTTTTTCGCCCCATTTTACTTTAATTATAATTAAACTGCTTTCAATCTATATATATAAAAATGAATGTCTGTCTGTCTGTTTGTTTGTTTGTGCTTTATAGGAGGCCAAACCCTTGGACCGATCTTCCTGAAACTTTCACAGCCTTTTACTATGACTCTGGAAAGAATAATAGGCTATATGAAGTTTTTATTGGACAAAGAGGCGTGGCACTGCCCATATAACCCAAAAATTTAAATCGCCATATTTTGGGCATTTTTTGACCTACGTTGATGCTATTTGGTACATATGGTATTGGCATAATTAGGAAAACGTACCAGGAGAAAAGTAGGTGGGACCACGCCTCTTTTTAGGAAAATTAAAAATCGCAATATAGTCTTAACTACTTTAACTATCGTCATTAAATTTTCACAATAGGATATTCTTACGAAATAATAAATTCTTGACTATATAAAATTGTGAGTGGACGAAGGGGCGTGGCCTCGCCCATATAACCCAAAATTTAAAACCGTCATATCTTGGGCATTTTTTGACCAACGGCGGCAGTATTTGCTATATATGGTATTGGCATGAATAGAAATACGTACCAAAAGAAAAGTGGGCGGAGCACGCCCCCTTTGTTTGCGATATATTGGAGGCTGAACCTGATAACCGATCTTAAATTTTCACAGCGTTCAGCTTTGACTCAGGAATACTTATTACATGATAATATTTTTCGACCATGCACACTTCTGCACCTACTTTTTTACTACGTTTATTAACGGCTTAACCACAAATTTAAAATACATATTAATTAAAATAGTGGGGTAGCCCCATTCTCTTTCTTCCCCCACTGTCTTCAAAACAGCTGATTTTATAATACGTTTTAATTAAAATAGAGAGTGGGGTTGCCCCATTCTCGTTCTCCCACAACTGACTGCGAAACAGCTGATTGTGTAATTGCTGCTTTTTGATTGGTCTAAAAATAAAAAGGGGGAGCATGAAGCAAATTACATGCGATTCAGTGCTGAATTCTAATTGGCTTACAACAAAAAAAGAGGCGAAGCATTGCAATAATTAAATTAAATAAATAAATTTTTGTAAATATATAAATACTTTTAATTTTATTTTCTACGAGGGGGTAGCGAAGCACACCGGGTTCAGCTAGTAATATATACAATGGAAGGCAAAATTATCATAGCGGAACTAAGGAATCCTATTGAAAAATGCAGTATGCACTTTTTTCATAATGTTTGCAATATTTATCTAAGACGTATCTTCAGAATATACAGTGTAGAAAAATTTTTTCGAAAGAGACAAAAGAAATTGAAGTTTTCCAAGAAACATTTGCATAAAATATCTCTTATCCTGTACGATTACTATAAGCGAAACTTTTTTTAAAATACGTCAGAAAATATGCATAAAAAAGAGAAAATTAATCATTAAATTTGATTTAAGGCTCGTGAACACAGCTCTATCAAAGGCATATACTTAAAAGTTTTCTTTCTTTTTCCATTAGTAAAAAGCTTAAGTTAGAGAAAACTTTAAATCTATATTTAACAATACTTAGACTTTCAAAACGCTAACATGTGTATAATTTTTTTATCTCCTCTACAAAAATCCTTTGATCGAAGTATGTTATTATTTTGTTTGTTGAACTGTGTAATCACACAAATAAGTCATAAATTAAGCAACTACTCATAAAAAGTCTTGTTAATATCCGAATAATTTTCTCTTAAATTGTCAGTCACTTAAAATTAATCAAACATAATAAAATTATGGCATTATTTTTGTATTTATAGCTGTGTATTTTCAAATGGTTGTATGTATGCGTGCAGTTTGTGTCGCATAAATTTCCGCTGTCGTTAACATGCTCAACCAACGTATGCATATATCCGTTTAGTGTTGTTAAAAGAAAATTTTTTATGGAAATCTATTAGCTATTCTTTTATTAATCTTGTTTTGTTAAACTTTATTTATTTATTGAATTTGTTTTATATACACATATTTGTAATTTTTTATGCTTAAACTGATGCTCAGTCGAAACTTTGTATTTATTTTAAGCATGAAAATATTACAATTTCCAACACTGTAACAACAATTATTTTCTTTTAGCAAGAAAACTAAGTAGGAAGGAATTCCCTTTACTAAGGGAAAATAAGCAAATATAATAAGAAAAAATACGAGCAGGAATTTCAGTGTATTTGGAACGAAATTCCTTTACGCGGCTTGCGGGTGGTGTGATTTGGTAGAAACCGTCACGTAACAGTGAGATTTCTGTGTATGTATGCGTACTAGTATTGAGCAGACTACAAAATAGCAGGCGAGTGCGCTGTGTGTGCATGCGAGTATTAAGATTCGAGCATACAAACAAACGAATAGGCGAGTGAGCAATTATCTCTCCCTTTATCTCTCTTCTTCTATCTCTTTCTCTCTCTCTCTCTTTGTTTGGGTAAAACGCATAAAATTTCGTTTAAACGCATTTGTTATTTTATTTGTGTGTTTTGTTTTAAATCATACGTGAGAATCTTAGTTGCAATCGAGTTTTGAGAAATCAAAACTGCAGCAAATGTGTGTAACAAAGTGTTATCTGATGTTAGAATTCCAAAAAAAAATTGCACTCAAGGGTGGACCATAAAAATGTGTTTTTTATTTTATAATCTTTCTATATGTGTTAGCAGTATAATGGTGTTAGCAGTATAACTGATTTCGAACCTGATGTTAGAAGTTCAACAAAAGTTTTTGCCACTAAGATGGACCCTATATTAGGTATTTTATACTCTCTCTTTGCATATATTCTTTCTGTTAGAATTTAAAAAATTTACACTGGGGTGGACCCTTAAAATGTGTGTTTTTGTTTTATACTCTTTCTATATGGGCATTTCCGTGGCTACGCTTGTGACAGTCGTATAACTTTAATGAGTATAAAAACAAAGAAATATTAAACTTGCATTTTTCTTATTTTGATTTTTCAATAGTTTATTAAGCGCACTATACAAGGTATAAAAGCTAAGAGTTGTCAAATGTTCGGCTCTTAGATAGAAGTGGCTTCTATAAAAAATATACGTTTTGAGACGTATTTAAAAGTGGTTTTTAATTGGAAAACGAACAAAACAGCGAAGTGTGCACGAGTTTTGTTATGAAAGTTTTTTTAATATAATCAAGAATAATGTTGCTACATATTCATAATTGTTTTTTAATTATCTGTATGCAAACCCTAATATGATACGTTACATGATATACGTTTCATCTTTTTGCTTTCAAAGAAGTACAAATATTTTATAGTTTAATTTATTTAATTGAACTAGAAAAACATATAAACTGTAATTCAGGACCGTAACAATTGAAAACTGAAAAAATTTAATTAAACTTTGTATTTATTATACGAGTAATTATTATACTTATAAAATTCCAACTTTTGTTAAAATTCTTCAATTCTTCTTTTGTCACCGTTTTTTAACTTTTATTGCCATTCAACATGATTGCTGGCTTTTTTTAATTTAAATTTCGATCAGCTCTCAGTACTTTCACAATATTAATTTAAACATTTTTTCTCTTTTATGGAGGCTTACAAAAATTTTAAGTAACATTCAATTTTTCAGTTGCGGTAGACCTTTTGGCGGAAATGCCTTTATGTGCTATATGTGCCTATATGTGCTTCAAACCTGATGTTAGAATTTCAAAAAGTGTTTTGACACTAGGGTGGATCCTGAAAAAGTGTGGTTTTTTCTTTTTGCTTTATACTCTTTGTATATGTGCGGCAGTATTAGTAGTTCGATGATTTCGAGTCTTATGTTAGAATTTAAAAAGTTGTTTGATACTAGTGTGAATCCTAAAAAATTTTTTATACGGTAACGGCTTATCTCTCATATGAATTTTACATTTTAATTTTCAAAAAATAAATCTTTTTTTCCTACAATATTAAATTTAACTTTTTGATTTGATAGCTCATATATTTTACTTGCCTTAAAAAATTATATTAAATAAAATAAAAATGTATGGATTTTGTTTCAATTTGCATTCGGAGTTTAAAAAAAGCATAATGTACTTTGTTCCTGACGGGGTCCCCCGACCGCAACACTTTTTTTTATTTGTCCTGACATATTTCATATTGAAAACGTTAACGTTTACGTAGTTGCTTACAATTAAGTAGTTGATTTTATTAACATTTATATCCGCTTTGGGGCGGTTACTATTTTTTCCTCTTGCTCATAAGTAAAACAATTTACATAGCTGTTTTTGTTGTGTTGTTATATTGTGTAAAAGTTAGAAAAGAGTTTTAGGTGTGCTCAAAAGAACACATAAACAAACATGTAAAAAAAACCCTTATTTAACCAAAAACGTCGTCAAGGTCTTGAGTAAAAGTTTTTGATTTATTTATTTTTTGTCTGTTGAGTGACATTTGCTGATTTTTTTTCTATATATCAACAACCAATGACATTTATTGCCATAGTAACTTCAACAACAACAAGTTGAAGTGGTAAGAGTTTACCAAAAAAAAAAAATAGCAACAACAGTAACCACATTTTATTGCAATTTAAATAAATTAATTACGGAAAACACGAACAACGCACAACACATGAGCGAGTGAGCATTAAAGTTGATGAAGCAAGAGTTCGTTGTATGAATCCTTGTTGAAACTACCGCAAACACATGTAATTGTGTTGGCTTGCAAGCCATTTGTTGTGTGCCGGTATGCGTGTAAGTTAATGTTTACTACCGCTCTTCGCGGTAGCTAATGTTAGTCAACAAACTGTTGATCAGCAAATAAATTTAACCAAGTTGAAAGCATGCAACTCTCAAAGTTGGCAAAGTTGGAAGTTTTTGACAGTATTAGAATGGGGATTTGATATAATGAGTTAAAAACTCATATTTGCGATATAATATTTAGAAGCAAGCAATATTTTCATAGATCGCAAAAAATTAAGAATTAAAAAATTTTAAGTTAATTTATTGTAAAGTTCATCAGAGATTTTATTATTATAAAAATTATTTTAAACTTTGAAGACTACTGCTGTTTTAAGTTATGGCATAGACTTATCTTAAAAAGAATAAGCAGTTTTGTGTTCTGAAAAACTATTAATGCAATTTTAGGATTCAGTACATTTTTTCAATAAGAACAGATCATATGACGTACCAGGAAAACCATATTCTTGTGTTTTCGTATTGCTTAATGTTACAAAATAAAAGATGTTCGTTAAATTAAACAGTCATCTATGTATTTTCATAGATTTCATAATTTCATGAATAATTTTTTAAGTTACATAATTTTTTGCTTGTAAAAGATTGCAATTATTTTGGACTGTATTTAAATCATTTTTGATTGCAATGAATTCCAGAGAAGAAGACCTGAAATCATTTTTGAGTTTTTGAATGTATAAAAAAATTTAAGCCATTGGTGAATTCATTGAAATTGAAATCTCAGTCATGACTGCAAAACTTAGTTGCTTAATTTTTCTGAAAAAATTGCAGTAACCTTAAGTCTTTGAAGTCAGTTGGAAGTCCTTGAAGTCAAATGATTAAAATTTTGCAAAATGCATTAAATCATAAGCGAGAGACATCACTACAGCCACGATATATATTCCTAAACTTAATTTCTACCGTAAGCAATTTAAAAAGCTATAATATGCAAAAAAAAACAATTCAGCTAAAAAATAAAACGAAATTTATGTTTTTGTTTTGTCTTGTTTGTTTCTAAATAGTTTTGTACAATAATTTTGATTTGAGTAAAAGTATAAGTAATTTCATATTCTTTCATAGTTAAAGTGAAAATATTTTTAATTTCTCACTTTTTTCCTAGGCTCTGGGTTATTGTCCCATCAAAAAATATAAAATCTTGGTTCTACTTTTACTTTCAACGCCTAATTTTGCTTTATTAAGTAAAAATTGATTCTGCAAACAAAATTACTAAAAAAAATTTTTAATGAAAATAATAGTGTTTAAAACGCCTCCTTATTTGTTTGAAAAAATTCGATTTGGTCACTCAACAAGAAGTTTCATGCTGACCCCACCGAGTTTCAACTTCCTCAACTCCACAAGATTATTTTTATTAATGCCACTCGTCTTTGGAATTCCTTACCGAGCCATGTAAGAGCTTTAAGGAAAATAACAAGATTTAGACTTGCCGTATTTCAGCATTTTGCTTCAAATTAACGATTAAAAAACTCGCCAGTTTTCTTTAAATCTATACTTTCTTCTTGTCACTTTTTTTCTCACTTAATTACTTCAACTTTGTACTCTATCTGAATTTTTCTATTTCTACTTAATACTAAAATTAATTTTATAATAAGTATAATTGTTTAAATTAGGCTTAAGAAAATCTTTAATTTGTATAATCCTAAAAATATTGTTCCAACTTGTACATTAAAAGAACTAAGTTCTTATCGTACTACAAATAAATAAATAATAATAATAATAATGAAATCAAAAGACTTCAATTGACTTTAAGTTATTTCACAATTTCAGTGATTTAAAACATGATTTTTATAACTGTTTTCCACTGATTTCATTAACGTCAAATTGATTACAATTGAAAGCAACCAATGATTTCAAGGAGCACGACTTTAATCATATTGAAAGAGTCAAAAGACTTCATCAGAAATTTGAACCAACTGATTTCAAGGTTATAATTTCAAAAATATTGCTGATTTCAAAATTTGAAGACATGAAATCAAAAATGATTAAATGACTTTAATTATTTCTTTGGCATTCACAGGTAGTTTTTTTTTTGCATTAATGCAATTCTTTGCAAGTCTGCTCCTGTACGAACTGCTCCCTTTATTTTTGAACTCCTAACATTTATTCTGAACATGCCCACTCCCTTTCTGCCACCCTTCAATACATTATGAAAATAGCTTGTATCTCTGCTGAATGGATTTTTTGAAGGGTCAATTGCCTGGTTCAAGGCAGTTGCTTGTCCTTATTTTTTTACACCAAATATTTCTTCTGAACATACCTTTTCCCTATCTTTTACCCATACAAAAATAAAACAAAATTGTAAACAATAGTTCATATTTCTCCCGAGTTGACCGCTAGAAGGATGTGATCTGGTTCTATTACTTTTTTGAATGTAGGTCATTTTTAATCTGTCACTTGTGTAATTTTTGTTCAAGCAAATCAACGATACGAGGTGTAAGAAGCTTTGATTGAAAAAAAGTAATAATTTTAATATTTTAATATATTTTTTTTTAGAATTCTTTTTTTAAATAAGTTAAATAATGACTGAATTCATTACTTATAAATAATTGTACCATGCAAAACTGGAACCATGAAAGTATTATTCTAATAGAATGTTGCAAGTATTAGCAACTTGCTTAGTCTGAGAGAAGAATACATAAAATTGTATCATCTCTGAAGAAATACTAAAAGACACTTAAAACTCAGCATGATTGCATATTTTGATTTTTAAACGTACAAAAAAAGAATATAATGTTAAAAATATATCTGAATATGTAGTGAGAATTGAACTCATACCCCTCATACCCCTCATTTATGGTTATATACGCTAATCACTGATCCAAAACGATTTATTACGTAGATGAGTTTATTTATTTTAAGTTTTAGCTGAAGCTATGTTGCACCAGATTACAATCTTAACGCACAAAGGGCAAGCATGCCGCTCCGTTTCAATGCTTTTACAACATATGCTGCCCTGAAAAATATTCACCCTGAAAGCATGCACATAAAGTACATAAAAGGCACATCAAACTGTAGTGTTTTTGCCATTATTTCAGTGCTCTTCCAACATATACGTTAGACATATAAATTAAACTAATAATTTGTTTCGTATTTGTTGTGTATGTACTTTAATATTTATTTATTTGAATCATCTCTAGAAAATGGAATAATTTCTAGAAATCTACTAAAACAATTGCAAAGAAATGCAAAAAAAAGAGTAAAAAGTATAGAGGACAAAACTAAAACACAACAAAAGAAAAAAACACAAAAGAAAAATAATAAAAAAAACACCAGAGAAAAATAAAACAAAATCGAAAGTCACGGATCACTTTTGTGTAACACACGAGAAGGTTCCATTGAACGGGGTGAAAATTATCACAATATGCCAATTGTTTTAGGTGTAGATTTTAATTGCGAATTAAGACGTGAATGTTGGTAGAAATCATAAACCAATAATTTCATTAACAAATGTCCTTAATTATAATTGAAAACATTTACAAAATTAATTCAAAATGAATGTAACATTTTTTTTTTTTAAAAAAGATCAAAGAACCGAGGCATGCGCCTTATACAAACACGGTTTGGTCTTTGACCTGAAAGGAAAAGGATAGATTATTTAGAGGAATTGATTGGAACTATACGTAAATTATTGATAAAGCGAAACAACCGCGAAAGACAATTTTAATTACTTTTAACCGAGGCTAGTGTTATGCCTTAACATCGGCAAGAATTTCCAGTCTTTAGTTGTTCCTGTCCTTTAATTCTACATTTTCCACAATGTAGTTGTGGATTTTTAGTTTTTCCATAATTCTTCAAATGCAGGAAAGAACAAAGAAAGTGAAAAGAGCCATTCCCGAACCCAGATTCGAAACAGGAACCTCTGGATTGATAGTCGAGGGCACTCTCCACTAGACTACAAAGGCCGACATGTAATAAAATAAAATAATAATGTGATGTAATAAAACTTATACGTGTGAATGTAATATTTTGTGATTTTAGTATATAGATCCCCTACAATAAATGCAATTTCTTCTCATCGACGATAGCAAATCACGGACATTTATCTCATTTTTAGTTATCACAAGCCAATAAAATCAGTATTACCAATTGAAGCAGCAATTAATGACAGTGTAAATATTAAATACGTAGAATATTTTTAATGCGAATTTTGTATTGTATTTCTTTTGAGATGCTCTCTCTCTCTCTCTGTCTCTCTCATAAAAATCTATTATATTCTTAATTTTAAGAAGTTTTGATACATAACTGAATAAATTATTAACAACTATTGAAGTGATATCGGGTATTCACTTTTAGGTATCGTATCCGTGTATAAAAGTTTCCTTGTGCAATTCCAAATTTTTCATACAAAAATATATTTTTTCAAAACTTTATATCTGCTTATTTCAAAATAAGTTTCATGTGGAATATCATGTTTTTACAATAAGCTCTTTAATTGTTTTCATTTAACCTTTTTTATTGCTGATAACATAATAAATCTGCAACAGTTTATTTGTTTTTTATTTTTTCTTTACTATTTCATTATCTGAATATCAAACTCATACTTTGAGCTGAATTGAAAATTCGTTAATATGTGAATGACATAGTTTTTATTGATTCCTTATGTTGACTTATTTTATTTCTGAATTAATAAATTTAATTTAAAAAAAAAATTTTACAACGATTTAAATAAAGATATTTTTATCAATCTGTTGAAAAAAAGAGATTATACAACCAAAAACTCACTTTTTGAACCGTTGAAATTTGGAACAAAAAAATTATTATTGAATATTATATGAATGTTATTATTGAGAATTGATATCGCGATGAACATTTTTTTTTAACTTTTTGAATGGTTTTTTGTACCCGAAAAACCCCTCCTTGGCTACGGACCTGACATATTATCATATGTCCTTTGACCTATTTCCATTCAAAGAAATACCGAATTCTATAGTCGCATTTAAACTTAGTTCAGGCACACCGTAATATATATCTATCTACTATCTATTGAAAATTTTTTATTTTTTTTATAAATTGAAAAACTAAACTTTATTACACTTTTGTTTCTGATATTAAAAAACCTTCTTCATCCAAAAAATGCATTTTTTTAATATACTGCAATTCCAGTTAATTTTGTAAATTCAAAATTAAAACCTTACTTCGTGCACAAGGTATCCACAAAAAGTACGCCTTAAAATAGGCAACGTAATTTGATTTGATGTCGTTAAAATTTGCAAAGTGCACGAATGATGCAGACCACATCGTCTATGTTTGGCTTTATTTACTTCAACGTTGGAGTTGGTTAGCCTAATGCTTGGTTTTCACAATGCCATTTTCAGTGGTCAGTTGTTATCAATCAAATTGAAAATAACAACATGTTGACATTTTTTCTAACTTTGGCAATCTTTGAAAATTAAAAACAATTAAATTATAAAATGGAGCTATGCAGAAAATGTTCAAGAGTTTTATTAAAGTGGTATTTCAGGTGATAAACTTTTGTGTCGTCATAAAAATGACATAGTGAAAACCAAGCATAAGTGTTTGCGGTGCAACAACAAGGATTAAAACAACAATAACTAAACAATAGCATTTCTTGTACATAGAAGCAACAATTTCGAAAATATTATAAAATTTTCGAATAGTTTTTAGGTTTCAGAAGAATGACGACAGTGACACATAAGTAACAGTTGATAAGAATATGTTGTCTTGCTATAAAAGCCAAAAATCAAGACAAGAAAGTTCTTAAAGCAATACTAAGGTAGAACTATACTAAAGTCCAATTTCTAAATTCGAAGACGTTTGGAGTCGAAGGCTTTGAAAGTTTGAAAGCTGAAGCCGGCTTCAATCGTGCCCAAAACTTTGACCGTGTTTCTCTCAATACTGCATTTTAACGCGTCATAACTCAAACAAATTTAAACCAATCAATTCTAAATTTTGCACACATATAATTTACAACATTTGCAAAAATATTTTAAAGCTTGGTTTTAAAAAAAAAAAGTTTTTATAAAGAAAATGTATCGTTTTCTTTTAAAAATTTTGCTATTTTCTTTATTTTTAACGCATTTTGAAATTTTTTTACGAAATTCGGGCTCTGGCATATTGAAGAGAATGTAACGTAGATATAAACCAAACTTTTTTGCTTTGTTTCATATACATAACGTCGACTGAAATTTGTCTTTACACTTAACTATAACTATTTGTATACATACACATTTTTAAGTAATTAATTTGTTTTTGTATTCTTAAAACATGCCCCAATATACCATCAAACTTTCAAATAAATCGCTTCAATAATTTATTGTAGAGAAATGTGTATTTTTGAACCTTGATTTCATGTATTGCCAGCCTTAAGAGTGCACAGATTTCAACAATAGGTGGTAAAGTTGTAACAATTGTTTTTTATTAAAAATGTTTCGTTAATATTTAATAATACCAATCAGAATAAAATAAAGCAGAGGCAAACCGAAGGTACCACAGATGGAACAACCATATTCAACCGTTGCACTATGGTCCAGAAGACCAGTTTTTGCGGCATAAAATCAGGGAGCCTATAAAAAACGACGAAACTTCACCTGATTGCCTCTTATGATTGTCAAAGAGTCTCCATAAAAAATGGGCGTGTTTCAAAAGCTGCCACGCCTACTTTTGGAACAAAATATATTTCACGTTTTGCGATATAACTATATTTAGTGCATTTTTAACATAAATAATTACCCAACTGTAAAATTAAGGTAATTTAATTTAATAATTAATAAATGTTTCTTTTTTAATTAATTTGTAATAATAATGGTGCGAACTTCAAACTGAAATTAATCTGAAAAATAAAAAAATCTTTTAGAAAAATTTTAAAGAGATATCAACTTAATGTTTACCCTCGAAGTTTTCCAATATTTCATCAACGTCTAATTCAAATGGATAATCTGTGAGACTTGGAACGCTGTCATCGGAATCATAAGAAAAATCCCTTAAGCATGCTCTTGATGTAGATGGCAACTCCGAATTAGAAGGAACATCGGGAATTTTTAAAAGATCAATCACTGCACTCGGAAACTGCATTCGATGTCTGCTTTTAATTCGGTTTTGCAAGCACAGGCTGGATAACAGAGGATCTGACGAATCCATTGCTCTACCATAAACATCGATCATATTATGGACTCTTGAATCCTTTCTAGCATGTGCAATACGATCTTTTTTATAAAATTTGTTTCGCGCTTCAGACGCATTCTCAGCTAAAAACCCAAGAGGCAAAACGGCAGCTTCTAATATTTGTGAGCCATGTATTAATATTTTATGCAATGTTGCTGACATTGGATACCAGTCATATTCCTTTAAATATAACTTTGCAGTTTCTTCACAGAAGTCTTTAAATTTTTGGAGTTGCGCCGCATATTGCGCAAGACTGTGATGATTTAGTTTCAGTTAAAACGTTTAAAACTTTTCCATCTATTAGTGTCATAAAGAGTTTATATGTAACGGTAATTTTTTTATCGTCGTTCAAAATATATTCAAAAGGTTTCAACTCGGATATTTCCTTGTTTAAACTCTTATTTTCATTTGTAATGTGCTCTTTGCTTTCTTTAACAAATTCTATTTTTAGTGGTCTGCAAAACCTAATGGATTGAGGAGTCTGATTAAGCCATATAATTTTATCTTCTGAGGATATTAATTTCAAAGGTATTATCGATGTAATAAAAAGCGAATGGTCCAATGTTTCGGGTGTAGTTTCCTTGAACTGCTGTTTGAATAAACTATGTCCTGTTGATCCATCGAAGCCATAACTTAAAATCAAGCTTGCGTCACTTATTGTTTGCATTTGACTTAGAACATCTTGCTGACGAAGTATAATTCTATTTGCTATATGATCAACCATATTTTGAAGAGGAACTTTTACGGAAATATCTGTTGCTATTATACCCTCTGGTCGGCATTTCGATTTACATTCAAGCAATTTATAGTATGCGGGATAAATATCGCAATTTCGTGCTTTATTTAAATCCCTCATGTTAATATATTGCTGTTTAGTCAAATCATTTTCCACTAAAAATGCCAAAGCCTCTTCAGGTGATAATGGCAACGGAGTTTTTAAATCAACAGTAAGTCTTTTTCGAATTTTACTTGGACGCAATGGAGATGCAGCTGCTTCTTTTAAGACATATTTTAAATCATTATTTTTAGAAGATTGTGCTGATATGGACGCAGCATGGACTAATAACATAGCGTTGTTTTCTTGTTGAGACGAGAGGTTTGATGCAAGTTTTTTTTTGTGACGTTCACTGCCATCGCTATAATCAACATGAGGCCGGCCTTTTTTGCGTTCCTTTTCAAGTACTGAAAACTCAGTCTCAATGTCCAACCAGCTTTGCTCATATTTTCGAAACATTGATAAGCACCTCCTATGTTTGACCCACTTTTGCCTAGCAAAACTACAAAAATTTTTTACTTTTTGTTTTGTTAATGCCATTTCTTCATGATCAATATATCTTTTCAATTTTAAAGCGACCCAATTAGAAACAGCATCATTATCTTTATTATTGTCGACCCAAAATTGAAAAATTTCTGAGTTTTTAATCGTAATGGATTCTGAAAAATTATAATTTTACAAATGATTGGCAAATATATGCAAATAATTTTATAATCATAAGAAAGTAGATACAATAGCCTTTCCAAAAAAAAAAAAATTTCCACAATCCCTTACAATCCCGTTACTTCTACTCCACGAAACACAAAATTATTGAAAAAAAAAAATTACAAAAGATGATACACTTCAAAGCAGTGCAGCACAAAAACGAAGATAACTTAAATAAAGTATAATGAATACTTCTTTTAACATACCTTTAGCAACACTTTCCATTATTAAAAACAATCAATCTCAAAATACTTTTGTCACAGTGCGCGTCTCAATCAGTACTAAATTTCATGCGTACGAAATTACAAAACGAAGAAAACACAAAACAACAGCTTTGAGATCCCGTTAAGGAAAAGGATTGCCAGCTATCATCTTTTTCTAATTAGTTTTTTCTTATTCCAAGTATCTCAAACCTTTTACAAAAAAAACTTTTTACAAAAAAAACAAATATAAAAATTCCTTTTTGCCGCAAAAACTGGTCTTCTAAACCATAGTGCGTTGGTGACGTGAAAGAAGACATTGATTTTTACATAATTTGTAAGAAAAATACACTCGCGCTTAAAAAGAAACCCGAGCTCAAAGTTTTTATAATAATTTTCCTCTCTTATATTTGTTTCATTGTGATTCCGTTATGATTCGAGAATGTTAACTGATTGTCTAATTTTACCCTTTTAAGGCGAGACAATTTTATCACATTGATTAATTTAGACCTAATTTTTATTTTGACTACTTTTTGTGTAATATCGTTAGTTTTGTAACATTCGACTCAGTGAGCCATACGGCATCATCGTCCTTAATGGGTTTATAAGAAATATTTTTATTATTCGTGAGTTTAATGTCGATTAGTACAGCTTAAATTGTATTCAGTGGAAGTTTTGTATAGCAAAATATATCATATTAACACAAAAGCTGACGTGAAAGTAGGCTGTCACTAATCTTCAGTAATACGTTTCTGGAAGAAGTATTTGGAAACTGAAAGTCTAACACGCCTGTCGGGCAATAGTCTTTCAAGAAAAGCAAACAAACGACATTACAGAGATATAATACATATAAGTCTAGGAGATAAAAAAAAACTTTACCAGAAATCGTTGCAGAATTAAGACAAATGCCTTCAGTTGAAATAAGCTATGCAACAGCCAAACGTCGATCATTATAAAATAATCTTTTATCACGAAGAGCTGCGGAAACGCCACTGCTAACAGAAAAGACGCGTTCTAATCGTTAAACTAGTGCAAAGCAAGAATATTTTTATCGTAAAATAATTTTGCTCAAGTCATATTCTCTAACGCAGGCTAAATTAATATTGTTAGTCCAGATTCAGGAATCATCGTTCGCCGCAGGCCAAAGGAAAAATAAAGAGATGAATGTACTGAAAAAAATTTAAAGCATTCTCCCTATGTTATGGTTTTGGGTGGAATCACAAGCTGAGGTGTTGCAGATATTCTTCTTCTGGAAGAAAATGTGAGCTTTCAGCTTACATTATACAAATTACAAATATGGGAGTATTTCCCTCCATGGGTACTTTCCATGGGAGTATTTCCCTCCATGGTAGCGCATTCTTATGTTATATTTCAAGACGATTCTGCTCCATGCTATCGCACAAAACGATAATAGTCCTACATAAATTAACAACTTTTTGTCACTTTTTTCCAAAAATGTTGTCTTCTTACTTCCTTAACTCTTCTTAGGTTGCGGAATATAAACAAGTTTTCGAGATACAGTCATTACCGTGACCCAAAAACAGTCCCGACTGAATCCCATTGAGAACGTTTGGGGAATTTATATATATAAAATTCGACAAAATATAGCATCAACTATGCCAAAGCAAAAAAAAAGTGATTGTATCCATTTTTTTCATTCATAAATAAATTACTCAATACTTATTAAAAAAATTTTTTTTAGTTTTATAATTTTTTTCCCATAATCAAGCTGATGCATATAAAATAAAGATTTTTGGTCACGATTATTGTTCTGTTATAGAAAAACTTGCTCTAAAAACAGTTGATTTTAATTTATATTTATAAAAACTAAAGAAATATTACCAATTACCTTGATCCAACATCCCTTAGAAGATAAAATGTGTTTTATTTATTTATTTCTTATTTATTTATTTATTGGCCAAGCAAGGCAATTTACTTATTCTAACAGGTTTGTTTATTTTTTCCTCACATTTCCTTGTTTTGGTGTTCGAAGATATGCATATCGATGTTGGTGTAATCCGCCCACCTGATCGACATGAATTCAAGAACACAAAGAAAAAGAGAGAAGAAAAGAAAAAAGAAAATGAACTCACATACTAACACATTTTATACATGTTTTTTATGCATATTTTATATAGTATAGCTAAGAATTTTATTTTATAAGAATGGGAGAGATCTGAGAAGGGAATAGGAAATTGAAAAGAATACACGCAGAGAAAAAACATGGTTGAGACATGACTTCTACAATAATATTTTTTTACTAAAATTATTGTAATATTTCTGCAAACACAAATTTTTGCCTTAATAAAGTCATTATTTACAAATGGTGGAAATCTTCAACATATTATGATTGCCTCAACTATTAGTTGCAACAAAAATGTTGTAGTTCTGTTAATCATGACAAATGTGAATATTATTATAGAGACAAACATATTAGAATGTTGAATGTTTGTCTGAACTATTATTTGATTGTTGGCAAACGAAGCAGAACATAACCAAAAATCGAAAGAATTTATTGTGTCTGAACAGTTTGCAGGAAAAATTTTCACCTCATTCAGACACAATAAATTTTATCGATTCCTGGCTATGTGCCGTTTCGTTTGTCAACTGTTCAATTATTGTGTTTTGTTTTAAATCACAGAAAAGTGACATTTTCGACTTTAATTGTAGCAAACATATTTCTTTTTACCGTAAATATATTTCGCAATTCTGACCATATTTTGTTTATCACAAATATTGCTATTTTTGTGACAATGCACTTAATGTACCATGTATATGAATGGCATTAGTCAGGCGAGCGGCTGTGGCTTACTGGTAGTGTGCGTGGCTCGTAAACGAAAAAGCCGCGGTTCAAACCCCAGCTCGGACAGAAAATTTTATCAAAAAGATTTTTCAATTGAATTAATATTTCTGTTCAGCGCAGACAATGGCAAACCTCTGGAGATATCTTAATTAATAGCTGTGGAAATTGGAGTGCATGAAAATAAAAAAAAAATAAAATTATTGTTTCAATAATATTCTGGATCCTATAAATAAATTCATAATATAGTTGTTGCAATCATTCTATTTTCGGCCCAATAAGAGAATAATGATTGTTTCCATAATATTTTCGTTCCTTCAAAAAAAGTTCCTTTTCTAAATATGGTTGTTGTAATCATTTTATCATTATCAAAGAAAACATTATATGTTTAAGAACATGTTAGCAACAATCATAATCCGAATCATACTATGATCCTCTTAAAACATGGTTGTTGCAACTATGTCTTTTCTCTGCGTGTACGCTTAACAAAGTGGCTATTTATTATCTTAGCATTTAATTCTCAATGACTTAAAGGATAATGAATAAAGAGCGCAGGATTATTGGGCTTTTAGTAGTGAAAAAATATTTGGAGAGGGCATGCTTAATTATAGATGAAGATTTCAAACCTAGTTGCTTGAAGGAAGGTATTATGACGGAAATAGGGACTTGGAAAGATTTTTCTTAAATGTTAATTTAGACATAGGGGTGAATAGTACTCGCTGATATTATTGAATTCTCTACAGCATCTATTTATCGGCTCATTTCTTGCGTAGACAATGTGATGTTGATATTCATTTAATAGACGTGTATGCCGTGATTGTTGTCCAAGACTACACCAAGATCAACAATATGGTTGACTCTTTCAAGTTTAATGCTATTAAGGAAGTAGCTGCCATTTGTTACTAAATTTTTACGGGAGAAGGTTATTACGCAGCATTTCTTAACATTAAGATAAAGTTTATTTTGATTGCACCAGTGCTCAAGAGATGACAGTTTCGACTGTTAGTAAATTACATCTGTTTCCGATTAAATAACATGGTACATTTTTAGGTCGTCTGCATACATTAGATATGGGAGGATATCGCAAAGAAAATCAGATTGGTCTGAGATAAAAACATTAAAGAGAAGATGTAACTAAAATCTGTTTATATAAGGTACCATGAAATTTTACGAATTGGGACCTGTCGTGGAGATAGGACTTCACCTAACTGAGCAAAGATCTTGAGATACCAATCTTTTCCAATTTGGAATCCAAGATATCATGATCGACTCGATCAAAAGCTTTGCTAAAGCGGTGTATATTGCCTCCACTTGATGTCCTTTTTCCAATTTACTTAAAACATCAGAGATCATAGTCATTAGATTTATTGTGGTTGATTCACCTTTACGGAAACCATGTTGCTGTTCATTGAGTAAAGGATTTATAATAGATGTTAGTTTTGTGCATATCATTTTTTCGAACAATTTTGGAATAGCTGATAATATGGCGATCAGCTTTACTTGGATATGATTAATTATAGGGCGGATTCCTGAAAAGAGCGGGGATTTGTAATAATAATTCAGAAAAATAAATATTTGCTATCAAAATTTCATGTCAGCTATTCGCTTTATGCTAGTGTTCATATGCTAAAAGAGATGAACTTACAAAATACCAAAGATCAATCCACCGCATGCGATCGAGCTGTTCATTTGGCGTTCTCCGGAATGACTTCAAGTTTCTGGACTTGTAAATCTTCCTTTTTTTTCTCTTTAATAATAAATCTTCGTCATTTTGAATCAATTACAAGTGGTCTGCAATGCGAGATTTTTTTAAAATGATACAATTTGCATAATTTAACACAAGTTTACCAAACTGTTGCAACCCAAAGAGAGGTTATTTCTTGTACGGTTTGAAATTTTACTATAAGGTTTGAAGTTTTCAGAAATTATTTTTTGCTTGTTTATAGCGACATTTAAAAGAGGTCCACAACATATATACATATTTGTATATCCAAAATTATATAAAATAGTATAAAATCTTAAATTCACTCGAATCATTAAACGAAATAGCAGTTTCTATTAAGAACTTTTGTAAAACTAATTTTCGAGAGCAAAGTCAGTGACTTTTTGAATAAAAGGTATTTTTTTCGGCAAAAAAGCAATAATTCTTTCAAATTTTTTTTTCTCAACTTAGTCTCCTTTTAAAAAGATACATGCAGTCAAGCGTTTTTCCAATTATTTTATTTTTTTCAAATAATAGGTTTTATCAAGGTCCTCAAAATAGGCGTTTGTTTCAGTCATAACTACTTCATTTGACCCAAATCTCTTACCAAAGAACCATTTTTCCAACTTGGGAAATGGGAAATATTCGCAAGGGGCTATTTATGGAGAATATGGTGGATGGGTAGGAGTTCGAAGCCCAATTTCTTGATTTTTGCCATGGCGACTGGTATGTTGTCATGATAGAAGAGCACTTTTTTCTTGATCAAATACGGTCACTTTTGCTTCAAATCAATATGAAATCTGTACAATAGCCGTAAATAATATTTGCCAGTCGTCAAGGTAATCGATGTGAATGACTCCGCATGCATCCCAAAAAACTGTCGCCATGGCCTTTTTGGCCGACAAAAAAACCTCTTTGGTGCATGTTCAATCGGAGAAGTTCACTGGTTTGACTGTTCCTTGGTCTCTGGTGTTTTGTGATGTATCAATGTCTTGTCTACTGTTACGATACGGCGTAAAAACTCCCTCGGATTGCGGTTGAACATCGTCAAACATTCCTTTGCAGTGGTCACACGATTGCACTATTGGTTGAGTGTAAGTAAGCTCGGATAGCTTTTTATGTCCAAGTATTCATGTAAAACGTGATGGATCTACTCAGTTGAGATTTCTTCAGCCTCAACCACCTCAGCCAATTTCATTCTCCGATCGTTCAAAATCATTTCATGGATTTTATCGACTACTTCTGACGTGACGGACGACTTCTTTTGGGCGACCTGAACGTTCAGCCCCACTTGTGTTAGTAAGACCAAAACCAAATTCAATAAACCACTTTTAAGCCATTGAAATTGATGGTGCAGAGTCCCCATAGTATTAATCAAACCTTTCCTTGGTTTTCGTGTTGGTCTTTTTACGCACAAAATAATGCTTGATTAGTAGACGGAATTCCCTTTTTTCCATTTTCGTCGAAGTTTACGAGGTTTTAATGGCTGTCAACACAAACTAAATAACGCAGCTTGCTCAACATTTTACAGTAGTCTATTAAGAGATGATAGTTAACAGAAGCAGTGTTACATTTGAAGTTACTATGCTGAAAGTTTAAAGATAAAATTATAATTATTTTTTTTTTATTTTAGGTATTTTACCTAGCAAAAGAACAAAATTTTTTAAATGGGCTTAAAAACAGTTTCATCTTAATGTTTTAATGTAAGAAATTCCACAAACTTTATTGACGATGACAAAAAGCAACAAGTTTATTGCAAGCATTTACCTTAAAAACCTTCCAATGATCATCGTTTCCTTAAAAACTTCAAAGTGCGAGACAGCAATTTTAGAAATTTGTTTTGCATATTAACTAGTTTACCGGATATGCTGTGTGAGCTTCATAACCTTTTAGTAGACAACAGCATGTGCATATAAATTTATCATACAGTCATTCACACACACACACATACATGTCTAAGTGTAACAGCCAATCAACAAATCAATTAAGGACCATCCGCTACCAGACCAAGTTTTAAAAACTGATTGAACAACTTCAAAACTAGCAACAAACAATCAACAACCAGAAACAGCAACTCTCAAGCATCAATAGGATTAGACATCAAGCGACAACAACATTGCACATACAACACATAAACGCACAAATTGCGGTGAAATTAGGGTGAAAATCAGATTATCCTTTTGAGTGCACAAACCCAAGGTTAGAGAGAAAACTCACTGTTTAGAACGGCATCCAGCCTCTTAACTCGGTTGAAGCTGTGTCACACAAGAATGTTTGGTTGTCAAACGAGGTTTAGAGACGCAACAAATATTAGGCACGCAGCAGCCAGCAGCAAGTAGTGGATGAAATATGTTTTTTATACCATAGCGTGTAATAATAAAAAAAGGAAACGCTTCTTTTTTGACATTCGTAGCTATTTTTATGGTGAGAAAATTTAATGACAACTTAAGTGTGAAGAACAATTAAATTAAATTAAAATAAATGCTACCACAATAGTTATTTATAGTTTTTTTCTAAATTCGGGCTTAATTTGACTCACAGGATGTGGTGGATTTGTTTTCCTAATCCCTGTGTGCTTCTGACCCTTGACGACAACCGGAGAAAATGCATTTTTTTATTGACAGATCAAAGCAAAATTCCGATTTTCTTTTCCCAGCTGTTATGGGCGCACATAAGTCGAGAGTAGCAATAAGTGGCGGCATCATGATGCAGAAACGTACTAGTTGATGGAGGAATGCTTAAGGGACTGTGTAAAGAGTAAGTTGCCAAAATATAGCAAACTTATAGTAAACGAAATGACACAACTTCTAAAACTAGAAAAAGTTATTGACGCCCATACAAATTGTGGGCAATATATTTAATTCCATCACTGTTTCAGCTGCTTCATGTTTCAAGGTGCACTGTAAAATTTTCGACTTGAATACAACAATAACGAAAAGCCACCACTTTGACCAGCGCACTCAACAACCACCTTCTCTGCACCACTTTCATTTCAACCCCTAACTAGCCTCCCACAAATACAACATAGCTCAAATACAGCGTCCTTCACATTCAAACGAGCCAGACACGACATCATGCACACACACACAAATACACTTATACTCACATACACACCTTTAGCGTTAAACCTACTAATTTCATTTCCAAAAATTTTGCGCGCAATTCACGAGCAACGTTCTGCTGAAAACCTGTTAAAAAGTCCTTCGAATGCCGCTGACACTTCCGGTTTTGAGCATACATACTTGTAGCAAAAAAATGGCAAAGCAGAACAAACACTTCAACATTGAAAACTTTTGCGGCAGCAGTAATATTTCAACACTTTACTTCCGGTTGTGGTAGCTGCTGTTATTGTTGTTACTCTCGTTGGTATTTTCAGTTATTGCTGTCGTTGTGCATGTACACAACTTCCGTTCATCTTAAGCATTTTACCGGATGTCTTGACAAATGTTAAGAATATCATCGAGTGATGTCGTAAATCGCGCGAGTCTCTTTAAATGGGACCTCATGCCAGGCATACAGAACGACGAGAGCGACAGGATATTATTGCATTCCAATGCAACGAACTGAACATGCGATATGTAGTCGGAAGCGCTGTAGTGTCCGTTTGTATTTGTTATTTTGTGTAAATTTTTGTAAATACTTGCATTTATTTTGTTTCACTTTTGGTACACCAATAGCAGTGGAAAATTTCAACTTATTAGCTTTTGATATGTGTGTGGAGTTAAATTTAACTATCCAGCGTTGTTAGCTGATAGATAATATTGTTACACATATCTATATTATGGAGATTTTAAATTTTCAAACTTAATTTAAAAGAAGCTAAAAATAAATTAGTAAACAATTTTATAGTTTTAATATACTTACAAAGTATGTGAAAAATATAAAATTAAAAATGAGAGACAGAGTTATTTTTTAAACAAAATGTTCCACTGTAGGATCCTTTATTAAGAATACTATAAATAAATAATATGATTATATCATATAATTATATGTTTGTTTGATATAAAATAAGAAATAATTGTCCATAAAGTATATAAAAAAACATAGACTTTAATTTGGCAAGAAAAACTAGAGACTTTATCTTATGACAGGCACTGCGAGGTGAATAAATCCAAGTTAGTGAAATGGTATAAAGTTTTATCAGATAGATACAAGATATAGACTTAAATCGTTATCATTTAAAAAAAACCAAGGAAACATCATTAAAGTAGAGTGCATTATAAAATAATAGAATGATATAAGTGATAGCTGGCTATTTTTACACAAACGCGGGCATCACTGGCATTTGTTTGTATATTTTAACTTGAAACTCTTTTTTACTTTTCCGTTATATAATATTTGGTTGTTCGGAAAGACATTTCGTTTATTTTGAATGTAAGCTAAACACGAATTTTTTTATAGTGAATAAATATTGTTTTAAATAATAATATTATTTATAGTATGACATTTATAGCACTATCTTTGTTTGATTTAAGATTAAATAATTTATATTACTTTGCTGCATTTGTGTCTTCACTGCTACTTTTCATATTTGTTTCTACTTTTTAATTTAAATATTCTGTTTTTCAGTATAAAATTTATATTCAATAAGATTTCAGAAAATTTTATAAAATTACTAGCGGGCCCTACAGACGTTGTCCTGCCCTAATTCAACTAATTTTCTTTGTGTAATTTTCATTTTGTGAATTTCTGAAGAGTTTGGAAGTGTCCAAACAACACGGCATTTCAGCCACACATGCCACACGTAATTATAATGCTTACGAAAAGTGGGCATAGTTATAGTTCGACCACGCCCATTTTAAGCTGAGTTGCCAAGTGTAACCATGCGAACTATATTACAAAATTTTAGTCCAGTGCAGCAAAGTAAAGCATATAAATTAATTTGTGGGCGGTAATAGGGGTGTGGCAACTTTCGTTTTTTTATTATTTGTGATAAAAGCCTTGATAACAGATGTTGTAAATTTGGTGGTCTAAGGTGTTGTCGTTCCTGAGATCTTAAAAGACACTGCACAAACGATTTTGTGTGTAAAGAAGGGGTGGTAAAAGTAGGAGTGGCAAAATTTATGTATATAGTGACTACCACTTGGTCTCATAGCACATATACACTAAGTTTCAATATAAAAACATGCACAACTCAGGAATTGTCTTTCGTACCTAAAACACACAAAAAGTTTTTAGTACTAATTTTAATTTTTGGTGAAATAGAGCAAAAAAAATAATCAAAAATGAAAGTGCTGGCTTTGAAAGTATATAACTCGATCATATTACAAAGGATTGCAATTTTTTTTTTTTTTTTGAAATTTTGATTAATAGCCCATCTAATCGCGTTTTAATCTTTTTCATGTTCGTTTCCCTTCTAATTTTTATAATTTTCCACAAATAAAAAAATTTTTGGTAAAATTATCCTTTTATTTATATATATATATTAGGGCGGGTCAAATTCTGGCTCAGCGAAATTCGTAAAATACATGTAATTTCAAGACTTTTTCTCCACTACAGCATATACAAATTCTGAAAAAAAGCTGTGCGGACTTTCGTAAATAGATTCATACACATACTGATAAACAAACTCAGTTTTTGTATAGTTTACTTTTATTTATTACACAGAGCGTGTGTTCAAGTTGAGAGTTAGATAAAGAATGAATGTAATGACAAAAACGAAGCAGTAGTTAGAGAGAAGAAATGAAACATTCATATTGAAAGGGTTGCCATCAAATTCTAACACTCCTCCTCAATATGCATGTTTTTCATATTCACAAGCACTTCAGTTTCAATCTACTAATAAAATAACAATGTTTATTCTTTGCTTAATTCTTAGTCATAATATCGGCAGGCATTTCATCTGTGGGACAGTACTCCAATTTCACCTGATGACTTTGAACCAGCTCCCTTATGTGATGAAATCGAATGTCTATATGCTTGCTTCGTTGGTGGTAAACTGGATTTTCAGCAAGCTTCAGAGCTCCTTGATTGTCTATATGTAGAACCACAGGATCATCGCGAATTTCACCCAGCTCTTGCAGAAGACGTTTCAGATAGATAGCTTCCTTAGCTGCAGCTGAAGCTGCCATGTATTCAGCCTCTGTGCTGCTAAGTGCGACTGAAGACTGCTTACGAGATTCCCATGATACGAGATTGTTCCCATAGAAAAATGTAAAGCCGGTGTAGGATTTACGGTCTGTCGAATTTCCTGCCCAATCAGCATCTACAAATCCTTCGAGTCCATTTTCACTTGCCTTGTATATTAATTTCAATTCCACAGTACCAGCAAGGTAGCGCAAAATTCGTTTTAACTTTTGGTAGTGCTCGATATGTGGGTCTGCATTACGCTGAGCCATCTTGGATACTGAATATAGTATATCCGGTCGAGTGGATATGGCCAAGTACATCATGGATCCAATAAGAGATTGATATTCATGTTGGCTAACCTTTTCACACTCCTCCTCGCAATGAACTTGGTAGCCTGGATCTAACGGAACTGCGATCGCCTTGCATTGTGACATTCCGTTTTGCTCCAACATATCTCGTATATATTGCGATTGTGATAATTTGATTGCGCCGGTGTCGCCTTCACGTTGTATCTCCATTCCTAAGAAATGGTTCAGTTGTCCTTTGTCGTTTACTTGGAATTCATTCGCCAGCTTTCGCTTAACATCAAGAACCACTGCGATGTCACTGCATCCGATGATTAGATCATCCACGTAGACTGCGACTAGTACGAGGCTGCCACCAAACGCTGCTTGATATAAACACGGCTCGTACTTGCATGCTTTGAATTTCATTTTGGTCAAAACACCATCAAGTTGATCATTCCATGCTTTGCCACTCTGTTTTAACCCGTATAGCGCCTTGTGCAAACGCAAGACTTTATTCGGCGAACTAATGTCACCAAAATATGGTGGCTGCTTCATGTATACCTCTTCATGCAATCTGCTATTCAAATACGCTGTACTTACATCAATTTGGTGTAAATGCATTTTATGCTGCACCGCTAGTGCCAAAAGCAAGCGAATTGTGGAATAGCGTACCACCGGGGAAAATGTTTCTTTAAAATGTATGCCGTACTGTTGGTTACAGCCTTTAGCCACAAGACGCGCTTTGTAGCGCTCAACCTCACCGTTCGCGTTTTTCTTCAAAGCGTACACCCATTTGCACGGAATCGCCTTTTGACCTTTCGGCAGATCAACGAGAGACCAAGTTTTATTTTTCTGCAATGCATCAAATTCCTCATGCATAGCTCTTTCCCACAACTTCTTGCTTTTGCTTGAAAAAGCTTCATCAACTGTCCGTGGCACACTCTCGTCCATGGCAACACATAATTCGTTTGGTTTTTTGCAAAACACCTTCTTTGGTCTGCCAGGCTGACCTGTACGAACTATTTTCGGCCTTCCGCGTGCATGCTGTTCTTCGCCGCTCGAGTTGTCATTCTCATCCGCAGTAATAAAACTTTCATCATGTGCAGAATTTTGGCTCACACCGTCATATACAGCATCGTCGTCATTCGCAATATTTTCTGATTTGTTTGAAAAATATTCGATCGCCTCGTTGTCATCGTCATCTACGGCCTGTTTTGGCACCTCATGAAAAAAACAATCGTTATTGCTTCCTACCTGTTCAGCTGTATTTTTGCTTGGAAACAAATTCTCATCAAACAAAACGTCGCGTTTCTCCACCACCTTATGAGTATTTGTATCAAACAGGCGATATGCTTTCGATGATGTTGAATATCCTACCATGACAAACTGGCTTCCCTTGGCATCGAACTTTGACTTATTGGCAGCCTTATTCATGCCAACTGCGCTGCAACCGAAAACCTTCAAATGTGCTACATTAGGTTTCACACCTCTCCATATTTCATAAGGCGTTTTATTTTTTAACTTTTGAGTTGGGCATCTGTTGCGAAGATACACAGCTGTGTTTACAGCCTCAGCCCACAGGTAATGTTTCACACCAGCATGTATGACCATACTTCTGGCCATCTCCACAATAGTGCGATTGGCTCGCTCAGCTACACCGTTCTGCTGCGGCGTATGCGGCACTGTTAGTTGACGCTGAATTCCCTCTCCAGCCAAAAAACTGTTAAAATCCTTGTTGACAAACTCGCAGCCGTTGTCTGTTCGAAGTGTTTTTATTTTGAGACTTGTCTGACGCTCTACTTGCACTTTATACAGCTTGAATTTTTCAAAAACTTCGCTTTTATGTTTAATAAAGTAAACGTATGTCCAACGCGACATGTCGTCTATAAAGGTGAGAAAATAAGACGCTCCGCCTATGGAATTTACACGAAAAGGACCGCACACATCTGCATGCACAATCTCAAGCAACTCCTTTGTCATTGTTTGTGACTCCTTGGGGAACGGCAGAACATGTATTTTGCTTAACATGCATGTGTTGCAACTTGCTTGCTGACCAAAGTTGATCTTTAAACCATTCACCATGCCTTTGTTTGACAGATCATGCAGACTCTTATTGTTGAGGTGTCCAAATCTGTTGTGCCATACCGCATTCATACTCGACTTTGCAGAGCAAGCCATTTGTGCTGAAACTTCATTCTGCGCGACGAACATATTTTGTTTTCGTTGTGCGACCAAAACAACTTCTCCGCTCGAACGACATATTTGTGCCTTTGAATTGTCGAATGTTGCAATTAAACCTCGCTCGACACATTTGTTTACAGAGATGAAGTTCGCCTGCAATTCTGGAGAAAACAAAACATTATGCAGTATCAATTCAAAATTATTGTTGTGGATTATCACGTCACCTTTTCCAACGGCATTGATGAATTTATTGCCGGCCAACGTAATAATTTCATTGTGCTCCTCAAATCGCACAAACAACCCTCGATCGTTGCACATGTGTGATGTCGCTCCGCTGTCGACGTACCAGTTCATTGAATTGATTGCTTTGCAATCTGCTGCTGCTAGCGAAGTTAACGCTTGCGAATTTGACTTTATATTTGTTTGTGCATTTTTGTTTTTGTGCTCACACTTGCTAGCATAATGTCCGACACCACCACAAACGAAACACTTTCCTTGAAATTTATTTTTGTTATTTTTCATCTTCCTCTCATTTGTCGAACTTGACTTTGCAACTAACGCTTGTTGCTGACCGTTATTCGATGACGCTACTATGCTCTCATCTCTTCTTCTCTCCTTTCTTCTCTTATCATCTTCTAGAAGTTTTTGCTTCAGCACAGCCAATGATGGCAGCGAGTCTCGGGTCTCCATGGCAATAACGAAGTTTTCGTAATCCGTTGGAAGGCTAGACATTAAAATTATCACCAGAAGCTCATCTCCGATGTCTATTCCATTTTCTGCTAGCTTGCCATATATTTCCGTGAATTCATTCAAGTGCTGAACCACATCGCCACCAGCTGAAAGAACTAAATTCACCAGCTTTTTGTACAGTGACACCTTCTGCATCGGTCCCTTCGGCATGTACACTTCCTAAAGCTTTTCCCATGCTGCATTTGACGTTTTGCAATCGCGTATGTAACCAAGCTGCGATGGCTGCACTCCCAAATAGATTGATGCAAGAGCTTTTTCGTCATCAGACTCCCATTTGGCTTTTTCGGCAGCAACTGTACTCTCATTTTTTAATTGGCCGCACACTATTTTCCAATGACCGCTGTGTATAAGCACACTTTTCATCAATATTGACCAGCTGTCGTAATTGTTTTCATCCAATTTTGTAATTTGGATTACAGGTGCACTCATTTTTAAACTTTGTTTAAATTGTTGCTTCTATTTATTAATTCACAGTAAAAGGCTGCCTGGGCCCATAACCTGATAAACAAACTCAGTTTTTGTATAGTTTACTTTTATTTATTACACAGAGCGTGTGTTCAAGTTGAGAGTTAGATAAAGAATGAATGTAATGACAAAAACGAAGCAGTAGTTAGAGAGAAGAAATGAAACATTCATATTGAAAGGGTTGCCATCAAATTCTAACACATACATTCATACATTCATATTTTATAATTGAGAACAAAATCTATTTACGAAAGTCCGCACAGCTTTTTTTCAGAATTTGTATATGCTGTGGTGGAGAAAAAGTCTTGAAATTACATGTATTTTACGAATTTCGCTGAGCCAGACCTCCAAAAAATTCGTCCATACAAATTGACCCGCCCTAATATATATATATATATATATTACCTTTGGTAAAAATATTTGTTGTTGAAAAAATATTCAAAACCTATAATGGCTTTTTTAATGTTTTTTCATTGGTATGCATAAATCTAGGGTTTGTTTTAAGTTTCTATCGTAAAAATGTAAAAATCAATCCTATCATAAAAGTTGAAGTTTTTTTTACGTTTTTTCATTTTGTATTTTTGCAATTTTGTTTGCACAAGAAGTAATAGTGTAGTGAAGGAATCATGAAAATTTCTCAATTCGCTTCTGACTTATACTCTCAAATACCCTTTTAAACACTGCCACAGCAACAGCAGCGCAACCTACCAGGGCAAACTTTAGACTTCAACCATCTACAGACCCAGCCGCACACACACACCAAATTTCATCAAAATCGGTCCAGCCGTTAAGGAGGAAGGAGTTCAGTGACAAAGCCATGTGCAGAAGAATTTTATATATAAAGATACTCCCTGGCATACGTTTTCCTGCCACCTTACTTCCATATACGAATTTTCATGCTAATTGGAGAAAAACATTTTATATTTTCACCCTTTTTTTAATACAGTTGCCGAACGTAACTATATAAACTAAATTACCAAATTTTAGTCCAATACAACCAAAACCCTCCAAAATATAGCATGTTTGTTGATTTTAAGGCTGTAAAAGAGGGTGTGGCAATATATTCTTCCCTTAAACCATCTAAAACTAAAAACAAATTGAGTGCCAAAATTTGAGCTAAATTAAGTTTATACCTATCGAACTTTGCTTCACTCCATGCTTATCCCCTAAAAAAGGGGCGTTAACATTCTATGACCAAGCCCATTTTTAGTACAGTTGCTGAAAATAATCATACGAAATATTTACCCAAATTTTAATCTTAAACGACCAAAACCATCTGCAATATAGCATTTTCATTGAATGCTATAAGGGCAGTAAAAAGGGCCGTGGAAACCCATTTTAAGTACCATTGCCGACAGTAAGCCTACAAACTCAATTAAAAAGGGCGGTAAAAGGGTGCGTGAAAACCCATTCTTAGTACAGTTTCCGACAGTAAAAATACGACCAAGACTGCCTTAAATATATAGTTTTTAGTGTGACAAAAATGTTCTCCTTTACAAACCCTGTCCTTATAATTACAAAGACAACAAAAAAATCCAGAAGCAAATCGGACGCTTCAATTTTTACTAATGGAATTAGTAACACATTTCACGACCTTTTTTATATATATAGAATGGTAAAAAAAAAATTAAAAAAAGTGCATGTACAGAACACTTTGTTAAAAAAGTGGCCTAAACATTGTACAGAGTAGGTCAGAAAAATGTTTAAACATTTGACTAATTCACCATTCACCAAATCATTCTTCCACCACTTCACATTAAGCTTGAATTAATCAAACACTTTGTTAAAGGACTAGACAAAACAGGAACAACTTTCAAATATCTAGAAACAATAAGCAATGCAAAAATAAGAAAAGGTTAATTTTTCTTTAAAAGTCTACTTTTTAAAATAAATTCTTTATATAATTTTTTTGTTAAGGCATTTTCAATAGACCGCAGATGCGTGAATTTGTTAAAAGTGCAAAATTTTCACATCAGATGACAGCTGTAGAAAAAAGAGGGTGGTGCAGTTTTGTTGCAGTTTGTGGAAATTTTCTAGTATAGCAACGAAGCAATAACAATGCAGAAAGTTCACTATTTGCATTCACATTTTTATTTTTCCCCACAAAACTAAGGTCAATTCAGTGACGAGAATGGTGAAAGATTCCACCAGGAAATTAAAAAAAAGAAACACGTTACATTGGAAAAAGCAAAATGAACATGCTATCGGATTATTGTTGGTCTCTTCAGCGCGAAACAAGCAGTAAAAAAACAGAAAAATGTTAAATCATATTTTCAGAACTAACTCCAATATTTTTAAAACGATATTTTTTAATGAGAAAAAACAGAATGTATGTTAAATCATACATGCGTTAATAGTTTCATTATTTCTTTCCAATTCTAGTTTTTTATAATAAGTTCGTAAGTTAATACCGCCGTCTTCTGAGGCAAAAAATAGACAAAATAAAGTCAGTAGATTTTTTGATTTCTCACCGTTAGAAGATGTAAAAAAACAAAAATATGCGTTCATTGTTTTCACATCTATTACATATTTTGAAATGTTTTGGCATATTTCTATTCTTTAAATTAGAGTACAAAACTGCAAGTCTTATCTTTGTTATAATACAAAGGATTTTCAAAATCAAATGATCAAAGGCAAAGTTATGATGACCAAGTAATGCAAGGTACTAATATTAAGTGACTCATTTATGAGGTCCCTGAGGAAATACTCCAAGTGATACAAAAATTCTGAAAATGCAGAAAGTCCTCATATATTACCACTGTATGCAATATATATGTGGAAATTCTTGTACAGTTTTCATGTAGAGCACTGTAATTAATACAAACTTTTAGCTACATTCAAAGGTCAATACTTAAAAAAATATACGTATGTACACAATTTCAAGTTGATATAGTAATTGCTTTTTAAGTTTTATTCGACAGCGCGGAAAAAACTATGTTTTGAGAGTTAAGCGATTTAAGTTTTCGTTCTTTTCACTGACGAACGTTCTATTAAATCTACATCAAAATTCTCACCGAACAGACTATTCTGACCAAATTTCGCACCAGTTTCACTTTATTGGACAGTAACCTACTTCAGTATCCTACTCTGAAGTTGTATATAGCAAGCTCGATTCGAGGTCATCACATAAGCTATTAGTGGCATATAACAAACAACGCAGCTCGATATGTTTACGGTATCCGAAGGTTTGATCATATATCAACACACAGTAATCGCGTTCTTGGCTGCGGTATTATAAGCTTTCTCAATGCAAGAAACTGTATTTTCCTTCATCGACTTATATATTCAAAAAGTCCTTACTATCTATTTGAAAAACTTGAATTTTGCAGGTCCGCCAGAAGCCTTTTTTCCTAGTTCCCCCCTTCAAATACAGTCAATCTAGTAGACTGTTTTTCATTAGTGCAATTAGACTTTGGAATACCCTTCCAAATAGTATTAAACGCATTAGCAACAAAACAACCTTTAAGCGCCTCATCTATGACTATTTCCCCTAACTATTTTTTTTTTTCAAACTTTCTCAATATTTATTTCTTACATATACTCTATACTTTAACTTCTAACTTAACCATCTAACTTTAATTTCTCACAATAAATATACTCAAATCATTTAACTAAAAATTTTATCTAGCACTAAGTTTTCCTATGAATCTGTTGTTATTTATTTAAATTGTTACTTTGAGTTTCTGTTGTAAATTATTGTATTGTTGCATTTAAAAGAATCAATCTTATATGCTAATATTTTTTATCAATAAACTAAACTAAATTAAACTAAACTAATGCTGTATCGGCTGTACCGGCTAGTGTCAATGAAGATCACGATATGTTAATTCATCGCCGTTGTTAACAATTGGGCTTGTGTTATTCGATTATCTATATTGTAGGTAACGACCTCAGTATGAAACCATACAAAATACAGCTGGTGCAAGAACTGAAGATGGGCCTTCGAAAAGTTGGATGAAGATCTACTTTTTATAAAAAAATTGTCTTCAGCGACGAAGCTTATTTTTGGCCAATGTATACAATAAAATATATTGTACGTCAACAAACAGAATTACCAAATTTAGTCTGAAGAGCAGCCAGAGGTAGTTCAAGAGCTGCCAATGCACCCTGAAAAATATAATGTTTTACAACTGCTATTGCACAGTGGATGAAATCGCTTATTTAGTGGTATTAAATAAATAACTGCAAACTAAATAAAGATATCAAAATTAAATTTGACAAGGCGGTTAATGAAAATGTAATACACAAATGTGTGAAGTTATACATTTCTAGAATTTTTGTTGCTGTGCGACTTTTTCTTCTCGCCTATACAACCAAGAAACAAGGCATGAAAATTTTGCGATTTTTCCAAAATAATGAGATTTTGTAAAAAGTGATGGTAGAAGAGACAAAAAAAAATTATACGGGTATCGGTGATTTAAAAGTTGACATCTAAATAAGTTTTTAATACGGGTTTTAAATTGACACTTTTTAGACCCTGCACATGAACAAGTCAGGGTACATTAGCAGCAGAAGGAGCTTAGATAATTGGATGAAACTTAGTACTGATATTTGTTTACACCCAAGGATGTGCAGTATTGCATTTTTTTGGAATCCGCACTGGGACACGTTCACCTCCCATATAACACACTATAGAAAAAACCATCATTCAATTCAATTTTTAATTTTTGTTTTTTTTTTTTAATTTGTATTTTTGTACTTTTAACCATTTTATTTTTAATTGTAAGTAATTAATTATAATAAAAACTGTTTAAAAAATATGCCGAATCGGATTTTTATTTATTTTAATGTTTACATAAAAAACAAGACATTGTAACAGTAGTAAGCGATCATAAGCTTAAGGGAAAAGTGCATCAAGAGGACGGCATATCACCATACATCTAGAGGGCGACATATGCAGGGTTGCCAATATTCGAAGCGCCCATTTTATTTTTAAATAAATCAAAGAAACCACAATTTTTTGTCTGTTCGTCATGAATATCATTTAATTGGGTTCAAGTAGATTTTCTTACATTATTTCTTGAATATGATATCTCGTAAATGGTCGCCATTGGCCTCTACGACATATTGTGCCCGTTTTGCAGCATTTTCCATGGTTTTCTTCAACATTTCGATGGGAATGGCGGTTATTTCTTGACGGATGTTGGTTTTCAGCTCTTCTAGGGTCTTTGGCTTGTTGACGTAAACCTTTGATTTCAAATAACCCCACAAAAAGAAGTCTGGAGGCGTTAAATCTGGTGATCTTGGCGGCCAATCGAAATCACCATTTTTTGACATCAAACGGCCAGGGAACAATTGCTTCAAAAAATTGATTGTAGTGCGGCTTGTGTGTGGTGGCGCGCCGTCTTGTTGAAACCAGTAGTGCCTGATACGCTTTCGACGAACGATTGGCATGAAAAAATTGTTTATCATATCGCGATAACGCTCCTGATTGACAGTAACTCTGTGGCCATTATCATCTTCGAAAAAGAACGGCCCAATGAGCATTTTAGCACAAACGCCGCACCAAACAGTGACTTTTGCATCGTGAAGAGGTACCTCTTGAATCTCTTGTGGATTTTCAGTGGCATAAATATGGCAATTTTGTTTGTTTACCGTTCCGTTCAACTGAAAATGAGCTTCATCGCTCATGATAATTTTATGCCAAAATTGCTCGTCTTCTTCAGCCATTTCGATGACTCTTTGGGCCCATTCCAATCGACGTGGCTTATCGGTAGGCAACAATTTGTTTACCAATTGAATTTTGTACGGAAACAAATTCAAATCAACACGTAAAATGCGTTGTAAAGTGGATCGGGGAATGCCGAGCTGCTGAGAACGGCGATTTTGGGATGTTGTTGGTGACTGCTCAATACTGGCCCGTACGGCTGCAATATTCTCATCCGATCTCCTTGGTCGCTTTTTATTTGGCCTCTTTGGGTTACCAAGAGTATTACCAGTTGTAAATCTTTCATACAAACGATAAATTGTTTTCTTGGAAGGCGCACTTTTCACTTTATTTATTTTTTTGAAAGCACGTTGAGTTTTCACTATTGACTTGTTTTGTTGAATGTAAATTTCAACAATTTTAGAGCGTTCGCGTGGCGTGTACTGTTCCATTGTAAACATTTGCTTGGAATGACGCTTCAAACGCGGTATGTCATTAGTCGATTTGGCATCACTGCGGAAAGTTACAGTGTTGCCAGATGGGCGCTTCGAATATTGGCAACTCTGTATAAGAAGTAGCATATGACTAAAGATATCGTCTGAATATCACTGGGAATATGTATTAAATACAATAAAATATATAATGTGTAAGTTGTTTATTTTATAAACAAAAATGATTGAATAGTTTATACATTAAAATTTCAGATGATAACATTTTCTTGTTTCATACTTTTGAGAGCTTAATTTTTTGGATTCGGGTTTTAATTTGTTGAACTTAGTTTTTATTTCAATTATTTTGGGGATATATTTTTGTGATAAAATATTTGATGATCAGCTTTTTTTGTTTTGCATGTTATATAATAATTAAAATTATGATAAGTAGCTCAGAAGGTAGGGGTTTAGTTGATTCTCTGTCCTCTAGAGGGCGCCTTATTCAATTCTATGTGATGTCATATAGCCTTTGACCAGCGGACGATCAAAACGCTTCCAACGATACCTCATTTGCAAAATTATGATAAGTAGTAGAGGGCGCCATATTCAACTTAATGTTACGTCACATAACATTTCTTCACAGGATGATCAAAACGCTTCTAACGATACCTTATTTTCTTATTTCACTAAATAAAATTTTATATTTTAAAAAAAGGCTGCGTTTGGAAACATTCTCTGTAAATAAAAAAGATTTTAACTAATAAACTGACAAGAAATGGCAGATCATTGTGGACGTTTCACAACAACAATAAACTAAATTAATAACCAAGACAAGAACCACACCGAATCCGATCGAATCCAAAAAGTTGCAGTCCTCGAAACTATAGTATATAACACTTAAAACATGTTATCACAAATGTTATCTTCTGCAATATATTTCTATTAAACTAGATAAAAACAGGCCACAAACATTTATCTTTTAGCAAAAACATACCATCCATTTAAAAAAAAAACAACTTTACTCTACAAAAAGTTTAATCAACTCCATTAGTATTGACAAAATTCACGCACTGAGTAAACAGGCGCCAAAATCTTTCAATGCACTTGCTGCACTGTATGTTACATATGAAAGCTTACAGCTGTGAGAATATTAAAAGCAAAACAAAAGTGAAAATGTCAATTTACTCGGTGGAGTGTTGGTAATCGATAAAATGCAAAAAATTGTTCCATATCAAAATTTTAGAATTTGACTTAAATGCCGCTAGATCAGTGTTTTCAACCACTGTGCATTGGTGAGATACTGGCCGAAATGCTAAAAAAGGTATACCAAAATTGGAGCTTACGGATGGACCACCTCAGGACTAGCCGCGGGCAACATTTACATAAAGTAATCTTTAAAAAGTAAATGGCAGGGATTGATGCTCCAAATAAATATTTTATTCACTGTTGCAAATTTTTGGTTTTTTTTTTTAATTTTCAAAAACCAAACGCTTAAAAATTCACCTTTTATAAGAACATTATTTCTCTCCGTGAAAAATTCTATTGCATATCAAAATCAGGTTTCTGTGATCGTTTATTAATTTTATGTTTTATACACACTCATATTAAAATCGTACCGTATGCCTAAAAAGATTATTTATATTAAATTATTAAAAAAACCAACCTTAATTAACAAAGATTTTGAAAACATAGAATAATAGAAAGTTTTCATTGCGTTTTTAGACAAATCACTATATTAGTGTTTATTAAATTTTTTTTTGTTATTTTCAACTGTCAGCTTTTTAAACTTCAAACTATTTATAATTAATACCCACATTTATTTTTAAAATAAAACTCTGCTATGCAAATTAATAATTATAAATTTTGAAAAAAGCAAAATCATGTTTTACGGCTAAAAAACAGCAATATGCAATTACCGCACAACACAACAAGAAGAAACTGAAGTAAAAAAGGATTGATAGTGTAAAAGATGTGCCGACATGGCACGAAAATCAAATTTTTTTCCATCTCCTTTTAAATATTAAAAACTTGTGACGATTCAATTACAACTTTTTTAATCTTGCTCATGCTAAACAAAACAATAATAACAACTAACAAGCAACATGCAGTCATGTCGCACAACAAAAGCACGACTGCAGTCAAAACATCGCATGTCAAAATGTTTATCTATGTTTCATTGACTCATCCTTTTTCTTGATGTACTTTTCATGTGCAACAACAGCAAATATAAATTAAAGAAATAAAACATTGTACCTTCGGCCCGTAGCCAGGATTTGTGCTAATAGAGCCTGTCGCAAAACTACTGACATTACAATAAAGCAGAAACAAGCATTTGTCATAATATGACACCCGCTTTGTGATGTTTTTGTGGTTGAATTTTTGATGACAAAAGGCATGAAGTAATCAGAAAACTTTATGCTGGCACTGAGGTACATACATAGATACATGTCTTGATTAAGGAATGTACCTACTGAATAAAATTACTACAAAACAAACAATCGGAATAATATAGCTAACCTGTAAAATAATTAAGAGCTGCATTCAAGATTTTTTCCATAATATTAAAAAATAAAAAGTATTCACAACATCCTACTATTGTACTAAAGACTAGAGATAGGCGCGTGCCGTGCTTTTTCCGTGTCACGCCGTGCACGTGTCTAAAAAAATAACTTCGTGCGTGCACGTGCTCGGCCGTGTTTAAGAAAAGCAAAGTCGTTCGTGCAGTAGAATGTTACTACTTTCACTTTAGCAACTATATTTTTATTTCATCACTATTTTAAAACTAATAAAAATAATAAAAACACATTCTAACATGTTATAATAATTTCAATATTTTTAAGTTGAAACATAAATTTCAAAAATATGTGTAACTTTTTCATAGCTACTTTGCAAAGTTTTAAATCGTGCTTTTTCGTGGGTGTTCGTGCATTTACGTGCAAGTACGAAACATGCATTTCGTGTTCGTGCGTGCCCGTGTCTCGAAAATGGTGCACGCGCCCATCTCTACGATAGAAATAATAATTCTTAAAAATCTATATATTTTATTGTTCTATTTCGCAAAAAAAAAATCGGATATAGTCAAAAAATATTAAAAATCCACTGCATAATATAATATTTCATTAATATTTGACATTTCTTGTGGTTTTAAATAATAGGGGGAAAGCATAGCACGAGCAAAATTACTGACATTTTTACCTACTGCTATTTTTCTTGCATTTGTTCTATCTTTTCTCACATTAATTGGTGATTTTTGTTTAGAACATTTTTGTTTAAAAGGTTAATATTTCAAAAAATGAAAATGTAAAGAAAATAATTTTTAAAGTTTTTTCTAAAAACTTTGCGCGCTTGCACGGGTATCACAAAGATTTCTGTAAAGCCTTTAGCATGGCCGAAATTGAAATAAAATCAGCTAGTGATTTTTCCTTTTCATATTAAAAATACGTTGTTGTTGTTTCTTTGGTAAGATTCGTTAGAACAATTAATTGTTCTAACTTTGACCTTAAGCTCAATAAACGATTTTAAACTACCAAACAACTGGAATTTATATTTAAAATCAAGTATGATTAAAACTATTCAACATTTGGAATTTGTATTTAAATCATATAAAATCAAAATCAAAATTGTAACTTTCAATATTCTCTATTTAAATTCTATTTCGCAGTACAAGGAAAAATTTCAAAAATAAGAAATTTCAAAATTTAAAAAAATTTAAATAATCAATTTATAGATTTGGATGCCTGATGTCTTAAGAGTTGATTTGGAAAATAGATTAACCGTTGTTACTGCAAGAATACTTCCTTGTTTAAGTGAGACTCGATTCACCGTCGCTTAAAGGGTACAATCAACAAGAGTTGACTAAATAAAAATGAAAAAATAATTGCAAATAAAAAATGCAATATTTGCTTAGAACGTAGAACTTTTATATACAAAATTAATGTTCTCAAAACAAAGAAATAATAAACGCACAAAAGGTTTCGCAAAATACGGCATTACAAGTCTAACTCAATAATATTGCTAAAATGCAATTAGACGCCATTTTGAGTGGTAGATGATATTGAGAAAAATACAAAATAATTAAACAAATGAGACAATTTAAATACATACATATAGTTTACTGCAGCTTATTTAAATACAAATGACATAAAAAATAGAATGTATATCTGTGGCGTTTTATAATAACAACTTAAGTGATAAAATCATGTTTCGAGGAATCTTGCATCAAAGTTTTCAATCGCTACAAGTTCCATGAAAGGATGTTTCGTTTTTGTGTTATAACTTCGGCTACGATCATGCTAGAAACTCCATTTTTTGTGTGGTAGTAGTAATTTATGCGTGAAACACAGCTACATCTAGATCTGCTTTAAGTCGACTGAAGATGTTATTTTAAAACGCCACAGATATAATTCTGTGTCTTACAAAAAAATCAAAAGAACGAAGAATTGTTTCGATGTGTCATAAAAATTTAGATTTTCGATGCATGAAACAGTTATATACGTTAATTCCTAATATATAAAAAAATTTTATATCAAAAACATAGAATACAGCGTTCTATAAGAAAAAGTTTTTGTATCAGATTAAGATTAAGTAAAAATGTTCTTTGAATCTTAAAAAACACATTAAACAAACACATAGAAACACCACTCTTTAAATCAAAATATGTCTTAAGAAATAAAAATAAATTTATTAAATAAATTATTTTAAAAGCCTTACACTTACAGATAAAAAAAACCATAGAACAAAAATAGCAGCACACAAAATCTTTTGTGTCATTAAAAATCGTATAAAAGCTTTTTGCATAAAAATATAAAATATATAAAAATCTATATACACGCAGAGAAAAAGCATAGTTGCAACAAACATGTTTTAAGAGGAGCATAGTATGATTCGGATTATGATTGTTGCTAATATGTTCTTAAACATATAATATTTTCTTTGATCATGATAAAATGATTACAACAACTTTATGTAGAAAAGAAACTTTTTTGTAGGAACCAAAATATTATTGAAACAATCATTATTCTCTTATTAGGTCGATAATAGAATTGATTGCAACAACTTTATTATGAATTTATTTTTAGAATCCAGAATATTATTGAAACAATAATTTATTTATTTTTTTATATTTTCATGCACTCCAGTTTCCATAGCAATTAATTAAGATGTATCCAGAGGTTTGCGATTGTCTGGGCTGAACAGAAATATTAATTCAATTGAAAAATCGTTTTGATAAAATTTTCCGTACGCAAGTGGTTAGAATTGCGAAATATGTTTACGGTAAAAAGAAATATGTTTACTACAATACAATTAAAGTCGAAAATGTCACTTTTCTGCGTGCTGTTTTTAGGATAAGGCGATTTAAAACAAAACACAATAATTGAACAGTTGACAAACGAAACGGCACATAACCAGGAATCGATAAAACTTATTGTATCTGAATGAAGTGAAAGTTTTTCATGCAAACTGTTCAGACACAATAAATTCTTTTGATTTTTGGTTATGTTCTGCTTCGTTTGCCAACAATCAAAGAATAGTTTAGACAAACATTCAAAATTCTAAAATGTTTGTCTCTATAATAATATTCACATTTATCATGATTGACAGAACTACAACATTTTTGTTGCAACTAATATTTGAGGCAAGCATAGTATGTTGACGATTTCAATGATGTTATGATTTCAAATATAATGTTTTTTTTGGTACCACCATAAGTAAATTATGACTTTATTAAGACAAAAATTTGTGTTTGCAGAAATAGTAAATGATTTTAGTAAAAAAAATTATTATTGCAGTAATCATGTCTCAACCATGTCTTTTCTTTGCGTGTATATAAAACAAAGTCGGGTTTGTTACACCATTTCTAACTCAAGAACGGCTGGACCAATTTTAATGATCTTTTTTTTTGGATTTGTGTTCATCCCGAATAGCAGAATAACTATAAAAATATCGGAAAAAAACTCAGGAGGCGTGGCACCTCCCATACAAATCAAATCTTCTATGTCTAATAGCTTTGGAATTATAGGTCGCACAGCAACATAATTCGGTATTCGACCTTAATTTTCACTAGCCGTTCTACTGGTAAAATGTTATGGGCGTTGGACGTAGGGCATGGCACTTTTTCAGCAGCCCAAGTTTTCAGTGTAACTTTCAAGCTATATGTCACACATTAATGAAACTCGGGTAGAGCGTACTATTTAGTCGTGTATTTCGACTGGCAAACTTGAGCAAGTATAGTCCAAAGGGGTGTGGCACCGCCCATACATTCAAATTTATGATATCGAATTGCTTTGGAACTAAATGCCGTATAATAATGAAATTCAGTATGGAGTTGCCACTTGGTGATATCCTTCTACTGGAAGTTTTCCAGTATGGGATGGGCTTTGGAAAAGGGGGTGTGGCTCCGCCAATACACTTTAAATTTTTGATATCAGATAGCTTTGGAACTAAATGTCGTATAACAACGAAATTCAGTATGGAATTACTATTGGGTGATATCCTTCTACTAAAAAACTGAGACGGTCATTGAACACGGGCATTGGAAACTTGGCGTGGCTTTGCCCAAACAAGCTAAATTCAATTCAATATACTTTACTGCAAAAACTAACTTTTTGCTGGCATTTAGTTTAGTTTAGTTTAGTTTAGTTTAGTTTAGTTTAGTTTAGTTTAGTTTAGTTTAGTTTAGTTTAGTTTAGTTTAGTTTAGTTTAGTTTAGTTTAGTTTAGTTTAGTTTAGTTTATTGAGTCTATGGATACAAATCCTTACAGACTAGAGAGGGCAATACATTTTGTTATAATAAACATAAAACAAAACAATAAAATATAAATAACAAATAAAAGAAGCATAAAACTTACAAGTAACTAAAATAAGATATTAACAAAATTTTTGAAAGAAGATTTTGGTATAGAGAAATCAAAAACATATTTTTTAGATAATTCATTATATGACACAAAGATCTTGTAATTGGTTAATTTAAAGCATAATTAGTTCTGTGATGTTTGATAAAAAAAAGTTTAAAACACCGCAATTGCCTTGGAGGCATATTAAAATTAATTAGATTTAATAAAGAGGAGTCATCAATGTTACAAGATATGATATCATGTATAAACATTAATGAACTAATTTTCCTTCTACATTCAATAGTCTTCAATCCCATTAACAGACAACGAACATTATACGCGGGTAAATTCGAATTAAATGTATTGGGGGTTGGAATTAGTTTTAAAGGTTTTCTAAGAGATGGCGTAACTATTAATAGATCGCATCGGGCACACCTGTGACTATATTCATTTCAAAGCACATTGTCTAAGCTTCATTTTTCAGTATGTGTCATTCCACTGAAGTGTAAACAACATATATTTTTTTCTCTGTGAACATGTCGACTTTCGTTCCAACAAAACGCAATTTGCGGGAAGGTTTACTTTTGTGCTTCCATTTGAAGAAAAAAGCGGTTGAAGCACAACGCACGCTTACTGAGGCTTATGGGGACTATGCTCCATCGATTTCTACTTGTGAGTACTGGTTCCGTCGGTTTAAAAGTGGTGATTTTGATACGGAAGACAAAGAGCGTCCGGGCCAGCCGAAAAAGTTTGAAGATGAGGAATTGGAGGCTTTGCTCGATGAAGACCCGTGTCAAACCCTTCAAGAATTGTCAGAATCATTGGGAGTCGACTTATCAACGGTCGGCAAACGCTTGAAGGCCATGGGAATGATTCAAAAGCAAGGAAATTGGGTGCCGTACCAGTTGAAGCCGAGAGACGTTGAACGGCGATTTTGCATGTGCGAACAACTGCTTCAACGGCATAAAAGGAAGAGTTTTTTGCATCGCATTGTCACTGGCGATGAAAAGTGGATCCATTACGATAATCCTAAGCGAAAAAAATCGTGGGGACCACCGGGCCATGCATCAACATCGAGGGCCAAGCCGAATATTCATGGCGCCAAGCTTATGCTGTGTATTTGGTGGGATCAGAAGGGTGTCGTGTACTATGAGCTGCTAAAACCTAACGAAACCATCACTGGGGAACGCTACCAACAACAATTGATGCAATTGAGCCGAGCATTAAAGATTAAACGGCCGGAATATGCCAAAAGACACGACAAAGTGGTTTTTCAACATGACAACGCACGGCCACATGTTGCAAGAACCGTCAAGGAAACGTTGGAGGCGCTGAATTGGGATGTGCTACCCCACCCGCCTTATAGCCCAGACATAGCCCCTTCCGACTACCACCTATTCAGATCGATGACGCATGGCTTGGCTGAGCAGCGCTTCACTTCTTACGAGGATACCAAAAAATGGGTCGATTCGTGGATTGCCTCAAAAGACGAATCGTTCTTCCGGCGCGGAATCCATATGCTGCCAGAAAGATGGGAAAATGTTGTAGCTAACGATGGACAATACTTTGAATAATATAAATTGTACCGTTGTTTCTAAATAAATGCTCAAAAACCGAAAAAAAACCTTTAAAATTAATTCCAACCCCAATAGTACAACGCAACATATACTTTGTAGCCTTTTTTTGAACTTTTTCTAACCTAAAAGCGTGAGTTGCAGCTGAAGGATTCCAAATAATTGATGCATACTCAAGTCTCGATCTTACAAGAGAGCTATAAAGGGCTTTTATAGTATAGGGGTCAATAAATTCTTGACTACTCCTACGAATAAAGGCAAGAAGAGAATAAGTTTTAGAAAGCAAAAAATTTAAGTGATCTGCAAAGGTGAATTTGGAATCAAAAACCACCCCCAGGTCGAATTGTATCAACTTTTTTAAGTGGAAAGTCGGCCATTGTATAGGAAGTTATAACTGAGCTGTTGGATTTATTAAAAGTAACAAAAGAACATTTATTAATATTAAACAAGTCGACTTGCAATAGTGCTGAGTCTTCTAGATTGTTAACCTTACTAAAAAATTTCAAATCATCAGCATAAAGTAGGAATTTGGAGTAGTGAAAGCATTTACTAAGTCATTAATATAAAGTGCAAATAACAAGGGGCCCAATATGCTACCTTGCGGAACACCAGAAGGCACTTTAAAGCAGTATGAATTAATATTATTAATTGAGACGTAGCAACATCTACCATTTAGGCAGGACTTAATCCATTCCAGGAACGTGGAATGGCATCCCATTTTCACTAAGACCTTATGGCATACTTTGTCGAAAGCCTTCGAAAGATCTGTATACAGGACATCAACTTGAGAACCAGATTCAAGAGTAGATATACAATAATTTGTAAAAAGCAAAAGGTTAGACACTGTAGACTTCCCAGTTACGAACCCATGCTGCTCAGTACAGATGTGTCGCTTAGCAAGGAAATAAAGTTTAGGCTTAATAACTGCCTCAAACAGCTTTGATACACTGCTTAGTTTAGATATATGCCGATAGTTCGTTATATCATTCTTTTGACCACTTTTAAAGATTGGCGTAATAGCTGCAATTTTTCAAGGCTCTATAAAAGAACTCGACGACAGAGATTTATTAAAAATCAAACAAGGTGGCTTAATAAAACTTAAATTAATAAAACTTAAAATTTAATAATCAAAATCAAATCTTCTAAACGAATAAAAGTTTCTTTATTTTTAATTTCAAAACCGTAACTTTTGCAACTGAAAGAGATTTTTATTTTCATTATTTTTTGGTAAAGTTAGTTTTGTTGTATTTTCCCTAAAATAAAAAAAAATAAAAACAAATCATTTTTTCCGCTCATTGTGGGAATCGATACCACAACCTCGTGACTTCAAAACTGATGGCTGAGCCGACTGAGCTATCGAAAGTACATTTTATTCAAGTTGAAATATACTAAAATAATTTCCTAATAGAATTTGCTACAAAATTAAATGACAACAGGGAAATGACAATGACAGCAGTGTACTATATTTTCTTAGACACAAATCAATCGTGTTTACCATATGCATTTATCTTAATAAAAAAAAATTTTTTGTAAAATAAAAACAAGAACCTCTCGGAATATTTCGGTGCCGCTGCCTGCATGCAGCAAAATACATAGCTTCAATAAAGTAAATGTCTTGCTGATACGCTATTGAAATACTTAATTTTTGTACTTAATAAACTATTACTTAATAAATTTTTTGTATTAATTTTATCACATTAATCTAAATTAATAAAATAAAGTCGGGTTAGTTTTATTAAATATAACATATAAAGATCGGCTAGACCGATTTAAATAATCTCTTGTTTATTGGATTTTTCTTTGCCCCAAATAGCAAAATAGCTTTAAAAATATCGGAAAAATTCACGGGAAAAATTATATGAAATTTTATTATCTACATAAAAAAAAAATCATTTTCTGTTTGTTTGACCAGAATACAAATCTTAACGGCTGGACGGATTTAACTCAAATTTGGCTCACATTTTACTTGAATCTTAGATTATGCTTTGGCATAATTAGTAGTGACCACGCCTCTTCCATCCTTTTACAAGTAAGGAAAATCAACCAACTAGCATACTTTTTTTAGCGAAAAGCTTCGTTAAATTAATTTTTAAAAATTCTGTAATTTTGGCACCAAAAAAATTCACGTATCTTCAAGATTGCACAAATTTTTAGTACAACGTCTTTTTCTAATAACGCCGTTTCCTTAGAATGACAAAAAACCATTTTGCATATTTCCATACGCTTTACGTCAAAAGCTTATTTTTTTCGTTATCTTCTGAACGAATAAAACCTAAACATCAAAATTTTACGTTTGTTCCCCCGAGTAACACCGGGTATATCAGCTAGTTTAAAATAAAATAGAAAAAATAGAATATTTTTTGCGTATTTTTTGTGAAAGTTTCGATTTTAGTCGAAAAACCTTGAAGTTTGTTATAGATACACAAATTCGTCTTTTAATTAAATCCTTGAGACTGAGGGGTACTATATGACCCCTCTAATATATGATGTGTTTTTTAGTTATCGTTGCTTTAATTACAACTAGTCCGGTAATTTCTACCTTGAAATTTGTTTTAGAAGCTTTTTAGAATCTGGCAACAATGGCAGGCTAACAGCTGTTCAGCTGGAAGTATTATTTTTTTGTGTAATGCCTTGATTAAATTAAATAAAATCGTTCCAAAAGTATATGAAAGTTCCGAATTTAGATGTGTTTTATTACCAAAAAAAATAGAATTCAGCAAATATTTCCATTTGTTTTTACAAAATTCACAAAATAAAATGGGGTCTTACATGACCTATCGGTCTCAAGTAAGACTTTTTGTGATATTTTTTGACGTTGATGTTGTTTCGGTCTTCCGTCGTTTGTTGCTTTTATAAATTGGGCTGCGGCCGTATTAAAAGACAAAACTTTTTTAAATTAAGGCTCACTAAGTGAGCGGAAATATCGAAAAATAGGAAAACAAAAAAGCAAAAAGTTAAAAAAGTTTTGACTTTTTATATGACCACAGCCCAATTCATTATAGCGATATGTTTTCATATAATCACAATTTTATACCTTGCAATCTTTCTTGTAAAGATAACTCAAATTTTATTATTAATCTGTAATATTTGTATATTAATTTTCTAAATTTGAAATTAAATTGCATTGGACACATAAATTGCTTTTAATATTGCATTAAAATTAAGTTCATTCCTGTCACAGATTACAGCTGAAAAAATCCTTAAAAGTTTTATTTGAGACCAATGGGGTCATGTAAGACCCAATTTTGGTCTTGAATTTGATGATTTTGATGGCTATAGAGGGCTCTCCAAAATTTTTCAAACCTAATTTTTTTCTTAATTTTACCATGAGGAACCCGAATTTTGGTCTCAAGGAGTTAAAAATCGCCTGTGGTCGAAATTCGACCATATCAAAATCGATTTTTTTTTTCATTTTTATTGAAAACGGTTTATCAACGTTAAAAAATATTACATTGATAAATACTTTTGGCGAATACATATCCACAACTCTTTTTACGTACTCTGTACTCGCTGTTATCAGAATGAGAATGTAAAACAAATTTTTATGTATCGATTTGCGATGATTATTGCTTATGTTTGCTGCTCATATTGTTTTGATCTTCATTTTGCCGTTACTTAAATTTTCACGGAATTCTCGCGTCACACTTTTTTTACGTAAGTTTTTTTTTCATTTACTAAAATACTAATAGCGCAATTTAAGTGAAGTGGACACATTTTAGTACAAACTTTTAGTTCTTGAAAATCCTTGAAGGACATGAAAATATCAAAGTTTTGGCTGTGAATATATTTTGAAAGCATATAAAGTCCATTTACTCTAAAAATCATAAAAAATTCTCAGTTAGCGTCAGGTCTGAAAGGGATAAAGGACGAACAAGCAAGCAAACAAATAGTGTTGTCGTTTAACAGCCGTTGGAAGTAGTCATGGTAACTTTTTTTTAATTAGCACTAACATACCAAATTTATTACATTTTATAGATTTTTGGCTAATACGACTAAAACTGCCTTAAATATGGCATTCCTCTTAATTTGTGGATGTCGTCTCATGAGTAAGGATTTCGTTAAAGTAAAGATTTTCCTCTACACAAAATTACTAAACGCGCCTGAAGAAGTTTTCACTTCAAAAACTCAATTATTAACTCTACAGGCGTTGGAGGTCTCGCAGTTACATTGTAGGTATAAAAGATATAATTGGTAACGTCATGTGTCTATTTACCACTGGATTCATTAAATGAAACTATTTCACTCTGATCAGGTTAGCAGTTCCAGAGAGTAATCAAGAAACAGCAGCAAAAACAATGCCACTGCAACTCTGTTAAATCACTCTCTTCTCTCTCGTGTATGCTACAGCAACACAATACAGCTGTGTTGCTATTGGTTTGCACTGTCCCATTGGGAAAAAGTTTTTACATTTTCTTAGTGTTACCTATCTTAATGACACCTTATTCGAATAAAAATTATATTCTGCAAATGTACTCGAAAATACCTTTCCAACGATGTAGGATTTATGTGAATATGCTGACGTTAATACAGGTAAAATGGTACCACAAGTTTTTTGTTTGCGTAATAATATATAGATAAAAATGAAGGTGAATAAACATATTCTATATTAGAAAAAATATTTTTATTTTCCACAAAAGCAGATGCATAAAAAGCATAGAATGCGAAGTTTATCACAAAATGCTCAAGTATCATGAAGCGGCAATACTTTAAAAATTTGCCGAAATTTATTTAATAAATTATTATAGAAAGCATAGACTATGATAACATATATGCATAAGTACTTGACATTACCAGTTTTCCTTGAACCTATTCCTGAAAGGAACTTACTGGCATTCGCAAAATAAGCGAAACCTTATTAACAACTGAGTTGGATGATTGCATAGGGTGTTGCATCAGCACATCAGAGGATGTGTGTTCAAATCATGAACTAATCAGAAATTTTTTATTTAAGTTTAATTTAGCTGGGTCTCGAACCCACTTTTTTGCTTGCTTGCTTGCTTACTTTCTGCAAGCTTACTTGGTTTTGTAATGATGCAAAAAAGCGGAACCTTTTTAACAACTGAGATAGACTAGCAGATAAGGTGTTGGGCAAGCACACCAGAGGACGTGTGTTCAAATCATAAACTGGGTAGAAAAGTTTTTATTTTAAGTTGATATTTATATTGCTTTTTTAAACTTTTTGCGGACTAAAAACTAATTTTTTTTTTATTAGAAACTTTTAAACTCTTCCTTGGATTAAAAATAATCTTTTTTTGATGTTGTTCCATATGTAATCCAAGGAAGTTTATAATTTAGTCCAAGATTTTTAACCGTGTATGAGATAAAAAAAAACTTAATATAACAACCATATGTAAACATTGAAATACTGCTCTCAAATATTATTTTTAAAATTAGAAGAGTAAATGGAAATTTCTGCAAAATTTATATTTTATCATATTGTTAACAACTCGTATGAGATAAACATTTGCATAAAAGCAATATGTAAACTTTGAAATATCTATTATAATTATCAACCTTAAATAATCACTAAATCAACTTTTTATGATAAAATATTCTGTGTAATTCGTGATTTAGAGGTTTTTAGTCAGAAACCAACCCTTCCCTTTTTTTCTATTTTTCTTTCCTGCGTTTGAAATATTACTTTTCTTGTCCTTTCATGTTATTTTTGCTTTCTTTTTTTCTTTATTTATTATAGCGAAAAAGTTTTTGCGGCCTCCTGTCGATTATCCTTTGCAGACTCACAGCTCAAAACTTCAGTGGATCATTACAGTTACAGGTTAAACTTACAACAAAAAGAAAACGTTTTGCTGCTCATTGTTATTTTTTAAGCGAGCGCATTTATTTTAAATGACAACAAATTTAAGTAAGGCACAAACAAAGCCATCGAGCAAAGAAAGCGTTAAGAAATTCAAAAGTTTCTGTCAAAGTTTTGCATTTTCCGAAAATGTTGCAATTCGTTTGCTTGACAGTTTTTAACTATGCGCGCATTGCGGATATCATCGACAAATTTATACCCATTATGCAATAACAGTGCGGCAAGGATTTTAAATTTGCATGAAAAAAAAAGGATGGAGAATACCTACATAACAAATAAGACAGATAAATGTAAATAATACAAAGTCAATGAATAAGTTGCAAAGTTTTATTTAAAGCAAAAGTTAAAGTAAAAATACATTTAAAACGTCATTTATTATAACAAAATTTAGAACAGATTTTGATAGTCAAAGGACTGTCTCTTGATGACTGGAATGCAAATTTTTTAGTAATTTCTTGTTTTAAATTAACTTCTTGTTTTAAATTAACGTGTCTTTGAAAATAATGTGTTTTTAAACACAAGCAGTTCTAGCTTATATCTTTACATGTATGAAAGCTTTATGTAAAGCTGTGTTGAAACTGAAGTGTCCACTGTAAAAAAAAAATTAAAACGAAAAGGTCTCCAAATCGTATACATAAAAGTTTTACCTTTCCACTTTAAATTTTCTTAAGTGTTTTTTTTTTTTGTCTAAATTTTGACATACATACCTGCTTCTTTTGAATATTTTTTCAGTTTATTTAGCTATAATGCACACTAACACTAACCTTTGAGCTTGTGCTTTATATTCTTTTTCGATGAGAAAATTTTTTAAATCTCATAAATATTTAAGTGGATTTAATAACTTTTTAGAATTAATCGATATTTGTAGTAAAGCTTTAATTTTATACAAACTTCAGCTAAGAGCGTTTCTCAACTTGGTCGTCAGAGTCGCTGCGCGTCTCTACTTCTGTACCTTGCAGATTTTTGTGTTTTGCGAATTTTCGTACCTAAAACCTTTTAATATTTCTTACTTTGTGACTTTTTGTTTCATTAAACGTTTTTAACTATTGATTTTTTGTACCTTGCGACTTTTTAGTTTGCAACTTTTTTACCTCGTGACTCTCTTAACCTTAAAATTTTTTCTGTCCTTGCGACATTTTTGTCTTTATATTTTTTGTATTATCATCTTTTTACCTTTATATCTTGCAAGATTTCATAGTGGCAAGATGCCACTTTTGCTTCATGCGACTTTTTGTTCCTTGAACTTTTTATCTTTCAATATTTTTTTTCCCTTGCAACTGTTTTACTTTTAAATTTCTTTTAACCCTCGACTTTTTTACCGCATCCTTTTTTTTGCAACTTGCGACTGTTTTATCGTTCTTTTTTATACTTAACAACTTAGAAGTGGTTACAGCTTTACCTTTTTGTTTCATTAAACGTTTTTAACTATTGATTTTTTGTACCTTGCGACTTTTTAGTTTGCAACTTTTTTACCTCGTGACTCTCTTAACCTTAAAATTTGTTCTGTCCTTGCGACATTTTTGTCTTTATATTTTTTGTATTATCATCTTTTTACCTTTATATCTTGCAAGATTTCATAGTGGCAAGATGCCACTTTTGCTTCATGCGACTTTTTGTTCCTTGAACTTTTTATCTTTCAATATTTTTTTTCCCTTGCAACTGTTTTACTTTTAAATTTCTTTTAACCCTCGACTTTTTTACCGCATCCTTTTTTTTGCAACTTGCGACTGTTTTATCGTTCTTTTTTATACTTAACAACTTAGAAGTGGTTACAGCTTTACCTTTAAATTTTTTTGAATTTAAATTTTTTTTACTAACAATTTTTTGATTTGTTTGTTTTATCAACTTTTTACCTTTCAATTTTTTTGTACCTTTAAAGATAGCGTGCCTTGCGATATTGTGTACTTTACAACTTTTTACCTTTAAATTTTTTATTTTAAAAGTTTTTACCTTTTAATTTTTTTATTAGCAAAATTTTGATTTTTTTATACCTTACGACATTTTGTTGCTCGCAACGTGTTACTTTTTAATATTATTTTTTTGCACTTGCAAATGTTTTTGATTGTTTTCGTTTTAATGGAATTTTTTATAAAATAATTAATTTTATACTAATTAATTAATTTAATTTAATTTCACAATAAATAATTAATATTTTTGTACCTTTTAATAATTTTATTTAGTTTTTGGAGATAGGATTAAGCATTTAATAGTAAATAAGAAGTTTGTAAAAATTTAAAACAGATTTGCTACTGGTTCAAAATGTGTTAACTACGTGCACATGTGTGAGAATTTAAAAATTAATGAAAAACAAATACAATGAAAAAATGGAAATTCAAACAAAGCAAAAAACAAGCCAGTAAAACGAAAGTCGAAATGTTATTGACAGCCACCTTGCCTCAAGCATCTGATTAACTCTGCGTGGTGTGCCCCCTTTTTTTGGGGTCTCTTTCAAAATTTTTTATGCTTTTTTATTGTATTGCTTAGACTGGCAAATTTATCTTTAGGCCATGCAGGCAAGTTGCCAAAAACAACAAATAATAGCTTTAAGTGAGCTTGCTCTCTCTTGAAAAGTTAAATCTTAATTTGGCGTTAGACAGAAAAAAGTGCAACAGGCAAATAGTAAATGGCTGGAAATAAATAAATAAAGACATGAAAACGAAACATTAGTTCAAAAAAGGAGCCCGCTTGCCGTCAAAATATGCAAGAGTAAGCAATATGTAACGAGACATCAGAAAATATATCGAGCTTAAAATAAAAGCAATATGAAAGCCAATGCTGAAAAAAGTTTTTTAAAATGTAAAGCTGATCGATTTAGAAATTAATTTTGTTTTATTATTGCTAAATTGTGGTAACATAAATGTACATAACGGTGCAGACTTTTTGTACCTTGCTATTTTTGTACAGTGCTACTTTAACCTTGCAACTTTGCGACTTTTTGTAACATGCTACTATTGTATCTTTCAACTTTACAGCTTTCAAAGTTTTTTTACCTTGGGACTTTTTTTAGCTATAAGTTTTTATATCTTGCTACTTTTATGCCTTGCAACTTTTTTATCTTGCGATTTTTTGTACCTTGCAACCTCTTACCTTTCAAATTTAATACTTTCCTACTTTTAACCTTTCGATTTTAGGTTCCGGAACACTATCTATCTATCGATTTCTTGTACCTTGAGACTTTTTCTAACATTCAACTTTTATACCATTACATCTGATTGTGCCTTGAAACTTTTTACCAGTTATTATTTGCGAATTCTTTTGTACATCGCAACTATTAAATTTTTAGATTTTTGCGAATTTTTAACTTTCAATTTTGTACTAGCGACTTTTTTATTTTTAAATTTTTGTTCTTTGCAACTTTTTACTGTTCTAATTTTTGTATAATGCAAATTTTTTACCTTTTAGTTTTTGTGCCTCGCGACTTTTGTGTAGTGCAACTTTTTACCCCGCTATTTTTTACCTTGCGACTTATTGTACCTTGCGAGGTGCTACCAGTCTATTAGATTAAACCTTGCAATATATTTTTTGCGGTTTTTTTACTTCAAAAGTTTTTACCTTTCAACTTTTTAACATTTTAACTTTTTACTTTTAAATTTCTTGTAACATGCGTTTTTTTACCTTTTGATTTTTTTGTTCTTTCCTGAACCTTGCGAATTTTTTTACTTTAAATAGTTGCACCCAGCGACTTTTTAACATTGCAAGTTTTTGCCTTGCGACTAATTTTTTTTTATTTTTTCGCCTTGCAACTATCTTACCTTATAATTTTTTTACATTTAAATATTCTACCTTTTGATTTTTTGTATCTGGCTACCTATTTTTTCTTTCACCTTTTTTATTTTCTTTGTTTTTACCCGGTCCTTGTTCTACCGAAATCAGTTTACAACGTCCTCAGTTTGACCCTTATGGTCAGCCTTAGTTAATAAAATTTAATATGTACCTAGGTGATGGGGACAAAAATACAAAAAGTAAAAATTTCTTAGTATCAAAATATTGGTATGTTGTAACTAGTCAAAATCAATTTTGCGAATATCTTTTTTCATTAAAAAATGCGAGATTTTTAAACTTTACCTATCAAATGCTAGAGAACTAAGTATTTTTTCATGTGGTACAAAAATTAAAAAATTTTGCAAATATTGTGATATCTATTCAAAAACAAAATATGCTGTTACTTTTCTTGTTGTTGTTGTTATGGTATTAGAGCAATTATTTGTCTTGCATAAATGCCCTTTTATAAAAACTAAGCTTTATCATATAAAGTGGCCTTAAAACTCAAAAATAACAACCTTTGTGAACTCTTTGATTTCCATCATTGAGATTTTATTTTCTTTGACAGAGTATCTTCTATCAGTTTTCAGACTTTAATTTGTCCAATTTTATAAAAAGAAAAGGACGCGGCTTATTTTATTTCACAAATTTAATTTTTTTGTGAAAACTAGTTCAGTTTTTGTTAATATATAGCAAATTAAAAGAGTTTGAAAGCGTATAAAGAAATTGTATCTCTATAAAAATCATACAATTTGTTACGCTTTTACACTATTACTTTTGATAAAAACTTTTATGCGAAATTTAAATTAAAAGTTTAAAAAAACGAACCCAACAAGGCTTTATAAAATGAACTGTTCTATAAAATGCGTGACTAAAAGGGTTAAATTATCAAACTAAAGGAACAAACGTCTTTTTCTCTAAATCAGTCACAATGTTATAAGTTTAGATGATTAAACATCTGCTAGTTCCTAAGAATGTAATACAAAATAACCGCGGAAAACCATTGTTAATGCAGCTTACATTTTTTTATAAACTTGAAGTTTATAGTTGAACTTATGTGTCAACTTTAAGCTTAACAACATCAACCATAAAAAATGCTAAAACAAAATAAAAACTACTCAACTGTTGCAATTTGTTGTATCCTCAAACTATGGAGCTTATAAATTCAGGCTTACATTCAACACTTCAATGCTTGCCAACATTTACCAGCTATCCTTACAACAAAAATAACAACAAAACAAGAACAACTAAAATAAAAACAATAAGAGCAGGAGTGAAATAATTTTTTATTTTTATTTGGTTTTTTCAACCCTAATTCAATTTGCTGATATATTATTTACACGCTGCATTATCGTGTTTGGATTACCGATGGCTCACCTAATCCTGCATCCTTACACCGTGCCTCCTCTGCCACATGCCCAGCGGCTGACACCCTGGAAGCTGCCATTACGTTGCCTTTTGATAAATCTTAAGAATAAACAGAAGCTGCTGGTAAGCTGCCAAAGTAGAGAGGAAAAAAATGCGAAAAAATATTTCAAAAATAAAATAATCCTTTACAAGTTTTGGCATAAGAATTTATTTCTTATCTATTTAATTTTTTTTTTTTTGCATAGCAACTTCGACTGAAGAGAAGCAAAACAAACGAAATACAAATACTACAACAAATAGGTACCTGTTGCATACATTAAAGCAATGCCTTAAACATAGCCTGCTTTAAGGCTGCTTAAAAATCTCTAAGATATAAACTTTAAATGCAGGCTTAAAGCTTCTGTAGAGTAAACATAATTTTCAAGCGACATGCTATTTCCCTTCCTTTTTGCAATTAACTGCCAGCCGGATGCAATTTGAGAGCCGTGTCATGGAAAAAAAGGACCCATTTTTAAAGTTCTTCGACAACATTAAGGATGAAAGTAAAAGTTTTTCGTTTGAAATCATTTGACAGATTTTCCGGTCAAATTTACACACTTGAAGTTTATTTGAAAAGTTTTTGACTTTCCGGGTTTGTGATGATTTCTGTTCTTGTTGTTGTTGTTGTTGTTGTTATTATTATTGTTGGGTGTCATATTTGGCACGTTTTGAGTTGTTTTGATTTGCTCCTAAAACCTTAAAACTGAAGCAAAAAATTTCTAATAGAAAACTGGCTGAATTTTATGCAAAATATTGCAGCAAAACAGGAATAAAACTGATAAAATGTCAAACAAAGAAAAATGCTTCCAAATACAAAATAAAATAATCAAAGGCTGACATTAACGCTTTTGCTAAAACTCTTCAAAGCTCTTAAGCAAGCTCAAGTGCAATAAAAGCTGCTTATTTAAAGCTATTAAAACAACAGCAACAACAACAAAATTTGTACGCCACGACATGCGTAAAAATAATTTTCAAGCAAAACTCACAAAGCAACACCAAAAAATTTACTAAAGAAAGAAAGCAAAAAAACAAAAAAAAAGAAAAAACAAAACTCCGTAAAAGGAGCAAAGCTTAATTACAAAAGCTGCAAGCGAAAATCAAAACACACTGCTTGACAATGTGTTTTTGCAAATTTTTTTTTGTTATTTATATACTAATTAATGGCGATTTTTTTCTGATGTTAGAAGAAAATGGATGAGTTAAAAATCACTGGGTAAAGTTTTTTTCACTGAATTATAAAGAAACTTAACATGCATGGCAATAAAGGCGCTTTCATGTTGTTTTTTTTTTGCGTTCACTTTTTGCGCAAGTGTTTGTCTAATGTTTCAAATGAATTTCAAAAATTAATTTAAGAATTGTTTATGTCATCGCTTTAGGTGTTAAAAATAATGTGACTGTAAATGACAAAAAAAAATTACTTGATCGAAATAGTTCATAATTAAAATCATGTAAAAATTCAAAGTAAAGATCACAATTAAATATCAAAAATTAACTTTCTATGATAGAGCTAGACCAAATAAGAAAACTTAAGTTAATGTTTCATTCTTCTGGCTACTACTATGCATTTCTTATTATAAATGCTAGTTATAAAATCTTAATAATATGCATTTGATGAACAAAAAGTCATATGTTTAGCTGACGAAACCGAAATAAATTTATGTATTTGTATTTTTAAAAGATTGAATCCGGTAAAATGACCGGGGTTGGTTCGTTAAGTGTTAAGTAATGAAAACAATCTAAATTTATGCAATTGATCAATTCTGGTCAATATCATGAATAAGTGAAAAAGTTGCGTCAGTCAAACTTTTTAGCTCTATAGCTACGCTGATCATTATTTTCAAACCAAAAAAAGGACTCACAAAAAAAACAGTAAGCAAAACATAGAAGCAAAACACATTTATTTAAAAAACTAATAATTTACTTAAAAATATTAAAATCTTTTATTCAATTAATATTAGAGAAAATTATTTTAGACATTTTTATTAAAAACATTATTTTTTTAAGAATAAGCAAGCAATTATGGAGAAATTTGCGAAAACAAAAAGAGTAATTTCTTTACGAAATAATATTTAGACATCGAAGAAGTAGCAGTTAAAAGTAACTTCTTGAGAATCTATTTTCATTTCTAAGTGTAACTTCCGAGTGGACTAACAGAATTTAAAATATGCTTAGAAGAAAATGAAAAAGACTTAAAATAATAGATTTAAAATAGACTCAACTATCTTAAGTAAATTTTTGCATTCAATAAATTTTTCCAAAAAAATTTCTAAAAATTTTTACCCATTTCGAGCCTGTTGAGGGTGCATAATTTGTTTTTACATCTACATAATTATCAATATAAAATGCTTTATCAAATAAATCTTTGTTTTTAATCAATATATCATCCCTTAAATTTGTGTATGCAAGCTAAACTCTTTTCAATAGACTGTCAACATGGAACACTTCGTAAAAGAACCCATTCGAAATGATCAATGTCTTTAAAAGCTGTATTCCATTGGCTCAAATAGTCAATACATGTTTCATAAAAGCTTGTTACTTCTCTTTTTTTAATGGCACGAACAACTTCAAAATTGGTACTTATTTAGGCTTTAACTAAAGCCAGCGTATTTTGCTGTCGCCCAAAATTTTTTTGTATTCAACATCGACATCTTCACAGATCTCTTTGAATTGTTCTCCTCTTACAGTGTAAATGTAAAATAATGAACAATTTTTAACAATAATGACTTCTATGTCTATTGGAACAGACTCCACCGCAGTTTGAATACAATTGCTTAAAATGTGAGCAACACAATTCACTCCGATTAAATTCTTGACAAAGTTTAATGGGTCCATGATTGGAACAATCTAAATACATTGTTATGCAGCTGGCGTTAAATAAGTTGACAAAAATAATTTTTTATAGGTTAGGTTAGGTTAAAGTGGCTGCCTCAAATTGAGACGCACTTAGGCCAATAAGGCCCATTGTGGTACCACAGGGGTTGATCTCCCTTCTCTATTCAAACCAGCTTGAGCTGTTCACAAAGCTTAGGATTCGGTATATCGATATTTCCGAGAGTTCTTCGAGGTCTCTGAAAAACCAGTTGTTTAGGTGAAGAAAACGTTTTTGAGCCAGCGCTGGGCAGGTGCAGAGAAGGTGTTCTGTAGATTCCACCTCCTCCTCATCTCTACAACTTCTGCAGAAGTCGTTGTGGGGTATGTTTAATCTTTGAGCGTGCCTGCCAATAAGGCAGTGCCCTTTCAGGATCCCTATCATGGTGCCAATGTGATCTCTACTAAGAGATATGAGTTCTTTTGAACGCTTCAGATTGAGTTTGGGCCAGATTTGCCGTGTTATATTACAAGTGTTACCTGCTGACCATCTTTTGTTGGTGTTGATACAGGATAACTCATGTGTAAGGAGTTTACATGTGGTGAGAGGAATACCAAGGTTTGTCTTGTCTGAAGATAGTTGTTTGGTAGTACCTGTGCGAGCGAGTTCATCTGCTCTGCAGTTACCTAGAAAATCCCTATGTCCAGGAATCCAGCATAGGATAATTTTGAGCTGCTCTGCCATCTCGTTTAGAGATCTGCGGCAGTTGAAAACTGTTTCAGATGTTATTTCAACAGTTCCTAGGGCTTTCAGAGCGGCTTGACTGTCAGAAAGTATGCATATATCCATGGAAGATATATCATTTTTCTGAAGCCAAGTTAACGCTTCATGTATAGCAGCGATTTCAGCTTGAAATACACTGTAATGGTCAGGGAGCCTGAAGGCTATATTGATGCTTAATGTTTCTGAGTAGACTCCTCCACCTACTTTGCCATCTAGTTTTGATCCATCCGTAAAGATCTCAATGACATTGTGAGGTGAACGGTTTTCTTGTTCCCACTCTTCTCGAGAGGGAATGGATACATCGAACTTCCTCTCAAAGAGTAGTTTTTGTGTGATGTAGTCAATGGACCTAGGTAAAGGAGGGAGAAATTTTCTGATACAAGAATGTCCTAGTGTACCTTCTTTCCACTGGGAGGTTGCTACTAGGCGAATGGCTGTATTAGCGGCCATCTGTTTAGCTAGGATATCAAGTGGTGTAAGATGGAGCATTGTGTCTAATGCGTCTGTCGGAGTGGTTCTTAGGGCTCCGCTAATGCACAGTTCAGCTGATCTTTGAACTTTACGGAGAAGGTTATGGTGAGTCTGTTTTTCGAGTGCATGCCACCAGACAATAGCACCATATAGCAATATTGGCCTTACAACTGCTGTATAAAGCCAGTGAGTAACACTTGGCTGTAAACCCCATTTGCTACCCACCGCCTTTTTGCAAGAGTATAGGGCAATGGTCGCTTTTTTGGCTCTATCGAGCAGATTGGGCTTCCAGTTTAGTTTCCTATCTAGTATAAGGCCCAGGTATTTTGCTTGATCTGAGAAGATAAGACTTGTATTTCCCAGTTTTGGAGGGCTAATTTGAGGTACATTGTGTTTTCTTGTGAAAACTACTAACTCAGTCTTATTAGGATTAACGCTGAGCCCACAGCTGATAGTCCAGTTGACAAGAGTGTTTAGGCAGTTTTGCATAATGTCTCGGAGAGTAGATATATATTTTCCAGAGGTAACAATAGCAACGTCATCGGCATAAGCTATCACCCTGCACCCCTCTAGTTCTAGTTTGCCTAGCAGTTCATTCACTGCTAAATTCCAGAGTAGAGGCGAAAGAACCCCTCCCTGAGGGGTTCCTCTTGGTACAGATCTTAGCGTGGATGCCGCTCCAAATTTTGCACTTATAATCCTGCCAACTAGCATTTGGTTTATGAGTGCTATCAGCGCGGCATCCACCCCAAGCTCCGTCAGCGCACTGATGATGGCCCCTGCCTCGACGTTATTAAAGGCTCCTTCTATATCAATAAAAGCTATCATTGTATATTCCTTCAGATAGAGGGATTTTTCAATGATGGAGATTATGGAGTGGAGAGCTGTTTCCACTGATTTGCCTTTGGTGTAAGCATGTTGAGCTAGAGATAATGGCTTCTTATCTATCATGGATCTCAAGTGAATATCAATTAATCTCTCGAGGATTTAAGTTGACTTTTTAATTTGACTTTTAGAAGAAAAGATGAGAGACTAATTGGTCGAAGGTCTTTTGGGTTTACGTGTGAGCTTTTTCCTGCCTTAGGTATAAAGATAACCTTCACATTACGCCATCGCTGGGGAATGTGGTTCAGGTCAAGGCAGCTTTGGTAGATCAGCAAAAGCCGCTCCTTAATGATGTCATACGACTTTTGGATTTCAATGGGGGCTATACCATCTGGTCCTGGTGACTTAAATGGTTTGAAGCTACTGATTTTTTTATAACAAGTATCTTTTTGTTTAGTGTTACTGGTCCTGATGACACACAATTTTAGTCGAAATATCAAAAAAAATATATTAAAAAAAAAATTAAAACTCTTGCTTAATTTTTACATCCAAAGCATACGAAAAACAATTATAAAATAAATATAAAAAGGCCGATAACACCGATTTTAAAATCTTTAATATAAGTAAAAATATACAAAACCTGCACATTTACCAAGAAAAACACAAACAAAAAACCGTTTTCAAGAACCTTTCACAATATATTTTTTCTATGCTGCGAACTCCTGCTCCTTTTCGTCTATTTACGTGTGCTGCCAAAATAAAAAAAAATAAAGTAGTGATTCTACATTTACATGCAAACACAAAGCAAAAATTATTAGAAATGAAAAAAAGTACAAAAGAGGGCAATTTTAAGAAATTAGGACAATAAAAGGACAACATTTTTAACTAGGGCACGGGGCTAAAAAAGAGGACTGTCCTTTCTAAAAAAGGACGGATGGTCACCGTATCTATAGCGGAAGCAAAACCTCTTTTCTCAATTCTATTTTGAGTTTCGGCATATTCGTTGAACTCCAAAGAAGAAAAGAGAAATTAGAAGAGGCAACTAGAACAGATTAAATCCCAGCTAAAGTTTCAGGCTTGACCTAAAAATAACCTTGACTATAAATAATTGACCTTTCTTTTGCTGTCATATGATTTCGATGAGTTTATTCAAACGCTAGCTGATTTATCCAGTGTTACTCGAGAAGTTAAATATACAAATTTTAATATACGTTTTAATGTTTTAAAAAATCCCGAATAATAAAAAATATGTTGAACGCGAGTGAGCAAACTTTAGCTTGTAAGTTAAAAAGCCATAATTAAGATATAATTTAAGGTACTTTTTTCTATTAACGACTACTAAAAGTTATGAAGAAGATTAATTTAAAATTAAATTGAGTAAAAATACAATTTTTATGTGAATTTATTTTATGTATAGCGGAAAAAACTTGTATTTTTCTAAAAAAGCCAAGTTGAAAAATAACAAAAGAATGTAATTATATATATGCGCTCGTCCTTGATGAATATGGATATTTATCAATTTTTCAAACTTCTCTAAAATATATACATACATATATTAGAAGAGCTATTTTTGAAAAGTTTTTCTGATCCGTGGAGTCAGTAGCACATTAGAAGGAGGATGTTAAGAAACTTAAAAATCCGAAAAAAAATAGTGTAAATATCCTTAAAACCGAAAACGCTCAAAGCGAAAACCCTTATTTTGAGCAAATTTTATTAGAGTTCCAGAATCGGTTGCCAATCATTTCCTATGCTGAATTTACTGTTGCATATAATTTACTTATCAGAAATTGAAAAAATTGCATACTAGAACCTCCAACACCATGCTAATTTGAAGAATAGATTTTTGTTTTTGTAGTTTTTATTCTAAGTATCACCAACTAACAAGACGCCATTGAATAAGAAGAAAAAAAATACCATAAGTAAACAACTTAATTTAGGTATTTTAGAAAAAAAAATAATTGAAACCGGTCGGTTTTTCGTTAAGGGGAGGTTCTAGTAGAAACGTAATTTCACGTAACGTAATTTCAGGATTTTTTTTTTGAGCGAATGTAAATCTTTTTTGAAAAAATTTTTTGTGGCATTTATTAGTGTATATTTTAAGAACATTATACAACTTTTTTGATGAAATCAAAGCCGATGAGATCAAAGCCGTGTGCGGCGATAGCCAATGTGCGCTGTACACTCTACAGCCCTGCCAAGTGATCTGAAACAAAAAAACCAAAAAAATTATTGCCCTAGATAAAATTTGGTCGGCCTTGAGGATTTCTGATTTTAATAACACCCTTTTTAAAAAAAATGGCGGCCCTTTGAAAAAAAACTCTTTTTTTCCTCCTTTTCCTTTTGCTTTAACGTTAAAAAAATAATGATTATAAATTGTTTTGGAAAAAACGCTTCCTAAAGGCCTTCTAAATTGATTAAGCTTTAATTAGAGCCGTCAAACATCGAAATCGATCAAGTCGTTGAAGCGGAATCGCGTACAGCGCGAAAAAAGTTGTTAAGAGAAAAACGCGTTTATACCTGTTTTCGGCCGACGCACTCTATTGTCTAATACGCTATGACTCGTAAAATAAATTAGCTCCTAAGGATGAAAACAAAGCAAAAAACAAAAACAAAAATTTTCCGTTGATTTCTACTAGAACCTCCCCTTAAGAAATCTTCAGTCTAATTAATTACACATTTTAAGTGATATGCGATAACAAGAAACAAATTTTTTCAATTAAATTTATTTTAAAAGGATAAATTTTAATAAAGCTTTTTTGTTGCTTAGGGGAACAATTTTTGGTGCAGTTCTACTACTTTGCAGCACCATTTGCTTCTCGGTCTTTATGTTCATAATTTTTCCATTGAAACTTGTGCACGTGAAGAGGACAGCAAAAAAAATTTCATTTCGATTTTGTTACTTTATTTAGATTCAACTTATGTGCAAAATTTTGATCCTGCCCGAAGCCTAGTCACCGAATACTGATGGTATTTTTAAAATCGACTAAAATGAAAGTAGGATCCTTTTTAATTACAGTTTAGGAGCTTAAAACATTCTTAAAAAAATTAATTAAATACTGAATTTCATTCACATCTTTCTAGTAATAGAGTTAAATTTTTTTACAAATTAGTATTCAATTAAACTAATAATTAAGAAAATATATAATAACTAAATAGAAATTTCTTGCATCTTATGCATTTTTTAAGTTTTTTAATAAAACGATTTCAGTATACATACATGGCATATTTATTACATATACAATATTTATTCTGTATATATACATTAATAACACGAAATGAGGTCGTATAATTTCTCCCATATTTGTAACTCAAACGAGATTTATTGGGACCCTTTCTCTTTTTTTTTTACCGTCCAACCAAAAAGCTATATTTTTTTAAACCATATTTAGTTATATTTTATAACTGTATTCCCAATTTTTGCTATTACAGAATGTTCATCCACACAATTCAGATGCCGTTCCGGTGAGTGCATTGAAGGCTACAAACGCTGTGATAACCGACCTGATTGTCCTGGTGGCGAGGATGAAGATGAGAATTGTGGTACGTTTAGAAACTGTGAATTTTTAATTGTTTTTATCGCCTTTTTATTTAAACCTTTTTTATTTTTTTACTCGTAAGTTGTACTTGGTAGTTTTAAAAAGTAACTAAAAGCCTTTAAGCTTTTACCAAAAGCCACAGAATGCTTTTAAATAGTGTTAAATTTGTTAATAATATGTTTAAGTTTATTTTTTCTTAACTTACTTATAACCCTTAAGCTCTTAAAGCTCGAAAATAGTAAGCTTAATTTTAATAGATTAAATTTTTACATTTTAGTTAATTATTTATGATTGATTTTTATAATTTTATTATTCTTTAGACTTATTAAATTATTATTTTATTTTATTTTCTTATTTCTAATTTATTTTATTTTTTTATATTAAGTTTGAACCTCTTTGCTTACTTACTTATTTATCTACTAATAATTACTTTTTCTACTTATGCTACTACTAATTATAATACTATGCTATCCATTCTAACAACGAATATCAAAAACTAACCGCTTGTGCCTGCCCTTGGTTTAACAATATTAAAAAAAAAAACACGTTACCTTAAATGCATTCATCACAGCTACAGAATGTAGCAGCATTGAGTATCAGTGTCGCGATGGCTTGCGCTGTATCAGTGAGTCGCAACTGTGTGACGGTGCGACTGACTGTCAAGATGGTGATGATGAAGAGCGTTGCGACGGAAGTAAGTTACATTTAAAATGAGGTCTTAAGCACTTATGATCCAAAAAAAAACTATTCTTATTATTGTATAATAACCATAGTTTAATTTAATCTTCTAACTAATCTTTTTGAATTTAACATTTCACATGCTTTCATTAAATATTGTGAAAACAAAAAGTAATACCAAAACTCAAGTATTTCTGTTCGAAGGGAAAGTTTACATGTCATGATCTTTTTTGTATATCCATAATAAATCGCTGTGATGGCAAAGTCGATTGTCCCAATGATCGTTCGGATGAGGAAGGATGTCGTATGTTTGTGTCATTAACTTAACATATTGTAACTTATACTAACATTGTTTATCTACATATATCTGTGTGCTCTCTTTTGTCTACTCTAACTTACGCTCTCACTTAAAATGTCAAAACTTAATTGGTCATGCAACTTCAAACCATGTTATGTTTAAAAAAAAAATAACAAAAAAGCTTGTCTATACGACAAGTGGCAATGTGACGATGGCACCTGTATCGCCAAAGATTTGCGCTGCAATGGAAATATTGATTGTCCTGAAGATGTTTCCGATGAGCGTCAATGCAAAGGTGAGCAGCGCAAACGTAATATAACATGACGCTTTTATAAGTTCTCTTTTGTAATACTATCTTAATACTCATCTTGAGTTAAGCTTAAGACTGATAGCCGATACACATTGACTTCAACTAGCGACGAACACCAATTGCCAAAAAATAAAACGCATGTTTTCTTATGAAGATGTATTTTTTGAAGACGGCACGACAAAGAGAGAACCCGACCACAATTGTTGCTGCCGCAGACTTCAATCTATTTCTAATTTGATAGACGACAAGAGCGAACATAGCAGAGTTTGTTTATGTTTTGTATGAAATATAGATTGTCTCTGTTGCGTTCATTATAATCAAGTCGTCGAGAATACTGCGACATTTCTCTCTGACGGCAAGTTTTCGTTTTGTCGGTGGCGACTGTTGCAGTCAATGTGTATCGGCTATGAGCCTAAAACTGTAACTCTGTTGTAAATAACAAAGTAAAGGTAAGTGAGCATGTTAATTTCTACATTGAAAACATATTCAAACATCTTAAAAATTGTTATTTTACAAAGTTTTCAAGCAAAAATATTAAACTTTCAAGCTTTCTCGTTAAAGTACTTAAAAAAAATATTCTAAAAAGAATTAAGTGTTTTAGCTTACATTGATTTTTTGGTCTTAATCTACAACACACATATGTTAAGTGTTTCTTTTTTGCTTCTTTAGAAGCAGTTTTAAAGCACATTTTATATAACACTTTTTTACAATATTAGAAAATCCAAATTTTTCTCTCCACAAACCTCTTTGCTTATTATAAAATATTTGTTAACAGTTCCTTTTCATAGGTTTCAAGTCGTAAAAGCTCTTGAAATTTAAAATCCCTTTTTAACTTTAGTGGGCATTTTATTGAGGCACACCGTATGCGCCTCATGGCAGTTGAGGTGTTAATATTGCCTTTAGTTTTTTGTCTGATGATGATTCGTATATATTTTAAAAAACGAATTTCTTATCTTTGAACGGAAAAATCCCAAAATCAACCAACACAGTTTCCAATTCTTAAAAAACGTGCTTTAAAACATAGCTTTGCATTGCTAATATTTACTAAATAAAAATGTATCCACAGATTATTTCTAAAATAAATTTTCCCAGACAATAGTTAAATAAGTTGTCAGCAGAAAACTTTATAGAAAAAAAAATCAGTAAAATATTTTACCAGGAAACTAAAGCCATGCAATTAAATATTCTGCAAGCGTTTTTTATTGTGAACGCATTCCATGAGTGTCTGAGATACATAAGTAGAAAAAAAAATCGGCAAAAACCTTCCAAACACATACAATCTACTCCAGTTACAAGTCACTCAATTGTTAGATGCACTGAAATTAAAAGGACTCAAGCTTAGCAATGATAGCAAGCAAACACAGACGAAAAAGCTTACTATGCTGCCATAAGCAATTCATGGTGTCATGTAATCATAAAAAATAATAGCAAGGTATTGCGAAAGCTTTTTAATTCTTTAAGCATTAAAAACAAAAAAAAACGAAAGCTTTCTATGTTCAAGCTTAACACATTTTAACAAGCCTTAAAACTAATGGTTTTGAGCGCACTTAAAACTATTAAAGCTCTAAATATATAATAGTTCCAAAAGATTCTAAGCTTTATGAATTACAAAGTTTACAAAATTTTCAATTAAAAAAAATAGTCCAAGCTCTCAAAATCTTTTCGGATATCTTAAAGCTTTAGTTTGTAATGTTTTAACTCAAATTAATTAAAAATAAATTTAACGTTTTCAAAACTTTTTTAAGCTCTTTAATGGAAAGTTTTAATGGAAAACTTAAACGGATTTTTGTCTATGACTATTTGTCATTAAGCTTTGTACTTTAAAAGAACTAAGTTTTTAGTGTACTTATATAATAAAGGCACATAATAATAACAATAATTTTTCATTTTAAAAGCTAATGTACAAATGGCAGCATAGGAAGGTTTTTTTCGAATGAAGCCCATTATTAAAAGCAAGGCATTACAAAAATCTTTTAATATTTTAGGTAGCAAAAAAAATAATTCAAGCTTCAACTCAGCAGGATTAAAAAAGTTAAGAGCTTTTCGCAGTAAAAAGCTTTAAACAATTTAAAAGTCTTTAAATTAAAATTGTTAACATTTTTCAGCTTTTAATAATATAAAAGCTTATAAATAATAAATTTTCAAAAATATTTAAAGCTTAAGAGCTCAAAAAGATTTATTGCTTAAAAAACTAAGATTTTTACAAAATTTTAAAGCCTTCAAAGTTTAAAAAACTTATTTCAAAGCTATAAAAACTCTATAATTAAAGCTCTTAAAGCTTTAGTGTGTAATATCTTTACAATTTTAAAATTTTGAAATTTCTTTCGAAGCTTTTGAAAGCTCTTACAGATGCTTAGCTACAATGTTTACATAGCATTTAACAAAAATAATAAAAAGATATTTTCTTACACTTTCAAACATTTTTGAATTTCCAAACTTTTAATTTAAAGCTTAAACAACATTTTTGTTTCTAAGAAGCTTTTAGAAACCTTCAAAGTTATAATACATTTAATTTTTAAAGCTCCTAAAGAATTCAAACTTTTAATGTAAAGCTAACATTTTTTTCTTGTTTCTTATAAGATTTTGTCCAGAGTTTACAAAACTTTCAAAGTTATAATGCAAGGCTAAAACAACTTTTTGTGTTTCTAAGAAACTTTTGTACAGAACCTTGTCAAAGCTTTTAAGCACAACAGTCAGCTGAAAAGCTTGTCAAGACAACATTTTATAAAAAATGTTTGCCATCAAATCAGAGAAGAAGTTAAAGCTAAATTTTCGTTTATCATTTTGAATGTTTTCCTTACAAGTAAAATTTCCATATATTTCTGCACAGTGTAGCATACAGCTTAGTTTGCTGTCTGTCCGCTTAACTGTCCATTTCTATGCAATTTGCCTGTCATGGCGGCGGCAAAATCTTCTACATTGCAGCTGTAATTTTTTTTCTCTATATAATATTTTATTATTTTTTACCAACTTATTCGATTTCGTTGCAATGTTGTTTTTGTTATTTTTGCATTAGGTTGCAAACACATGTTTGCCATATCAAAGAGTAGCTACTAGCTGCAATTGTCATGCTTTCGTCTTCTGTGATATATTAGCATATCACACAAACGCAGCAACAGACAGTCAGACACACACACAATTAAAAAGAGATCAAATATATGCGCCGACAACTTAACGTAGTGACTGCAAATTATTATAAATATTTTTTGTTTTGTTTTACGATTGTTTTGAATGACACTTTCATTTAGTTTTGGCAAGTGATGCAAACGTTTTATTTTTACCCCACTTGAAGCTTTTATTACATCTGTAGACACTGTTATTGTTGTTATTTTTGCAAGCTTATTAATATATAGCACTAAAAATAAATATTTATGAATTAAATTGATCATATGTATAGTTATATTATTCATTCACTATTTTTCTGCATTCATTCAATTGTTTTAGAAAGCAGCGTTGCCACACCTCCGCATTTTTGGCACACTCTCAATGTTTTTTCTGTTCTTAATTTTTGTGCTTAGCCTTATCTTTGTTGTAACTTATGTTGAATGTCTTTTGTTAAACACCGAAACAAGGCGTAGCCTCGCTAGTTTGCAATTCACATCGTAATCCATTATTATTAGCATTTCATTTGATTCATTTTTATTGATATTAACTACAAATCTACTAATAATCGTATTTATTACACATAAATATATATATATATATATATATATAAAAACCACCAGGCGGCGATTATTGCAAATTCAATGAGTTTCAATGCGATAATGGCCAATGTATACCATATCGCGAACTATGCGATAATATTTACGATTGCTCCGATTATTCTGATGAGAAGAATTGTGGTAAGTTGTTGTTGTTGTATCTATTAAAAATGCTAAAATGCCTCTACACAGCTTTAAGCTATTATATTAGTTGGCACTGTGGTGGAGTTTTATAAGACTTAAAAGCTTTATGCTTGGTAAAAGTACAGAGATTGGTGTTGGTTTATTTTAATATTTTGAGAAAACGCTCAAAAACTGCTGATTTAAATTTGTGTGTAGATAATAAATTTATATAAATTATATTGTTGTTATTATGAAATGAAAAAAAAACTGTGGAAATAAAAAACCCTCCAAAGTGCACAAAAATAGTTTCTTTAAGACACAAACGTATTTTTTTTTTCTTTACTTTATTCTTGGGCCGTCAATTTTTTTGTTTGAGGTTCACTATTGTCTTGATAATCCACCTAAAGGACTTTGAAAAATAATTGCTCGAAAATGTTCACGGTTTAATTCTATTTTTTTCCAGAGATGAAATTTTGGAATCCCTTTTAACAAAAAAATTTGGCTAATACGTCAAATTATCCTGTGTACGTTCAACACTTAGTGTTGCCAGGTGAAATGTTAATAGAAGTCCTCGCATTCATATAAAGTTTCTATTTACTCTTTTCTGGCTTTATATTGTTTTTTAGTGATTTCTTATGCAACAGTTAACAGTTTATTCGAATCTCAAAATCCATACCGAACATTTATAAGACCTATAGATAAGCATTTTTTTAAATAGTTTTCAAGGTTATGTCGAAATATAAATCATATTATATTAAAAATAATAGGAGTTTTTTGCGGTTATGACCAAGTCCATGAGTGAAGGCCTCATTCTTATTTCGGATTCAAATTCAGGGGGCAAAAATTCATGGAAGATCGTTTGTGTTTATTAAAGAACAAATCACTTTCTCTTTGCGCCCGTCATGTTAAGCTTCTTGAGAACATGAACCGTCAATAGAAGCTCGCTTAAAGAACTTTCAAGAGCTAACTAACTAGCTATATGATACTAGCTGATTAACCCGGCTACGCACAGGTCGGAAGAACCAAAAAACTTTACAGTTTTACAAAAACTGCATCAACATATACTAGACTTTGAACCTTAAATGTCTCGAAAACGGGCCAAAGGATTAAAAAACGGAAAACGCCATTAAATTCAGCGTCTTCGAATTATGCGGAAATGATATCTCCCTAGGTTTTTTGAAAAAAAAGTGACCGATTCATGCACAGTGCAATTATTTCACTTCAAAAATATGCTAGATTTCAGCAAAAACTAATTTAAATTTGCTATTTCAATTTATAATAACTTAGCAAATATTTGCTTGAATAAAGTAGAAGTTTGGTTTTGCAGTTTATAATAACTTAGCAAAAACATTTGCTTGATTCAAGCAAAATAATTATCTCCGTGCATATATCATCCAATGCAGAGAGTTGTCACTGCTACCAAATAAAGCAACATTGCGTCCGCAGGCAGGCTAACTTTGGATGTTGAGCACACTTGATGTTAAAGCTGACTAAAGCAATGATGCTAAGGACAGTTTTGTGAGACAATACTCAACTGATGCATTTGTCGCTTGCTAGTCAGGTTTGCAAAATGATGAGGATAGTTTTTTCTCCGTGTGGCTAGTTAGTATTTGCCTACGCGCTGTGGCTAGTGTAACGATATCGTCAAACCCATTTTTTACGGTTTTAAATAAACATATCAGTTAAAGGAATAAAAATGTTTTGGCCAAAATGTCCACTCAGTTTTGCGCCAAAAATTTCGGAATAGCCGAAAACGAGCATTTTTTCGTAATGTCGTAAAAAGTAGTGTGACGATATCGTTACACTAGCCACACGGAGGGTTAATTAACACTGGTGAAGTATGGTAACTGGAGGTACTGTACTCTTATTGATCCTGCCGATTCTCTCAAACCAACAATCTAGAAGTGTAGTCGGTCTAGTCGCACTTGATGACTCTTTAAGCTGGCTATTACTCTAGTTGCTGGCAAAGGACGGTGGTAAATAGAATGTTTTTAAGGTTATGCATAGACTCTTTGCCGATACGTTGAGAAGTGTACCTGTGTTCTGCCAATTCAGTAATTGATTTTTTGCGTTTTCGGGAAAGTTTTCTGTATATGATTTTGTCACAGTGCTATTGACAAAGATTTTTAAATGTTGTCTTCTAACTCGACTCTGTTGAAGGCAGTTTCTTATAGTCTTAAGGTTAATTTTTATACAGTTATAGCTAGCTTATATTCTTATATGCAATGAGCACTTTTTGAAGCAATGAAGCCTTCGTAACCTGAGAGCATTTCCAGTATATCCCATAGAAGCGCCTGTAGCGGTCATGTTAATAATGTTTAGTGAAGTCTGATTGTTGGCGATTTGATAAAAGTATTTAGATGTCAGCAATAATATTTGATGATCTTTAGTTCAGAATCTATTTGTACACTACATTTTATGTTTTACCCTCCAGTGCAAGGACTATGAGACCACTTGCTGAACTTACTCGATAACATGTAAGGTATAGTTGTCCATGCGAAAAGCACTCCTTGATTAAATCAATTTCTGCTATCTTGAATGACTGTACCTGTGATTGTTTATTGATTATTATCGCAAAGCATACCTTAAGAGGAAATTGTAGCCTTTTAAACTCGAATGGGTACTCTGTTGGGGCATAAAAACTGAATCACCCCAATCGTAGCCAGTCAATATTGTTGCTTCTACACAGAGCCAAAACAACCTAATAAAATTGAAGAAAATCAACAAGATTTCTCTATGGTTTTCATCCAAGAAGATTTTCTTATTAAAACCATGGAGAAAATCTTATTGAAACTATGAACTTTTTTTTTAGGCAAACCACATAATTTTAGAAGAATCTTATTGTTTTTTATAAGAACACTTTTAAAAACAATAAGAAAATCTTATCAAAACTTCTTGGTTTTTAAAAAGAAATCTTAGAGATTTAATAAGATTTATTTTTGAAATTTAATAAAGACATCTTATTGATTTAATGGGATTTTTTTAAATTTTAATTAGGAAATATTTTTTAATCAAAACGAAATATTACTAACCTTTTACCTAGAAATATAATTTTAATTGCCTGTAATATTAAATAAAAAGGCATTTTGTTGGTTTATTACAATTTATTAGGAAATAAAATTGGACTTTGTCACCAAAATTCGCGGCGCTGTCGAGGCCTTCAAAGAAATTGGCGACATCCTCAATTTCCATTTTTTGAAGAACCTCTTTCAAGCTTACTCCATAAATTTTTAGTCAAGTCGAAATTGAGTCACTCTAGCCCCATGACTGAAATATGGCTTGAGTTTCCAGAATTTCAGCCTCGTCGAAAACGAGTTCGGGAACAGAAGTATCATTATCCATTATCACATATTTTTTTTACTTTTAATAAATTGAATTCTTAAAATATAAACTTCATGAATTCACTTCACAATTACGACTGAAAGCTAAGAAAATCTAATAAAAACGGATCAAAAAGTTGTTCTTATTAATTTAAGGTGGTCTCTTCTTAAACTTTGGAGATTGAAAAAAAATTTTCTTATTAAAGTAAATTATTAATAAGATTACCACATCATTTCATTCATTTAATAAGAAATCTTATTAAAAAATGTTTGATAGTTGTTGCAAATTTTTAATAAGATTTTCTCTATGGAATTAAAAAAATTCTCTATAGAAAATTCTCATTATTTGGTAGTATTAATAAGAAAACCTAATAAAATAGCTAAATTAGGTGATCTTTTTGATTTTATGCGGTGGTTTTAGGATCTATGTATGACTTTTCTATTTAGAGCTTTTACCTGGAGCCTTGTTCATTACAGAGCTGTGTTGGGTTAAGATTACGCAACAACATAATAGGAGTTTCTACTTCAAGTAAAATAATGTATGCTTGAAGTCCTGGAGGATTCAATGTATTTAGAAACTCTAAAGGGTATTGGACTGCATCAACATCACTTAGCTTTTAAGTCAGCGATATCTGGAGAAATGCGAGAAAAGAGCTCTTCAATGTTTTGAATACTGTCCATTACCTATTTTAAGCAGTAGTTCGGAGAATTTTCCAGCAGATGCATCGTATCTTAAGTGAACGTGCATATTTGTTTTAAGTGATATTTTTAAATAATTGGCCAAATATAAGATGTTTTAAACATGTCATTTTCTCATCGGCTTGAATTCCTCTTGTTACTACCGGCAATGTTTGCCTAAAATCTTCAGCCAGAAATACAGTGGCTCCTTCTATTGCATTATTGCTTCCTCTTAAATCTTTCAAGGTTGTGATCAGTGCCTCAAAGGCTCTTTTATGTGCCATAGTACTTTCATCCCACACTATAAGCTTCCAATCACATAATACTTTAGCCATATTGCTCTATTTTAAAATATTACACACCGGGGTATCGGTGATAAGAAGATTGAGATGTTATTTGAAAGTAGCAGGGGCTGTTCTGTCTCCCTCCAACAGCCTAGCAGCAATACCAGATTAGGCACTATATTTTCAGAGATTATTTTGATAGTCATTTTACAACAACTTTGTCATAATTTTTTAATAAAAAGCAAATTTGTTCGTAGTTTTCAGCCACGAATAGGATTCGTAGAACCGACGTGTATTAGTACATATTACGAATATCTTATTCGTATTCGTTAAAAAACAAATGTATATTGCACGAATACATTTGCTACATTTGCGAATGATCATAATATCTTATAGCGAAAAAATAAATATTCTGTCTGAGCTGGGGCTTGAACCTCGGGTCACGCACTTCGCAAGTAGGCTACAACTACTTTACAATGATACAGTTCTTTATATTCTTTAGTTTTTCAAAAAAACCTGGGAAACAAAAACATTACGTTTGAGCCTGAGTTTGAACCTCGGCTCTTTAGCTTACGGACAACGTACTCTACCAGTAAGCTTGTCACTTTGCAATCATACAGTTCCTTATATGCTAGCCAAGAAAAAAACTAGCCAAACTAGCCAAGAAAAATCTCTCCGAGCTGGGGCTTGAACCTCAACTCTTTAGCTTACGTGCCACGTACTCTACCAGTAGGCTACAGTCACTTTACAATTATACAGTTCCTTATGTTTTGTAGAGGTTCGACAAACACGACTGAACGATTTCGGTTTTAAATTTTTTAAACTCAACTAATAATTAGTACATTCTACTTATAATTCGTACGGTTGACCTACGAATAAATTGATTCTACTAATATTATTTTTCATTCGTAAATTGTATGAAAGCATTAGTAAATACTGCGAATGTAATGAAAGAAATTACGAAGTTATTCGTACGAGAAATTTACGAATATTATTATTTATATGTACACAATCATTTGTACAATGCACTAATAAGAATTGATTTATTTTTGGCTACGAATATCATTAGTATATAAAACAAATATATTCGTAGATGCTACATCAGGTATAAGAAAAATTTTACGAATGAATTCGTAAAGATGTCACAATAAAAAACTTTTTATATTGTACGAATATTTATAGAAGTACGAATATTTTGTTTACTAATATCATTCGTATAAATTTTACTAATCAATTTTTTGAGTTTAACGGTACAGTTGAAACTATTTTGATTAAACGATTTTATTAAACTTTAAAAAAAATAATTAAAATATATTCAACAGCATCGAAAGTCAAAACTTTAATTTTTACATAAAATATAAAAAACAAACAAATTTCTAAAATTAAATTGCCAAAAAAAACTTTACTCAAAAGTATTCGAATAACAAAATTAACGTTAGTTCAAAAGGGGCGAAAAGGGTGTGGTCAAAACTGAGTGTGTCACACTCTTTTCATTAGAGCAGTTTGGATTTTACGGACTTGAAGGTAAGGTTAGTGTGGCTGCCTGAACCGAGGGACACTTAGGCCAATGAGGCTCATTGTGATACCAAGGGTTAATTTTCCTTTCTCTATTTAAACCAGTTTGAGCTCATTAGTAAGCCTAGGATTCGGTGTACCGAAGATTTCGAGACTTCGTCAAGGTCATTGAAAAACCGGTTGCCTAAGTGAAGAAAGCATTTTTTAGCTAGTGCTGGGCAAGTGCAAAAGAAATGTACTGTAGATTCCTCCTTCTCCTCATCTCAAAAGTTAAGTATATTATACAGACTTGAAAGTATTGTAAATTTTATGATAAAGTCAATAACTACATTTCAACACTTTGCAAGTCGACTGTGTACAATTCAGGAGAATAATTTTAAGGCTGAATTATTTGAAGTGTAAAATCCTAAAATTAAATTAAATGCACTAAGTATGTCAGCATTTATGTTTTTTATGTACCCATAATATTTATATTTTACCCTTTCTCTCCCGAATTTTAATGAATTTTGAAAAACCCTGAAACTGCTTTTTAGAAATATATTTCAGCATTTTAATGAAATATATTGAAAATTCTTGGTTATAACTATAAAGGATTCAAAATGTACCTGTTTTTAACACTTTAAGGCCATTAGTGGTGAAATTTTCAAAAATCCCTTTTTAGTGCGCGTCCACCCACGTTACTAAAGACATCAGCCTACCAAATTTCATCTAGCTACGTCTTATGGTTTTGGGTTGTTTGCTGATGAGTCAGTCAGTCAGGACAAACTGTTCTGTCATTGCTGTTACTTTAACGAAATCTAGCGATATTTAAAACACAAAATTTGTCAAATTAAAGACACAATTTGTCAAATTTAGCACATTTTTTTATTGCATAAATCAAAGCTTTTTTTATGTATTTTACATATGTACTTGAACTACTATCATAAGTATATTAAATTTGTGTTATTTATTTTAAATAATATTTCTTTTCAAGTTTTCTTATAACTCTGTAATTGGTTGTGGTTTTGACTAAACATTGTCTAAAATAGTTTTGAAAAATATATTAAATAAAAAACTGTTCTATGATTATTTTAACCTTTTTTGTGCTCCTCTCTGTTTTTTTAAGAATTTTTTTACGGTTAAACAACGCTAATTCTTTAATACTCTTTCTTAGCTTTATGTCTAAAATTTTTCTTGCCTTGGTGTTGGTTTTTTTTAATTTTTTCTGGTTTTTCTGCTAGTGTGCTTATGTTGTTTATAATTTGTTAGCACTTTGTTTTTATGTTATTTTCAAGATTCGATTTTTATTAATAAAAAATTTTTTCCAAAAATTTCTTTTATATTTTCGTTAAAACAAACAAATTAAAACAAAAATTCTGTGTTGTGGTTTTGGTACCAAACTACTACTACTACTACTACTATTCCCAAAACTACTACTACCACTACTTCCACCACTACTACAATCAACTAAAAACTGTTTGTATAAAAAAAATTCAAATTGGATGACGGAAATTGGAAATCGTAAACGCAAATCTTTTATTTAAATTGCATGATTAAATAAAATAACAACAATAATAATTATAACACAAAAACCGTGCTATTAAAAACTGCTGCATTGGACGCAAAAATTTACAAAAAAACAAAAAAAAAACACAAAGATTTGGAAGACTTCGAACGCAATCGCTTTGACGACAATGAAATCATACGCTCCTATGGTGAGCATCAGGCACGCCCACTTACTGTTGCACCACCTCGCCTACACGAACTAGATGCACGCGAGTACAACTACTACCATCCGAATATATATCAGAAGGCAAATGCGCAACAAACATGTGCGCAGAATCAATTCAAGTGTCTGAATAACGTTTGCATACCGTTGCACTTGCGCTGTGATGGTTTCTATCACTGCAACGATCTGTCCGATGAGCTGGGCTGCGAGTATTATAATCGGACAAGGACAACGGTGGCACCTAGAACTAGGGCACCAGCGAATGTGGTCCGCACCAATGGGCCAACAACGTGGCGTCGGAGCACGACGACTACTATGAGATACCCTGCATCACCAGCAACAACAACAACAACAACAACGAGACCATATAGTAATATTTTAATTGGTGATGGGAATTGTATTGATTGGCAGCTCCAAATTTAATTTTTCATGTTGTTTTGTTTTTGTCAGTGTTGCATGTTTGTAGTTTTACTAGATTTAAAAGCATTAAAAAATAGTAGTGAAAATACTACACGTCCTGCATGTGAAGGCGACTGTCTGGATATTAATTCAAGTTTCACTAAGTTATAAAAAAAAAATTGTGTTAAAACTTTTTTACATATAAATAATGTCCAGTGTTGCTCTAATTTCGAATAATAATGAATCATAACATTTTTTTTTTACTGTTGTAAATATAACAATTCAAACAAGCATTTTTTACTTATTTTCTTTACAAATTATTCTATTTCATTTCAAATAAATTTATTTTATTCTTATTTTTATTTAAATTAAAAGTAATTTTTTTTCATTTATATCTTGTAAATTCTTCATAAAACTTTTGTTAGCTCTTATAATATTTTAAATTCAAAGAAAATATTTTCAATTAACAATCATTTTTATTATTTTTACTTTCATTTTTCGCCATTACTTCTAAAACTTCACATTTTTCGTAAAAATCATGTAAAACGCACACAAAATGTCACACAAACAAACAACACAAAACGACAAAACAAACATATTTTGTATCTTAGGAAAGTCATGCATTGACAACATTGAATTCGCATGCGGTAATGGTCAATGTATACCGATTGAAAGTGTTTGCGATGGTGTACCGGATTGCTCGCGTCGGGAAGACGAGGAGCAGAACATCTGCAGATGCAGCAGCAATAAGGTAAGCAACAATAATAGCAACAACAACAGAAACCTACATTAAAAATTAAGATTTAAATATGACGAAACAACTATATAAAGTTTGATATGAAAATTTAAGAATTTACTCAACATTTGTAAAACTTGATCTTGTGTTGTAAACGGCCAGCTTTTATAAAAATTTTGGTTTAAAAAAAAATACTCAAAACTTTTAAATATTCAATCTTACAATTTCTTATAAAATTATAAGCTAAAATTATATAACAATTTACAAATTTCCTAATTACAAATTACTACAAAATACAAATAAAAATAACTAATTAAAAATTGCAAATAATAAATAACAAATTACCAATTATTCTTTTTCTAACTAAACATTAAAAATTTAAATTAAAATTTAAAAAACAAAAATTAATTAATTAAAAATATTATTCAAAAAGTTAAACAAATAAAAAAATTTTAATATTTAAAAAAAATAAACTTTGTAAACGCCTAAAAAACGCAAAAGCTTTACAAATATAGAGTGGATTCTTGAGAATATTTAACTACGACACTGCAAAACTTACTGCATCTTAACTTGACCTTAATCGTTCACACACACTCTTACACAAACACTTACATGTACAGTTCAAATGTTTGCGTGGCGGTGGCTGCATACCAAAAACTCAAGTCTGCGATGGCAAAAATCAGTGCAAGGATGGTAGCGATGAAAGCACATGTAGTAAGTACAACTTCCAATTTCAACTGTCATTTTTAACAATGTTTTCTTGTTATTTGAACAAATTCATTTTAGTTTAGTTTTGTTATTCTCTTTTGTTTTTTTAGTAAGTAGCTATTAGAGCTGTGCATGTTTAAGTTATCAGCAATTGTTTTGAGTAGCTAGTAGTTAGTTTGAATGAGTTTACTGTCGTATTGTACCTAGAGTCTAGTTAAATGTTGCACGACTTGGGCTGCATGTGTAGAAAAAAATAAATCAAATATAATAAAATAACATTTTTAAAAAAAGTAGTTTAGAACAATAATCTTACAAAATTTTATAAAATAATTATTTAAAAAATTTATAAAATAAAATTTTTAAAATTACATTTATTTTTACATTTTTTCAGCTTTATTTTAAGTTTTATAATAACAAGATTAAGTCTTACTAAATATATCAATAGGAGCTTATTTTTACGTTTAATATTTATTTACTTCTTTTCATTTTTAAGTGTTTTCTTCATATATATCTTATATAGTTTAGCAACTTAGTTATAATTTCACATATATAATTTTTAGTACACAGGGAATACGTAATTTACTTAGTTAGTTACTTTAGTATTTATTTTCAAAGGTAAAATTTTGTCGAATTTTGTAACTAATATTTGGCAATATCTCTTAGTGGAGTTGAATATTTTAAAAAAAATTATAAAACTAAGCACGTGGTACTCCTTATGTCCTGACACCTGAAAAGTTATAATTACACACAAAATAAAAGCATGAGCAAATCTAGCTTCCGACTGAGCTCAAAAGAAAATATGAGCTTTAAGCTTAACCAAAAAGCACTTTTTAGCGTTATTTTAAATTTTAGTTTCACTTTATTTTCGGTATAAAGATTTAACTTATGTCTCAACAAAAAAAATTAAGCTTAGAGTTTGAAATCGTTTTAAGCTGAATAAATAAATTTTATAATTTTTTTGGAAACTATGCAACTAACTTCTCATGCCAAAATAATATAAGCGAATAAAAAGTTTTCGTTGAAAATAAACTGTTTTAAAATTTTTACTCTTTATGTATTATTCAATTAATAACTTTAGATAAGATTAATAACTTCAAAGCAATTAAAATTTTTTAGCTTCAAGCCAAAATTATTTCAAAATTTTAGTTTAAGGAAAAAAGCTCTAAATTTGTATTGAGAGCATTTGAGCATTCTACGTGCTGTAATCTCTTTCGAAAGACAGTTTTGATTAACCCATTAACGCGCACAAAACATAATTTCGTCGTCTGAGTTTGAATTGTCGCCTTTTGATAAATTCGAAGAAAATAGTTATATAAGGAACCACTGTTTCCTATATGTTTCAGATAGTGTTCTTTGTACTAGTGATGCTTCTGCAGAAAAAATGTAACCATGAAAAATAAAAAATTCGCAAAACACGTGCTTTTTTCTGACATATTTTTGTTTATTAAATTATTTTTTTTTTTCGTTTTTTTAATACCTAGAACTAATAAAAATCGAGACCTTAATGACTAAACTTAAAATATATGCGGTAATTTATATGTAAGTTGGAACAAAAAAAAACAAAATGGCATTAACAAATTTGTTTCGAACAAAAATTGGGCCTATTCTGCAGAATCTTTTATGAAAAAATTCTGTTATGATTTCCCATACAAATTTTTGAGCTGTCAAAAAATCTTTTATGAGATCAAGATTCATATTCTGTACGACAATATTTTACGAAATCTATTATAAATCACAAAATATTTTTCGAAATGTTAAAAAATCTTTTACAAACTCTTAAATTGGTATTCTAGATCACAAAATCTGTTATGAAACACAACAGAATAACAGATATATTGTTTTGCATTTTATCAAAATTTAAATTTTGTTCAGTGAGTTACTACGTTTATTGTTGCGTCCATTATCCTGTTGATATTATGAGGAACCTCCAGCATCGCCTCCATCATAGTTAATAGTTCGCTTCCTCTTGCATTCAACATCTTGGCGTTAGTAAGATGAGCTCCACGATCGCCGCCACGATGTTAAAAGCTATAACTCCTGCAACTGCGTTAATTTATTTCTTAATTTATTGACAGCAATAGCTGTTCCATTGTAATAGATTTTTGTTTTCGAATATTGATAACAGGGTAGCATAAAAGTTCGAAAGGCAGAATACAAATTTTAACAGATCTTTTATGGTCGGCATCTTTTATGATTCATAACAGAATAACAGATCTGGCAGAATAGGCCCAATTGTTTGAAAATGTGTTAACAACAAAAACGTTTTGTTGTCAGAACTGTGACAAGTTTTGACAGAACGCTTTCGAATTTTTTAGATTTTTCGACGACGCAGATTGGGTCGCATCGCCTGTTTTTACACTAGCATATACATTATTAATGCTAGATACTTGAATTTGGGGTATTATTTACAAAATTATTCTATGAGACTTATGTAACCTATGTTTGTTTTTCTTCACCAGAGCCTGATACCCTACAGCCAGAAGTTATGACTTTTGAAGAGCTGCTCTGTGAGAATTTAAAGAAGAATATCAAAGTTCTGGTAATGCTTTTAAAAAGCTAGTAAAAAACAATAGCCTTGTTTCAGCATTTCCGGAGTTGAGGCATAAAAATGGTTTTTATGAAGTTTATAGTCTGCATTTGTGTTAGATATTTTATGAAATTATATGGAGACTATTTTTTCTATGGAAAATAGTTTGATTTTCTTTTTTTTTTTTGTTATTGTACTTAAAAGTTATTAGAAGACTTTTATATTTTGTTACAGATTACCGCTATTCATTATCAGCTATTTTAAGTAGCCTTTGAGACCATTTTTTGAAAAAGAAATATTTTGTAAAGCTGAAAAATTTAACTTGAGTTTTAAGTGTAGGCAGAATAATGGAGCAAATTGTGATACTTTACAAAAGAACGAAATATATGTAGAGAGGGTTTTTTTAGCTGCATGAAAACTTTAAATAATAATTCAAGACAGAAATATTGTTTGAATGAATTTTGTATTGTTATAATAAGATAATTATAAATTTCATGACATTTATTTTTTAATGTGATTTCTGGCACATGTCTGCCGTGACTACGAGTTACATAGTCCATTCGATTAGTCCAATTTATCACTACATTTTCCAATAATTCTGGCCGTATGGCCTCAATGGTGGCTTGACTATTGGCTTCGAATGCTTCAAGAGTTGCTGGTTTGTCGGCATAAGCCAATGACTTAACATAGCTACATAAAAATTAATCGAGAAGCGTTAAGTCGCACGAACTAGGCGGTCAGTTAACAGGACCACTTCTGAAAATAAAGCTGCCACCAAATTGCTTTTTCAATAAATTGATGGTTAAGCGCGCTGTATGGCAAGTTGCGTCGTCTTGTTTTAACGAAATGTCGTCGATGTTTAGCTGATTAATTTTTGGAACCAAAAATAATCAGCGCTCGATAGCGCTCGCCATTCACCGTAACGGCAGCTCCTTCCTTATTACGAAAGAAATAAGGACCAATTCGGCCGCCAGCGTGTAAGCCGCACCAAACAGTCAATTTTAGTGGATGATATGGTGATTCATTAATGGCTTGAGGATTGTCTTCGCTCTATTTGCGGAAATTTTGCTTATTGACAAAGCCAATTGCTTGCTCCCTAGGCGAATTATGTTGACCGTAAAGTGAACTTCGCGAACAGTTTTATTTTTTTCAAAGTAAATTTCCACAATTTTAAAGCGTTGTTCTCGTGTTAAACGATTCATGATAAATTTCTATTTCAGAATTATCCAGGTAGTATTGACAACTGCTTATTTTCTCTTTAAAATAAAAACATATCCGGTCAAAAACAGCTGTTAGTGAAAGAAAGCGAAAAAGAAAGCAAGCGTCGAAAATTTAAATCGTAAAATCAGAATAAACAAATTAATATTTTAAATCATAAAAGTTGTAAAAAAATCGTGTGTGATTTGTGCGAAAAGCTTTTCAGTTCGTGAAGTTAAATTCTATTAAGTGCCTCAAAAGGAAGATCGTCGCCAGAGGCGGCGTGATGCTGACAGAAAAGTCGTTTGTTTGCGAGAAACATTTTACAGAGCACGACTTTTGTCAAAATCTTCATAGATTTTGCTATGGCATTGGTTATGTTTACACTTATTGACAATGGCCGATTTATCATAGCAGAATTACCCAGGTAATGTTGACAGTTTTTATGGAAAACGTAACAGTTTACTCTCTTTTTGAGTAAAGTTTCTGACAGCTTACGTTTTCCATAAAAACTGTCAACACTGCTTGGGTAATTCTGCTATGATAAATTGCCAAACCTTACTGAACAGAAATGTCAGCACAGTTTGACATTCTAAACTGTCAAACCATAGACAACAATCATCAAAACTTCTCATGCAGCTAAAAAACTTCCTTTATTATATAAGGATTTTTCCATAAGTTTTTTTAGCATTGCCTAATTTTAGAATTGGCAATTCTTTAATTTTACCCCTAGCTTTGTTAACATTTCTTAGGCTTGATATTTTCATATAAGAAATTACTAAAAGTTTTTAAAAAATACCTCTTAAGCTTTCTTTTATCACTGCCGTGATTTTTAACATAAAAAATACTTGTTCTTTACTACAACTTACAGTTTTGAGTTATTTTATAGGACTATGTAATGTGTGCTCTTTAAAAGGAAAATATGGCACCGGCAACAATATTTAAGATGATGAACTACTTTTTTGTGTGTAAAACAAGTTTTTTAAACAAGTTGCTAGTTCTTGTAGTAAAGTGTCTATGTCCCGGCAAATTCCATTTCTTCCAGATGGCAAAAAAGTTGCTATTCCGGCAGTGAAAAGGTAAAAGGTGTCCCTTGGTTAATAGTTATCATTTTTTTGGAAGTGTTTAAGTTGTTCCTTTTTTATTTTTTGTATGAAATCCGACATTTTGCCCGTCCGACATTAAAACAGCGTTGTTTAAAAAATTATCTTAAAATTCATCATTTTACTATCGATCCATTGTTGCTTAATTCATTTATGTTGCAAAAAATTATGTGTCGGACTATTTTAAAGAATATTTGTACTTAATAATCACGAAGTTCCAATTAAACACAGAGGTTTTATTAGCCTTTGCTGTCAGCTTCGATAATAATATTTTTTTTTTTTCATTAAAATTCTGTAGATTCTTTGGTCAAATGACTTATGAATTGCATTTAATGAATTCTGAATTTGTCTATATTACAAAAAAGTATGTTCTCACAAATTGCTTATTACTTCCAATGCGAGGATTTCACCCATGATTTTTCCAATGTGTGATGTTTGTCGATCTTGCGATTTTAAGAAAAATCATAAATTGCATCAGATCTTACTGAATAGATTGAACAGAGTTCTTTGACTAAAGTTTATAGTTTTCGAAGGAAAAAATTTGTCAAGTTTTGAAAAAAAAATAATTCCTTCTGAAATTTTGCTTTACCAAAACTTTTTACTGAAAAGATGGTTAAATTTTAACCATCACTATTGGAAAGAACATCAACAAAAACCTCAAAAACAAAGGAAACATTGGTTAACAAGTTTTTTTTTTTTTTTTAATTCATTACATAGCAATAATTTAAGCTCAGATGCCAAAATTGCGTCTTGTTATTGGTTTAAAGAATAGCTTTTTTTTCTAATTGTGTAAAACAGTTTACCAGAAAAATAAAAAAAAATTTATTTATTATAATGCTTGTGAAAATAAAGTGCACTGTATCAATTTAAAGACAATTCCTTAAAAAAAGTTCAAAGTTCCTTTTTTCGTCCACTAAACTTTCACATACCTAAAAACAATTGTTAATATGCACTTGTATGCCAAAACCTTAACACTTGCTCGATCGTCGTCTATATTTGTCTTGGACCATATATTATTAAGGTTTTTATTTAATTTTCATTGTTTTTTATTTTTTTTATACAAATTTTTTTATACATGAATTAAATTACGAGCTTTGGATCAAGTAAGTTTTTAAGAAGGCAACAACAACAACAACAATTCTGTATAGAGTCAATCAATTAGCTGACCAAATGTCTGTTTCGGAAATCGCTACATTTTCCTCTTCAGTAGCCTTTGAGTGATTAAGCTGTGATCAACTCACTGTTTAAATTTGTATATGACTTCACAGAATCTGAAACAGACTGTCTAGTCAGCTAAGTGGTTAACTCTGTACAGAGTTTTTGTTGTTGTTGTTGCCTTCTTAAAAACTTACTTGATCTAAAGCTCGCAATTTAATTCATGTAATAATTTAATAGATCATAAAACTAATTAACTTTTTTATATATTTTTTTTTTGCACTTGCATACATCTTTTTTTCATATATTTATCACACTTATTTCTTTAAGACTAACAGTTTGTTTACTTTTATTGAGTGATTTTTACTTGCATTTCATTTACAAGTCTTCATCATTTCTCTAACAAATTCACTTCATTTCATTGCATTTCATTTCTTATTCTTTCTTTACTTTTCTTTCATATCTCATCTATGTGCCAAACATCTAGATTTTCATGCCAAATATAATAATAGTAGAGCGATTGCTGAATGCTTTAGCTATCAGTATCAATGTGCTGATGGCATTTGCATATCGGGCTATAAGCGTTGCAACGGCATTACCGATTGTTCAGATGGTTCCGACGAATTGAATTGTCCTCTAAACTATGATGATGCCAACTACGGTATTGAAAAAGAAAACTCAAAATAACTACAAATTTTTAACATTTTAAATAAACCTTAACCGAGCCGCCTTCTAAAAAAAAATTAGTCGACTTCCCTGATTTGTGTAGGTTAGACAAATACAAAAAAAAATTAGCATGCTATTCATTACTCTAGGAAAGCGTGTGCCACCAAAGACCCTTCTTCAGACTAATGTCCTAGTTTTATTTAAATGCTAACAATACAACTAAGTCAAGTGTTGCAGCTTATTTGTAAGAACTCAATCCTTTTGTAGCATTTAAGTTTTATCCATACCTACCTTAAGTTAAGACCATGTTATATGCCCCTTTAAGAGATCCTTTAGTAAACCTCAAATATGCCACAAACAAAAATGTTAGAATTTGATATGATTATGATATTGCAACTCATTAACATTTTCTATATGCTTTACCTTTTAAACACCATGTTTCTATCTGCATTATAACAACACAAACATCTACAACTACATACACACCATATCAACATGAACGAACATCAACATATTCAACACAAACATCAACATATTCAACACAAACATCAACATTTCTTCATTTAAACATCAACGAAAAACTACAAAAAATCAAATTCTTATGACAACTCTGCCGCAAACACTTTAGACTTTGAGCCTGAACAAGCTCTCAATGAATGCGACATTTATGAGTTTGAATGCGATTTTTCCCAATGTATCCCAATTGAAAAAAAATGCGATGGTTATCCAGATTGTGATGATGAAACAGATGAATTAGATTGTCCACCGTTTACAGGTAAAAGACTTGCAAGTTGTTTCCAAAGTCTGTTTAAGTGATAACTTCCAAATTGCTTTTTTTGCTTAAATGGTTACGGCTTAGCGTTTAATGCACTTTTAATTCCTACTCTACTTCCAATCACAAGAACGGACATATAAACATGTAATTTTTCGAAAGGGCACAGAAAAAAAGCAAGTTTAAACCCAAAAGACCCATACATCATTTCCGAATGATTTTGTCGTTCTAAATAGGATCCCGTAGTTAAAACTCATTACTCACATATGAATATTAGAGAAAATTTGGTTTATTTGGCTTAAACTGCCTTTGGTTTATTTGAGTTGAGAATCCTTAAAAGTTTAGCCAGATATGTTCATTTATTGAGGATTTGATAGCGCCTAGAATGATAACGTAGTCAGCATTCATGATTTCCACGACCCAAAATGGGTCATTTCTTGCTTCTTTTTAAGCTTACAGGTAGGTTTATTTTTATAAAGAATTTATTCAGTTCTTAACCAAAAATTTTAATTTTTCAAAAACTTTCCATGAAATTATAAATTTTTCACTACGTAATTCATATTTAGCGTTGCTACGTTCTTTCAAATGATATGTGGTTAAAATTGTTTTAGAAAATCGACTTGAATCCTTTTTAGGTCTCTTTTTACTAACCGTTAAACCAAATTTTCTCAAAAATTTGTCTTTGAGCAATAACTTTTCACTACGGTTCATGTTTATAGTCACAAAATCTTTTGAAAACGATATATGCATTTCTTGGGTTTCCGCTATATTTTTATTTTGTGCCTGTCTAATCAACGCTAATCTTTGAAAATTTCTTGTACTTCTTATAACTTCTGGGTTTAACAGCATTCTAATTGTTTTACATTTTTTTCAAATTAGCATTAGAAATCTCACAATATTATTACCGCAATAATAAAATATAATAAAAATATTTCCAAATAATTAATAGCTAAAGAAACAAAAATATAAAGCAACTAACTTTATACAAATTATTCACCACAATTTATTTGATACCTAATTTTTTAACCAACATTAATATTCTAAATATCCTTTAAACTTCAGGTACTTATCTAACCACGACTGATTTAAAAAATTTCAAGAGTTTCCCTTTTTCCTAAGAATGTTGTTTTTAGCTTAATTCCCACTCATCTTAATAGCATCTGTTTTTTTTTATACCATTCATCTTCATCTGTATGTATTTTTCACAGAACACTGTCATGACAATGAATTCGAATGTGATACAAATTATTGCATTCTTCGTGAACAACAATGTAATGGAATACCGAACTGTAATGATGGCACCGATGAAAGAAACTGCACTGCATGTCGTGAGGGTGCTTTTCAGTAAGATTTTTTTTTTAGTATTTTCAAAATTCGAGCTATGGTTTTTGAATTTTATGAATTTTTTGAAAAGTTTGAATTTTATTTTATTATCCTGAATGTGCAAAAAAGAAAAGGTTTTGGGTTTGAAAAATGCTTTATTAATTTGTTTTTTACGAGTTTTTTTGGAAAACATATAAAGGCCTACATAGAGAAGTAGAAGACATTAGTAAGTCGATAGTTCTATACTATTATATAAAATTGAAGTAATATTTTTTTGTTCCAGATAAACTCTAAAGTACTGGACCGATTTTTAAGAAAAAATTTTAAAATATTAAATTTGTTCTACTTTACTTTTAAGAGGTATTATCCTATATTTTAAATATATTAAATATATATTTAAATATATTTAAAAATATTTAATAAATCAGTGCAATTGCCAAGCATTGCTTAATCGTTTTCTTTTCACGCTTTGTGTTGGAAGAGTTTCAGTAAACCCCATGTTCCTCTAAAAGAGAGTAGAAGCACTTTTTTTGCTCAGCTAGCATAGCGCAACAAAACAAAACTGATGAGCCTCGATTGAGCAAGACGAAAAGTGAGATACGTATGAATGCAGTGCTGCGCTCCAACACAAAATAAAACAAAAGAACAAATGTTTTTATTTCGTTTGACATGTATTGTCTTATGGATATTGATAAAAAAATTTCCGTCGCGGCCTGCTAGTTTTATATTAAAATCATTTTGAATTATGGACTTATATTGATAACAGAGGTTTTTTTTAGGAAATTTTTGAGGTGTGCTTATATTTCAAGTGTTTTTTCAGCAGTAAAAGCTCCAAGAAGCCGACACTCACGTTACCAGGAAAATTTTTTTCCCTCAAATATGATAGTTGTCCAAAAAAGGACTTTCATTTCAAATCGACCTGCTCGTTTGAGTAAAATCTCTGGCCAGCGAGCCATGTTTTTTATCTAGAAAACAAGAAAAAGTTGCTGAGGATACGCCCAGTAGTTCCAGTCTTGAAGAAATCTCAAATGAATCAGGTACGATTTTTCTTGATCCTTGACGAAACATGCTGATTTGGCCATACATTTCATTGACGAAAATTTCATATAAATGTTCCAAATTCGTGCAAGACGCAATGTAGAAACATCGTGATTTTTCATGCACGAACCCAATATCGAAATATTGAGGAAGTTTCGTTAACGAGTAGACAGGAATATAAAGAAATATCGTCAAGGAATTAAAATCGAAACGTGTAATAAAACTCGTGAAGGAATGTTATACCGAAACGTTGAAGAAGTGAAAATGCTGTATTGTTGCAGTTTATCCTCTTAACGATTCGGCGAATTACAACAATCATGAATATCTCCAAGTGTGGAAAAAGTTAGGCGCTGACAACCGCTGCTTTGCATTATATTTTGTATGAATTGTTTTAAGTCCAGCAGCTCATGCAGAAACTTCCTTCAAGAAATCATCACGAAAAGTTCGTCAATGATGCCGCGAATTACTGGGCGTTGGGTGGGGAACCAATTCTTACAGCAATTCTTTCTTTGTATTGTTCGTATCGCCAGCCGAATGAGTTGAAGCATTATCCTTGCAAAACAATATCTGTTCTTCTTCATTTGCGGACGTTTTATCTTGACTTCGATGTCCTTCGATCTAGTAATGCACAGTGATATTGTTTGTTGATTATTTTCTTATGTTGAAGGTAGTCGATGAATATTAGACCATGTGCATCCCAAAAGATACTGGATAAAACTTTGCCGCTTTGAACGACTTTCTCCAAATAATAAAAAAAATTTTTTTTTGTTATGGCGAAATGGTTTCATATTTTGCTTTTAAGGGCAAACACGCTTGACTTTTTTAACAATTGTTAAAAATCGCGGTACCCAACGCGCAAAAATCTGATTCATGTGAAAAGATTTGTATATGATATGAACTGCACGTTCTTTTGAGATGCCTATAATGTTACCTGTCACAAAAATGTTCACTTTACGGTCAATCAACACAATTTCACTACTTTTTCGGAACTTATTGTGAAATTATGTTTTCTGTGGCAACATGTTGTAACTTCAAAAGGTTCGAAGTTGTCGAAATTATCGAAAGTCGGTATGTTGTAACACTTTCGACAGGCGATATTAGCGATAAAATATCACTTTGATTTGGTGGCAGTGATCTAGAAGCAAAGTAAATATAAAAGCCAATATGTATTCATTTAAGCATGGTTATATTTATTATTTGTTATTTATTTTACACAGAAGTTTTTAATAGCGATTTTAAGTTAGTAAAATAATAAAAGTATTGGCTGTTATTAGAGTATATTCTAACCTTAAAATTTTTTGATCAAACTAAGCTCACTTTTTTTTGCCGAACAATTTTATTTGGTGAAAATTTTTAATATATCATTTTTTGTTTAAATTAAATGTATTCTTAATAACATTTATTTTTATTTATTTATTTACTTTATTAACATACCAAGTATCAGAAAAAAAACTTGCGTGCAGTTGTTAAATGTTCGAACAAAACTTCGAAAGAAACCCAAATCGCCTGTCGAACGAAAACGTTACAACATACTGCCACGTCGAAAACTTCGCTTCGATGTTCGCTTCGACAGTGAAGTTACAACATGTCGCCACTGGATTGTGGTTGAACTATTACGATGATACTCAGTAAATAAATGTTTTACGGTTGAGTGCGGTGAAGCAGATACGCCATAACATTTTTCAAGGCATGTCTTGACTGCAACCCTTTTTTCCCCATCAATAAATAATGTTTTATCGATACCTGATATTCCAATTTAGGGCAATGCCCAATTTAGGGCAATAGCTAGAAAATGCGTTAATAAAATGTTATAAAACTTTGAGGTGAATCTAGTTAAGATACTGATACTCTGTAGAAATGCTACGGATTGTTAATTAAAAAATTTTAGCGCTTTTTAGTAGAAATATTATTTTATACGATGAGAATAATTCAGCTTTTATTGGAATTAATAAATAAAATTCAAACTTTTTACAATAATTACAAAAAAAATTTTTTGAACTGACTTCTTTAATAACTGACTATATAAATAATTCTTTAATTTCAACAACTTACACGCCATTTCTTTACAATATATCATACAAACAAACACACTCACATCTATCTCTGCATCATCATGAATACAAAACAACACGATGCTATATTATACACATGCCACGCCCACAAAATATGTTGTCACTAAAAAAAATTAATGCAATAAAAAGTTGCAACACTGGCGAATGCGTACTCAATAACTTACGTTGCAACGGCCATGCGGATTGCGCCGATGCAAGCGATGAGCATAATTGTGGTAAGTTAACAAAGTTGCCATCAGCATACTAACAAATAAGCTTCGTTTTTGCAATTAACTTTTTATCTCTTATTAGAAACATTCATTAAAATACTTAGAATTTTATTCGTAGTAGAACTAAAATCCATTTATTATATTTTTAATTATTTTTTTTTTGTTTATATAAACTTTTCGTTTTATTAATTTTTTTAAATTAATCTCATTTAATCTTAATATAAGACGCTTGCCCCAAGCTTACTATAAAATGTAACGGCACCTGCGTGAATTGGAATCTGCACTGCGATGGCAAAGTCGATTGTCATGATGGTTCCGACGAGTCTGATTGTGGCGGTAAATGTTAACTCATATTAACTAAATATCAGGCAGTTTTTTTTGGCCATTTTTTGCGTTTCGTATGAAATATTGCGGTTTTAGTCCAATTGACAGTTTGCAAATACTAATCTTTTACGTTTTGTACGATAATAGTAAATAGTAAATTTTCAACAAAAAATTTTAAATATATAAAATAATTAAAAAACTTTATCTTTAAGATTTTGAAAATCAATTATGAAGTTTTACAAAAAGACTAAAAAATTTTATCGCAGAAATTAAGTAAATTATTTCTAAAGATTTATAAAAAGCTAAAAAATTTCATTGAAATAATTCAAAAAATCTCTTTTACCATTTTGTAAAAAATTTAAATTTAAATTATTAATATATGTTTTTGTTTGTGTACACTTTTATTCATATATATCATGTACAATATAAAAGAATTTAAATTCATAAATCAAAACCAATTTTGCAACATTGTTGCATAGAGAGCGCTAGTAACAAGATGCTTCATCGGTAATAAAAATTCTTAAAACTAAAACCAAGTCAACAACCACATTATTTCATCGGTACACTTTAAAAAAATTAGAATTTTGCCAATTTTTTGGTTTGATTTTTATCTCATTACTTAAACATTACTATTACATCTTTTAGTTATTTTAATTTTATTTATTTTTTATATTTTTTCCATAAATGAAATCATCAAAATTCATTTCAACTTCATGCACAAAAACACAATTCTTCATACATGTTGCTGTAAATATATTACATACATTCACCTAATTGTGTAAATGTTTTGGACAAATGTTTGTGACAACAACCACACAAAACATCTAACAACAATACAAATTTATATATTATATATGTATGTATACACAAAAAAACAAAATGGCGACCCAAGAGAACAACGTCATCAAAGAAATAAATTTATCAAACAAAAGTTGCCGCCCCGATCAATGGCAGTGCGATAATTTTGAGTGTATTAACAAAGAATTTGTCTGTGATAAACATGTGGATTGCATCGATCAGTCAGATGAATCGGCAAGACAATGTCAGAAATCGGGTAAAACGCTTAAGATTATTTCTTTATTTATGTGTTTCTTTTTTACGTAATGGTGTTGTCTGAGTAAAATCTGGTTTTAATTTCTTCAAAATATTTCAACCAACTCAAATCTTTTTACTGTTACAAAAACTTTTCATTCAGTTATATTAAAAAATAGTTTTGACTTAATAAAACCTGGTTTAAGTTTCTTGTATATGTGTTGAACATACTCAAATATTACTTAAAAAACTTTTCATTCTGTTACTTTTTTCCAGCTTTCACAGACAAATCATTTCAATTTTTAAAAATTCTCTAATGCATGCCTTTTATTTTGCTTAAGTCTATTCATAAAGCACTGTAATGAAATACTGAGCTTTTTATGTATAAATTTAATACTTTTAAACGTTTTTAGTAAGAATTATTTAAATTTTTATTTTCTCCAAAATTAAGATTGCAAATTTTCCCATTTTTTTATTACCTTTTTTTTTATAAATATTTAAAAAAGTTCAATATGTATTTCACTCTTTAACTATAGTTATTTAAATAAAAGAAAAATTTCTGTAGAAAACAGTAGAAAGTTGAAAAGAAAAACAAAACCAAATATCTAAGGAGCAGTATTGCTAAAAATCTCAAACAAAAATGCACTAAACACAGTAAAAAACCCGCGATTTTCAACAAAAAATACAAAATCATCAGAGCTTTTACACCTAGTTTTGTAATTCTTTTGTAGTAATTCTCTTGTAGCAAGAGATCTGTAAGCTGACTAACAAAGCGTTCGTTTGGGTCCATAAAAGACGAAACAATAAATACAGTGGCTCACAGCTTAATTTATGCAGTGCATACTTTCAATTTTAGGGCTTTATAACAACGAAACTAACAGGAATAGAAAAAATAACATAGTATCATTTGAAAGAACAAGATGCTTAGTTTATAAATTTATTTTACAATAAATTTTTATTGTAAAAATATATATTAAGTTGGCTTAAAATTAAGAAACCAGAAAATACTGCTTAATTTCATATCACAGCTTATTTTATGCAGTTACTTGTTATTTATAAATTTTTCGTATTAATTAATGATATTTGATATTTTTATTATTTGGTATGATAGCCCTTGTTGTCCACAACAGATCTAAGGTGGTTTGGCATTGATGCGACCAGTTTTTGAGTGATAGTTGGCGAAATATTCGCCCTTTTCGTTTTCAATGTCTCTTTCAGTTGGTTTTTGTTTGAAATTTGATGTTTCTGGATTTTATTTTCCAATAAAGACCACTCATTTTCAATAACATTAAGGTCTAGCGACTGTGCTGGCGGCGTCATCAATTTTGGGCAGTTGTATATTAGCCTGGTTTGCACAATACCCGCTTTGTGCTTTTGATCGTCATCCTGGTAAAATCGGAAATTCAATTGTATACCCAGAACCTTTGCGCTCTGCAGTAAATTGTTCTTCAGGATCTGTAGGTACTTAAATTTGTCCATTGTTGTTTCAATAAACGTCAACTTCACAGTACCAGCAGCTGACATTCAGGCCCAAACCATGACGCTACCACCGCCATGTTTCACGGTTTGTTTTAAGTTTTTTTTGTTGACCTTCGATGGTGATTCGGTTTTCGCCACATATAGCACATACCATCTGAACCGAATAAATTGATCTTCGATTTATCTGCAATAATAACTGAAGTCCAGTACTCTGGGGCCTTGGACATATATTTTTTGGCGTAGTTGAGTCTGTATAATCTGTTTTTCTGGCTAATAAACGGCTTGTTTCGTGTTACTCGGCCATGAAAGTTCTTTTTGCGCAAGACACGTCGAATAGTTTCAGCACTACACTGTTTGCTCAGGTCAGTTTGAACTTCAAAAGCCATTTTCGGAGCTAAGAGTCTCGGGTTAGCCTTTATTTTCCGTACAATATGCCGCTCGTCGGTTGCATTAAAAGTTTTGTTTGGTGCTTCTTTGCTCTTATTGTGCAATCGATTCTTATGGACGAAGCGCTCGATGATCTTTTGCACTGTAGAGGAATTGATATTAACCATTTCAGCCATTTTTTGCTGCGGGCTGCTGTTTTTAAAATAGTATATAACCAATTCTCGTTGTTGTAGCGTTGTGCGCGCTCCTATTTTAAATAATCATAGAAGCAGACACTTGAAGCACAAAAATCAGACTAAAAGGCTAACACAAAGCAATTATAGAAATAGAACGAAGGCATAGCTAACGAAAGTACCGTTAGACAGTGCAGCATTAGAGTACCGTAACAGAGAGAAGTGACTGCATAAAATAAGCTGCGAGATGAAATTAAGCAGTATTTTCTGTTCTCTTATTTTTTAAACAACTAAATATATGTATTCACAATTAATGAAAAACCTTAATTTAACTAGACTTTTTGCTCTTTTAAATGACACCATATTATCTTTTGTATTCCTGTTAGTTTTGTTTTTATAAAGCCCTAAAGTTTAAAGTATGCACTGCATAAAATAAGCTGTGAGCCACTGTATATATTGAAAAGTGAATACAGCCTTGAAAAGCTGATATAATCAGCTTATATCAGTGTTAAAATTGTTTTATATTCTGTTTTCAAAATTAAAAAAAAACCACCAAATTTCGAAATAATTAAAAACATTAATGTTTTAAAAATATTCTTAGGTTGGCCTTCCTCAAAACGTTAATAAATAAGCTTCGAATAAGTGTACAACTGAAGTAAAAATCAAGAATTTTCATCGCTTATAAAATATTTTTTAGTTTCTTTACCGAATTGAACCTGAAATGTATGAAAAAGTCAATAAAAAAATAGAACAATTTCGTTTCGTTTTTTTTTTTAATATTTTGGCTTTATTTCATTTTTTTTATAGTTTTCTATGTATTTACTACATTTCATAAAAAAAACTGCTTTCAAATAATTTCAATAATATTGAAAAACTTTAATTTTTTAACTTTTCATTCTTAACATGAAAAGTATTGAATTTAGGTGCCGAATTTTTATCTCAAATATTAAAAAACAACAAGTTTTTTAAGTTCCAAAAATTTTGTAACTATCTAAAATTTTTCTAATAAACAAATCAAAAAATTTCTGGCCGAATATACATCTTATTTGTAACAAAATTTAAATAAATTTCATAGAAAAATGTTCCATATTCCAAAGCTTCATAAAAAATTTAAGACGAAAGAACAAAAATACAAATTGATTTGTTTTAATTCTCTGAAAAATTTCTAACCGAATATATAGCTACATCGAAAAATTTAAGAAAACTTCTGTTGAAAAATTTTTCATATTCGAAAGCTTATAAAAAAATTTAGACAAATTAAGATCGATAAGAGTTGATTGAGTTAAATTTCTATTATTTTGCCTTCTGAATTTGCAAGATTTTTTCAAAATTATTCTATTTGAATAATTTGTTGTTAAAAAAAGACTCTTTATTAGTTTTTTGTATTCAGGACTATATTATTTATATTTTCGTGCTTACAATTGAGAAACTCAAAAATGAACACACTTTAAATCTAGTTAAATCACAAGTATCTAGTGCCTTCCTAAAAAAATTGAGTGCATTGAAACATTGAAAAGCTGTATCTGTATCGAGCAACAAACAGCTTAAAGCTTGGTTTTCACTATGTCATTTTTTGATGACACAAAAGATTATCACCTGAAATATCACCTCAATAAAACTCTAGAACATTTTCTGCATAGTTCCATTTAATAATTTAATTGTTTTAATTTTCCAAAATTGCCAAAGTTAAAAAAATTGTCAACATATTGTTATTTTCAATTTGATTGACAACAACTGACCACTGAAAATGACATAGTGAAAACCAAGCATAAGTCCGATTTCAAAGTTTTCAATCGCCATATTAGTTATGTGAAAGAGTCTTTTATTTTTGTGTCATAACTTTGGCCAAAATTATAAGCAAAATCCAGATTTTGTGTGTTTATAGTGCTCTATACGTGTACCACAGCGACATTAATAACTCAAATCTGTCTTAAGTCGACTTAAGCAATTATTGCTTATCGACACAGATACATAGAATAAAGTGCTAAAATTAACTACTGATTGTGACTACTGATTTAGCAGCAACACTGCTAAAAAGTAAAGATTAAAATTAAGTTTGAGCAAACCACGATTTATTTTTTTTTTACAACACTTTTAAAAGTTTTCTGTATTGATAAATTTTACAATGTATTGATAAGATTTATATCTTAATTTTTATAATCTGTAAAACAGTATAAAGCATTTTTTTGGTATAATGATGAAAGCTTTGTGCAGCACCTTATTCTTGTATATCAAATTAGTTTTTTAAGCTTTCTAATTATTATAATACCAATATTTTTATGTTTACTCAACACAATACCATTTTTTATTTTAAAATAAATTTGTAACACAATTTAATATCATCTTGATCAATTTTCCTAGTATATATATGTGTGTATATTCACTTTTTGTTAACTTTTTCTAACTTTGCAGGTTTGTATAGCTCTGTGATTATATTATTATTATTTTAACATGAAATTTATGTAAGCATAAGTTTATATCTCCATTATGCTTTTAAGCATCTTTTTAAAATTGTATACAAAGAAAATTTTCCATATTTAAATAAGATTATATTATAAACTACATGTCATATCATACATCAAACTAATAACCAATTGTATACTAATATTATCCATTGAAACACCCTGTGTGTGCTCTCTTTCTTCTTTTCTCTCTCTCTCTCTCACACTTTTGTCATCCACATCTCTCTGAAACATCATGCGCTGCGCTCATTTGTAAAACACACACACAAACTCATAGAAGCCACTCATCATACACCTGAAGACTGTACCCGAGATCAATTCTTCTGCGATGACGAATGCCATTCACGTTCGATTGTTTGCAATGGTCACGCCGATTGCGTTGATCGTAGCGACGAACAAAACTGTCCCCAGTATCCCTATCTACCCACTAGACGTCCACCTACCTATCCTTGTCCTCAACATACCTGTCCCAATGGCAAGTGTTACTCGGAGGCCGAGAAATGCGATGGTTCATTGGACTGCGACGATGGTGCCGATGAGGAAAATTGTAAGTTAGACTATATTTTGGTTAAAACCACAAGGGAGCTTTGATACATTATGCTTCATATGGATTTGAGTACTCAAACTGTTTTGTGTATTGTGATTATGCATAATCAGAGTAGCAATTTGAAACTCAAATTCAATCTAGGGCAAAAAACCTGGAAGCGACTGTTTATAGATTATGCTAAGGTTTAAATCTTTATACACATTCTGAGACAAAATAAATATCAGAATTTTTCACAATATCATTTGGTTAAATCGTTATGGAATCTAAATTCACTGCTGAAATTTATGAACAGTCTTTTCTGCAATTCTCTTACTTTAACAGCACAAAATATTAATATATATAATGCGAACTTTGTGTGTTTATCTTTCTCAACATAACGCACCTCTTTGGTATAAATTTTGGAAGCACCAAGAAAAAAATTTTTTTTTTATTAATCAAACTTTAAAGTGCACTACATTTTACTATATATGTACAATTTTTTTTATGTACACTATCATAAGCGAATCTTTTTTAAGTAACATTTTGTCCTAGAATTAGTTAAATAGAAGCATTGATAATATGGATCCTCAAGTTACAAAAGAATTGTTTAAGTTGAATTCTTTTCAACGGAGTTTCAATTTACTCTTCAAACATTTCCATTGTTTTCTTTCTTTATTTGCTTCGACACCGATAAACAACATCCCAGTAAAAATTTTTTATAAAAATGTGACATGCATGCATGTGAGCAGGGACACTGCCTCCAGAAGACATTCTGTAGATCCAATTGTGCTTCTTTTTAGTCTTATCAAAAAGTGCTTTCAAGAGACATTCTCATAAACTACTTCCGGAAGACATTCAAATTGCATTTAAATTTAATTAAAGTGAAAAAAATTATATATAACTGTTATAATATATGTTTCAGATATTTTCCGTGGTATTTTTTAAACCCCTCCTAACCACAAAAACATTTCTCCTGGAAAATACCTACTAGAATCCTTTCATTGAAGGGCTTAAATAAATCTTCCATTGAAGAAATTCTGAAAGCTCTTCTAGAGGAGAAACTATATATGTTTTTTTTCCTACAATTCACGACTCGCTTCTGAAGAACGAGTCATTTCTGACTTGATTAAATTTTGACTTCCCCACATGAGTTGGCAGAAAAAATCAAGTTTTTACTTTTCAAGTCTGTTTTCAACTATAAAGCCCGAACAGAACCAAAGCGGAGAACACGTCCAGAATAGGAGCGGTTGTCGGATCACGGTTGCATTTCATATTAGGAATGATACAAATTATTTTATATTATGCTTTGAATTCACATTAATGCAACACAGGCACAAAAACAGAATGTCAGATCATAGTAAAAACTAAGAAAATAACACTGAACAAAAATATGGCAACATTTAAGGCACTAAGTCAGAGATCCGCGAGCCGTCAGAGAAAAATTAGAATAGATTCTATTCTGGCCATTTTATAATAATTTAATTGAGAACCATTTTATAATAATTATATGACAAGGTAGTGGCGTAGACTGGCTTTTTTCTCACGAGCGGCGGTAGCTGTTCATGCAATTATTCAAAGAAATGTGAAAAAATAAGCAACGACTTAAACATAGCTAGTCAATCGCAGCAAACCAAAAACATTCCAATAAACTTTGCGAACAAATTCAATGAATCAAAGAAAAGTTAAAAATAAGCACATAGCTAGCCAACAGCAACAAACTACAACTACTTTAGCTGTTTTTGACAACTACTAATCGCCAAAAAACTGTCACGGCTACCTTGTCAAATAATTATACCATGAGTAGAACTAGACAAAGTAGTGTTAGGGCTGAATGTGTTCTCTTTCTTAGTGACCATAACTGTCAAACTCAGCCATTTTGGTATTTTTACCAATTTTTCCTTTCATATTGCATTCTCATTGGTTGCGGCTTTTGCCGATGCAACCTTTCAAGCATCTCCTACATAGCAGGAGTATTTCCATCTTGTTGGAAGGGAAGGTCGCAAATGTGCAGCCAGTACCTAAAAATGGCGATGCCATGAACCCTGCAAGCTGCCGACCCATTACGATATGCTCTACGCTTTTCAAAGCTATGGAGAGCGTAATAAAATTTTACATTATGAACTATATAGAGCACAACCAACTGCTCAGCGATCGTAAAAATGGATTCCGTAGGGCCTAATGGTGACCTTATAGAGTTCTTAACCAAAATAAAGAACCGATGTGCTCACTTTTTTGGAGAGAACAAGGTTGTTGCTCTTAATATTTAAATAAACCGACTTGAAAACAAACAATTAGTAGGCAAAATACAATTATTTTGCATTTCAAGTTTCTACATTTCAACTTTTCTACATAACAATTTTCTTCATTTAAAGTATTCTTCATTTGGCGCATTGATTTTTGCTGCCTATGATTTGCGCAAACTTCTTGTTTGCCTGCTTCGACTTGCAGCGAGTTGAAAAATGAAAGGAACTTGAAATCATTGAATGAATCCATGAATGCAGATCTCTGATGCATATGTAAAAAAAATAATGCCTTCTGTGTATGAAAGTGGAAGGGATGGAATTTAAGATTTTTCCTTCGACTTTACCTTCTTTATGAAGCACTTTTTTGCAGGGATAGCCTTAAATTTTAACAAACCTTGTGGTGGAATCCAAATTAATCCATTCAATAAGATTTCATAACATTAAAACATTAAACTTTAAGAAAACTAGTTGACTTAGCAGGCTTTATTTTGCCCTTTCCTTACTACGCAACACCGCAAAACCTATGTTCATATGTCATATTGCTCGTAAATATGACACAACTTGACTTTAGCGCCATCTTTCGGATTCTTTCATCGACTTGCCATAACAAATATATTGTGTAAATTTTAGGTCAAGTCATTGCAACGATTTTATTTATAAGGATTAATTAAAAATTTACTGGCAAAAATGTCTTCTTCGTTTATCTGCACAATACAATTGTGTAGATCTGTATCAATCTATTTAGATAGATAGAAATTTTGTTAATATTGGGGGTTGGAATCAATTTTAAAGGTTTTTTTTCGGTTTTTGAGCATTTATTTAGAAACAACGGTACAATGTATATTATTCAAAGTATTTTCCATCGTTAGCTACAACATTTTCCCATCTTTCTGGCAGCATATGGATTCCGCGCCGGAAGAACGATTCGTCTTTTGAGGCAATCCACGAATCGACCCATTTTTTGGTATCCTCGTAAGAAGTGAAGCGCTGCTCAGCCAAGCCATGCGTCATCGATCTGAATAGCTGGTAGTCGGAAGGGGCTATGTCTGGGCTATAAGGCGGGTGGGGTAGCACATCCCAATTCAGCGCCTCCAACGTTTCCTTGACGGTTCTTGCAACATGTGGCCGTGCGTTGTCATGTTGAAAAACCACTTTGTCGTGTCTTTTGGCATATTCCGGCCGTTTAACCTTTAATGCTCGGCTCAATTGCATCAATTGTTGTTGGTAGCGTTCCCCAGTGATGGTTTCGTTAGGTTTTAGCAGCTCATAGTACACGACACCCTTCTGATCCCACCAAATACACAGCATAAGCTTGGCGCCATGAATATTCGGCTTGGCCCTCGATGTTGATGCATGGCCGGGTGGTCCCCACGATTTTTTTCGCTTAGGATTATCGTAATGGATCCACTTTTCATCGCCAGTGACAATACGATGCAAAAAACTCTTCCTTTTATGCCGTTGAAGCAGTTGTTCGCACATGCAAAATCGCCGTTCAACGTCTCTCGGCTTCAACTGGTACGGCACCCAATTTCCTTGCTTTTGAATCATTCCCATGGCCTTCAAGCGTTTGCCGACCGTTGATAAGTCGACTCCCAATGATTCTGACAATTCTTGAAGGGTTTGACACGGGTCTTCATCGAGCAAAGCCTCCAATTCCTCATCTTCAAACTTTTTCGGCTGGCCCGGACGCTCTTTGTCTTCCGTATCAAAATCACCACTTTTAAACCGACGGAACCAGTACTCACAAGTAGAAATCGATGGAGCATAGTCCCCGTAAGCCTCAGTAAGCGTGCGTTGTGCTTCAACCGCTTTTTTCTTCAAATGGAAGCACAAAAGTAAACCTTCCCGCAAATTGCGTTTTGTTGGAACGAAAGTCGACATGTTCACAGAGAAAAAAATATATGTTGTTTACACTTCAGTGGAATGACACATACTGAAAAATGAAGCTTAGACAATGTGCTTTGAAATGAATATAGTCACAGGTGTGCCCGATGCGATCTATTGATAGATACGCCATCTCTTAGAAAACCTTTAAAACTAATTCCAACCCCCAATATATGTTCTTGATTCCCAGTAAAAAAGTGGATCATCTTAGGAGCGATCTGGGAGTGCTCCTTATTGATCCAAGCTAAGTGTACTTTGTGTTCTCTTTTAACATTGCACGTCTTAGCAAGGGTAGCGCTTCCTTTGACATCCCAGAAGAGCTCAAAAGGAGCGATCAATAAATGATCCAAATGGATCAGCAAAGGAACATTCTTTTTTGGGATTTAGGTTTACTCCGAAACCTAGGCTTCCCTAGCTCAAATAAACTGCTCAAGACAATAAGGTGGCGAGGAAATTATTTTGCCAAAACGTGAGATTTATAACGCCATCACAAATTACGAATTGTTCTTGATTCTATTTAAAAACTGTACTTTTATTGCGTCAGTCGCATCAGCGGATGGACAAAACGCAATTACCGTCAGCTGGTCGCAGTTCACGACGGTGGTCGTGTTGAAACGACGCGAATCGAATGAAAAGAACATTTAAAATATTTTTTTCACAGAAAATAATGATAGAGTTTCCTAAAAAGCACATTAAGTTTTTTTCATTAATTGCTCACCTATTGATCTTATAAAACAGTAAAGGAGCACAAGGGCACAAGCGCTCACTTTTTGATCCAATAAAACAGCAAAAGAGCGCTCCCTTATGGGAGCGATCGCATATATTTTTTACTGGGCTTATCTGTATCTGAAAGTCTGTATTGGCAAGTTTTTCTTCTGTGCTGTTCTTTCTTTGATGCTGTGCTCTTCTTTCCTTTGTAGTTTCGACTTACTGGCAAGAAAACTTGGCGTGTGGAAAAGGGGTATTGTTTGTTTTCTTATTGCTTACGTAATGCGTTTGAGCCGTTTTACACTCGGCAATTCTATGAGCAATAATTGCTTTCGCCGCAAGCTGTTTGTTGACTACTAGGGTTGAAAGGAGACTTTCGTGAACCCCCTCACGCTGGCGAATAATCGACAAACTGCTTGCGGCGAACGCAATTATTGCCAAGTGAAAAGAGGGACTTTGTGTTGCTAGAGTTTCAATAAACTCTAAGTTGCTTTCTACTATTCTCTTTTTTGCTCAGCTAGCACAGCGCAACTAAAAAAACAGATAAGCCTCGAGCAAGGTTAAAAGTGGCATACAAGGTTAATTTATAAGGTTGTGGCACTTCAGAGAAATGCGCTCTTTTCCGCCTTTGCTTTAACTGTCATCTGTGCTTTTCTTTGTTCTATGTATTCATTTTACATATATTATGACAGTTTGACCGAGCTCGCTCTCAAGTGCAACAACCTGATAAATGAGCCTTGGTGGCATACATAAAAATGCAGTGCTGCGCTCCAAGACAAAACAAAACAAAAGAAGAAATATTTTTTTATTTCGTTTAAAGTTTATTGTAAACTATAGTTCAAAGTTATGTTTTGACATCATAGCTCTAGAAAAACTTTAAATACTTGAATTACAAAAACCTCATTCAAGCCAACAAGAATCATTAAAAATAAGATAAGTATAGATACGAGTATCAATATCTTTGTCCCACAAACATAACTCTTATAAGATCCTCTAGTAGATCTCTAGAAAAGTTCTACATATAAAGAAATTTCAAAGTTCTTCTAGTAAATTAGCATTAACGACATATGTATTTGTTATCAATCACTACTTAAGCATGCATTTTTCTTAACTATACAATATATCTCATTCTATCCGCACCTTATCTATTTGTAATTTTATAAATTTTTTGTTTTTCACTAAAAAACATAAAACACAAAACCATCTTGTAACAACAACAACAAACAGGTACCACTTGCAAGGATTATGAATTTTTCTGTTATGATCATCAGCTTTGTATAAATGAGACTCAACGCTGCGATGGTTTCTACGATTGTAAAGATTTTTCCGATGAACAAAATTGCTTTGGTTAATATCGAATGTTTGAACACAGTATATTATTTATATGACGTTATTGTTGTTGTAGTGTTTATATATTTGTTTCTTATATACCACGTTTATCCGACGCTTCTAGTCGATTTGAACAAAATTGATTTGATTCAAATCTTTGCATAAATTGAACTTTAAATCCTTTTGAAAATTTCAAAGTGAATCGCTTTCACTGCAGCCCATTCAGTGCTTGGTTATAAGCACGCTACATTAAACTGTACTGAGTCAAAACGATGTAAAAGAATGCGCTTTAACGTGGTGGATAAACGTGGTAATAGTTTTGCATTTTTTATGTAAAAAAACCCCAAATTCCCAAAAACTGTCATAAATCAAAATTTATAATTCTTGGCATAAAATCATAGAAACCTCGGCTATAAAATCAAAAATTTATATGAAACCTTATGGAAATACAAAAGTATATTATCGACCTTGAATTATTACTATTATTTCTGTTAAAATATTCCTAATAAAGGCTTCATACAGGAACATTCCCTAATATAAATTTTGAATTGCGACAGTCTTGCATGAAATGGGCAATATGTTTACTTTTTTTAATTTAATACTTATTATATAATATAGAGTACGTTGTATTTGTTTTTAAGAACTAAATTTATCTAGTTTAACTTCTGAATAATCTTTAAATTTTATTATTTTCTGAAGTAACAGAGTTAGAAAATATATATTCTATGTCCGGTCAAAGGCATTATTCGAAATTTTAGCGAACAACTTTAAAGTATTCCAAGTCTCTATAATGTTGCGTTACGAAGAATTTTTAACTGTTTTTTCAGGGATGTCAAATTTTTTCTTTAATACTAATTATTCACATTCTTTATATATGTAAGCACTCATTTGGAAAACGATCGTTAAGCATTTCAAAACTGTGATCGAAGAATTCCAATTTCCAGTTCAAAAGACCTGCATTTTTATTAAAAAAATTAAAAAATTCGTAATTTTTTTAAAAAAATATTTAAATAAATCAAAATTAAACTTTTTAAGTTTAAAAAAAACTCAGGAAGGTTTTAGAAGTAAACGACTTTAAATTTGGAAAAAGAGATATAACAATTATATCCCAAATTTTTAAATTCAAATGCAAATTTTTGAATAAATTAGTTGATATTTTGAGTAAAATCAGAGAATAAAATAACAATAGTACAAAATAAAACGTTCAAATTTTAATCGAATAAATATGAACAAATTAATTTTGTTAAAAAAAAACTTCGTTGAATATTAAAAAAAAAAAATTTCTATTCGGAAAGAAAGTTCATTTAAAGAACAAAAAATTTATATTGCTCAAAATATATTATTCACACAAATATGTATTTATCCGAGTGGAAATTTTTCCAGGATACTGTTTCAAAACAATTAGAAAATCCTAATTTTTAACTAATTGTTAACGCTTTCAAATGTAGCACACTTTTTAATCATGATTAGGTCAATGTATCCTGACAATGAACTGATCGAACTCTGATAAGGACTCCTTAATAATAGAGAAAACCTAATTGACACCTAATTAAATATTTATAAGTCATCCTTAAAAATGATAGTCCTATATCATATGCAAATCATGTCCGTACTGAATTGATGTTTTCCTTGCATGAGTTCTACTCGGATATTTGAACAGTAAAGTTAAAATAAAACTTTTTAACACAAAAAAGCGACATCAAAATTACTGCAAAGTAAAAAAATAATTTTAAATTACTTTTCCTGTTAAGTTCTTGGTCAAATTTAATAATTAATTTATATGTATTATTATATTTTAAATCTTATTATTTTAATTTTTTTGTTTTACTATCATAAATATATTAGTTTCTTTATGAATATAAAGCCTTTAAAGTTGGGGCTAATTTCACTTAATTTTTTACTTTAACTTCTTAGTAATTTTAATGTCGGTTTTTTTTTTTTAAAAAAGTTTTTATTTCTTTCTTTTTAGAGAATATGATAAATTTTCGAAAAAGTATATAAACTACGGCGTACCAAATAATAGTACGCTAGTGTAAATGTTAGCTGAGATATAGGGTTTTTAGTAGTGACACGCCTCTTTGTTGAATCCAGCCCACTTTATTGGTTTTTGTAACAATTCTACCCATTCTTGTAACGAATTGTAGTACCCTAGTATCAATTTATTCAAGATTCAGTGTTTTCTTACAGTGACACGGCCTTAATAGAACTCCACCTACTTTCTTGATCGTGTTTGGTTATAATTGTACCTAATCTTGTACCGAATTTCAGTACCCTAGAGTCAATACTAACTGAGATACAGTGTTTTTCAAATAGTGACATGCCCTTTGTCAAATTCCGCCTACTTTATTCATCTTGTTTTATACTAATTCTACCAATTCTTGTAACGAATTTTATTACCCTAGTGTTAATACTATTCAAAAAACATATTTTTCTAATATTGCCACGCCCACATTCTTGACCGTAATTTTTCATAATATCCTTGTGTAAATACTCTTCGAGATACAGTGTTTTTATAATATTTCCACGCTTCTTTTTCGAATAACGCCAACTTTCTTGACCGTAATTTGAAATAATTGTGGCTACCCCTGATTCTCTTTGTGTTCACTGTCTGTGCATTTGTTGACACAAAATAATGGCATCGGGCAAGTGCTTTAGGTGTTATCAAAGTACATACATTAAAAGAAAAAAAAGAAACCAACGAATCTCCTCCTTTTTGAAGTCGGTTAAAAAATTTAATTAGTTCAAAAAATAAATGTTGTTCTGAGAGCAAAAAATATACAAGCAAAATATATTTCGATTTGATTTTTTTTTTGTGTTCTAATAACAATTGTTCTATACATAAATCTTATATTAAATTTATGCTTTTGCATCTTGTGTTAGAATTATATCATAAAATGAAAAGTCTGATCTTGATTTACGTATAATGCTTTTACTATGTCAGTTTTATGACGACACACCAAAATAAAACTATTGCAGAGTTTTTCCTGTGGCATAATTCAATTATTCAGTAGTTTTTTAAATTCCAACACTTTTAAAATTTTTAAAAATGCCAACGTGTTGTCATTTTTAATTTGTTTGGTAAAAACTAACCCCTGAAAATGACATAATAAAAATGAAGCATAACTAATGCACGTTTCTATGCTATTTTTTAAGGGATTATCTCTTTTTCAATGCCAAAAAAGGTATACCTTGAAAACTATCAAAATCCCTTTTTTATGCCTTAAAACTCCCTTTTTCGGAGTTTTTCTGAAATTGTTTTCAAAATTGTTTCTAATTGTCGTTGAATGGAAGTATTTAACTTTCTCATGGCCGAAAATTGTGAATGCAATGCAATCGGCCTTTGTAGTCTAGTGGAGAGTGCGCTAGACTATCAACCCAGTGGTCCCTGTTTCGAATCTAAGTTCGGGCATGGCTATTTTCACTTTCTTTGTGTTTTCCTACGTTTAAAATTATGGAAAACTAAAAATCCAAAGCTAAATTGTGGAAAATGTGAAATTAAAGGACAGGAACAACTAAGGTCTGGAAATGCTTGCCGAGGTTAAGGCATAACACAAGCCTCGGTTAAAACCAAGCGTCTTTTACCTTTGTTTCGCCTAATCAATAATTAACGTATGAATATTCCAATCAATTCCTCTAAATAATCTATCCCTTTCCTTTTGGGTCAAAGACCAAACCTTGTTTGTATTTATAAGGCGCATGGCTTGGTTCTTTGATTTTTAAAAAAATATATCTGGTTTAATTGAGTACATTTTATGCTTGCCAGGAATGAAAGCATCGGTAGATTGAATTTTTTCCTCCAATCAACGAGCCTTGAACAAATGAGAAAGTAAAATGTAATTTGCAGTACTCGTACAGTGACTTCTACAATTTTCTGAAAACACAGCCAGAATTTCTTCGATTGCTGCAAAAGTCAAATATAAGAAAAAAATTGACGAAACCATTGCCACCTGAGACAATCCGTATATAAATGCCGATAACGAGGACGAGAAAAACGCGTTAATTATACAGATATTAAAAACAATTGCAATAATGCAATACATCACTTTCATTTACTTTAATAAATAGCTTATTAAAATTATCCTTTATTTACCTCCTTTAGAAACTGCGATATCCCTTAAACATCTTACAGTTTAAGTAAATATCGCTCGTTTTGTTCAAAAAAGATACAAACATTAAGCATAACTACTGTAATTCCAAATAAACTATGTGCTTAGTATAATGTGTTTCTTAGATTTTTTTTTAATTTTTAAGAATTTTTTTAGCACTGCTTCATTTAAATTTTAATGCATGTTGTTACTTAAGTTATTTTTAACTATTGAAGCGTTTTTTATGTAGGTAATCTTTTAAAATATTTATTTAAATTTAAAGTCTCTTTCTTAATTTTTTTGAAATTTTTCACCAGTTGCTGTAAATTGTTGTTTTTTAAATGATATTTAATATGTTATTCTCGAAAATTTAAAAGGTTGTGCCTCCGATCAGTTCCGTTGCCGTTCCGGCGAGTGTGTCCCAGAAGCAGCGCGCTGCAATGGCATCAGCGAATGCCGCGATAGTTCCGATGAGGAAGAATGTACCGACATTTTCGATGCTACACGCAACTGCCTGCCATCACAGTTCCGTTGCGATAATGGGCAATGTATCAATGCCAATGCCAAGTGCGATGGCTACACCGATTGTGTCGATAGCTCCGATGAAAGATACTGCAGTGAGTATTTTGCACATAATGTTACCGAATCTTACTTGTTTCCTTTTTTTTATTGCTATTTCTTACTTTTGTAAAATATTCGTTTTCGCTCTCATTTCGAACTTTGCTATTTGCATCATCAACTCATGCTTGCTCATCATCAAATCTCAATTCTCACATACAATTTTACATACACACATTATACAATTACATATATGAAAAACATAAAACAAAAAATCACAAAGCCTACTTAAGAGAACCCTATCTTGAATCAATTGAAGGACCCAATCGCGCATGTGGTCCCAACATGTTTCGCTGCGAAAATGGACCCTGCATACAGGCTGCTCTACGTTGCAATAACATTGTTGACTGTCCTCTGGATATTAGCGATGAATTGGACTGTGGTCCAATTACCAATCAAATCGATAGTAAGTTAAGAAGTTTGGGAGCACCACCTAATCTTGTACCAACCACTCACCTAATAATGGAGTGCAAATAATGTAGCACCAACTAAAAATCGACTAATGATCAATGGACATGGTGGCAACATCTACGAAAAAAATTACTAAAGAGTTGCACTAGCCAAGCAACCAAAGAAACTAACTCCAATAATAATAATAATCCATAACTATACTGAAATCATGTTGCACTCTTAACTAAATTTTTCAAACTTGCACAAACTTGAAGTTTTTAAAAACCAAAGTTAATTTGTGAATTCTTTAATTTACACTTTGTATACTTACACTTTACATAAAACAAGGATGAGGAAATATTCAAAGAATAGAATACCTTCTTGCAATTTAAAGTTTCTTGACTTTAATAACTATTAATTTTATTTACTTTATTTGACATTTACCATCATTATTATAGTAACACTATGCATGAATCGGGCATTTTTTTTTGTGCAAACAATCTGGCAACATAGCAGGTAAGCATATTTTGAAGATGCTGATTTTAATGCAGTTAACCGTATCATAATAATTCGGCTCATTTGCGAGAAATTCAAAAGTTTGTTCAAGGCGGAACATTTACTGATGCTAACACGGGGGTTACACGAGACAGTACTGTTAAGACAGTCGCAACACATTCACAAATTTTTACCCACACATACTCACTTTTGCAGCTGGCTGCTACTGTCTGCTCTACTGTCTTAACTTTTTTGTAGACAGTTGGCGGGACAGTATCTAGGACAGTAGAATGATATTTAGCATATCAAATGACAGAAGATGATAAAATTTAATAGAATTGATTGGAAATTTACAATAATTGGTCGTGCTCGTAGTTTTATTAAAAATTTCATTATAAAATATAATTTTTTTACTATTTTGTCTACTGTCCTGCAAACTGTTTTACCAACTGTCTGGACTCTTATTCACAGACACAAAGTTTGACAACTTATACGTATTTTTCACTGTCTTAACAGTACTGTCTCGTGTAACCCCCGTGTAAGGGAATAATTTCATTGAACATTTTAAGCCTTGAAACCCCACCTTTACTGATTAAAATACCTAATGGGTTGTTAGGATGGGATCGAGTAAAAGCGGTAAAAAATGTTCTCGGGATGTAAATGTTAATTTATTCGTCATTTGCCGGTTTCAGATTGAAAGAATTCTATCCGCTTTACCCTCTTTAAATGTAAGCATGTCGCTGAAAATTAATTGCATTGCCTTTGCAGAAAAATTCGGTTCATAGACAATTCGCCGAATCTGATATTCATGTGAAAAGATAACATACTATCTGTTAAATCTGTTAACACTGTTGCAGTGTTAAAAAACTAAATGTGCTGTTAGAAGACATTATAATTATGTTGTACTAGCTCATATACCCAGTGTTACTCGAGAGTCATTTATATAAACATTTTAATATACACTTCTCGATTAAATGTTTTTTAAATTCTGGAATAATGAAAAACTTGTTGAATTTTAAGTTTGAGCTACCATTAGAAAGGTAATTGAACGAACTTTAATTCAAAAACGTTTGGGAAATTTTTGGTTGTTGGGGTTCCATCTTTTGCGGTGAGCTAATTGAATTCAAAGAATGGGTACGAAAAACATATTTTAAAAATTAAAAATAATATAAATATTTACTTAATCTTATAACTAGCAAAATTACCTTTTCAATAATATACAAATTATGGTGACACTCAACGAGTCCTTGAGATATGGTCATTTTAATATCTAAACAAAAATTTATATTAAAATATATATTGAACTTTTTAACAAAAAAAATTTTAATGAAATATATTAAAAACAGCGTAGATATTAGCATTAAAAGTAAAAACTTTGATTTTCATATAATTTTTTTTCCATTCTTAGCTATCAATGTTTTATGAAAAATTTGTTGAACTAAAAATGATTGTACTAAAATGTATATTAGCTGCGTTTTTTTCATGGGAGATCAGTATCATATCACCGCATTTGTAAGCAAAGCAAAAACAACAAATCATCCAGCATGTGAACTGGACATTCAAATTAATCCAATTCTATGTTTTTAAGTGTTGAGGGCGCAACTGTAAAAGCAGACAACACTCAGCCGTTATTGTCGGCTAGATGACGCTGCGACCGAAAAAACTGGCAGTACTGCATTATTTGGCATTTTAAAAGTTTGGTAGTAATAGCATTTTCGCAAAAAATTTCGCAAAACTTATCTGCCAGATACATAAGAACATCAGCTGTTCATATGTAAGCAGAAAATAGCGCCATCTGTCTGTAAGTAGAAAACATAGAAAAAATTGATCTGAAGCGTTCTTTTCACAAACGATCTGATCTTTCAAGAAAAAAACGCAACTATTGGGTGAGCCAGACGTGTGAGGTTAAATTAAAAGAAACTTGTGGTAGACATCATTCGGCTATTCACTGCAAGGTGTATAGTTTGTACCCACAGTACTTACAAATGCGGCGCCATCTATCTGTGAATTTAAAGCACAGATCAAAACCAATGACATAATTGTGCAAAACAGATGCGCTACAGTGACACAATAGTGAGAAGAAATAGAGCCATCACAACAAAACAATTTTAAAAGGAAGGGGGCGGGGAGGCAAAAAACTAGGTAGATTACTATAAAGAAGATTTTTATATAAACCAAAATATTTGTAATTACTTTAGACACACGAGTGCATTCTTAGATATAAATGGGGACGTTCAAAGAAAAAATAGATTTTAAGCCATAACTTTTTATTGGAAAGAGATATTGGGGTAAATTTTTCGCATAAATTATTTTTGAGACTGGAATTGATCAAATTCAAATTGACCCTTGTTGTTTTGATGAGAAAAACAGTAAAATAATTTTTGCGCTAAGCTGGAAGAATTTTTGCAAATAAATGCTATGTCATATGAAAGGTTGCCAGATGAACAATTTTTAATTGATTTAATTTTTACAACAAAAACAATTTTTGAGTCATTTTTTTGAGTAAAAAATATATATTTTTGACCTTTTTTGACATAATCATAAAACATATATACACTGACTTAAAGGTACAGTTCAACCTATTTTTGCTAAATGATTTTATTGAACTTTTGAACGAAAAAAATTTGAATGATATATATTAATGGAGATATTTGCATCGAAAGACCAAACTTTGATTTTCATGTCGTTTTTTTTTATTCTTAGGTAAAAGAATTTAGGTAAAAGAGTTTATAAAAAGTCGTTGTACTGAAAATTTCTACAATTGTGAATATATGTGAGTGCTTTTGATGTCAAAACAAAAAGAAATTTTAAAATTAAATACACAAAAAACTCCGATAGTAAAAAGTATTATTATAACAAAATTACGGTCGTGGCAAAAACTAAGTATGTAATATTTTAAGTTAGGATGCGCTTAATATGTATACCTAGTTTGAGCGAAATTCGTTGAGCTGTTTAGATTTGTATAAAGGCCAAACAAACAAACAAACAAACAGAAAATTAGTTTTATTACTATAGATAGTTATAGATACTTTTAATAAAAATCAGTGGAAACAGAAAAAAATATATATAAAATTATATACTAAAAAGAGTGGTTTTTTTTGTACTTTTGAAATATTTTCGATTTAAAAGGCTGTTTATTTTTAGTTAATTTGTGATTACATTTAGTGTGATTACATGTTTGTAAACAAAAAAACGGCTTTTTAATTTATGGGGTCAATTTTAATATTAAGAGTTGGGTTTCAAGTGTTAAATTGTTAAACAAAATTATTCCCTAAGTAATTTTAAATGTTTCATCAAATGACATAACAATGATAAGGTCAATCAATGGAAATATTTTAACAGAGACTGCATCAACATGCCCATGACATTAAACTTTAAATTTCTCAAAATTAGACAATTGAAAAACGGCTAACGTCCTTAAATTCAGCGACCTCGAAATATGCTTACCCAGCTTGTATGCCCAGCTTGTTTTATGTTTCAAAATGCACAGTGTAATCATTCTTATAAATGTTCAGTAGAATTTTTTCTTATTTTGAACTGTTTTAAATAATTTGAACTAAATTAAAAAGAAAGGGAAACCCATTTCTTTTATTCCTGTTTCAAGGTTCTTTCTTTATGTTTTTCTTACCTTATTTATGGAGTGTATTCTAGGCTTTTTTGGCCACAATTTACACATCATGTCTCTGATTTGCTTTAAATATTGAGGGTTATTAGAAAAATTAAATAAAAATTAAAAAAAATTTTAGTCCAGTTTTAAAAAATTTTATATCACGATACTCTTACACTGGTGGAGTTGTGAACTTTTTTGTTTGTTTGAAAGGTGGTGTAATTCTGGTCCGACCACGACCATATTTTACACATCATACTAGTACTATAAAGTAAAACTGAAAAAACAACACTTTAATGTGGTTTTACTTTGTATGCCAACCCAGCATTTTACGAAATAATTGATCATACTCGAGTCTTTTTTGATTCCTCTGCATGATTAGAAACAGTCATAAATGCGCTCATTTTCTGATCATAAAAGATTCTTTTGTTGATAGAAAACGGTGCCCTATCCGCGACTTTTCTTAAAGAGCTTTTTTAAGCAGTTTCGAGTCTTTTTGGAGTGATTTTTCAATCGTATTTCTAAAAATTTTCGAGTCTTTTTCGAGTCATTTTTCAGTCGTATTTCTAAATATTTTCGAGTCATTTTTTAGTCGTACATCTAAATATTAGCGAGTCTTTTTCGAGTCATTTTTCAGTTTTATTTAAATCGTTTGCGTTAAAAGAAAGATAAATTTAAAAAGATATTTTAAATAAGCATATTTTATTGAATAAAAATTTAAAGGACGTTAATAAAATAATAAAACTACTTTTTAAAAAATTCATTTTTTCATATGAAAATTATATTTTGAAATTATAAAAATTAAACAATTAAATTTAAGAATTCCATATAATATATAAGAACAAAAAATTAAGACTAACAAGAATTGAATTACAATTAATAATTCTATTTGTATGATTTCTTTTTGTCACCCTGTCCTTAGCATGGACAAAATGCTTTTGTAGCACACCGTTCATGTCATTATCTGTGCTTTTAAATTTAAGGCGAATATCTAAGATTAAAAATATTAATTTTCTTTTTCAATAATATAAATGTGTACCCACTTTTAATTGCTGTTATAACGTAGCACCTTTCGGCGCTTGGCTTAGTGCTGGTCCCCTTCCAGCTATAAATAGAAGCTAATTCGTCAGAAAATACTTTTCGAACGGCTGCTCTTAAAAATTGTGCGGGTCCATCACCGCCTGTTTTTGCAAGGAACTTTTTCTAAAATTTTTTATAATTTATAACTAAATTGATATGTCAACATATTATTGCTTTAAAATTTTGAAAAAATATGTAACGAAGCAAGCCTATTGAAGCACAAAAGCTAAGCCAACAGAGAAAACAGTCACATTTCAATCCACTGCATGATTTACGATTGTTCTACATTTTTTTATGGTTTTTCCAATAAATCACTTTTTAAGCGTAAGCGCAACTCATTTTCAAGTAATTTTTAATCGAGGAAGCAATTAATCAGTTTTCAATCATCAAAAGTGATCGCAAAAGACTCAGTCAGGGGATATTTTTTAAATAATCTTCTAAATACTAGTTGGTAGTCTTTTATAACAAGTATTATAATGTAACACTTCAACAAAAAATCCAACAAAATCGCTTTGCTAGCAAAGGAAAAAATGAGGACAAATAAGAAAAAACCTTTTACTTTGTATAGAAACTACTACTAAATTCCAGTTGTATCGCTTATTTGGTAAAAGCAAAAATGTAAAAAAAAAACCATTACTTTGTATGAGAAGTGAGCTTTCTTTTGTAATCACGCCAATTTACTACACATCGTATGCTTTTAAATAAGAGTAATACTTAATAAATTTCAGCAAAATCTTTTCAGTAACAATATGAAAAAGTTTTACTTTGAGTGTACATTTTTTGGTTTTATTACGCTCATTCTTACAATACGCTTTACTTAGCTTTCCAGAAGTACGTACACGAAATTTCAAATCCAACATTTTGTGGATATAAATTTTGCTTTCTTTGATCAGTTTTACTACACAAAAAATTCATAACTCCACGTATGGACTCTAACTAATACTCCTTAGAAGACTCCTTTTAAATTGACTTTTTTTAAAAAATTCAATTCTTATTTAAATTTTCTATCTACCCTCAAAATTTGAAGCAAATCGGAGGCATGTTTTATGAATCGTGATCCCAATGACGTGGAATTGATTTATTTTATTACAATAATCATTAAAGTTTTTTAATATTATCGTCCATTTTTTAATTTTTGTATAAACTTTTAATTTTGGTCATTTATCATAGTAAGCACTGTGTTCCTCGTTCTATATTTAATAACTAAACCATGCATCAGTCACATATCTTAACCTTTATGTAAAAAACAAAAACCAAAAAAGAGCTTAGAACAAATTTATTGGTTATATTTTTACTAATATCAATCACTTTCTTCTATAGGTGGCGCTTCTGCTCCTGCCACACCACAGCTGAACCTGAAGACCTATCCAGACAGTCAGATCATTAAAGAAAGTAAGTACAATTCTGCTTAAAATTAAATTGATTGTTGTTATTTATTTTGTGTTTTTCGGGCTCTCAAAAGATGCCAACAAAAAATTTTGCCAACAGTGTATATCCTAAATAGATAAAAAAAACCCTTAGATTCTTATAAAATTTCACAGCTCAACTTCTGAACACAGTTTTAACTTATATGTTCCTTTTCACTGAACACATTTTTATTTGACTTATGAAATTAATGTTTGGTTCTGGTAGCATTGGCTCAATCTTCAGAATCTTAACATAAAAAAGTAGGTATTTAGAGTAATTTTTAATAATTTATTCTTTTTAAGGCTGCAGAATTGAGTTAAAAATCTATTTTGTTTCAGAACAATCAGAACAAAATAAAAAGCTTTCATAGCTTTAGAATTGAATTATGGTTTTTAGCCAAATTCTCAGAATCTAAACAGAATCCTAAAACAGTCTGTGTTAAAAGTAATTTTAAATAGCTTATTATTTTTAAGGTTGTAGAACTGAATTTTAAATCTATTTTATTTTCTTAGTTAGTTACATAGTAGATGAGACAGATATTCCAGAACTTCAGAATTCAATAAAATATCAGGCTTTTAAGTAAATTATTATATTAAAAAAAAAATTGTATCCCTATCAACATTTTTCGAAGTTTGCAGACTTTCATAGTTTCAAAAATTCAGATGACAAACTACGTTAGTAAAGGGTGTTTTTTATAGAGTGATACAACTTTGAGTTGGCATCACTGCTTTATTTGTCCACCCATTTAAGAGCTGATAGTTGCTTTTTGTTAAGTTTGCTTTGACATTTTATTATGGGATCACTAACATCAGAGCAATGCATGCAAATTGTGGAAATTTTTAATCAAAATAATGGTTTTGTTCGTCAAACTTATTGTACATTTTGTCCATTTTATGGCGTACATAATAGTCCTTCAGAGCTGCTAATTTGAAGAACAATAGATCGTTTTCGGACCACATTTACCTGTTACTGATAATGTGCATCCCGTGAGACGCCGAACAGTGCGCACTGAAGAATCTATAGCCGCTGTACAGGAAAGCATTGAAGATGATCCTAATCAATGAATTCATCGCCGTTCTCAGCAACTGGGGTTGTGCGCTTCCACTTTATGGAAGATTTTACGAAAAGATCTGGGCTTAAAACCTTTCAAGATTCAACTTGTGCAGGAATTAAAGCCAAACGACCATCGTTTGCGCCGCCAACTCAGCGAATGGGCTGAAGCACAAATTGATATTGATTTTGAATTCCCATGGAAAATTTAATTTTCGATGAAGCCCATTTTTGGTTGAATGGGTACGTAAATAAACAGAATTGTCGTATTTGGAGTGAGGAGAATCCACAAGCTTTAGTTGAAACACCATTACATCCACAGAAAATTACTGTTTGGTGCGCTTTATGGGCTGGCGGAGTCATTGGCCTATATGTCTTCAAAAACGATGATGGTCAGAATGTTACTGTCAGTGGTGAACGGTATAGGAACATGATTCGAAGTTTTTTCGTACCTCAATTAGCTGGCATTAATCTTGCTGATATGTGGTTCCAATAGGACGGAGCCACATGCCACACAGCGGGCGCTACAATTGATTTACTCAAGGAAAATTTTGACGAAAAAATAATTTCACGAAATGGCCCAATTAATTGGCCACAAATCGTCTGATTTAACCCCATTGGATTATTTTCTTTGGGGTTATGTAAAGTCACTTGTCTACGTCGATAAACCACAAGCAATTGAACACCTGGAAATCAACATTCGAAGAGTTATCGGCGAGATACGGCCGCAAATGCTGCGAAAAGTTTGTGAAAATTGGTGTTCCAGATTACGCCTTGTACGCACTAGCCGTGGCGGCCTTATGGCCGAAATCATACTTAAGCATTAATATATTAATTCTATCCAATAAAGCCCGCTTCATTGATATTTAAAATATATTACTATGTTTTATTATGATTTGAACTAATATCACTCTATAAAAAACACCCTTTACATAAATTTTTAAATAAACTTTATTCTTATATTTTTTTTAAACCAGAATTAAATGACAAACTCCGTTTAGTTAACAAAATAAACTTTATAATAAAATATGACTCTAACTTTTTATATAAAACCTTATTATTAAAGGTAATGGAAATTATGAACCTTTTCTTTTATAAACTTTTCTTTTATATGTTTTTATGGGAGATGTTAACAATGAGCTTAAGTTGAAAAGATTGAGCTTATTTTTCTAATATGTCTTTATCAATCATTAAAACAGAAATTAACATTTAATTTTCCAATAATAAAAACCAAAAAATTAATAAAAATCAAAAACAATTTATTTATTTGTTAAAACTCCTATATATCATTAGAAATAATATTTTTTTTTCTCTACTCAATTTATTGCTTAACACCTCATCAAAATTTATTTATTTTAAATTTTGACAACAGGATATATTAGGGAGGGTAAGTTTCAACGTAAATCTGAAAATTTAAAGCACTTTTAACTACTTTTGAACATCAATTATGTTATATTACAAAATTTCTGGCAAATGTAAAAAAAAACACGTATTTTTAAAGATCCTTTTTATTTTTAATATATGTATATAAATATTTTATATATATAAGGGTGCTAGTTGTAAAACGATTATTTTATAACTTTAAAAATTTTTGAATCATAGTTTAAATTTATAATATTTATTTATAAAAGAAGTTTATACTTAAACACATTACTAAGAAAAAAGTTGCATGACAAACTTTTTTTGATTTCTGAAAAAACATTGTTTTTTTACAACAAATCAAAGTTTACAAGTATCTCCGGTTTTGTGGTAAGCTGCAAAAGAAATTGTCAAAGAGGGATATTTTAAGAGTCCATCGCACCTGGCCTGTTCTCTCAATGTCGTCACTATTTTTCTTAATTAATTTTTAAAGTTTATTTATTCGAATTTTGTTGCGCCGACATTCATGGATGTTTAACAGTCATTTGACTTATTAGAAATGGAAAACAAAATCCATGTAGTATATGATTGTGTAAAAAGAAATACGAAAAAAGCAAAATGTGGCGTGTAGCGAAGCCAATTATTGTATTTTTTTGTAAATTTCTCAAAAATATTTGTATTTCTATCAATTTTATTTAAATAATTTTTGTATTTTCTGGCAACTAAATTGCACCTCTCCTTTATGTAGACATCGGTTAAGAATTCGTTTAACCCATTAATGACAACGTATGATATGTCATACGCGATTAAAGCATTTTTCAAAAATCCGCAGCCACTGTAAAGCTTTTGCGTCCAACAGAATGAGAAAACCAAAAGTACGCTTTTTCCAAAAAACGTATGATATGTCATACGCGATTAAAGCATTTTTCAAAAATCCGCAGCCACTGTAAAGCTTTTGCTTCCAACAGAATGAGAAAACCAAAAGTACGCTTTTTCCAAAAAAAGTTCTAAAATTGACATTTAAAGCCTTTTTGTTTACTCTTCGCGTTAGTTCATGAAGTATTTTTAAAAAACTGAAAAATGCCATTAAGGTGAGTTATTTTGTTTTATAAGCATGAAGAAAAAATAAAGCATAATTAAAAAAGTTTATTAGGTTAAAGTTGAACACCTACATAAAGCATAAAACTAAGCATAAAACTAAAGTAAAGCAAAAATATAACAAACAAGAAATATGAGAGGGAGAAAAACGGAGAAATTGACACTGAAATCTCATCGCCTCTGTGGTGTAGTGCGCTAAAATGCGCTTGCACACGGCGATTACGGCCCGGGTTCGATTCCCGCCGCCATCACAAAGATTTCTGATGAAGCCTATAGCAGAGCCGAAATTGCAATACAATCAACTCGTGATGTTTTTCTTTTCATGTTGAAAATGTTGTTATTGTTGTTTCTTTGGAAAAAATTCGCTAGAGCACTTAATTGTTCTAACCTGACCTAAAACTAAATAAACGATTTTAAACTATCAAACAAATAGAATTTGTATTTAAAATCAAGAATGATTTAAACTATCAAACATTTAGAATTTGTATTTAAATCATAGAAAATCAACATAATAAATAATTAGGTCGTATAGAAAACTTTCAGTTGTGAACACCTACGCTACTAAATACAAATTTTCCAATATATAATTTTTTCTAATTTTCTTAAGTTTTTGTTTATTTCTCTACTTACAGACCCCTTATGCGCTTATAATCGATCATGCTTTTCGCCACACCCAAATAATTTGAATTTATTTTTTAAACTTCAGAGTTTTCCGTCTTATATCAATACAAATTTATGATGAAAATTTCAAATGCTAAACTCAACGGGTTCTGGTAGTGAGCATTAATGGGTTAATGGCTGCAATTTTAACTTTTTTATCGTAAGAAACTGATTCCCATATCAGCAATTTCATTTTGAACGTACCGGCCTTACGAAATGACCGTCTTCGATTTTGGTGAAATTTTGCATTGAGCATCACTGACGGAAATAAAAAACTCGATTTGTAGGAAAAAAGTTTGATGTGATTTTTGACGAAGTTACAGGATGCACTAAATTGATCAAATCGACAAAAACGTCGAAAATCGATTTTTACGAAAATTCATATTTCAAACACTTCTTAACCGAATGTTTAGTGGTAAGGTAATTGATTTTAAAGAAGGGGTTTGAAAAACACCTTTGAAAAATCAATATCATTTTTTTCTTAAGCTAGCAAAATTACCTTTTCAACAATATGGGTTCATGAGATATGAACATTTAAGCATTTAACAAAAATTGATATAATAAAATATTTTTGTGTAGATGTCAAAATGACCGTACCTCATAAGCCCATGGAGTCCCCACCATAACTTTTATATTGTGAAAAAAATATAAAAACCGTTACATAGTTTGTTTTATTTTTCGAAATTCTGTATTGCAATATGATGGTTATTATATTGCTTTTCAACGAAATAAAGATGAGCAAAATGGGCTACTATTTCACGAAATAAGAGCACTTTGTATTGTAGTAGAAATACATATCGTTTTACGATGAAAAAAAAACATTAAAATTGCCGCTATTAAGCGAATTCTCAATCGATATCTATATTCTTGGTTTCAAAGGATAGGCATTTTTGAGTTCAATTTAGTTTGCTGAAAAAAAATATGGTCCTGGAACATTATTTAAATAAAATTTATAGAAACACAAATATTTAGAGAAATTTACAAAAAATACAAGAATTGCTTTTGCTTCACGCCGCATTTTGCTTTTTTCGGATTTTTTTTTACGAAATCATATTCTACGTCAAATTCCACTGAGCATAAGTGGATTTAGTTTTCCATTTCTAATAAGACAAATTGGGCGCAACAAAAGTCGAACAAATAAACTTAAAAAATTTAAAACATTAAGAAATCAGAGCAAGTGCGATGAACTCTCAATAATTTTTTCTATTTTCGTCACACTGTGTAATTTTCTCTTTAAAATTGATGTACTCGTATCTTTTATTCTCGTATTGTATTTTTTATTTCAAATTTGCTTTCAGAATTTAAACAAAAATACTTGCTTAAAAAAATTTTTTATATCTGCACAACTTTTTAAATATTTTTTTTTTGCATTATTACACATGAAATAAAGAATATGAAAAATTATTAGCTACTTTTGATTCTTCCACGCGGCGAAAGTAATTTAAAATAGATATATTATTTTTGATAAACAGTGTAAAAAAATCTAAATTCAAATTGCATTCTCTTATTTAGGCTTTTTGCTAGCCAGAAGTCGACCCAATTTTTTTTTTCATTAGTTGGTTAATATATTTTTGGAAATGCTTAATACAATAATCACAAAACCAGTAATACTACGATTTAAAACAAAAATTAATAAAGCAAATTAGGTCTACTGTCTAGCAAAAAGACTGAGGAAGTGAATCCAATTTGAACTACGACTTTTGTGCTTTTAAATATTAAACCCTATTAAAAATTGCTTAAATAAGCATTCTTTAACGTAACCAGTATGAACCAAAAGAGGCTAAAAATTTTAATTTTATATTCTTCACTTAATGTTTAATAATATATAAGTACATTTTTTCAATAATTATAGATTTTTCACAAAAACTTTTAGGTTTTTCTTTTATTTCGTTTTGTCATTTAAAGTGCACTTATTCTGTTACTTAAGTAACTGTAACTTAAGTATTATTTTTTAGTTGTAAACAATACATTGTACTAAATCTCTGTAAATTGTGCAAAGTAAAGTTAAAGTTAAAAGCCAGTTGAAAAGCGTCAACTGAACCGGTCATAATAATAACATTCTATGCAAGTTTTGAAAAATATATTTTACAACAACTGAGTAATCGGTTCATTACAACTATCACCAGCTCCCCTACTAAACACAGAATGAAAATTTTTGTATAAAAATGTATAAATATATCCACCGTTAACATTTAACTCGAAAATGTATTTAACTAAACAGCACAAAATTTTATAATATGCAATACACCAAATTAAATACTAGGGCTATGACTTATCAAAGATCCCAAAAAAGATTTCCCATGTTGTTAAAGCGGGATTCACTGACCACCTTCAGCAAGTTTTGCAAGTTTTTTTTGTATGAAGTTTTGAAAATTTTTGTGCTCTATCTCTCTCCACACTTAATGAGAGAGTAACAAAAACTTACTGCACTCTTTTTGACTTGATTGACTTAGGCTGTGTGCGAATTGATCTAAATGCGACCTAAACTAAATAGCTTCGATAAGGCAGTGCTTCTGGATTTAGGAAGCATTTAGGTAGCTCGATAATTTCCTAAGTTATTTAGGAAGCACTGCCTTATCGACCCAATTTAGTTTAGGTAGCATTAAGATCAATTCGCACACGGCCTTAATTTCAATTTTCTTGCTGAATCTTTTTGAGTAGTGTTGCCAGAATGGAGTTTCTTGAGTTGAAGTTGGCATATTTTATTATTGAAGCTCCAAAATAAAGAAGCATTGAATCAATATTGAATATGGCAATATTGAATATGAAAAAAAAACAGAAAACTTGCTGAAAGTTTTACATGTCAGTGAATCGACCTGCAGCACATTCCCACAGAGAGAGCAAGAAAGCTGTCACAAAAAACTTGCTGAAGGTGATCAGTGAATCCGCTTTAATAATAATACGCTATATATAACAATGTAGATGGAAATTGTGGAATTACAATTGTGGAAAGATCTAGCAAAAGCTTTCGGACGTTATAAACACAATGCTTAAGATTACGATTATAATCATTACCGATATTTACTTTACGATTTTTATTGTTAGGAGGAGTTCTACACAGTTATTGAACATCGATAACGATTCGTAGCGTTAATTATTTCAAAGTTTCATAAGAACAAAAGTGAGTTATCTTAATATATAGAAGGCAAGCACGCTGCTCCGTGTCCAATATCTCTCAAACTGTTCAGCCTGAAAGTATGCACATCTTAATACATAAAAGGCAAGCATGACAGTATTTCTCAAATTGCAATTATTTTTTGACAGTTAAGTAATTTTACAAGGCACACTGATCTCAAAAATGTTCAGCCTGAAAGTATGCACAGAAAATGTATTTGATACTTGTCAGTGACAATATTGGGTATTTACAATGCTACGTTTTTGATTCAACTCTTTTTTCATCCCTTTATAAAGAAGAATTTATGACAATTTAGTGAAATGCTTTTGAGTCGATTTGATATCAGCTGCGAAAAACACCTGAGTTTCTACGTATATGAAGGTTGCAAGGCCAGTTTGTAAAGTTGTGCATGAATATCATTGTCACTAAACTCAACTTTTTGCACTTTTACACTTGAACTAATTTTTCAACACTGCTTTACTACGTAAAGTGTTATATAAAGTGGTACATTTATATGTTGCAAAAATCAAGTGAATAAAAATTCAAGCTTTAAAACGAGAAAAAAGTAGTTTCGGCAAATGGCTCCGAAAGAGAAGTGTAGTAGGACAGGCTTTTATACTAGTTTTTATATAACTGTACACGCTGCAAAAATGCATCTTTCCAATAACTCCATTACATGTATGATGTTTTGTGCAGCCAGCGTTGATGTTTATAAGAAAACTGTAAATTCCAAAAAAAAATTTGCTTTTCAACCAAAAACCTATGAAACATATATAATGAAAAAAGCAGAGTAAAAAACCTTTTATAGCATTTGTAATATTTCTACTTTCTAAATTTTAAATTAGATAGTTTTGCTACATTAAACATTTTTTAATTATTAGTCTGATTCTAAATGCGTATTTTCCGGGCAAATTTTATTTGTTCCCTTATTCTAAGCAAAAACTCCCCGGTAGATTGTTTTATTTTCTCCTATTCCTCCAATTCTAAAGGAACGTTGAGTTTTTACGAGGAAAAAGGAGGTATTCTAAACGTAAATAAAAGGCAGAATGTGATGACATTTGTTAAAAATTGTTCTGCCAAAATATGCAAAAGTTTACGTATATCACATTTTTTAAATGAAATGGAACTTTTATTTGCTTTATTTTTTTTTCTTTAAACTTGGAAAATTTAAGTTTTAAGGTTTTCAAATCAATTAAATATTATTTCCAAAGTAATATATGATGTTTTGTGCAGCCAGCAATTCCAGATGTTTTTTAAAAAACTGATAATTTTAAGAAAACAGTATTTTTAAAAAATACTTACTTACTTAGTTGGCGCTACAACCGTATGTCGGTCTTGGCCTCATCTAAGAATTCGCGCCAGCCATTTCTGTCTCTCGCTTGCTGGCACCAGTTGGAAATTCCAAGCTTCGTCAAGTTGTCCTCTACTTGGTCTTTCCAAAGAAGGTGCGGTCGTCCTCTTCTGCGTTGACCGCCGCTGGGTACCAAATCGAATATTTTCTTTACTGGAGCGTCGTCTTACATGCGCTAAACATGACCGAGCCAGCGAAGTCGCTCGATTTTAATGCGCTTGACTATGTCGATGTCAGCGTACAGTTCATACAGTTCATTATTCCACCATATTCGGTACTCGCCATTGACTCAGATTGGTCCGTAGATCTTACGAAGAATCTTTCTCTCGAATGCTCCTAAAGGCTTTTCTTCTGAACTGCTCAGCGTCCAGGTTTGTGATGCATAAAGTAGGATGATGAGCGATTTATAGAGCACGATTTTCGTTCGTCGAGAGAGGGCTCTGCTTCTCAATTGCCTACTGAGCCCAACGTAGCACCTATTGGCAAGAGTTATTCTTCGTTTGATCTAAATGCTGACGTCGTTGGTTGAGTTTATGCTGGATCCCAGATAAACGAAGTCCTTCACAACCTCGAAGGAGGTATTGTCAACTGTAACGTGGGTTCCAAGACGCTGGGACTGTTTGTTTGTTGACACCAAGTATTTCGTCTTATCGACTTGACTCTTTTTCTAATCTGGAAAATGCTGCACTGACTTCGCGCGTATTATGGCCAATGATATCGATGTCATCAGCATACGCAAGCAGCATAGCACTCTTGTAGAATATTGTGCCACTACGTCTCAGATCAGCAGCTCGGATGATCTTTTCCATCATTAGATTGAAAAAGTCGCACGATAAGGAATCACCATGTCTAAAACTTCGTTTGGTAACAAATGGGGAGAGGTCCTTCCCGATTTTAACTGCGCTGCTGGTGTTGCTCAGTGTCATCCTGCAAAGTCGTATTAGTTTTGCAGGAATACCAAACTCAGGCATGGTGGAGTACAGGTACTTCCTTATTGGGCTGTCGAAGGCGGCTTTGTAGTCGACAAAAAGATGGTGGATGTCAACTTGTTTTTCTTGAGTCTTCTCCAAGATTTGTCGTAGCGTGAAAATCTGGTCGATTGTGAACTTTCCAGGACTGAAGCCACACTGATAAGGTCCAATCAGTTGGCTTACAAGATTGAAATCTTTCACATAAAACGCTCGACAGTACCTTATATGCTATATTAAGAAGGCTTATCCCACGGTAATTGGCACAAATAGTTGGGTCGCCTTTCTTGTAAATTGGGCAGAGCACACCAAGATTGCAATCGTTCGGAATGCATTTTTCCGACCATATTCTGCATATAAACTCGTGAATGCATTTAAATAGGGCTTCGCCTCCGTTCTTAAACAGCTCAGCAGGCAAGCCATCAATTTTTTTGGCTTTATTATTTTTAAGCCGTGCTATAGCTGTCAGAACTTCATCATAGTCGGGCAGCGGAACCTCGACGCTGTCATCCGTATTGGGGTTTCCGGAATATCATCTCTATTGGTAGGATTGTTGTCAACGTCGCTATTTAGAATCTTAGAGAAGTGTTCCCTCCATAACGTCAGTGTACTCTGGACATCTGTCACAAGATTCCCGTTTTCATCCTTGCAGGAAGAGTCCCCGGTCTTAAAACCATCGGCAAGGCGTCTTATTTTTTCGAAAAATTTTCGTGCCTCATTCCTGTCACCGTAAAAAACATAAATAATAAAAAAAGCAGTGCAAAAAACCTTTTATAGCATTAGTACTTTTTAGAAGCATTTGATCACATTTTGCTTATCAAATTTAGTGCAACTTGATGCATTCATTTTTAGGAGATTTTTTGTTGTTAGAAAACCACAAAGTGCGGGAATTTACAATTTATTTCTATGTTTTGTTTTATTACATTAATTATCGAAAAAGTTATTTTTACTTTTGCAGTGGCTTCTGTAATGCGTAGAGCAGCAGAAACCAATTATAAAAAAAAATAATACTTCACTACCATAAAAAAAATAAACTGGCCATTTCTGCCTTTGAAAGGACTTTGACCTAGCTTCTATTGATCAATTGTGTTGTGCGTGTTATTAAATGCTTGATCACAAATGATCGAGAACTGGACCTTCGTGTTTTCTGCCAACTCCGAACGGCTTATGTTCTCAAGAAGCTTTACATGGCAATTTGTACTATCTGAGGTTTGCCATTGTCTGCAAAGAGGTGACGACCGAACAGAAAAATTAATTCAATTGAAAAACGTTCTGTCTGAGCAGGAATTGAACCCGGGCTGCCGCGGTTCTTTAGTTTAGTGGCCACCATTTAAAATAAGTGCTTATGTTGTGTAATGCGCAGCAAACATTGGTAATATTAGTTGCCTTTTTTGGAGCGTGCCTTTTTTCAAGGCGGCCTCGATAGTCTAGTGGTAGCGCACTTGACTGTCGCACAGGGGTCCCAGGTTCGAATCCTGGCCGGGCCTCGGTCCTACGCTATAACATTTCTTTCCTTATTTCTAATAAAAGAAACTTTAAAACACGTCAATTTACGACCAATAGTTGTAGTTGGTGGTGGTAGCAAAAGTTTGTGGAGAGGAACGCTTAGAAACTTGATTGGACTGAGGGCAAGTCATAACAATTGCTTCAGATTTAATATCACATGTTTCTACAGCTTCTGCAACATTAAGAACATCCTACATAAAAGTTTCACTTGATTATTCCCTTCTTCCATTCTGTGGTATCACAACGAACCGAAAATGGTCTAAGTGGGTTGGTCTTAAGACCTGCCACCACCTTAACCTAACCTTACCTAGAGCGTGATGCAGCTCTCTTGCACCAGAAATACACTTCCATCGATTTCTTACAACGCCATTAGTACGCCAGCTCTACTATATTACGGACATTAAATGAATTTCGTTGAATTTCATTCCAACAGACCATTCCTCAGGACGTCTATTCATGTTCGTTTGATTTTGCTTGCAATAATTTGCAATTAACAATCAAAACAAAACGTCGTGTAGCAAAACAGCTGACTTTAAAAATTCGATATTCTCTCTCCCTTATTGTTCTTTTCCCCATCTATCAAGAATAGAAGGACTTCATTCTCGAGAAAAATTAATTCTCCGGGAAAATTCAAAATCAAGCTGAATATACCTCTGTATTTTTACATATATCTCTGTATACTTTTCGTATAACATATATGAATAGAAATTTTTATAATTTTTATATTAGCTTAGTACGAAAAGTAAACAAATATGTCAGAGAATTGAGAGAGAGAGAGGGACGAAAGAGAAATTATACTTGGTTAATAATGTAATAAGAATCAATTTTGGGTGTGTTTCGACCTAGTTATATTGGCAAAGAAAATGCTATCAGACTTTCCCAGATAAAAACATAAATTAAATGGTGTTCTTTAAAATTTTTAAAATCTACAAACATTCTTGCTTAAGAATCTTCACCTTGCCAACGCCTACCTATTACAATACTTAATATTCAGTTTGGTTGCAAAACACTGTTTGTCTGTAAAAGTTGTGAATTCTGGAATTATGTGAAACTTAAATAACATGGAACTTTCCATTATTTTTTTTGCGGTTTCATTCGAAATACGAATGGCAACAGTTTTATTGACCAGGTGCTTAAATTCTTTGAAAAGTAATCTTATTTCATGATGCACCTACGCATCTTATTGTTATTAATAAAACGCTCTTGTCAAAGACTATGAGAATCGCGAAGAACTACAACGATATTGAAGGGTTTTTAAAGCAATATTCGAAAAGATTTCAGCAAGTTCGTTGCTATTTTTTGTAAATATTTTGATTTTTATTTAAAATACTTAGTAAGATAATTTTAAAATTCATTGAAAGAATTTACAATAAATTTATGTTTTTTTTTATGTTTGTACTCAAATGGGTGATGGGAAAGAAAGCCTTACTAAGTATACAATCAGGAGTATTTTAATTAAATTCTCAATCAGGTAATATTATAATGTGACTAAAAAAAAACGGCAATTACTTATGTAATGGGGTTGACTCACTCAACAACAATGCAATAGAATCTGAATACATGCGTAACTAGAAGCAATCGTTTTTAATTTTTTATTTAATTGCAAATGCAATCAAATCCTATTATATTGCAGAAATACTTTTCTCAGTGTGCTTGATTATGTTTGTACATACATAATTATATGAGTCGGAAAAATTTTTGTATATAGTGCAAAACTTTCGCAAATATCGATTACTTTTTCATATAAGATAATAAATAGCTTAATAATACTCTCTTTTTGCACCGTGTATAGAAAGAACGTGACACTGAATGCATTTGAATTTCTGTATATTAAGCAAAGTTTCTATTGTGCTAATACTTAACTTGTACACGCCAGGTCGCGAAGTTATTTTCCGCTGCCGTGACGAAGGACCACTACGTGCCAAGGTTAGATGGTCACGCCCAGATGGACGCCCACTGCCTGCTGGTTTCAGCGATAAGAACGGACGCTTGGAAATACCAAATATACGCATGGAGGACTCGGGCAAATACATTTGCGAAGCTGTTGGCTATCCACGTCATGTTCCCGGACAACAAGTTGCCGTTCATCTAACAGTAGAGCGATGTAAGTAGAAATTTTAAAATTTTAGAGTTTAATGCAAAATACCTATTTCGAATATTAAAACGCATGCAGCTTGGGGCGCTCACAAGTATGAATTAGCCTCAAATAAGATCAAGTATGGCACCGTGCCACACATTGGTCTTGAGTTCTTTGGACTAGGTAGGCAAGCATATCTTTACTTTTGAACGAATTTTCCTTAAAATACTTAATCTTTTTAAAATTAAAAAATTACATGCCGCCTGTTGCTATTACAATAAAAATTAAACTGGTAAATTTACTGCTATTTCTCTTATATAAAAGTTCAGAAAATTAACTTCGCCGTTGCTAATGATTTTTTTTTCCGAATCTTTCCACACTCCAGACAATCCTATCGTCGATCGTCCACCCTCAGCATGCCATGGAAATCAAGCCACCTGTATGAACGGCGAATGCATTGACAAATCTCAAATCTGCGATGGCATTCCACACTGCTCGGACAATTCGGACGAACATAGCTGTAGTCATGGACGCAAGTGTCATCCCAATCAGTTTATGTGTCGCAACTCTAAGTGTATTGATCGCATTTGGCGTTGTGATGGCGAGAACGATTGTGGTGACAATTCCGATGAAGAGAGCTGCGATCCAGAGCCCAGTGGCGCTCCTTGCCGTTACGATGAGTTCCAATGCCGCAGCGGTCACTGCATACCCAAATCCTTCCAGTGCGATGACACCAATGATTGCGTTGATGCCTCCGATGAAATTGGCTGCAGTAAGTATACGAAAAAGTCTGAAACTCTTCAATCGAATTGAAAACCTAACCCGTATTGCACTCTTAGTGGCTCCCGCACCCATACGTCCACCTCCACCTCGCATTGACTTGCCTGAGGGCGAATCTCTAAATATTACCTGTGTTGCTACCGGAGTACCTGTACCCGTAATTGTCTGGCGTCTGAACTGGGGTCATGTACCCGAAAAATGCGTATCCAAGAGCTATGCCGGCACTGGCACACTCTTCTGTCCCAACATGCAGCAGCCCGATAGTGGTGCCTACTCTTGCGAAATCATCAATACTAAAGGCACAACTTTTGTAACGCCCGATACGCTTGTTACCGTCAAGTCCAACATACCCACCGATGTGTGTCCTGCTGGCTTCTTTAACATGTTAGCTAGACGCCGCGAGGATTGCATCAGCTGCTTCTGTTTTGGCATCTCAAAGAACTGCAAGAGTGCCAATCTTTACAACTTTGCTCTACAACCGCCAATCACCTCACACCGCGTTGTCAATGTTGAGCTGAGTCCCTATAGTGATGTCATCATCAATGAGGCACCTTCTCCAAGCGTTATGAATCTGCATCATGGTGTGCAATTCCGTGCATCCGATATTCAGTATGGTGGCCGCGAAACTCCATATCTGGCACTACCCAGTGAATATATGGGCAATCAGCTGAAATCCTACGGCGGAAGTCTGAAGTACGATGTCAACTACATGGGCAAGGGCCGTCCAACAACCTCACCTGATGTTATCATCACCGGCAATGGTTATACTTTGACACACCGCTCTCGTGCCCCACCACAAGCTTATGTTAACAACAAAATGTCAGTACAGTTTAATGCTGGCCATTGGAACAAGCCTGATGGTCGTCAAGCGACACGTGAGGAGATTATGATGATTCTGGCCAATGTAGATAATATACTGATACGTCTGGGCTACGTCGATGCCACCGAACGTGAAGTTGAGCTGACAAACGTTAACATGGACTCTGCTGGTCTTCAAGATTATGGCTTGGGCTCTGCTTCTTTGGTTGAACAATGTTCTTGCCCCTTGGGTTATGCTGGTGACTCGTGCGAGTCGTGCGCTGCTGGCTTTGTGCGTCAACCTGGTGGTCCTTGGTTGGGTCGTTGCGTTCCACAAGAACCTGAACCTTGTCCATCTGGCACCTATGGTGATCCACGTCGTGGCATTCAATGCCGTCCCTGCCCTTGCCCACATGCTGGCGCTAACAACTTTGCCAGCGGATGCCAACTAGGTCCCGATGGCGAAGTAACCTGTAACTGTAACGAAGGCTATGATGGACGTCGTTGCGAATACTGTGCGCCCAATTATGAGGGCAATCCACTCTACCCCAATGGCAGCTGTCGCCCAGTTCCAGACAATCAGTGCAATCCCGAAGGCACCTACTATCCACATGCCAACGGCACCTGCGAGTGCAAACCTTTGGTACATGGCGAACATTGCGATACTTGCGCACCCGAATCATTCCATCTGAACTCCTACACCTACACTGGTTGCATTGAGTGCTTCTGCAGTGGTCTTACTAAACAGTGCAGCAGCAGTTCCTGGTATCGCGATCAAGTTTCTTCAAGCTTTGGACGCACTAGTGCACCTCATGGCTTCAGCCTCATACGTAATTACGAAACATCCAATCCATCCAGCGTTAGCTTCCAAACTGCAGACAGTGCGCTGCGTTTTGATAAGCAAATCAATCCGGATCCACTCTATTGGAGTTTGCCTGCCTCCTTCTTGGGCGATAAGGTCACCGCCTATGGAGGCAAACTTAACTACACACTCAACTACAATCCCATGCCCGGCGGTTATATGTCTCGCAACAATGCACCCGATGTGGTCATTAAGAGCGTAAATGTTACACACTTTCCTTCATCGCAACACTACTTTATTCTCTTTTGTTCTCTCTTAGGGTGAGGATTTGACCATACTTCATTACCGCAAGGCTGAAGTGAGTCCAAGCACTTCGACCTCATATGCTATACCAATTATTGAGAGCGCCTGGCAACGTTCCGATGGTCAAGTTGTGAATCGTGAGCATCTGCTTATGGCTCTTTCCAAGATCGAAGCTATCTACATCAAGGCTACCTACACTACTAGCACCATGGATGGCGCTCTTACACAAGTTTCCATGGATACTGCTACTCGCAACAATATCGGTACTCAAAACGCAGTTGAGGTGGAGGAATGCCGCTGCCCAGTAGGCTACGTTGGTCTATCTTGCGAACGCTGTGCACCTGGTTATAAGCGAGACACTGAAGCTGGACTTTATTTGGGCGTTTGTGAGCCATGTGAATGCAATGGTCACTCAGATATTTGCGATGCCGAATCTGGTGTTTGCTTGGTAAGTAGGGGGAATGAACTTATATTGTTACATGTATTGTTACACTGCAGTGTTAAGGAAGGAGGTTAAAAAAGAAAAGCACAAAAAAGGGCGTCGTGCAGCAATTCAGTATTCATTAATGAAAAGAGGGAATATAAAGCAGGAAAAATAGCATAAAAGGGAAGTAGGAAAGACATCTTAAAAAGATTAACGTCCACGAAAGTTGAGATAAGAGCAAGCGTGTTAAAGAAAAGCTTTGAGGACGTGTATAATACTTTTTGTAATGTATTCTGTACCTTTTTTATAATTTTTTTGTAACAATTCCGGGTATAAAAACTTTTTTGGTACAAATCCTTGGCTTTACAAGAACGCCCATAAATTTATTTAGAATAGTTAATATCTCCCTTTACTTAAAGATCCTGAGACAATAGCAATGCGCAGTTACACTTCTCGAGACACTTTCCTGACGCCTTTGTTTATGGATCATATTGTAAATGTGTAAACCATGGTATAATAATTACCAGGTAGCATTGACAATTGTTTATTTTCTCTTCTACAAAAAACATCTCATGTAAAAACAGTTGTTAGTGAAACAGAGCAAAAATTAAAGAAAGATTCAAAAACAAACATTAAAAAATTTCAATGGTCGCATTCAGCGGAGCCAACAGTTGGCAACTGTTGTGCTGTTTAATTTATTAACACAGAAAGAACGCAGCAAAATTTGAGCGAGAAACCTTTGCAATTAAATTACATTGTGCGCTTTTTTGTACCCTTTTTTCTCTGTATTAAGTAATTTCAACGTTTTTCACTTAATTTTGGTATGAGGAGTCTCGTGGTGACATTTGTTTTAACACTTTACCGAACATTTTAGAACAAAATTTTGTTTAAGATATATAGCTCAGAAACAAAAACTACTCAAGATATGCACTTATTTCCATGTTGATAACTCTTGAATTAGTATCTTCATTTAGTATCTTCATTTTGGTTTCTTCAGCAAGTTTTTTTATATTATTCTGGCATACAACTTTTCTGAACAAACATATATAAAAAAATCGCATGTCATACGCTATGAGCAACATTACTTGCTTTGAAGCGTTTAATGCCAGCAGGACATATGTGGCTTGTCAAAGGTAAAAAGACAATTACAAAAGTTTTATTCATATATATTTATTCAGCAAAGTTGTTGGCCAGATTACTGGGAACAACTTTGCTGAAGAAACAACAACTAAATTCTTAATGGTTCACGAGTAATCAACATGATAATAAATGTATTCTTGAGTAATTTGAAAAAAATTTGCTTTTAAATCTTCGGTAAAGTGGCAAAACGGATATCACCACGAGATTTCTCATATTAAAATTAAGTAAAAAAACGTTCAAATTATTAAATACAGATTTTCGTGCCGCACCGTGTTATTTAAATAATTTTATAATTAGATTAAATAATTTACAACTCTTCTGACGTTTAGATAAACAACACATTTAGAGAAAAATATCGCTCACTAAGGTATTGCTACTATTAGTGATGGGTAAACTCGATGCTTTTTTGTTTCGAATTCTTTGGAATCGATACTTTATGTTTTTTCTAATAATTTTATACTCGATAAATTTCTTAGAACCAACGTAATTTCGCATTCGATTCGATAAAATTCAATTTTTTTTAGCTATGTACGAACAAAAAATATTTTCGCAAGGTATGATATGAGATATTAATTCAATTGATCAATGAACATTAAACTAGGCAAACAATTGGCTAAGGCAATTAAGCCTGAGTTAACAAATCAGTATACGGTATCATCTGATGATGCATTAACTAACTTCAAAAAATCAAACTGGTAAGCAGAAACTTTTTTGAATACAGAAAGTTAAAAGGTATTCCTATAAATGTAATCTGGAAGAGTCTGGAACTACTAGTTCACTAGGTCATATAATTTTTTATTATTTTTCGTTTATGAACCAAACTGTCACCAGAAACGCGAATGTGGTTGCAAGCCACCTGTAGCTCTTTAGCACAGCGGGATAAGACACCGTACCTCAATTTCTTAAATAATATAAAGAAAAACAAAAGATTTCTAATCTTTTCCGGTTTGAGTATCGATAACGAGTATTTTTGAGTATCAAATATAAATTACTCCATACCGAAATAGTCCCCATCACTAGCTACTATAACAGTTCACAACAGTTGACTCCCCTGAATGCGGCCATTAAAAAATGTGAGTGCCCATTAATCTTTGTAAGTATAGTTTTTGACGGCAGTTGTTTTTCAAAAGAACTGGCAATGCCTGGTAATTATTATACCATGTGGGTAAACCACATGCATCAGTATAAGTGCCATTATGTGAAACCGAAGCTAAAAAAACGAACATCAGTATTATACCAACTTTCGAGTGAGTAGGTTCGTTTCGCATGCTTTCTTGGAATTTTTTTTTTTGATTCAGCAAATTTTCTTCTGTATTTATATTCAGTCATATATGTAGTCACTCTAAAATAAAACAAACCTCGTTGATATTGATGTTACGTACAATATAAAAAATATTTTCGCAATTTATAACATTTTTTAATATTAAATAACATTTTTGGTGTTGAATGGAAAAAAGCACTTTTTTTTTTGCTTAGAATATCTCAGGACATGCAGAATGTTTAATATGTGGACGTGAAGTTACCACGAAAAAGTATTATATCGAAAGACCTTATAGAAGTTGTCATAAAAACTATGAAAAAATGAAGGCAAAAGAACATTTTGTCATTAAAAAATATGTTCTTCGAAAGTATGGCAACAGAATATTGGATAGAAAATTATATGTACACAGGACAGGAATCCAAAAACAATAACCACCTATTTGGTTGCCTTTAATTTCTTTAGCAATGAGAACCTATAGAAAAATATTCTTAATTGCAAATGTTATTCCTTCCATATGCCTTGATGAAACAACTAATAAGGGTGTTTTTTATAAAGTGATACAAGTTTAAATCATAATAAAACATAGTAATATATTTTTGATATCAATGAAACGGGCTTTGTTATTTAGAAAATTTTATGACAATTATATAAAATATGATTTCGGCCATGTGGCCGCCACGGCTGGCGCGTACAAGGCGCAATCTGGAACACCAATTTTCACAAATTTTTCGCAGCATTTGCGGCCGTATCTCGCCGATAACTCTTCGAATGTTGATTTCCAAGTGTTCTATTGTTTGTGGTTTATCGACGTAGACAAGTTACTTTACATAACCTCAAAGAAAATAATCAAATGGGGTTAAATCACACGATCTTGGGGGCCAATTAATTGGGCCATTTCGTGAAATTATTTTTTCGTCAAAAGTTTCCTTGAGTAAATCAATTGTAGCGCCCGCTGTGTGGCATGTGGCTCCGTCGTGTTGAAACCACATATCAGCAAGATTAATGGCAGCTAATTGTGGTACGAAAAAACTTCGAATCATGTTTCTATACCGTTCATCATTGACAGTAGCATTCTGACCATCATGACAATTCTGTTTATTTACGTACCCATTCAACCAAAAATGGGCTTAATCGGAAAATAAAATTTTCCATAGAAATTCAAAATCAATATTAATTTGTGCTTCAGCCCATTCGCCTATTAGGATCATCTTCAATGCTTTACGAATTGAAATGCTTCATTGCTTGGTCCGAAAACGATCTATTGTTCTTCGTATTAGCAGCTCTGAAGGACTCTTATGTACGCCATAAAATGGACGAAGTGCACGATAAGTTTGACGAACAGAACCATTATTTTGATTAAAAGTTTCCACAATTTGCACGCGTTGCTCTGGTGTAAGTCAACCCATAATAAAATGTCAAAGCAAACTAAACAAAAAGCAACTATCAGCTGTTAAATGGGTGGTCAAATAAAGCAGTAATGCCAACTCAAAGCTGTATCACTCTATAAAAAACACCCTTTATCAACGACTTGAGTCAGCTACTAATTTGCGTCAAAACTATTCACAACGATTTTAATGTAACAGAAGAAGTGGGAGCTCTTTGAACACTTCATGGAAAGGTAACGGATAAGGATTATATGAATATTATTAGAATAGAAAATTATTTTCATTTGTCAACTTAAGAAATTGAGCAATGTACCCGAGAAACAATTTGTGCCCGTACCAAACTTTTCAGGCACAAAATTCCAAAGTATCGGACTCAATTTTAGTTTTAAAAGCTACGAGTAGTAACGAAAAACTGCGAAGCTTATGAAAAAAAATTAATCGCACATTGATATTAAGCCGAATGCAAACGAGCTTCAGCGCCAGGAGACGAGAAAAAAGTTTATATATTGTGTCAATAAAGTAGCTGATATGTATCGAAACTGGCCTGAGTATTAACTATAATGTACCCGAAACATACCCAACAAGTACCTTGCAAGGCACATGAAATAGTACCGTAGTAAGTCTGTAATATGTCAATAAAGTGTTCAAAAACGATCTACTATATTCGGACACAATAAACTGACGAGTGCCCGAATCAGTCTTCGTTCGTACATTGTGCCTGCCCAAGGTGTTCCAGAAATAGCACTTCTTTCGGTGCAGAGGTCGGACATTTACCGACACGGGCACCGGACATATATCAGATACTTTGTTGACCAAAAAATATGAAATTGTTTCTCGGGGTATGCACTGATGGCGCTCGAGTTATGCTTGGCAAAAACCAAATTTTCGTTGGGCAATTAAAAAAGATTAACACTAATGTTCATTGTATTATACACCAGCAGGCTCTCTTTTCAAAATCTTTAAGAATGCTGCAAGCCATGAAATTGATGTTATATTAATGAAATACGTACACAGAAAATTTAGGCCATTTTAAAAGATCATGCAGCAGGCTGTGGCGATTTACTTCTTTTCACAGAAGTACGATGGCTAAGTCAAGGAAAAAGTTTAGAGAGATTATTTCATTTTAGAAAAGAAGTTGTTGATTTTTGGTGAAGAGGCGGTTCATTTGACTGCATAGAGTTTTTGAATTTTTCCAAAGACTCAAAATTCTTGCTAGACTTAGGTTTCTTGTGCGATATGTCAGGTCTTAATGTTAATGTTGTATGGTGGAGATGCGTACTGCGACCTAAATGAGATCTATTGTACCTCCTTCTCAAAGCTCCACTTGGTTTGCGGATTACAGAATTTCATTCAGCCCTATTTCTCTAATGAATTTGAGAATATTCTTAGGTTCAAGGGATAAAACCTGCTCTATACTCAGCTCATAGTTCCCCAGTGCTAGTTTACGTCTGCGAGCCACGTCGTCGCAGTTTGTGAGTAGGTGTACTGAAGTCTCCTCTGCTTCTTCACAGAAACGGCAGTTACTATCGGTTTCTATGCCCAATTTCATCAGGTGGTATTTGAGTTTACAGTGTCCTGCAAGGAACCCCGTTAGAATCCTTAGATTCCTAAGCTTATGCACAATTTTGCTCTCCGAGTGTTAAAATCTCTGAGGAGCAATTTGGATTATCTTAGCTTTGGGAGGCTTTTCCAGAGTTTTGAACGTTTATGCCTCTCCTCCCTTCTTAGTTCTTCTTTCATAGAATGTGTGCCCAATCCGCAGAATGGCTTTGGTCCTATAAATTTTGTGGCTGCACCTTGTCGCGCTAGACCATCGGCTTTTTCTTTACCCTGTATTCCTTTGTGTCCTGGGACCCAAAGTATAGTAGCAGTGTTATTCTTGCCTAGTGCGTTGAGTTTTGTTTGGCATTCCCATGTTATTCTCGATGATATCTCACAGGAAACTAATGCTTTAATTGCTATTGGCTACATCGCAACTATATCCTGACCTTTGTATTTCCGGCCCAGATTGAATTGTGCACACCGCTATATTGCTAGGATTTTCGTTTGGAAGATACTGGGTGTTGTCCCCATAGGTTCAAAGTGCTTGGTTCTTGGCCCGTACACCCCTGCGCCTATACCTTCCAATGTCTTGGACCCATCTTTATACCATGATATACTGTGTGGTTTCTTGACTTGCGATATCATCTCGCTGTCCCACTCTTTCTTGGTACTAAGCTTAATTTCGAAGTGTTTAAAGATCGATGTAGGGAGTGTACTTTGCAATATCCTCCTTCTCTCTACTGCTGATAGTTTTACCTAAACCTGTCCCCTCTTTTGCAATGCATAACAGAGTTTGCTTGGCTACTCCCTCTATGACAAGGTGTAAGGGTATTAGGTCCAGAATTACTTCTAGTGCTGCTGTAGGGCAGGTCCTCATGGCCCCTGTGATGCATACACAGGCCAGTCTCTGCACTTTTGTTAGCATATTCCTCATTGTGGTTAGCTTAGTTCTCTCAGCCCATGCCATTGCACCATAGGTGAGGATGGGTCTCACCATCATGGTATACATCCAGCGGAGAATTGTTGGGTTACAACCCCAGCTTTTGCCCGCCAGGCACCTCTGCATGTCTTCTCCAGAGGAGCTTTGAATCTAGTGTAAGTCCCAGGTACTTTACTTTTTCTTAGAAGGGAATTTCAGTGCCATCCATTCGCAGTGCCATTGTTCGGAGGTTTGGCAGGCTTCTTTTGTTAGTAAAAGGTACTATGGTGGTTTTCGCTGGGTTGATAATTAATCCCACTGTGTTGCACCATTCCTTTGTTACTGACAGTCCTCTCTGTATCAGGTTACAGAGTGTTTCCTCCAACTTCCCTCTCACTATTAAGGCGATGTCGTCTGCGTAACCCTGACATTTTATGCCATTCTCGGTTAGCATCGTTAATAATTCGTCCACAACAAGACTCCACAGCAGTAGAGAAAGGAGTCCGCCTTGTGGGCAGCCTTTTGCTGTTTTGATTCTTATAGTGGTGTTGCCCACTTTTGTTTCTGCAGTTCTAGTGCTAAGCATTTGGCATATCCATCTGCTGAGCATATTATTTACTCCTTTTTTGTGTAAAGGCTTCTTCACAGCCTCGTGAGAAGTATTATCAAAGGCTCCGTCTATGTCTAGAAAGGCACAGAGTAATGTTTCTTTGTTTGTGAAAGCTGACTGGATGTTACAAGCCCTATACGCATGTTGACATGAGTGCATTGGCGCCTTCTCCAGAATCTCAGTTCTTATATAGTTATCTATAGTTAGCGTGTAGTCTATTTTCCCTACTTTTAGTATGAAGGTGACTATGGCCCTTCTCCATTTCCTTGAAATATAGCCTAGCGCAAGGCTGTTTCTAGTTATTTTGACTAGTTGGGGCAATATAGTTTCTACACCCTTTTGTAGAAGTGCAGGAAAGATGCCGTCTACACCTGCTGATTTGAATGGTTGAAAGGTTCTGAGTGCCCAATCTAGACGAGGCTTAGTACAAATGCTCGTTGCGAATTTCCATTCTTCTTGATTTGGAGCAATCTGAATGTCTGCCGTCTCACACTCAGTTACTGGTGTGCTGCCCGGGAAATGAGTTTCTAGAAGGTGACTGGTTCGTTGCTCTTCTCTAAGCGTAAAGCTTCCGTCTGGCAATAGAAGTGACATTCTTGTCTCCACTTTGCCTTTAGCCATTGCTTTGTGTCATGCTTTGTGTCATGACAGGTCTTACTCATCACTGAAATCTTTCCCTTCAATAACAGTTTCAACAGCAGCTAGAAATTTTAAAAGAGCAACTACAATCAGAAAATTTCACTAATATTTTTAGACATGTTAATGTTTACGCTGTACTATAGAAGAGCCTAGATCTTAGTAGAACTTATTCTTCTTAAATCAATGAATAAATATAAAAAGAAATAAATGTTCAAAACTCTAATAGAAATGTGTAAAAATAGATATTGACAATTTTAAGAAAATTAAAAACCTGATATGTATATTTAGTGCTCCACTCATATGCAGAAGAAGAACTGAACAGGAAGTGGTTTGACCTTTCATTACCTCCGGGAACAAGCATAGAATATTGGAAACAAGTCAAGAACGAGAATTTTCCAAAAACTAAAGATGCTTTTTATAGAATGCATTCAATATTTGGTTTCACAAATAGCTGTGAAGTTGAATCTTCTACTTTGAAAAATATTTTGACAAAGTATTGGCTGATCCGAATCAAAGGTGTCCGTTTTAAATTAATATAGATCAGGTTATAAAATATCAGAATAGTAATTTCACATAATTGAATTATCATACCCATCACACACTTAGCAGATATGTTTCCTTTGTGTGGTTGCTTATAATGTTCAAAAGGAGCGTTAACCATATATTGCTTTTATATAAATTATCAGAGTCAGAAGAAAATTGACTCTGTTCGTCTTTCCGTCCATTTGTACACTATTTTCGGCCAATTTACAAAAAAATACAAATTTATAGTATTTAACTGAAGAGTACATATTTATTTTTCAAGTTTAAAGTACATTGAGACAAAAACAAAACAATTCCTGGTTTCAGAAGATGATTTTTAAAAATCATCAAACATGTGTCCCGTTTCTTATGCTGAGGCATCGTGAGCATCGTCATTTTGCGTATAACTATGCCTTCTCAATATTCGTTGATATCTATCGCCATTGCTTACATTATTTCCTTCCTTCCCTCCTTGCTTCCTTCCTTTCTTCCTTCCTCTCTTTTAGAATCAACTACCTCAGAATTCTGAACGCCCTTTATTTCAAATATATTAATGATTACATTCTATCAATGATTCTTTCCCCACAGAATTGCGCTGACAACACTGCTGGTGAGTTCTGCGAACAATGCGCTCCCGGATATACTGGCAACGCTGCCGATGGTACTTCTTACGGCTGTCAACCCGATGATGGTGGCTATGTTGATCCCTATCCAACACCAGCACCAGGTAACCAAACAATTTGCCGTAATTGCAATCAAGCTGGCACCGCTTCTTGTGACTCTGGCTACTGCCAATGTAAGCCTAATGTTGTTGGCTCTCGTTGCGATCAGTGCCGACCCGGCACTTATGGTCTCTCAACACGCAATCCAGATGGCTGTGAGGAGTGCTACTGCTCTGGCAAATCCACGCAATGCCGTTCGGCTACACTCTATCGTCAATTGATACCAGTCGATTTCATCAGCAACCCGCCACTGTTTACCGACGAAGAAGGCGGTGTTGTAGACACAGAAAACCTGAGTTTCGATCTACCGACCAATATGTACACCTACAGCTACACATCTTACACAACGAAATACTGGAGTCTGCGCGGTTCCGTGCTCGGCAATCAGCTCTACTCTTATGGCGGCGAACTATCTTATAATCTGGAAGTTGATTCCTACGGACACTATGAGCCTGGCAACGATGTAATTCTAATCGGTAAGGGAATGAAACTATTGTGGTCACGCCCAGATGAAGAGCAGGAGAACACTGAATACCGTATACGTTTGCACGAGGATGAAAACTGGCATCGCATGGAACGTGGGCAGGCAGTGCGTGCTTCACGGTTGGACTTCATGAGTGTGCTCTCAGACTTGGAGCACATACTGATACGTGCCACACCCAAGATACCGACCACAAGTACTTCCATTCGCGATGTTGTGCTCGAATCAGCTGTCGAGACGCCAATGCCAGGAGCCCAATTGGCCGCAGAGGTTGAGGTTTGCACATGCCCCATGGGCTATACTGGCAATTCATGCGAGAATTGCGCACCAATGCACTATAGTGATAATTATGGAGCGTGTGTAGCGTGTCCTTGCCAGGATGAGTCCACAACAGGCTGTAGTCTAGATGCTAGCGGTTATGTTGAGTGTCACTGCAAGCCAGGTTATACGGGTGATCGTTGCCAGAATAACGGTAAGTAATAAGCGCCTGTTACCTGCAAGAAGATTTCAACATATTTTTCTACTGAGCAATGCTGTCATTAATCACATATGTCACATCTTCTTTTTTTAAAGCAAAACTTTTCTTTTGTTTTAACTAATTGGCTTATTTTAATTGAACTCCGCATCAAAAGAATGACCACAAATAAGCACAACAGCTGATTGACTATAGTTTTTTAAGCAGTTAATTTATTTAAGTGGGAACTATCATTGAAACTGAAAGGAAGTTTTGTAAATTTCTTTTGAACATTATTTTATTTCAATGATAGTTTCAAGCCCTACGCTAAATTTTTTTTTGTGCTCACCTCTCACCCCTTTGTTATTTATTTTATTTGTTTTTTCTTATATTATTTTTCTCATTTTTTTTTTTCATTTCACCACACACCATTAATACTCAGAAAAAAAATATTCCAAATCTCCCGCGCCTAAATGTGTGTTAAGTAAGCCATTTCCTTGCAATGCCTATCAATTCGTATTAGCACCCAATGAGACGATCTCAGAAGATGAGGTATTGCAAATTTACAAGAATAACCGAAAAATAGGAAATCTAACCATACAGCAATTTGGTTGCAACTCAGCAGGTTGGCTTTAAAGACATGTTCAAAAAAAACAAGTCTTTTTATTATTAATTATTAGAAAAATAAAAAAAAAACTTTACATAAAGCCTTTTATATGGGTTAGAACTCTGTACCAAGTAGTCCTCAGCTTTAATGTCACTTAAAATATGATATATAGTATAAATGTTTCCTCCTGTTTTTGTGTAGCAGTCATTTTCCTACTTGTCAAAAAGTCTATTTTTTTATTATTATTTTTATTGTTATAAATAGATTTACTGTTTGCAGTATGTTTTTGCGTAACTTTAAAACTGAAACTGTCAAAGTTCGCAAAAATGTGTATCTAGCATATAAAAAACTAAAACTATCAAATATAATTGGGTTAACTTATAACAAAATTCTCTGTTTAGATACCTTTACTACGTTTAAGAATGGAAGAGCTGAGTGCTTTCGTTATACTTATTAGTTGTATTTCATTGTCTAGTTAGTATTTGTCTTGAAATGTATTATATATTGTTGTTACAGAAGTAGTTACGTTTAAAATGAAAAATTTAATTTTTCAGATTCGATAGCCTATTTTTTAACGACGTTACGTTTTAGTTATAGTTTTATAAAAATAGTCATCATTTTCAAAAGAATGTTTGCTATTTGTTCATGTCTCTTTGCGAAAGTCGAAAGAAATAGCACACTTTTCCTTAACTATATGTGTTATTCGGATAAAGTGGCGCACGGGCTCTGCAGAGACCCATTTAGATCAGGTGGTTGGACCATTGAGATAACACAATAGTTTACCTTATAACTTTAAAAATCTTTCATTAAACTAGCTTGTTTTGCCAATAAAGAAACGAAGGCGCTTGACGTCTACTCTTCAGTATCACAGAAGGGCTTACTAAATGACTGTGTCTTCTGCGGGTAAGAGCGAGGCATCAGCAAAAAATATGCAACACCGACTCCTCCTCTCTTAGTTTTACGCCAGGCCTACAATTTTTTCTACCCAAAGGTTTTTAATAAGGACATTACAACTTTGTTTTTAAATAAAACATAGAATAATTGAGATATCGAGCTGAAATGTATTCCTGGTGCGGTGCAGATGTTACATTTAAGAACAGTATTCAATTGCGTTCATATGACTACTGCGACTACATTTGCAGCGTTCAATTCCTTGGAACCAATTTTCCATCATTCTTTTACAAGTAGCGGCCGAAACGTGGGCAAGTTCGTTTCGATATTTGCTATTCATCTCTAACGTTGTTCGCTCATAAAAAATCTAACAGCTCCAGCTTACCTAATAAAAAGAAATTCAACAGCGTTATATAGCATAAGTTAAGTGGCCATTCGATGAGACCATTTCGCTAGATAACATGATTACCGAACTTTATGTTCAATAAATAAATTATTGAGCAGGTGTGGCACCGGTGTGTGTGAGTGTGTGGCACTATCTTGTTAGAACCATTTATTACTGATGGCAAGTTCATCCAATTCTGGCAAAAAATAGTTCGTCAACACGGCACGATAGCGAATCCTCTGTCCGTAATGTGCCGATCACTTTCATTGACAAAAAATACGAAAAAGTAGTTCTCTAACACCTTAAATATTTCTTATGAACAATCCCACCACCCCCTCCATCTGCCACCCTTCTAGGATTCCCAATATAAAAATGCAAAAAAAAATAATTATGACAAAATAGCTCAATGAGCTGGCTCTATTATTTTCTAATGTCCAACATTTCTTCTGAACACACCCACTTCCTATTTGTCACCCTTCGGAAGGTCACCACACAAAAAAAAAACATAAAAGCTTTAGAAAAATAGTTCATATCTCATATAAATTGACCCCTAAAGATTAAAATTTATCAGCTGGTCCTATTATTTTTTCGCCCTCAACATATACCTTAACAAACTTACCCTCCATCTGCACTCTAATAGGAATCTGGCGAGTTACTTTCAATGTGTGTGGCCTGGCGTTGTCTTGATGGAACACGGTCCAATTGTTGACAGTACAAGTTCGAATTAAGAGTTTGTCCGTAGAAGAGCAGCTCATAGTAGATAATTCCATGGCAATCCCACCAAACTCATAGCAAAACCTTCCTGGCTGTCAATCCTGGCTTGACCACCGTTTGCCCCGGCTTGCCGCTATTTGACAACGACCGTTTTCGATTGACGTTGTCGTAAGTGATTAATTTTGATCACTAGTCACTATCCGCGTCTTAAATGGGTCGATTTTGTTGCTGTTCAACAGCGATTTGCAGATGGAAATGCGGTCCTTGAAGCTTTGTTTGCGTTAACTTCTGTGGTACCCACACATCGAGCTTTTTTTTTTGTACCCAGCCTTCTTTAACCCTGGAAAAGACGCGCCTCGCAGAGCAGCATGGATTGTCGAACGTGAGCATTGTGCTTGAGGAATTACTGTCATTTTTAAACCGCATACCTACAGCTCCAAGCGTGCACTGACCTCAGCAAAAGCTTGCCAAGACGCGGAGAACAAGCGTTACCAAAGATACTCAACATAATATGTGCAAAAATATTAATAAAAAAGATGCATTTTATTCATTTAAAAATTGCGTGAGCAAAATGCTCATAGCGCGCCTTCTCGAGGGTTAAGTGGTTTCAAACGATTTTTTGTGCAATTTTTAGCTTCTGGGCAATCAAAGTAGTGCTAACATGATGGACATTTTTGGCCTTCCAGAGCGTGGTGCATCCTTGAAATCAAAATTACTGGAACGGAATTGACAAAACCAAAATTACGCATAATTGGCTGTTACAGTATTAGGACCATAAACACAATTCTCAATTTCAGCCACCTGGCTTGCTTTTTCGCCTTAATCGAAGAAAAACTGTAAAATACGGTTTTTTTTCCTTGCTGGTGTCTATCTTTGAAGAGCACTGAAGTATTGCAACCGGAATTGCTCCAATTATCGTACGCTTTACATCATTTAAACTTGTTACTTTTGTTCTGTTTACTTCTTGTTTGCAGTAACCCCACAAGAAAAAATAAGGGACAGTAAAGTTAGTAGACCTTGGGGGCCAACGGAATGTAGAGTTTCTTGAAATCAGCTTTTTGGTGAATTTTCGCTAAAATACTGCCGTAACAGGCCTTGCTATTTGGCAAGTTGCATCGTCTTGTTAAAACTACACAGAGTTAAAAGGAGTTATTTTTCGGTATAGCTCTGTATGTTAAAAACTCTTTCAACATTTTTAAGTAACGTTCTCCATTTACCATAACAGTAAGACTCTTTTATTCGAAAAAGTAAGGCTCGAAAAGAAATCTTGATGAAACAGCACACCACACTGTGAAGCTAAGTGTATGCAATTCCATATCAAGGAGTGGGCTAGCATCACTCCATATTCGACAATTTTGTTTGTTAACATTGCCGTTTTTATCAAAAGCAGCCTCGTCACACATAAAAATGCAGTACAAGATGTTTTCGTCCTCATCCGCCATTTGAATAATCTTCTCGCAAAATTCCAAACGAATCGGCAAGTCTGCTGCGTTCAGTTTGCTATTTAAACTTTATATGGGAATAAGTTTAAATCTCTATGCATCACTGTCTGCAGTGACTGTCTGCTGATCCCCTTTTGAGCAGATAACTACTTGTCGAAACTATAGGCTTGGCTTGTATGGCAGCAGCGATAGTTTCCTTTTTCGAACTAATGGATCTCGATGAAAAGGCCTTCCTGCGATTGTCCCACGCTCGGCAAAACTATCTTTGAACCGCATTTTAGTTCATCTTCTAGGAATAGTGTCGCCAAACACTCTTTGGAAGGACACTAAATAGTCTAACACGTGAAAGCGACGCACAATCCAAATTCTTGTTTCAGTGTCGCAATCCTCCATTTTCGTTAAATTTAAACATCAATCTATGAAATCAAAAGAAAATTGGAACAGATTAAGTTAAAATAAAAAATTGTTCTTATTTTTAGCACCTTTCATCAGTATTTGCTGATTTCTTGCACTTATTTCCATTGCAGGTTTTGACTGCTCTCTTGTCTGAGAGATGACTATAGCGTCGCCTCTGGCATACGTTATGAATACACTCTTCATTTGCTTCCATTTGTTTGACTTATCTTTTCTGTAGTCACCAATTTGTTTTATTTACAGAGAGCAAAGCAATGCTGTATAGTATTATAGTATATTAAAAAATGGCTTGAAACAGAATTACCAAACAATAAATAAATACTCGTAAGCAACAAAAGTGTGCCCATCAGATTTTTTCTTTCAATTTCCAGATCGTTAAGTTTATACAATATATTGTCTAACTTTGGGAGAACAAAATAGGAGTTTCTTCCACTTTAATATCACGAGAAACGACAATTTAACAAATTCACATTAACAATTTCACATGCCTCAGAACTAGTTCTTTAGTAAGTTCTAAATGGAACATCTTCTCAATGTTCTAATGGGATAGCCCAAGCTTATGGTATTTTGTTTAAAAGGCGCTAATTTTTTATCACGAAAAAGCATAATAACTACAAGTTAGATACAAAAAGCAATACAAAATTTTATTTTCCGAAACTATAGGACTTATACTAATGCTAATGCTTGTGATGTAAAATGCTCGTGATACAAAATAAATTGGTTCATTTCTGAAATGCTCTAAATTGTTCAAAAAGAGTATTCTGTTGCTGACTACAAAAATGCCATAATATTCTTAGGATAAAACGGATGATACATATTTTCTGATTTTCAAGCCTTATATCTTATTACTAGTTAAACACTCAATTATGAGTTTCGTTTTGTTCGTTAGTTTTTTTTTTTCAGCTGTTTAAAGATACCGGCGCACAGTGTTTTAATTTGCCATAAATAGGAAAAAATCAATTTCCAAAAAAAGTCCAAAAATGTTTTATTTTCTGATAGAAAACTCTTCAACTTAGAAGAAGCCCAAAGGGTTTTTTAAATTTTTTTATTTCGTTTGGTTACACTGAGCTCCGAAAGTCAAGTGTTAGAAAAACTTATAGTTAAGTAAAAAAAACCTAAATTTTTGGTCCAACTTTCGAATCCTCTAGTTAAGTTTGTTTAAATACAACCCTAATTAATGAAGCATATTTTAAAAACTTATAATCAAATGCAACTAAGAAAATTATTCGGGGTTTGTTAAGATTACAACTTTTATTTTACGGATATTTTTTATTTGAAACATTAATCGATTGAGTTAACTTTATGCTTTAAAATAATTAATTTAATATTTCGTAATAAGCATTTCGATCGAAGAACAAGCATGATTTATATAGTATTTTTAATGATTTTGATTTTTTTTTTTTTTTTTGTTTTGTTTAAAAGTGACTTCGACATTTTTTATCGAAAATTATTTTTGCTAAAAGAGCACTAATTTGGAGTTAGGTTTTTATATGAGCTTGGAATCTATTAAGAAAAAGAGTGCAGACGTTAAGATCGGCAATAAATATAAGTAAAAAATAAAAAACCAAATCAAGACAAATAAAACACGTGCCAATAGTTAAATCATTTGGAGCTGCTAAAAACAATACAAGATCTTTTCTCATTATCTTCAAAGTCATAGTGATTGTTCAAGTAAAATAAAGTGCTTTTAAAAGTTTGAAAGAGAATAAAAAAAGTACACTCAAAAATATTTATGTGTAAATATTACTAATAACTGCGTCCATTCTAATAACAGCTGAATCGTAATTTCTAAAAAGTTGAAATTGCGATGACTGCAATCGTAATCTAAATTCATTCGATGAAGGATTACGTAATTGTTATCTCGTGTTTTCTTTTACAACGATTACAGTTATCCTTACTTTACAGTAATCCTTGTAGTAATGGTCTTTGCTACATTGTAAAAATATGCATTTTATTAATATAGAAGATATTTAATGATGGTAGATATGTTGCTATTGTTGGTAAACTTCAGTTCATTGTAATACACTTTATTGTAAATTACAGTGATTTTTACTGATAGTTAGTAAAAGTAATCCTTGTAATCGATTACTGTAATCCTTATCAAAGAAAACACGAGCTTACAATTAACGTAATCCTTCATCGAATGAACTTAGATTACGATTGCAGCAATCGTAATTTCGACTTTTTAAAAATTACGATTGCTGCAATCGTAATCTAAGATGATTCGATGATCGATTTGCCGCAATCCTAATTTAAAAAATTTTGAAAATGGGATTAAAATAATCGTAATTCTTACCGCAATCAATTACACATGCCCAGCTCTAAGATAGAATAATGTTGTTGTAATTACCTTTGAGCTTGCTTAAAAAAAAACAAAACCTTTCTAACTTTTCCCTTATAACTAGTCGAAATCTGTGGATGCTTGCCTGTTTTCCTGTTTCGGATTGTACAGGTTGGGATGGGGGTAGAAGAGATGTTTAGTGGGTGGGTTGGGGATAGTGGTTATTTGAGTCTCAATGTACATCATGTTCGGAAATTGTTTTATAAGCCAAAAATACAACATTGCACAAAATTTCATTGAAATCTGATGTTTTTTTAATATTTCTCAGTTTCGGGTTGTACGGTAGGGGAAGGGGAGGAGGTTTTAGTGAATTGATGTACACTATGTTTAAAAATTGTGTTAATAAGCCCAAAAGACGACATCGTATTAAATTTCATTGAATTATATCGCCATTTCCTGTTTCCCCGTTTGGGTTTGTACGGGAGGGAGGGGTTGTGTTGGTCCGATATGCTCCACTTTTTGAAATTTTCAAAAGTAGTACTAAAAAAACGACTCTATACCAAATATTATAAAAATCCGTGAATGTTTACTATTTTTGACACAAGAATGTATGAAATCAAAACACTGTGCGACGTTCTTACTATAGTAATAAAATTTCTAGCTAAAATTATGATTGAAAAATAGTTATAATAATATTTAAAGCCTCATAGAAACCTCCGTATATTTATAACATATACCTATTTGCATCATTTGAAAATCATGCAAATGATGTCCACCATATTTTAATTAGAAACTCAAAAACATAACATTTGCCAAGGATTTACTAATAACAACTTTAGAAATGTGTTCATAATAAAAAAATAGTTTATTTCTAGTATATTTCGGCTAACCCAATTAGTTATAACCACAAAACTAACAGCGAACAGTTGCAAAATTTATTTTTACTCCTATAGCTCAACTTTTAACTTTTTTTTAACTAAGGAATTAACTACAAATTCAATTAACTTTGTGAAATATCTAAACATTTTTAAATACTGACACCATTAAAGTCTCTTAAGCTGGTTAATTTTAATGGTTGAGTAGCTTTTTTTAGCTTCTATGTGATTAAAAACTGTGATTAAAATTATTAATTATTATGAAAATAAAAATTATTTTGAATTTACAAATAGATGTGTATCCACCACCAACAATATCGCCGCCAACACGTCCACCAACAGATGAATATGACTATCAGACAAAAATAAGTGTCTCAATTGCACCGCCATCGATAACAATTATACCAGTCGGAGGTTCATTGACACTCACGTGTACGGGATATCTGGCCTGGAATCGCGTAAGTTAGGCTCATATTTTTTGTAAATTAATAAAGATATGTCAAAAACTCTTATTTTTTTTAATAAAAATAATCCACAGAATCCTGTTGTCGTCAGCTGGTACAAGTTAGATGGTCGCATGCCATCCCACACTGAAGAAAATGATGGTGTCTTGCATTTGTATGACCTACAAATATACGATTCCGGTGTTTATATTTGCAGAGCTGTCAATGATCGCACACAAAAAGTGTTCGAGGATCAAGTTTCAATCACCATCTCAGGTTATTATCTCAAAAACTGTTTCCATTAATATTCATTAAAAAAACGAAACCTAAATTCGCTTTGGTGCCGTTTTTTGAAAGTGTTTTCCAGTTTTTTTTTTTTAAAAAAGTTTGAAAAAGTATTCTTCAAAGTAGCCAAAGAATGTTATATATTTGTAAATTTTACTGTAAGCTTTTTTGCACAAGACTTACTAGTCTTCATCCGTCTTTTATGAAGAAAAATAGAACTTGAAATTCTGATGGCCCATTTATTTTCACTGAAATTTTTAAATGTTAGCTTTTAAAGCATACATTTTTTTGAATATCTCCAATTTCTTAAATATATATTACATATAAGACTTAAAAAATAAGATTGTTACCAACATCTTATATTCTTCACCATAACAAATTTTTGCTTATATAATTAGAATTTAAGTAAGTCTGCCTTCTTGAACTTTTTTTGCCATATTAAATTGGACGAAACTTTCCACATATCTAATTATTAAAAATGCAATTTCTACATGCATATAATTTTAATCCAATCTGATGAGCTGCTTAGCATTTTTTTAAGCTTTTGTGAGAAATTTGTACTACAGCGCCCACTGGTGTTCAAGATATTACAAAACAAATAGCACCAAAACGCTCATCGTATCCAAAAACTCCTCTTCACAAAATTGCATGTCAATATGATGATCGGCTTAAGATTTTTTTGTGATTTTCTTAAAAAATTGTACTACAGCGTCCTCTAGTGTTCGAGATAAAGCATAATAATCGCCATATGTTAAAATCACTTCATATAAATTTCGTACACAAACATAATTTTTTTGTGTATAAAAAGTACCACCCATTACCCAATGCGGCTTGCTACGTCTATATACCTTTTCTTTTTAAGGGGGGTAGTTTTTTCCGTCAAAAAAGCCCTATTTTCAAGAATTTTTTATAACACATTCGTATTATTGATTTATTTTAAAAATTAGTATATTATAATACAACATTTGAAGAATATTTAAAAAAAAAATAAACAAAAATATAAAGATATAACGGATTTATTGCAGTGACCTCGATTTCTAAGCACTGGATTATCTGAAATCAAAAAGCAAATTTTATTGATTATTCACCTTATTTATCTCTCAAGTGACGACGATTATTTTTTATTTTATCAATTTTTAAATTTTTTCATAATTTTCAAGTTGAAATGTCGATTTTTTGAAGATAAAATCAAAATATTTCCCAAAATATAAATTTTGATTATTGTAACATCCACCATATTGTATTTGTTTTATTGAACATACAGTGTGTATAACACTGGCTTACAAAAAACGCAAAGTTGTTGGTACTATACATTCTGATGTAAAATCGATCGGTGATTCCGAAAATGTCATTCTTTTTTTTCTTTCAGACCGTTTTCGAGATATTGCCCATTGTAGGTTTTTTAAAAAAAAAATTGGTTCCACTAAATAGCATATATCTTCAGAACCAATGACGAAAATGAAACAAGCAATATGTCAAATTAAAGCTAATACATTTCCCTACAAACAATGCTTACAATATTTTTGATTTAACCTGTTAGTTTTGGCGAAATAGACTAAATTTTTGAGGATTTTTCGTGTTTTTTAGAAATAATTACAAAAAAAGACAAAACAAAAGGCAAATTTTGTGAAGAAATCAAAAAATGTTGTTAGTTTTTATATTTTTTGCTTAAAGCCAGTACTTTACTGAAAAAATAAGATATTGTTGAAGAAAATGTATTGAGAAATTGAACGGAAGCACCCAAATTAAGTGATTGTCTATTTATGCATTTCGTCTTAATTTGTTGTCACATAAATAAATAACAAGTAAAGGTCTTTGTAATGTAATGTATTTTTTTAATATTTCCTTTTCCTTTCATCACTTATATTGTTTTTTACATTCTTTACATAGTATATATATTTTTTATTTTGTTTTTATTGTTCTTTTAATGATTTACATTATTTTTTATATTGACTACATTGTATTCAAAATGATTACGATTCTTGTATTGTCTTTTATTCAATTCGGAATCGGTTTTTCTGATGAGAAACCAACAATAGTTGCCCATCATACCTTCGTCCCGAAATCCTTGGTACCGATTCTCAATTGACTTCCTCTGCTGGTGAAATCGTTCATCATGTTCATCACTCTCGTCGCCGAAATTCTTCAGAATAAAATTTCAAATGGGAGTGCAGAAAGTGAATTTTCAATGACATATTTACTTTCATTTTTAATAGTTCCTGAGCAAATCTACTACAACCACTTTCTCATAATATTCACTTTTTTTGTTAGCGAGAAAGCTAGAAACAATCATTCTAAAAGAATCCCACGGTGCTACCTCAACTGGTGACAATAATTCTGTGAATTGAAAATCATTTAACACCTCTTTTATATTGGCAAAGATTGGGGAAAATGGTTTTCAAATATTTGAATCCTTTGCCTTCTTTTTCTTACGCCTTTACAAAATTTTTCATAAGACCAAGTTTAATGTGCAGCGGTGGGAGAATTATATTTTCCTTTTTGACAAGTGGAACGTTTTTGACATTGCTTTCGCCAACTATAGATTTAATTCTTTCTGGTCAATCATTTTGCTGGTTTTATTGTAGCATGTTTGTTTGTATCTTTAATGTTCTTTCTCAAAAAACCTGATTTGATACGCGCATTGTCTTATGAATAGTAAAAATTTTAAAAAAATCTTTTACCTTCAACAACCCTTACTTATTATGTATTTATATGGCAATAAAATAAGGCGAAATGCATAAATAGGCAATGCCTCAATTTGGGTGCTTTCGTTCAATTAAACACAACTTTTCCTTTTCTCAATAGATTTTCTTGAACGATATCTTTTTTCAAAAAAGTATAGCCTTCAATCAAAAAATATCAAAACTAATAAAATATTTTGATTTCTATACAAAATTTGAAATTATTTTTTGTTTTTTTTTTTCATTGTAAATTTTTCTGAAAAATCCAAAAAATCCTCAAAAATTAAATTTATTCCGCCGAAACTAACAATTGAATCAAAAAATGACGCAGACGTTTTTTAAGGAAATTTTATTAGCTTTAATTTTATATACTACTTGTTTGATTGTTACTGATGGTTCTAAAGATATATGCTATTAAGTGAAACCAACTTTTTTTAAAAAAACTACAGTGGGCAATATCTCGAAAACGGAGTGACAGAAAAAAAGAATGACATATTTAGAAGCACCGACCAATTTTACATTAAAAATAGATAGTGGCATTCATTGTACATTCTGGCTGTAAACCAATATAATTTATTGAAAAATATGTCTACAAAACCGATTAAGTAATTAGATAACTTTTTTACGAGAAAAACAATGCGTACCTAAGGGATTACATTTACGTATCAATATTTTTTGGATATCGTACTGATATCATATTGATATACTTCCGAAATATTGTTGTTTTTTGTTAACCGATTTTCATTGTACCGGACATTTTGATAAGTCAGTGATTTTTTGAATAAAACACATTTTTAAGTGAAAACAACCTTCTATTTCTCAACATAGTCTCCTTTTAGAACAATACATTAGTACAGCGTTTTTCCAATTTTTTGTTTCATCCAAATAATAGGTCTTATTAGGGTCTTCAAAATAGGCACTTTTTTCAGTGATGACTTCTTCATTCGACCCAAATGTCTTATCGCCGAGCCATTTTTTCAGGTTTGGAAATAGGAAATAGGCGCAGGCGGCTAAATCCAGAGAATATGGTGGATGGGGTAGTAGTTCGCAGTCTAATTTATAGTTTTTTAATATGGCGACTACGGAAGTGTGCGCTGGAGCATTGTCATGGTGGAAGAGCACATTTTTCTTCGCCAAATGTGGCCGTTTTTGCTTCAAATCAATGTCAAATCTGTCTAACAGCTGTAAATAATATTCGGCGGCGACCGTTTTATTCTTTTCAAGGCAATCGATGTGAATGACTTCGCATGCATTCCAAAAAAACTGTCGCCGTGACCTTGTTTGCCGACAGACTCACCTTGGCCTACTTTAGTGCACGTTCACCCGGAGAAGGCCTCTGCTTTGACAGTTCCCTGGTCACTGGTGTGTTGTGTTGAATCCATGTATTATCTATGGCACAAAAAGTCCTTCGAATCAACTGTAGTTGATCATCGCCAAATAATTCTCTTAATTGATCACATGACTACGCTTATGGTCAAGTGTGAGCAATCTTGGCACCCATCGCAGGAATAGCTTTTTCATCTCCAAATATTCATGTAAACTGCAAAGTACCCACTCAGTTGAGATGCCTACTGCCTCAGCCACCTCACGCACTTTCATTCTCTAATCGTCCAATATTATTCCATGAATTTTATTTACGATTTTTAGCGTGCCGACCTCTTTTGGGGCGACCTGAACGTTCAGCGTCACTTGTGCTGGTTAGCTGTTAAAATTTATGGTGCAGAGTCCACATTGTATATGGTTTTTTAAGCAAAAAATAATGTTTTACGAGCACTCGAAATTCACATTCTTCCATTTTCGAAGAAATTTATGAGTTTGTCTGCTTTCAATGGCCGCATTCAGCGCAGACAACAGTTGGCAACTGTTGTGTAAAAATTCGCTGAATGGTAAAATTTTGGTAGCGCTTACTAAAACTGATCACGTAGCATACGATTAAATATCGAGCGAAGCAATTCTATGCTACATGAACACAACTGTTGAATTTACTGTCAGATGCTGCTACTAACGCTGTTAAAGTAAAAAACATAGAAAGAACGCAGCAACTTTAAGTGAGAAACCTTTGAAATTGAACTAAATTTACATAAAAATTATATATAATTGAATTAAATCTAATTTCTGACGTGTAGAGTAGCAACACATTCAGAGAAAAACATCGTTTACTAAGGTAGCGCTACCATTACAGTTCACAACAGTTGTCTGCGCTGAATGCGGCCAATGGCTGTGAAACACAAAAAAAATTACGCACAAACTAGATAAATTTGACATATTAACAGATGGTAGTTGACAAGACCAGTGTTGCATATAAAATTATTACGCGGTAGGTTCAAAAAGTCACTGACTTCTGAAACTTACTTATTTTATTGTCTACGGTAGATTTATTAGACATTTTAACGACAAACGTTTTTTTATAAGATTCCTCTCTTCGTTGCATTATTACAATGCCCGATTACTTATGTATTTTATAAATCATTGACTAAAGAACATTTTAAAAGTCTTACGTAGGTACTTATTTGACCCATTTTGCCCCATAAAATTATGTATTAACAATATCTGCTCTAACCTCACTTATCTTATTTTAATGCTTCATACTGAATCAAGGATATGCCAAACAAATGTTGGCCCGCTATGGTATGCAATTTTCAATAAATTTATTATTTAACTTAAGCAAATTTTAATAGCTTGCCCTTTCCACGTTAAAACATTACTAATCTCAAAACTTTCACACTCTTATTTCTTTTTCAGAGAGCTCTCAACGCACACCACCACAAATTTCCAACCTACCAGTCTACGTCACCTTCGAGGAATACCAACCAAATGAAATTAATTGCGAAGTTAGCGGCAATCCTACGCCATCTGTTACATGGACACGCATTGATGGTCAGATGTCACGTGATGCCCATACCGAGGGCACACGACTCATTTTCGATGCTCCACGCAAATCCGATGAGGGCAACTATCGCTGTCATGTCAGTAATTCTGTTGGCGTCGATGAAAAGTACACACAAATGTATGTGCGTCCCGCTGTGCCCGAACCAACTCAACCACCACGTGAACTTGTCTACATTGATCCACCATCCGCTACCAGAGAACCAGGACAGAGTGTACAACTCACCTGTCAGCCAACCAGCTCAATCAGACTTGTGTATGAGTGGTCTAAGGATGGCTATCCGCTATATCGTGAACGCAATATCATCATCAATGGAAACATGTTGGAGATACGTGACTTACAGCCAATTGATGCCGGTATCTATACTTGCCTGGGCATTGATCAGCGCGGTAGACGCAACTACACGACCGATGCACAGGTTGTTGTAAGCGATGTCCGCCCATATCCACCCGTACAGCCTGGAACGTAAGGCTTTTATATAGAAATTAACTTTAGCGACAACTAATTAATTTTGTTCTTGCTTTATTCTAGTGCCACACCCGTTGTCAAACGTTTGCCTGATGAGAATCGTATTGTGCAGGGACAAGATTTCTCCATCACATGTGAGGCTAGCGGCACACCATATCCCAATATTAAGTGGACCAAGGTAAGTGTTAAACCAGACAGATTTATGCAACAATTTTTATTATTTCGATGATTACCTTGCAGCTTCACGAATCGCTTGCCGATAATGTACATCAAACCGGAAACGTTTTGCGCATTATTAATGCCAGACCCGAGAATCGTGGCATGTATGTTTGTATTGCGGAAAGTCCTGCAGGCTCTGATCAATCCAATACTATTATCGATATTGAACGTAAGTTGAAGAATACCGATTTTATAGGTATATCAAGTCAACTCTTTTGAATATTTTTATTTGATTGTTAAAATATGAACGAAGTTTCATTTAATTTTCTTTAAAATCATTTGGTATAGTTTTCTCTGAACCATAATACATTCCGTCAAGAAAATACTTTCTTATGACTTTCGGGCGAGAACCCTTTTCACCCCTTTAACGGAGTCACCTTATCTTTTATGGTTTCTATATTAGCAATTACCTGTACTTTCTTGACAGAATGTACATCAAGTTTTATATTAAAAGTATTGATAACTATACTTTTATTCTACAAGTTTAGCCAGACACCACTTAGAAAAGAAAGTTTTTAGATAGAGATATTCGTGAGATTAGACCTTGATTTAAACTGTTCTTTTGTTTCTACAAAACAGACAAATATATAGAGAAATCTAAAAACTTTTCGTAGGAACACCTAAATTACAATTTCACTAATTTTTGTAATCTTTAAGAACTTTGTAAAGGTAAGATACACAAAGTTTCATAATCAATTTGAAGAAATAGCCGAAAGGAAATATTAGCAAAAACAGGTTTTAAAAATATTTGAAAAAGTTCTTGAAAAAACTGTAGGTCATTTTCACATAGTATAGAAGATAAAAAAATTAATGTCAACTCTTTCTCATTTGAGACTAAATGAAGGGCATTCCAAACTAAATTTGCCACCAAAATTTAAAAAAAAAATTATTTTGGTTCAGCTGTCAAAAATATAAGATAAGTATTTTTTATTTCAATTTATTACGCGGAATTTCCGAGAACACTTTTCTCGAAGTTATTCGTTCTAAAAAAATTACTTTTTAATCGCTTACACTGAAGTATACAAAATAGATATACAAATTTGTCTTAAACATGAAATGTGAGCCATTTTCTCAGATTTGAAATGACATAAGCTTTTCTTAAAAACATTAAGAATAAGGGTATTCAGAGGTAGTCTTATTACGGTGTTAGACTTTTGAAATTTTGATGTACGTGTGAACACACGCATTAAATTATTTTGCTACACCTACACTTCTGTCAAAATTAGATTTTTAACTGACAACAAAAATATTCAACACCGTACCAACACTCATCAAAAGGGTCGAGGTATTGTTAGAGTGCTGAGTTATTGAAATATTACAAGACGTGAATTTTGTTGTTGTATTGTTGAAATAATCAAAATTTCAGCAATCTAACACCGTAACAAGACTACCTCTGAATGCCCTTAATATTTTCTTCAGAGCTGGGCGATAAGGATTAAGATTACCACACAATTACGATTGCAGTAATCTGAAAATAAAAAAAAACGGGATAACAATTAAAATAATCATTCATCGAATTAGCTAAGATTACGATTGCAACAATCGTAATTTTGAAAAAATCTAAATCAATTCCGTAATGACCATCTCCGGACTTCAAAATGGAATTACTGTTTTTCTTTTCCCATAGATATTTTTTTTTATATCTTTTTTGAAACTTTTTTTATGCATTTTGAATATATAGGAACAAAATAAAATGGTGCTTAAGAAAAACAAACGAAATTTTTTTTTTCCATACAAATAAGGATCAGTCTAATATACATATATTGGTAATAAGGCCGTAGGCAGGATGAAAATTAGGGGGGTTGGCTAGACTTCATAAAATTTTTTTTACTATTTCTTTCATTCATGTATTTTACGAGTCAATGAAAATAGTTCAAAGTGAATGTATGGTGTCATATTATCTGATGTTTTTATATATAATCGAGCTAAATGAGAAAAAGATTTTCAACTAATGTACACATATCAAATAAATTTATTTTAAAGTATGTTATCGATTAAAAATTTACTTTAAAAAAAACATCAATAAAAACCCAAACTAAGGCAAACTCAACAAAATAATGCAAAAAATTAAAGTAAAGTAATAAAACGAGAACTAAGGTGCAAAAACACAAACTAAGAAATATCAAGCACACTGCTCCAACTCACAAAGTTAGCGCTGACTGCTAGCCATATGGCAGCTCTAGTCAACTTGAAATGTCACTCTGACTGTAGTTTAAAATGAACAGTTTGCTACGATTCATGTACCACTGGCAATAGCCGAGGGGGTTACCACTTTGCCTGTTTTGTTTTAGGTATTTTAAATTTGTAACTTTTTTGTCTGATTCGATATAGTGTTGAAAAAACGAAAGTGAAATATATTTTGATGCAATTCGATATTGGCAATTCTCAGATTTATTCGATTACTACCGATACTCAAACCTCCAATACAAACGATATTAAAAAAGACTTAATTTTTATACAAAAATTAAAAATAAAAATGTTCTTATTACAATGTAGGTAAATTTTCAACTTTTGTAAAGACAAAAAAAAACGCCAAGCAACGCAAACGTAATTTTCGGTCGTAGAATTTAGTGGAACACTCACTCAGTTTTTTCAAATCAGATCAAAATATCGAGTTTTTCAGATTTTTTTATATTTGACCTTCTTTTTTCCTTAATTTAATAAAATTTTAATAGTTTTTCACCATTAACTTTTTATAGTCTTTTCAAAAATACCTCCAATGTTAAAATCGAGTAAGCCTTGTTGAATCAATGATTTTTCAAAAGTTTTCGCTTTTTCTTCCATTTTGACAAAATTTGAATGTTGACCAAATCTGGAAATTGTTTTACTCTAATGAGTTTTTTTTCATAAAGCCTAGTACTCTGTTCGTTTGCGTGAAATTTCGCTGGCAACATCTATTTATTTGTTGCGTGAAATTTTTGACATAAAGTTTGTTGTGAGGAATTCCTATGGCAACGTTTCTCAGAGAGACTCAGAGAATAAGTTGGGAGATTTAATATGATATCTCTCTTTTCACTTCAAAATAAATAGGCAGTAAAATTAAATTGTCGTGAAAAAATGTTGCTCAGAAACATGTTGTGATAATTTCACGCAGCGGAACAGAGTACTGCTCTGACGAACATGTTGTGAAAATGTCCATGTCACTTTTTGTATGGAGATTTGAGTGGAATTTCACATATAACTGAACAGAGTACTATGCTTAAGACTAAGCTCTGAAAGTTTAAGAAAATCGGACGTGATCAAAATATTTGGTCTCCAAAAATAAAGCATAATACTCTAGTCAGTTTCCTGTGAAATTCCACTCAAATCTCTATACAAAATATGACAGCTGCGAAATCATCTTTGCAAAAACTCGCAAGCGAGAAACGATTAATGAATAACAAAGAGAAGGAGCTGTTCAACTCAGTTTTTTTGAGGAGCACAATCTACGAACGAATACTATAAAAGAGCAAAGAAAAAGTTTTGATCGCTCTGAATATTTAACATAAGAGCGCTCAAGTTTTTTTTCTTCACGAATGAGGAAAGCAAAGTGAATCGTTCGTCAATTGAATTATATTGATGAGGAGGAGTGCAGTTTGACCTAAGCTGACTTCATCGCGCCTCCTTGGAAGATTTGAACGTCTTAAACACTTTCTGTATTGTCTAAGAAAGCATTCACACCTCTTCGGTTATCCAAATTTTTAATTTAAATGACTCTAACTTTTTTCACTAACTTTGATCTAGAAGACTAAGATAGCATGTTTCTTAGTAAATATTTTTAGCTTCTTAAAACCGTTAGAGTTTTGAACCATCACAAGCAACTTTGGAGTAATTATCGTTAAACAAAAAGGAGTCTTTAGTGCAAAAGGGCCACACATACGTAACGCCAGTGACGTTGTTTCTTCTAAGAAATGTACGTGGGCTCTGCCGTTTTTAAAGGAAATCTTGCTTTTTGATCAAAAGTAATTTTAAGAGTTATGGCAACGTGCTAGAAAATATCAATAAAACTGTTTTTTTATGGAGGCTTAAGTTTTTCGTTCATATTTTTCATGTTCTAAGTCAAAGTCTTTGTTAGAAAAAGACGACTGAATGAGATTTAGTCCTTCCAAGATAGCTCACCTAAAAAAATGAAAAAAAAATATAAAATGCCAAAATTATAACTGAAACATTAGTGTTTCAAATAAGCATAGTTTTAAAGTTATATGTCGATTTTAGTGGCGGCCGTAGCCTAGTGGGTATAAAGCGTGGTCCATAAGCTAAAGAACCGCAGTAGCCCGGGTTCAATTCCAGCTCAGACAGAAAATTTTTTCCAGTTGAATTAATTTTTCTGTTCGTTCATCACCTCTCTGCAGACAATGGCAAACCTCAGAGAGTGAAAATTGCCATGTAAAGCTTCTTGAGAACATAAGCCGTTCGGAGTCGGCATAAAACACGTAGGTCCAGTTCTCGATCATATGTGATCAAACATTTATTTAATAACACTCACAACACAATTGATCAATAGAAGCTAGGTCAAGGTCTTTCCAAGGGCTGAAATGGCCAGTTTATAATTATATATTGGCATTCTTATAATACTCTCTACATAATACTCTTTATATAAATATTACTATAAGAAATAAACTGTTACCAGTATTATGAAAAACATTTTAAACGAGATCAAAGTTTTTTAGATTAGACTGGGTGGGAAATTTGAAGCTCGGAGTAGTCTTAAAGATT